>JAHXMQ010000807.1:61413407-61748813 GCA_020466415.1 Ammodramus savannarum pratensis
GAAGAGAAGAGAAGAGAAGAGAAGAGAAGAGAAGAGAAGCCTGTATCCTTAGCTCTGGAGCAATCCCAGCACCTGGGTCACTCCAAACTATACATTTATTGATGTCCATCCTTTGGAAATAGCTAAGGCCTCAAGTTTCCAAGCTGTTTGCCCATATGGGCCTTTACACATGTGCCAGCACACTTTTAACAGAAATAATATTTCAGACAAAAAGATTTGAGGTTTTTGATATTCAATATTACTGCAAGAATTATAAAGCTATGCTTGAACCTGAGTTCAGAAATATTTCTGACTTACAAAAATTAGGATCTGAAATATTTCAGAATATTTGTATGCATCATGAATGTTCCATTGTATAAGAATTACAATTCTCACTTTCATAGGGTGAGGCTGGGTTCAGGGAGGTAGGAGGTGAGTAGCTGTTAAATAGATAACTCTAAGATACGTGTGCAATACCCATCCTTTAACGAACATTTCACCTTGTCAACTAATAAATAAGCTATTGTGTTGCTCTTGCTGACGTATCTTTACTTTGCTTATACCCTTGATACCAAATGCTACATTATGATGTTCAAAAGCAAAAAGTTTAAAAGAATTAGTCAGTGAATTATATTTGGTCAAGTGTTTTGCTTGGAGTGCCCTTGAAATGCTTTTTTGCCTAATCACATTTCCTCTTTGTTTATTCTGTTTCATCATGCATAAGTTGCTCAACCATTGCTCACTGGATGTTTGACAAATGGCTTTTATTATAGAAAAAATTCTTTGAAAGTTATAAAAAAAATTTCTGAAGAGGTTCACAATTTCTCATCACGACTTCCCAACTCGGTTTCACAATAGTTTTCAGAGGTGAAGCAGGAAAGGATAATGTATATTTTACTGACAGAGGAATTATAAAAAGTTTATATATATGTATGATATATATGCACTAATAGATACATTATGTAAAGCTACAATGTTCAAGCTTTAATGGCAATTAAAAGTATTTAAAAATCCAGTGGTCTTATTTTTCAAGACACTAAACATACACAGTTTTCTGGGCTTCAGCAATACCTCCTTTAATTGAAAAGAGATCTCACAGTGCAACTTTGGTCACCCCTCCCTAATATATTCAGATAATTTCATTTGTGCAGGTTTTTGCAGAGTCAATGGCCGAGAAATTTCATAACTTATGAAGCTCCTAAATCCAGTTGCAGGTACTTATTTTAGAGGTCACAGTGAAAACTGTTAAACATTCAGCACTTCTGAAAATCAAGTCAGGTACATGCCTAATTCTTGCATGCAGCAGTGATTTTCTTGTCAGGGTCGATTCACTGGCTTTAGTGAAGTTACACTACCAGGAAATGTGTTTGCTGTGAATTGAACTGTCTTAGTTGATAGTGCTGTTCATTCCCACACACTGTTGTTATGTCATGATGCCTCAACCTGTGTTTCCCAGAAAAAAACCTTTAGTATGGATGAGACTATCTAGTCGAAGCAGCATTTCTCATAGATAGCAGGACTTTTACATCAAAATTGCGATACTGCATAAACAAGTAATCTAGGCCTAGCTTCACTTCTGATTTCTTTTCCTCCTCTACCTGAGTGGCACAGGGGAATAGGAATGGGGTTTGTGGTCAGTTCTTTGCACATTGTCCCTTCTGCTCCTTCCTCTTCACACTCTCCCCATTCCAGTGTGGAGTCCATCCCATACTGATGGGGTTGCAGTGTTTCAGGAACAGTGTGCTCCATCATGGGGTCACAAGCCTGTGGACTCACAAGCCCTGCCAGCAAATCTGCTCCAACATGGTTCTCCATGGGCTGCACTGACAGCCTTTCTCACCATGGTCTTCGCCACAGGCTGCAGGGGCCTCTCTGCTGCAGTGTCCGGAGCATCTCCTCCCTCTCCTTCTTCACTGACCTTGGCATCTGCAGGGCTGCTTCTCTCATATAGTCTCACTCCTTTCTTTGGATGAAGTTGTGCAGTTTTCTTTTCCCACCTCCTAAAATACATTTTCTTGGAGATGCTACCTCTGTCGATGATGCACTCAGCCTCGGCCAGCAGTGAGTCCACCTTGGAGTTGTCTGTCACGGGCTTTCTTTGACATGGAGAAAGCTTCTGGCAGCTTCTTACATATAGTGGAGTCATCTGGATAGAAAAAGACCCTGAAGATCACAGAGTCCAGCATTTAACCCAGCATTGTCAAATCCACCGCTAAACCATGTCCCCAGGTGCCACATCTGGACATCTTTTAGTAACCTCCAGGGAGGGTGACTCAAGCATTCCCTTGGGCAGCCTGTTTGGTGGAGGATCTTATCCTG
Organism: Ammodramus savannarum pratensis; assembly: GCA_020466415.1. Taxonomy (NCBI): domain Eukaryota; kingdom Metazoa; phylum Chordata; class Aves; order Passeriformes; family Passerellidae; genus Ammodramus; species Ammodramus savannarum. The sequence continues at coordinate 61,415,706 of JAHXMQ010000807.1, forward strand.
ATATCCTGTTGCAGCCGGAATAGCTGCTAGTAAAGTCCAGGGTAAGGAAGCAAAAAGGGCATTTGCATAGTATCCACAGATGTTCAATTCAGCTACGTGGTGAGATGTTCAGGGTCCAAGGGCACACTCATGGGGAGAGTCCAGGTTTCTGTGTGTCCAGAGCTAGGGCCTGAACAGTGGCATTGGGGCAGTACAAAGATGAGGGCCAGTGGGGGAATAGGGAGGGAGAGAGTGGCTGAGGGACACAGGAACAAAGGAAGGAGCCAATGGGGTCTTAACAGCTTTTGAGGGAAGCTTCTCATGTCTCCCTAACCCAGGGAATGCCTCTCAGAGTCTCCATAATATCCCCTCTAAACCTCGCCTGGTGCAACTTGAGGACATTTTCTCTTGTCCTATTGCTTGTTACTTGAGAGAAGAGACCCATGCTGCACCCTCCTTTCAGGTACCTGTTGAGAGCAACAAGGTCTCCCCTGAGCCCTCTCTTCTCCAATCTAAGCCGTCTCTCAGCCCCTCCACTACCAAAACCTTTCCACATAAACCTGATACAACCAAGAATAAGTCAAATGTGCTGTAAATGTTAATTGCACGCAAACACAGATTTACTGCTGCTGAAAATCATCTTTGCCATGCTGTTTTAATTTTACTGGTTTTAGTTGAACATTTAAAATCAGATTGAAAAATTACTTCCGTGCTCTAAAGCTATATCAAACCTTGTTGATACATGTTAGGAATCAGTTTCATCTGTCTTTCCAGAAATGCCAATTTGTTGACTCAAGTGTAGCATAACATATGCTGTACTTCCAGAGGGATGAATTCCATCATCTTGGGATTTTTGCATTTCTATCTCAGAATGTTCTGTACATCCTTACTAGATGCATAGCAGTGGCAGATGCATTTTTAAAAATCAAGGGTTTCTGTGATACTTCCTGCATATTTTTTCTGGATATAATTACTTAAAAAGAAGTAAGATTTGCTTGTGGTCTGTTTCTGTATATTAGAGTTATATGTGGTTCAGCACTCCAAAATCATTATGTAAATTGTGAAATTAAACATGAGACCACAGCTTTTGAGAAATACCTGTCACTGTCAAAATCCTTTTATTTGAATACCCTAAAGATTATAAAACAGTGTTTACTTCTTGTGTTAGAGTTATTCCCTAAATTAAGCTTATTCTCTGATGCATTCTAATTGTGCTTAAGAACCAGATACATGTCAAAATACCAGAAATTAAAAATTGTGAAATTTTACATCTTTAGAGGCAGAGGCTAGGAAATCATTACCAGGATGAAAAATGCAGGACTGCTCTTTTTTATCTACAAAAGATCAAAGGAAGACACCCAAATAAAGACTGATCCTGAAAGTGTGTCTGATTCTTTTATTTAAACTATAATCATCCATTGACCACTACACAAAGGTTTCAGATGGATGTAGACATTTTTTCATAGTTTCAGATTCTGTTTTTTGTCCATCCAAATCTGATAGAAGACTTCAGGATACACAGGCAAGTATATTGCATAATGTTGCTAGACATGAAGCAATAAAAGAGCATTTTTTAGATTCTAAGGGAAAAGAGAGGAAAAGCAGGTTTAGTTGATAACATTTGCTCAAATCATGTGCTGAAACATTGTTGAGGTGTTTCAAATCCTAGACATTGTAAATGGGAGCAAGGGTACAGGTAGGAAAGAAAAGTCATGAAGGATCTTTAATTCTTCCCCCTGGGCTCTACAGGGCATGGTGTCTTTGTGAAGGAGACATAAGTAATTTCCTTAAGAGCCTTATCTGCTGAAATAGGTTGTCTTCACTCCTTAAAATGTCTATTTTGTTTAGTTTGAGATGCACTCATAATTATCAATTAAAATTATAAAAAGGAAGAGTGTCGTCCATTAACAGTTGTGGATATATTCTGTGTCTCTTTATCACAGAGATCAGGTAAATCTAAACACTACAGTGCGTATTTGTAGCATTAAAACATGTACTTTTCCTTCAAAAATATCTGAATTTTCTCATTTTTTGTCCTTGCCTTTTTGCCAGCAAAATCTGTGGAGTTTTTTCACACCATTTATTTAAAGCCTAAGTAATCCACCATGTTTTATCCAGCATTGCATAAACAGACATGTCCTTATTAGTGATTCTACAATGGAAGGAAAACTAAAAAGAGTGCTTGGACTAGATGTCTATTTCTTTTTCATAGTTGTACAAAGAAGATATTAAATGACCATCCAATTCAAAGACACCTCAGGCCTATACATGTGAACAATTGTTCAGTTTTTGACATTGTTCCTGGGTTCATATTGTTCCTGAAAAATGTATTTCTTGAGAGGAAAAGAGTCTTTTAAGTAATACTTTTGGAGTGATCTTATAAATCTCCCTCTTCTCTTGTTTTAGTGGTTGTTGTTTTTCTTGGCCTGTGAAAATATCTGTCACTTCCTGATGAGCGTGGGATTCAAAGTGACAGAACAGAGTTAGACAAGTCAGGTAGCAGTAAAAACTCAGAATTTTGCCATATCTCTCCTAGATGTTTCTAAAATTGGGAAAAAGTTGTTAAAAGGAAAATCTAGTTCCTGTAACTATATTCTTGTTGGAACTGGGCATATCTTCAATATTTCTCTGTAATAACAATCTGCTTCAATGCTTACCATTTTTTAGTTTAATTGACTTGAACTATTACAACTTTTGAGTAACCCTTTGTTCACCATATATCTTGTGTTCCAACATTTTATGACCTTTAAAAATTTTAATCACTAAAATACAGAAGGAAAGAACCAACTTGGCGTCACCTTAGATAAGGTGTGATCTGTATGTCCAGGCAAGGATCAGTGCTCACTTGAGTTGCTTTCCCGTAGCTTTCAGACCCAGAGCTGCACTTAGAGACCCTCCAAGCTCCTGCTCAGGGACAATTTCACCAGCTCAGTGGCCAGCCTGGTTTGGCCTTCCCGGGCCTCCTTTCCCTCTCAAGGGAAGGAGGCCTCACCAAGCTCTCCCTGCATTGCCCAGCTCTGCAGGCACACCTGCGATCTGACCCATTGCTGCATTCCCGACCTGCCACACACACACACATAGGTGCCCACAATATCCATACCTCTCACCCAGGATACAGCTGGAGAGGCATTTGATGGCAGGACAATAAATATTCCTCTTTTTCTTTTGCTCCAGAATATAAGACAAGGAGCAGCCTTAACTTATCTGTAAAAGAAAGTACACTGATCAGATTATAATGGGCCCTTTGCAAAATGAGGCAATATGTGGTGTTTCAATACAACAAGAACCATCAGATTGCTATGCTGGATTTTGTAATAATACTTCTGATATTTGAAAAATGGAGGAAAAGGGCAAAAAGCATTGGAGCTGTGAAGTTCTTTAAGTTTAATTTTAAATAACACACACCTCATACCCTATTGCCTTTTTTCTTGACTCTACCATCCAACTTGCATTTTTCTAAGTGAATGAAATTCACAGTTTGAAAAAAGAAAAAGATTCCTTGTTTTTAAGATGCTCTCTCTGTTTATTGACATTGTGTTTTGAACCCGATTCTTGTTTTAAAATGAATTCTGTAGTGTTCTAAAACCCCCAGGCACATTGATAGACACCTGGGCTTCCAGAGGACAGGAGACTGAGGTGTGGCATGGGAGACAGGAAGGGAATGCAAAATGGTTAAGTTTGTCTAAATTAGACTAAAATCAGACCTTACTGGATTGCGACATGAGCCTAAACAAGCAAAAGATGAAGAATTTTCTGCAGAGTGGTGTTATTATTTTCATTCTTACTGCTTTGTAGGTCTACTTTCTGTTTGTTCTTGTACCCGTTTTTTTTCCACAAACCTGAGTTTCATTGTAGTTCGAGCTGCATAAATGAGAGGCTCCACAGTTTTACTGCTCATTCACATCTCGGAAATGAAAGATGGCTGTAGATTGTATGAACAGTAGCGATTAAAAAACTACAATTACATATGTTTATATGTTGTGTATATACAGTATAATGATTGTGACAGAATTATGACATAATTACTAATTTAATTAATAACATGTTCAAAGATTTTTTGAGTCAAGAAAGTACTGGAAGCAGCACCTACAGAAATTAATGTACCCCTGCACCAAGCTGCTGCAATCAGAACCCCAAAGCATTTTAAGTAATTAGAGAAATATCTTGTATACAAGAAGTGACATCAGAGTGCTGCTAAGAGCCATAAGCAAAGCATTGCCTCTCATGTTTTCAAGACTTGATATCATGACCTTCCACTGAAAACCTTCAAAGGCTCAGAGTAGATTAGATTTGGTGCCTTATGACAAAACCTTGGAAGAGAGAGTGAATGTGCCAAATTCATGTTTGTGAAAATAACAGGCATTGAGACTGTTTGGCTGGTACAGTAGAGGAATGGTATTTTATCCTGAGCAGCAATTGAATGAAGATGTAGCTGAAACATTTTTAAATGTAGTTGCAAGTGAAAAATACCCCTTTTTCTGCGATGTTTCAGCTCAGTTTCTGTTTAAAACTCATTGATGTCTATGAAGGCAAATGGCACATGGAAATGTTGTCTTAGTGGACTAGAATAATCTACATCATTCTCTGAAAAAATATAGAGGCAATTTCATCATCTCAAACATCAGTTTTTCTCCAAATATTATATATTATTTCTGTTAATTCAACTTACAGCATCTGGTTGGAAATCTAAACAGTGAATCTTCTGCAATTATGTTGATTTAAACCTAAATTTTAAAAGGTTTTAATACTCATCCTGCCTTTTATAGGGTAAATAGAAGGCCACTGTAGGGATTTCGGTAGCAATTAAAGTTCTTTTTTTTATTTTCTGTTTGTTTTTGTGAGATTTTTTTTTCACTCTCCAATTTTAATTCCTTTTCAAGCTTCTCTAGTAACTTTATCATGATTTAAATGATAGGAGTAATCACCTTAGTATCATATTCTATATCCATTCCATCCAATGTATTTCAAATCTGAAATCCAAAGAGAATTTTTTTTCACTTGGAGCATCTTGGCAGGCCTGCCAAAGCATGCAGAGCATCCAGAAGCAATGCAAAACTTTCACAAAGATGAGCTGTAGACACACTGGTATGCCAGTCTGGCTGACACAAATTAATAACATGTAACATGATATAGTAAATATTTTCCCTCTTAGAACATGAAACATAGTTAGTCCTTGTACTGGCAGTGAAAGCATACCAGTATGTTACTGCATGTGTCCTAGACAAAGTTTTTAACATGCAAGAAAACTCAAGTTCCAGCCTACAAAGAGATGTTTTGGCAAGGAAGAATAAAAGGTGAATTTGGTTAATGCACTGAGCAGTCAAAGTCTTTTTATCCAATTTGTTACTAACCAAAATATATAGGTCACAATATTGCCCTAATTATTATGTATAGAAAAAAAGATAATAATAAAAGTTTGGCTAAATTGTTTTACAATTTGATTTTTTGTGTCCATATGCTCCACCCTATCTGAAGGCCAGAGTGACAAACACCAGGACAATTCTAAGCACGTTTGCCCTTGGAAACCATAGTTTGCCCAAAGAATTGAGCAGCTCAAGCCATGCAGCACTCTGTTACACACAGCACAGCTGCACAAGTGGAAACACTCCCAACCTCTGAACCCCTGAAAAAGGAGAAATAGAAGGAGATTTGTCTTATTACCACAAAATAAAAGTGTAAATAGGGAAGAAAAGGTTCATTCACATTATGCTTATACAAGCTGTAATTCTTCTGAGAGTCATCCTCCACATTCCCCAGAGGAGATGCCTGTGTGGAGCTCCAATTCATCTCCGTTGGGACAGATATCTTCTTCCCTTGTTTATGCCATAGGAGGCTTTAAAGGCTTCTGGGCTTATTGAAAAAGTGAGTAAGCTCACTGACTTCCTACAAGGCATAGAGAGGTCACCAAAGTCAATTCACCACACCGATTTTGTGCATCTGTAACGGGAACTAGTAACACTCTAAAAAATCCCCCACACTTATGGGGGAGGAGAAGGTGATGAATTAAGCAACACCCCCGAGACAAAAGGACTCCTGGGACAGTAGGCTCCCAGCTTTCCATAATATGAGGAGTCTGCTGAGGACAGTAGGTCGTAAATGCTGCCTTTTTCCCCAGCACAAGCCAAGAGGGTAGCAAATAAAGAAGTCATTATCTTGGCACAGAGTCTTTACCCTGTCAGAGCACCAAGAATCCCATCCTGCTTGGTGTACTTCAGGTGAATCACAACCTCCTATTTTATACATTTAATCAGATGAATTATTCCTGAAAATTTATCAATCCCAAATGGAGTTGAATTACCCCTTTTTACTTTATACATTGTTCATAAAATTAAACTTAGAAAAAGAAGGTTGTATTAATCTAAAATATTATGCTCCAGGTAATTGGGGATCATCTGTAACTAGTTGTATTTAATTTTTTCCATGGACAAGACTCCATATAGACTCGGTAAGAATATTTTTAATAAATTACATAAGGCATTTAGCATTTAGTTTTGATATAAAGCAACATGGTACAATATTTTCCTCTCTCATGGTCTTTCTTTTAAGCTAACTTTGTACTAATTTTTGAACAGCATGAGGGACATTGTCTTTATATGGATTGTCCTGAAGCTGATGTTCACATAAACAAGCAAAGATTACCCTCCTTGGGCAGAGGCTTCAGGATAATTCATATAAAATTACAAACCAAAATTGACACATCAGATGTAAAATGGAAATTAGACTCCTTCCTGGGGTTTTGCTAGCTTAAAAATCTTGCCATTCCAGGTTTCTTAAACTGCGGTGCAGAGGATGTTTATTTGTTTTTAATTTCACTGTACTTCTTCCTTTTCTAGGTCATGCATTTCATTATTTTCTAGCTTTTTCACTCATTTCTTTCTGCTTTGATTATGTAAGGAAGTAAAACTGGTGCCACACATGAAGGGCAGAATTAGAAGCAATTCTTCTCTGGTTTAACAATAGGATCCCCTTTATCAAAATGCTTGTGGCTATTGCAGTGTCTGCTTTCATCTCTGTTCTAATACAAGGGTGACACAAATCATATTATACAAGAGCAATAAAAGAAATTCTTTGAGTGAAAGTACGGGACTTTTACCAGAAGTATAACCTGAAGTAAAACAATGTTCACAAGTTCCTGGAATACACTGAATCCAAAAGAGACAAAGCAGACAAGAAGAAAAATAACAGTGTCATCCAAATGAATACCTTTGGGAACAACAGGAGAAGTGTATGTGTGCATCTTCCAGCTTCTGAATGTACTGGAGCACATGCACCAGCAGCATGAGCTGTCATGAGACTGGAGGGACAAATTGCAACTCTGTCAAGCTGGTCTTCATCTCTGCTGGTAAAAATGTTCCTATGAAGAGACCTGGAGGTAGCACAGCAGGTTCTTGTCAGTATTCAGTGATCTTAAAGATTATCTGTCCTGTTGATCCCAGACTGTGCACACTGTATTTCAGTGGCAGTATTTTTGTGGTGGGCATTATTTGTGTGGCTCTGGTCAGGCAAAAGACAGATGCTGGTTTGGATGCAGCCAAAACAACGAGGCAGATTATGTCTCTAGGCCAGCCCAGCTGTGAATCAGGAACCTGTCATGCTCCTTTACAGCACCCCCAACCAGTCTGACATAAACAGGAATTGCACTTTGGCATGCAGAATGCATTTAATAGTTACCCTTCTGTTTGCTGTGGCCATCACAATTGTTCTGGTTGGAGTGGAAGAAAACAGCTATAAAGAAAGGTACTTCCTATTCCCTTCATCTCAAGCAAAGTCTGCACACCGCAAATGTTGGCCACAATCCTCAATCTGCTTACGTGACATGCAACTTTTATGCAGATGTTGTTGGTTACTTAAAATATCAGATAATTTGATCTCCATGTATGCTACTCTGCAGTACATGGGATACAGCTTTTCTCAGAGATATGGAGAACAGCTGTAAAAACCTTTTACTAAGGCTTCTGTGTGTAAACAAATTAATTTAGTCTTAGAAATTGATTAGACTTCATATTTATGGTTTCTCCTCCATGAAGCAGCAGACTTGCTGACTTCTACAGCAGCTTAGTACCTAGCTGAAAATCAGACTCCAATTAAACCCCAAGATTTGAGTGTACATTTTAAAACTTTTTAGCTACATTCTCCATCTTTCTACTTCAAAACACCACAAGTTCCGTACTGTCTAAAACAGGGTCAGGAAACTCACCTGATCACAGTCTGGGTGGGTATCAGTACTACCATTTCATTTTGTGAAAGGTGAAGGAATTTGAGCCCTTGGGGGCTCAAATAAAAATATGTTTTCTCTCATAAAAATATGTTTTCAATTCTGGTCACTGGTGGTGTATTCAGCAGCCCAGAGAGGGAAAAATGCCTGAAGAACTGAACTATATTTTACTTTGTTAAGTGTCCTTTACGGCTAAGTACTGAATCATAAGGCAGAACAACATGTGGCAATTTGTGGTGTTGTTTTGCATTAAATGTTTTTTCTATGGAGAAGGCTAGTCCAACAAGTTGCCATTGATGTGAACAATAAATCTGACACACACAAAGAGAAGCTAAAAATTATACCATTATTTTAAAACAGAGTGATATCTAGGTAAAATATTTTGAGAGAAAAGCCAATGGGAAGATGCTGTATAAGTGGGTTACTATATTACGTTGGTATATAGAAAAAGCATAATTTCTTTTTAGCCTTTTCTACTACTGTAAAGAATAATCATTAGTCTTGTGTGGTATGAACTATTGCAATGCTAATGATTCAGAAGATTAGTTTAAGATTGTTTATCTTATCTTTAGAGCCATTTTAGGGGCTGCTGTCCTTCCACATTGCTTCTCATTTTCGCTTTCTATCTCAGTTTTGTTGCTGCAACTCAGGGCCAATGGTGTGTTTTCATTATCGTCCTTCATGAAATGTTCATTGCATTATAGCCTTAACAAAACAGTAAAACACGGAGCAGAACTAACCAGGGTTCTTATCAAAGATTTCAAGAAATTCAGAGAAAAAAGTAATTGGTAAGCAAACGTGTTATAAAATTAGTATGATGCTGCATAAGTTCTTAAATGAAACCCTATTTTATTTTAAGGTGGTCATGTTTCTTAAACATATGAAAAAATACAGTGAGATAATTCTGAAATGAGTTGTTTTATAAAGCTAGAGGGTTCTTTATAAAGCTAAAATTAGGGTAGAACCCTGAAGACATAAACAGCAAGCATTTTAAGAAACAGGTAAGAGATGGAGACTTTAATGTAAGTGCATCAAGCTGCCCTGCAGGGAAGCAGCATAATGAAATTGTACTGATTTTCTGTAGCAGTGAAGAATGTCACTGTATGTTACTGCTCTGACCAAGATAGTCCCTGTAATGCTTTGCTGCAGCAATTTGCTTTGGAAGAGACAGAACTTTGATTTTTATCTTGGGACAATGTGGCACATGCAGTTCAAATCTTTTTTCATTGCTTAATTCTTTGCCACACACCACACTGCAATGACATAGTCTAATAAAAACTACATGTAATTCATTGTTTATGGATGTAATAATATCTGTACAAGTATCTAGCCTTTTATTAAACTTCTTTATGTTTGTCATCCAAATATTAAGTTATGTCTAAAAAGTATCATCTCAGATACAAAATATCACCTTTAGTTTTTGTAGTATTTTTCCATTCATGGTACACATGTCTTGTGCAATTAATTTAAAGGAAAATAATATTTTCACTCAATTTTTAAATTTGGTGAATAGAAAAAAACATTTTCTTCTAAGTGCTTTAGATTTCCTCAGCCATGAATTGAAGATGTTACCAACAAGAGATTTCAAAACCACAACTACTAATTGCACAAGTCTTTTAAAATAATTTGAACAAACAGACTGTAGAAATATTATTATTGTTATACCTGTTAAATTCTATCAAGTGCATATTTTCTATATGTAAGCTGCTTTCAAATGAGCACAAGACCCTCTCTTTTAATACGACAAAGTGTCGCAGACACTTTTATGAAAAATCCTTTCCTTAGGATTTTTCCTCCTGAGAAGCTGAGAGGCCTCAGGAACAAAATGTAAACAATGGTTATCTGCTGCTGTGGAATGCAACAAGTGCATCTGTGATTGGCCCATGTTGGTTGTTTTTAATTAATGGCCAATCACAGTCAGCTGGCTCAGACTCTCTGGACAGAAGGCTTTGTTATCATTCTTTTTTATTCTATTCTTAGCTCACCTTCTGAGGAAATCCTTTCTTCTATTCTTTTAGTATGGTTTTAATGTAATATATATAATGAAATAATAAATCAAATTCTTCTTCTGAAACATGGAGTCAGATCCTTGTCTCTTCCCTCAAGGTGAGACCCCTGTGAACACCGTCACAACAAAGTTCTTTTGTTAAATGTGTATCTGGACACGATAAATAACCTGCTAAGTTCAGCACAGCCAGGGGTTCAGGACTCTTCACAAACATTTGTAGATCAATTTGTGTTTCCAGGAAGCCCGTGACACTTTCTAGCTCAGCCACAGCCTCAGCTGAATGTCCTGTTGGGTCAGTGTGCCTTCTCCCCAGGAGCGAAGGGAAGAGATTAAGGGGAAGCAAGGAAAAGAAAGAAAAACCCACCCTTGGCATAGGGAAGACACTGGATGGATCAGAAAAGGAGTGGGAGTGTCCTAAACCTCCCCAGCATGGAGACCAAGAGCAGAGTGAAGAGCATGAATTCACTGGAACTATGGAACAAGGGAGCTTATGAAGGAAGTAAATGGTATGAAGGCAAGTCCAGGACTCAAGTGGGCTAAGCAACCTCAAATTCAAAATTCTTATTAGCAGAGGACTTGTAAGAACCTAATTTTTCTGTATAATAATTTAATATTATGCTTATTAATACAGCTCTGAGTAAAAAGAGGCAGCAATCTAATTACAGATTTTTATACTCTGTTTTGGTACATGTTTTTACTAAATGCTTTAGAAATTAGTATATTACATCATGTACAGTGAGGAGCAAGAAGCTTGCTCATTGTTTAAAAAACAGACATAAAAGTAATATTGGAGCATCAGGTCTTCCATTAATGACCTTAGGATTTTGCCTAAATAATTCCCAAACTAAGACCTAAAATGAAGTTACTTCTTTTTACAGGATTACATGAGGTGCAGTGCAAAGGACCAAAACATGCCAAAACTAACCTCACAGATATTGCAAAATCAGGGGAAAAAATCAAAGAGGAAGACGCAACTTTGAGGGGAAGATATGAGTGACATGGCATGGATAGTGAAAAAAAAATTCTTTGCCAAAGTGAAAGCCATCAAAAGGTCAGGCATGCCATGAAGTGCAGGGACATGCACCAAACTTGCCCAACTGATCCCCATTGAAATTGCAAGATTTCGTATCCCTTCCTGAATAATATAGAATTCAAGGAAAAAAAAAAATCCAAGATTTTTAGAAGGAGAGAGAGAAGCACTGAAGGAAAAGCAACTAAACTATTTTGAAGTTCAATTAAGAGACTTGTTTTAAGAGTTGCTATAAGACCTGAATTAGATATTTGAATTATGTTTTCACCTTAAAAGCAAGGGCTAAAATTTAAAGGCATGAAAATAGACATAGTGATTTTGTTGATACTGTGGGTTGTTAAGGAAAAAAAGGGGGGAAAAAAAAGAAATTCAATTATTTCAACTTAAAATTTGTGAAAACTTCTCCAAAACCTATTAAAGGAATATTTTAAATCCTGTTATTATACGAGATTTTTAGCATGTACTCTGTATTAGAATAGCCTCCATTTTCACTGTACTGAATCCTCTATTCTTCTCCAAGACCTGTGCAAAGAATTGAGGAATAACATTTCCTTTAATGTTTGTGATTATCAGTGTTAGTGGTTTCTTTTATACAATAGTAAGCCCAAGAAATCCCAATTGAGACTGCCACCAATGTGCTGGTTTTGCATAAAATATAAAAGCATAGGCTTGATTGCCTTTGAAGAAAATTGAGTGCCCAAAAAGTCACACCTCTCATCACTGTTCTGTCTCTTTATGTCTGTTATGTGGACCTCCACAATAGTTCGTAAGGGCTCTTTCCCTGTTTTGCAGAAACAGACAATTTAAGATACATTTTTAAAATGCATGAGAGATGCTGAGGTTTTCCTGTACTTACTTTTGTTTGGTTTGGTTTAATTATTGAGCTGAAATACTGAAGGCAAAGAGTCTGCAATTGGCATTGCTCTGTAGCAAAGCTAAAACCAGTTAATACCCCCAGCTGTACCTCTCCATACTACCCTCCAGCATAACAGATCTAGGTTTCATATCATAACAAATCTTTGTTCCTCCTGAGAATTAAACCTATACATGCAAAAAAGCATTGCACTAAAACAATCCTAAGCATTTTTAAGTAGGAAAAGAAACAATTGAGAAAAAACAGATTCCTGTTTTAAAAAGTCTCCATTTTGAGAAACAAGTGTGAGCAGGCAAATGAGCTTAAGTTGATATGTCCTGATTTTTATGTGCATACAAAATATATTCTGCTTGAACATCAGCAGTCAGAAATGTGCTGTATCTATCTCATGATTTTTGGATGCTGCTGTGATTGATTCTGCTGACACAGCCTAAAAAAGGCTCATTTTTCATTTTTTGGCTATTTACCACCAGCAATTGACAGCACTTTGAGCCCACTCCAAAACTGGTCAGAGTCATGAATAATCCATCTCCTTTCTCAGTTAATAGCTTATTCCCTTTCTCCTCTTTTGCACCAATTCATATGCAAGCCAGAGTAGTGGGGTAACTCCAGAAGCAGCAGCAGCAGCACCCAGAGATGGCCCATTTGAGGTCTAGTCACCTCCAGATAACACTCGGAAAGGGCATCCTCTAAGCCCACTCTCCAGTTTGTAAGGTCCCAAAGTGTCTCTAAACATCAGAGCTGGAAGCATACACAGTGTAAGAAAGTATTCAGCTTCTTTCTATCCAAGTTGTTAATGGAAGCTGGTGAAAAGCCAAAGGGCAAGGAGAAGCAAAAATATAAGGATTTCACCGAAAACCAACCTGGCCAAGGAAAACAGAGAGAAGAAATGCTCCCTGCCAACCCCAGGAAGATCTGTGAGCAGAACTTCAGATATCTGATCTGGCAAGGGGTTTGTTTATGGCTGAAGACTTGAGGATGCTTTTCAACAATCTGTTTGAAATCCTAGCCTACAGCATTTGCAGCAACTGAAATCCTGTTCCTGCATCAGGAGCTTTTCTTTAAGATCCTTTGGAATGCACTATTACCATCTGTTTTCTGTTGTTAACAGATCTACCAAGTTCTGTGTGGCTGCACACGGGACCATTTCCCAAACTCCCAAACTCATTGAGGCATGTTGCAGATTGATGTGTGCCAAGTGTTCCCCTTTAATTAACTCAACCTGCAAGTGCAGTGTTAGGGTAGGATTCAGAGCACGCCCATGCGTGAGGAGCAGGAAAGCTGGGAGCTGCTTTCCTTGGAGAAATGGGCAGACATATGGGGAGTAGACCAGTAGGTGGCTGGTGGCATGAGTTGCTACAGGTGTGGGATGTATGTAGGTGTGCAAGGCAATCTTTGCTAGGCTTGCTTGGTAGCTGTGGGATGAAGATAACTTGGAGTAACTGAATGCTCTGGGAAAGGGAAAAATCTCCTGGAGGGACTGGGTGCTGTATTTGCTTGGCTTCAGGAGAACTTGGAAGTGGCGAGAGGAAGTATATTTGTTTTGCAGCTCAGGTAACATTGCAACCACTGCCACGAAGAGTGCTCCTGCTTCATGCTACCCCTTTGCAGCTGTGAACCACAGGAGAAACATCACTTTCGAAAAAAGCAGCAGTTAGAAAGCAATTCTGCAGCCCAGCACAGGAGTTAAGATGTATGGCAGGCCGTGTCTGTCACTTGAACATCACAGCAGGAACAGAGCATTGCTGCCAGTTCCTGAGCTGCAAAAAGCAAAGAGATTGAGAGTCTTGCTGGCACCAGCTCCTCTCTACAGTCATAAGAGGTTGCTTCTCTTGCTGCACAGAGACAAATGCATGAGGTGCCAGATCAAAATTTTTGTCCCTTTTCCTGAATATTTATTAAACTTATCTGAATGCCAGGTTTTATTTTGCTTCAGATAAAGTGTAGTCGTTTCTCATTTTGAAACCAGTACACAATTTCCCTATTTTGAGCCAGTTTTTGTTTCTGGTTAAATCAGGATCATAGTTTGATATATTATACAATTATTTTCTTTTTTTCTTTTTTTTTTAATCCTTGAGGGCTTCAAACCAGAGTAAAAAACTTGGTAGACAATTCTTTGCCCCCACTTAGTTCCATCAACAGTCTTCCAAACTTGTGCAGTTTGCAAGCCTTTGAATTTTTGACTGGAATAAGGTGGCAAGTAGAATTGAATGGCATGCACACTGTGTGTCTTTAGCCCTAAATTAGATCTCTGGCATAGAAAGAGCTCTAACCAGTGCAAATCTCTCCAAGTTCTCTTCAGTGCTGCAGGGGCTTTCCAGCCAGAAGCTTTCCTCTTCCAAGATCCCTATGCACTGCTGGAAGGACTTTAAGAAGATTATTCAGAGCCCTGAAATATGACCTTTAATGGCACTGGTGGATCTACAGATATACTATCTTTAAAGTAACAGTGATTTTTTTTATATGTATTTTTCTTTTGGATAGGCTAATATGGAAGTTTCTGTGCATTTTGGAAAGATAAAGAAATTAACTTCCATAAACCTCTTATTTTGTTCTCCATTCCCCCAGCAGCAACGGCTTTATTAAACAGGGTAAAAAGATTATTTTTAATTTATATACTTGAGACACTTTTAATGATCAGGAAAATTTTCAGACTTGCAATTTAAACCAGTCACTGATATTTGAGCAAAATGAGACTGTAGTCAGTACTGCTGGAAGTGGGCATTTACTATAATAATACAGACTTGATTTCTGATTTATCTCTCATGCTGGGTAGAAATGTTCTTATAGAAAAGTATTTCCTAGAACTTTAAATACTTAATGCAGATATTTTTGCTCCTTATGAATGATTGTGCTGCAATTGCTGGCGTTCTTTTCTTGGCAGTTGGGTCACACAGTGTAAAATTTAGCATGTGAGTTAAGGTCTTAATAAGAGTTAAGGTGTTTTTCAGGTTTCAATTGGCTTGGTGTATTCTGATTTTAGATCAATATGTTACTCCACCCACTTTAGGAAATGCCTGCTTAAATCTTCTTTTCTGGCAGAATAAGTGGCTATATTGCATAACTTTTCATTATGTTTCTGTTGGGTCAATTTAGACATGATTTATCTGTAGGCGTTGTGTCCAGATGGGATGCTCAGGCCTACAGATCAGGTGTAAAATGTAAAAAACATAAGTTAAAAAAAAAACAAACAAACAAAGAAAAATCCTCAATTAGCTCTTCAGAAATGGTAAGATTTGCCTGAAATTAGGAAAAAAAGTCCAACAAAAATCAAATACCTTATGGATTTATAATCTTTTTTATGGTGAGGAAATGCTTTTTATTTGGAAGGTCTAATCAAGTTCCTCAATCAAGAAAAACATTTGATCCTAATGGAAGAGTTCTGTTAATGCAGTAATTGCATTTTCTGTTAATTCAGTAATTGCATTTTCCCAGTTTCCCAAATTCAGAACAAATAATTTTCTGCTGTCCTCACTCTCTGCATTCAAGGGTTAAAAGGGTTAAGAACCTTCACAGGTGTTTACATATGCTTTCCCAGCATTTGCCAAGATTTTTCTCCCTCTTTTCCCTCACAGCCCTGATGCTACAGTAGTGGATTAGATAAGTGTTTTTCACAGAAGATGGTCAGATCAGCTTTCACATCCACTGCTCAAATATTTCTGTATTCCTGAAAGGATGACATGTACTGCTCTCTACAGTAAAGTGGTCTAGGAAGAAAAAAAGTTTGGAAAACAACCTTTCAGATCAGATTCTCCTTCTATAAGTACAGCAAATTTCTATGGGGGAATCTAAAGAATTTTATGGAAATTTCTGCAAAGTATAAGGAAAGAAATGTCAGCAATTTCACTTCAAAGCCTTTAAAAATCCTTCAAATTGAACAACTTCCACCTGACTGGGTAAAATGACCTGAAGTGCTTAATTTCAAGCTACTTTAATGTTAGTGATAATTTAAATTTAACATTTATCTGTATCTTTCCTGATGGAATGTTACCCTTGAGAAGAGGATTATTGGATGAAAATAGAGACTTCCAATGTGTCAGATATCATGGCCAGACAACAGTGCTCACTATGCACCAAGAATACCACTAGTCTGTGATGATCTAAAAATGTTGCAGCCTAAACCCAAGAAAAGACCAGAAGGTAGAAGTGCAGGACTCACAAGGCGAAACAGAAACCATTGTGGTTAGAACCAAATCAAGCTGAAATGAAGTATTTTGCTGTGAGCTTTCTGATGGAAAATCAGGAATTCTAAAATTTACTAGGATTAACCATATTGGGTACAAACAGCTTGTCTGAGCTGCCTCTGATCACATCTGCTACATATATTTTCTGTTTTCCTCAAACACAAATTAAACTCACTATAAGGAGATGGATGGCTAAGTATTTGGAGGATAACTGGAAGATATATCTGTATTAGTAATGACTAAAATTTTTCAAGTAGTGCAGATTAAACATCAAGCCCTTTAGTCTAGGTTTAGGTTTTTGTTTGGTCTGTATTTAGGCACGTTAGTGCAGAATCCAATTTTCTGCATATGCTGGATGAACATTAAGTTGCTTTTATTAAGGCCCTAGGCGTGGATTTCATTAAGATGTTATTTACACATTTTTGCTTTTTTGGTAAGTCAGAAAGAATCCCTGCTTAAAAAACACTTTTATTTCTCATCTCTGGGAACAATTGTTTATTACAATCCATTCCCAATTAAATTGCATTTCCATAATTGATAAAATAATTAGTTGTAACACAATACAAAATTTATTAAACACAACATGAGTGCTACTTTCTTTATTGTGACAACTCCTCCTGAAAAATGGAATAGGAATTAAATGTATTCTTACTAAATTGCTGGCTTTTAAATTCTGTATCATTTTAATGAAGAAAATAGATTTTTTTAGTACAGTTAACATTTGATAGCATTTGTGATCTAACACAGCTGTTGAGAATTACCTGTATGTTACCAAGAGATGTGCTAAATAGTAGAATTACCATAATTTCAGAAGCACAAATATTCGTCTCATCCAGAAGTTCAAGTGTCATAGTAGACTGTTTGGATTCATAGATTCATAGCTAGCACAACCACAGCTATTTGTATGGAAACTAGAGATAAAGAAACAGTTTTTAAATTTGCCACATTTTGTAGGGGATTTTTAAGAGAAGTGTTCTCAATATAGCAAAAGAAGTTGTACGCAATTTACTTCAATTTAAGTGGACTGAGATAAAATAGCTTCAGAAATAATAACTAAATGTATCAGATGTAGAATTTAAGACTCTCACAGGCCTTCTTTCATGTCTAACTGAGCCTATATTTATCATGTCTGCTCCTTTTCAAGTACAAAATACATAATATTTGAACTGTATTTTTTCCTATTCAGCTCTAAGAGAAGCAAAGCACAGATGTGGTTCTGTGCAGAGCCTCACTCCAGGGCCAGGTCATTAATATTCACAAGAAGAGAATTAGTCTTTAGAAAGAGTTTGTTTCTTCTGACAAAGAAAGCTGATAAGAAACATTCCAGTAAAGGAAAGACAAAAATAAATGAAGGAGAAAAGATTAGATAGTGACATTTCATCCTTGAAAGCAGCATATTTTTACAGGGTAGCTATTATCATTAAGTTACACCCAAATAGGAATGGCTATTAACAAAAGCGCTGAAAGTTTAATTAAAGGCTATGGAGGATTTAATTTAGCAAAAGTAGAATGCAATTCTTCTCAAGCCAAAGGAGAAGTGAACTGGGAGGGATATGATGGGAGAGAGGGAGGGAGGGCTGTGCAGGAGCACCTCTCATCTCCTGCACTGTAAAATCACAATGCATTTACTTCTAAAACAGGGCCTTGCAATGACAGAAATAGAAATAAAAGGCAGGAGAGAATAAGCTGAGCTTTTACTGAGCAGGAATGAGGGCTTCAGTTGCAGCTGGTTTGACTGTTAGAATTGTGGCTAGGAAAGAGGAGACACTGGCATTTCAGCAGGCCAGAGCTTTCCAAGACTTGTCTGTTTACTGCATCACTGGTGCTGCCAGTAAAATACTCAGATGCTGACAGGAACTAATGTTTCCTGAGCAAATACACACTGTTGACAAAGCGAATGCATCATGGACTGGCGAGACCGGTAAATACACTGGCAGTCATAAGCTTCTTTATTACAGGGTATGTGGATTTATGCCTCCAAAACAAATATATATTAATATTTCATTTTGTTGTGGGTTTCTTTTTTTTTTTTTCTCCCACTATCAACAATGTGTATTTCACAATAACACAAGAATTTCATTTATATTAATGTCCAGGTAACACCTGGCCTGTAAATATTGGTTTACACTTCAGATGTAGTTTTACTAACGTATGAAAAATCACACCTTATAATCAGAACAGCCAAGATAGTTTTCAGACAAATTTTCCCACTTTCTGGGAAAAAAAAGAGACATTTCAAAGAAAATAATGCACAAGGACTGTTGGCCCTTGGGTATTCTGCTCCATGTCGTGTTAGCCTGAAAAATCCAAATATTAATTAATTTTTCATAAAAGCTTGTATATTGACACCTCCTTGTTTCATAAGTGAGATGAAGGATTTAAAAATTTTTCATTTGTTAGTTGAAAACTTTAACATCTGATATTTGTCTTAATGCCTGGATTTTATGATTGCCTGAGAATATCATCTTCTGCAGATGGGGATGAATCTTTAAATTAAAATCTACAGGTTTGGGAGGATGGGCTAGCATATGAAATCTTTGGAAAAAAAATATTATCAGGTAAACAGAAAAGATCTTCTTCTTGTTGTTGTTATAAAGATATGGTTTCAATTGTATTTTAGAATAAAAAACAATTTAAATTAAAATTCTTACATTTCTGGAAATACAATGGGCATGGGTGATCCAGACTGAGAAAAAAAAAGCAAGCTAAAAATTATTTTGAGCCAAGCTTTCTCCAGGTCACTCCCAGAGCAAGATTTGTTCAAAGGTGACTAAGAGAAAATGGAAAACTTGACTGTTTAATTTTTTTTTATCTTCTGTCTGTAGTATAAATAGAAGTGGTGACTTTGCAACACCAGCTAAGAAACACTTTATCATTCTGCGAAAGATGTTCTATGAAAATTGATAGCAACATTCATATTCAATCCACTTAAAGGTTTATTTGTGCACCACAGGGATGGCACAATCTTTCAGTTGATTTTACTTTTGATGCATTCAATCCTTATGAAGGAAGAAGTTACATAAAGAGAACAAAACCTATCTAGCTGTGCACCCTGAGCCTGGCCAGTCCTTGGAATTTTTGTTGCTCCCAGTGGTGAGTCATTTCCTGAAGATCTATGTGTGGCTGGTAGGTCACATAGTGCATTCCTTCGGTCCAGGACCATTTGGCAACCTTTTTTTCATTTGTTCCAGCTACTGTTACCTCACAAGTGTTGCAAATGAAAAAATTGCTCTGTGTAGCTATTTCTATGACAAAGCCTCTTTCATGACCTGAGGATAACTTTTCAAACAGTTCTGGTTTTGGCAGCTAATGTGCTAAGTGGCATTAGCTGTGACTCACAGGCTCACCTGAAGAGCCATGAAGCAGAGCAGGTAATTGTGAGATCTGACCTGCAGCAGCACTATTGTATGATATATGATTTGAAGGCAAGCCTAGTTTCCTTTTTAAGATGATCTGATAGATCAAAGCAAAAGATCTAAACTGAGTTCACAAAGTCTGTGAGTATTTATACAGAGTCTTTATACATCCTGACAGAAGTAGGGGCATCCAATGTCTTGGTCACCTGAAACAACACACAGAAGCCACCAAGGGGCTTCAGAACTGCTGCAGTGCTTGACTTGTCCAACTGTGGTATTCTTCTGGGTAAAATTCTAACTCTTAATGGAGCTAACAAGATTTTACCAGGCACTTTAAGGGGAAAATGATCCAAATATCTGAAAATATTATTCACATTTCTTGACTTGTTTAGATGTAAGAACTCTTACATGCTTTCCCAGTGATACAATTCTAACGGTTTTACCAATTTTGAAGCTGTTAGATGTTCAGCTACATTCTGCTGTTCCAGGTATTATAATGTGTTTTCCTGTACATGTTTAAACCAGAGCAGTGTGAATCACAGTGTGAATCACAGACTGGAGTGAATGTGTATTTTGATTTGGGAAACAACAAAGAAAATTCAAAACAGATCAACAAGGAAAACCATGAAATAAATGTAGTCAATTTTTTTCACTTCATTTGGAGAACATGCAGAACATTTCAA
Source organism: Ammodramus savannarum pratensis (assembly GCA_020466415.1). NCBI lineage: Eukaryota > Metazoa > Chordata > Aves > Passeriformes > Passerellidae > Ammodramus > Ammodramus savannarum. The sequence goes on from JAHXMQ010000807.1 coordinate 61,436,035, forward strand.
ACATTTTTTAAAACCCCCCAAAAACTGACAAACAGCAATTACTACATTGTTGAAATAAAATTATAAAAAACTGCATCTAGAATTCAAAAGAAGTGTAACATGCTGAAAACAGCAACATAAGGCTTTCTCCACTTCTCCACCTGAAACAAGTTATTTCTCACTTCCAGCATATAATTTCTATGTAGTGACTGCCCATATCCTGCACCAGACAGAGAAACTCTGCCACCTCTTTGCTCTGGTTGGGTTTCAGCTCCAGGAGCTGATGATTTGCTCTGGCAAAGTGCTTGTGGTGCACCCCAGATCTCAAGGTTGTGCAAAGGGCACACAAGAAGGAGCTGTAAGGTTTTCTGGAGTTTCCATCCATTGGTTTGGGAGCTGCAGTTCACTTTAGGCCCCAAGCTATGTTACAGCTGCACCTGTGTACCTTGCTTCCCTGCCTTGACGGCATGACTTCCTAGATGGCTTGACTTGGCCCTGTCTGATTGCTACAGCCTTGTACTGCAGCCACAGGTCGGTCAGCTGAACCTTGTCACTGCCTTTGCACACACTTTTCAGTGTTGGCTGGTGTGGGACACCCACCTGTAAGCGAGGGGACTACACCTGCCTGCCTTGCTGCCTGTCGCCCTTGCTCACATCTGGCCTTGCTCTGTGGAACAGCCCCACTCCGGCTGCTTCTCAAAATGAGGTGTGTCTGTTTACATTGGCATTAATGCATTTAGCACTTGTCTATGTTTCTTGGTGTTGGAAGATGAAAGTCAGTGGAATGCAGTCTACCACTTCCTCATGAGGCGTGGAGGAGGGCCAGGCACTGATCTCTTCTCCCTGGTGGCCAGTGACAGGACCCAAAGGAATGGCCTGAAGTTGTGTCAGGGGAGGTTTGGGTTGGGCGTTAGAGAAAGGCTCTTCACCCAGAGGGTGGCTGGGCACTGGAACAGGCTCTCCAGCGAAGTGGTCGCAGCACCAGCCTGACAGAGTTCAAGAATTGTTTGAAAAATACTCCTGGGCACATGGTGTGACTCTTGGGGATGGTGCTGTGCGGGGCCAGAAATTAGACTTGATGATCCTTGTGGATCTCTTCTAATTCAGTTTATTCTGTAATTCTGTGAAATCAATTCTGCTCCGCATCTCAAAATAATAAAGTAGAAACAGTAAAATGTTATACAGGTGATCAAAGGTGCAGAGTAGTTTCTATACAAGGAACAGCCGAAAATCCTGGAAAGGATCCTTTATCCTGGAAAGGAAATGACTGATGTGAAACTTCAAGTAGTGAATGACCTAGAGACCTTCAAATAAATGTACTGTTGATGGATTTAAAAGACATAGAAGGATACGGTTCATGACACATTGTGTCACCGGGTTGTGGAAACACTTAACAATAGATTGTGGAGTCTGAAAGCTTATTCAAAAGAAAACAAAGTAAATCTACCAACACTCACTTACTTACTTACTTCCAAGACAGTTTTATCAATGATCAAAATCTCTCTGCTACAAATCACCAGATGTTTGAAGCATCATTATAAGCCTCTGTTCTCATACACTTTCCTGAGCATCTGCTGCAGACAGGATGCCGGGCTAGACGGATGTCTGCTCTGACCCGATACCATTGTTCTGATGTTCTTAGCACCCCCGGCTGACACCAAGGAGTCATCTGTGCCCTCAGGATCTGCCTGTGAAAAAAAGGACTTGCTGTTTTGGATCTCCTGGGAGGAAAATGGGAAGTGTCATTTCCCATAAAGAATTCTGCACAGCTTCTTCCAGTTCTGCAGTACCTGGGGGCTGAATGCAGAGGGCTCTTTTATAAACTCTTACCTATCAGCTTGCAGGGGGTTAATGTGAGTTTTAAGATGGATATTTTCAACACTTCATTTTGGTAAAATGATTCATATTTTAGAGTAGTTTATATATATCTGAAGACATTTACAAAGTTTCCCATTAATGACCCCAAATCTATCCAGGGTTCACACTATTTGGAGTATCTGAGGTCTGGAAAAGAGTACTGAGAGGAAGCACTTGCTTTTGGCCCTTTCCCTGGAGTTCCAGCACTTCACTGGACAGAGGATGAGGTCTGAGCTGGTCCAGCATTTTTGTCACTTTATTCTTTCAATATGTCCCTGCCCACATAGGAAACAGAAGAGAGAGAGTGCCTGTAGAGAGGTGAGAATGAGAACCACCAGCTGTGTCACCACCACTCCCTTTTCAGTTCTTTGAGTGGAGTGGAATGCAAATTCCCAGCTTCCTTTATTTTTTCAACTAATCTATCCATCCCTGTGGGAGAGGACATGAGCATTTATAAGGCTGGGTGAAGCTCATTTGAAGAGATTATTAGAGACCAGATGCCAGAAAAATATTTTGGTGGGGGGAGGAAGGGGGAAGTTATAAAAATAGAGCAAGCTATCCAGGCCACTCTGGCAAACATAATGTACAGAAAGAGGCAAAGAAGAGGAAGAAGACATAAGAGCAGCATGAGTTAATTTAAATGAGCTTTTTGGAACATTTGGACTAGCCCTTGCAACGTGACTTCAACAAGATGGTACCTACAATGGTACTTTAATACAGAATAACATTTCCATATTTAACATACAACTTTCCTGTAAATTTTCTCTATTTGCATTCTGTAGCCCAATGAGGTCAGGTTTCCTCATTGCAAGGTTTCATATTCACCCTGAGGCCTCTATATTCTGCCCTTTGCCTTTCCAACATTGCTGATAAAGAGCACAAGCTACCTCTAAAAAGGGAATTTTAAGTTGCAGTGATAAGATATATGAAAATATATCACTTCTCCAGAAAACTGAGCAGAACCCAAAAGAAAGGTCCTTATCATGATGTTAGAACATGCTTAGGAGATGATTATTCATAAAAAAACAGCTGTACTGCTTTAGACTGGCAGAGTGTCCAGCTCATAATGGTTTAAATACATTGGTTTATGTGTATTCAAAGGGTAAGAGCTCGATTAGCTGTACTTCCCATTCACAACTGAAGATTGCCTACCTGAACATGTGAGCAACAGGTAGCCCGAACTTGCTGTTGCAGCTCAGAGACTTGTAGTCCTTTCTATAAAAACAAAAAAGAAAGATAACACGTATCCTTAGGTACTACACACGCACACACCCCACACACTGCTTAATTTAAAAATTCAACCTGATATAAACTTCAACCTGATATTCTGTAGTCCACTTCCACTGGGTATATTTGCAGCTGGAAATTTCTTCAGCCAGAGTGTCTGCTAGCTCTATGCTATGGAGTGATGTCACATTAATCTTTCTGATTAAAAAGAAATGGACAATAAAAGCACCTTGCAAGCAGAGAAGTATAAAAAACCTTACTAGATACTGTGGCAAGGAGGCATTTTTTTAAACAGCTACATGAATCTCATTGAGTAAACAACAGTAGGAAAAATTCTAAGTAAAAAAAGATGCAGCTAAAAGAACTTGTGATGATGAAAAATATGAGGAAGAGAGAAAAGAAGCCCCAAACAGCCAACTGCTGAGAAAATATGTGTGAAAGCATCAATCTTTAAAGCCAGTGGGGCACAGCATGGCAATTCTACCATGTTTGAGAATGTCAGTTTAATACCTGAAAATTAAATATAATCTGAGCATGAGCATATCACTTCAGTACAGCTGCCTCATCCAAATGCTGCATCTCAGTCCTCAGAGAAAGACTAGGCAGGGAATTGTTCATTTTAGAAGACATTAAACAGAGATGTGGGGAGGAAAGCAGATTCAGAAAGCCCAGGTTTATGTGTTGGTTTGGAGCCTGAATCGCAGTGTGGGAGCAGTGAGTTCAGCTCAGCCCAGCTCAGCCCTGACTCCCGGCCAGGCGGTGTGCATCAGTGACACTGCAGTGTGTGTAGATGCCAGCAGCCACACTGACAGCATGCTCAGCCTGTGCTGGGACAAGGAACCACCTTCCGTAAGGATCTGAGCCTCAAAAGGCATCCTTGATTTACCCTCAGAACTGCATTACTCAGTTTATCAAGTGATTGCGTTGAAAGTGTCAGCTGACACAATATCGCAAGTTCAAACTTGAATGTTGAAAGCAATTCTGTGAAAGACTGTGGATTTCTCTGTAGCCAGTGAAGAGTTCGTGCTGGAGCAGGGGAATGTGTGAGGAGAAAGGAGCAGCAGAGAGAAGCTCTTGTGGGCTGACCACAGCCCCCCATTCCCCATCCCCTGTACCACATGGAAAGGAGAAAGTAGAGGATTGTGAGTGAAGGGCTGAAGCTGGCCCTAGGAAGGCAAAGGGTAGGGGGAAGGTGGTTTTGTCTTTGCTTTTCCCCATTCTGATCTATTTTCAATTGGCAATAAAGTACATTTAGTTTTTGTCCCAAGTCTAGTCAGTTTTTCCAATGACAGAGATTGGTCTTTCTCTCATTACATGAGCTTTTCCATCTTATCTTGTCCTGTGTGCTGTTCAAGAGGTGGAGTGAGAGGACGACTGGGTGGGGTCTGGCAGCCAGCCGAGGTCAACTCACCCCAGTAATAGTAAATTAAACCCATGTTTGTCATGTCTGAGTTTATCACATCTATCTCAGATTCTGAGCATAACTCAGAATTCGTTGAAGCAAAGCATGAGGAAGCTCATTTTTCATTGGACTCTCTCATTGTTGCGCTGTCACCTAAGAGGTAGTAGAACAATGTTTAGAAGACAGTTTGCTAAGAGTTTCACGGGGTTAGTGGAAGCTGCTTTTCTCACAGAACACAGAGTTTAACCTTAGTAGGGTGCATAACATAGTGTCATGTGGCACGCAGATGTGGCATTCCTCAGCAGAACTCTAAGTGTTATGAGGCAGAAGTGTTGTGATACTCGTAATGCTTCAGCCACGTTTTCACTTTCTTTGCTTCTAAGCATGTTCATGGCAAGGCAAAGTTAGCACAGCCCTACCTGCAATCAGAACAGGAAACAGTTTACTGAGGAAACATATGTTAATTTAAATAAGCTGTTCATAGTTTCCTTTTCTGGTACAGTCTCATTGCTCACTCACCAACTGAATGAGTCATGAAAGCCAGTTAGAATCAAGAGTTAATGTCAAAATGCTTTGGCATTTCCTCTTCCACATCTCATACATTTGCAAAGGGAATGATACGTTGCCTGTCCCTTTTTCTTAAGTTACTTCAAAATCTGTCTTAACTATACTGTATGAGATCAGATTGCTCATGAGCACTAGTCTGACATGCAAGAGAACAGGCTGATGGCTGATACACAGGAAATAAATCTTAGGGAGTAGCTTACATTAATTTTTTTTTAAGTCTTTTTTAAGAGATGACAGAGAAATTATTTCTGCTCAGGAAACAATCAGATAATGAGGAAAGGCCCGAGGCTTTTAAACACAGCACCTCTCCTTCCCTCAATGAAATTGAGAGCTATGGTAAATTTCTGGCAAGCAGTCTCTTGCAGGAGGATTTCTGTCTGGAGGTGTTTCTTTTTTTATTTTTAAGAAAGTTTAAAATATTTAGCAAAGACCCTTTAAACAATTATTCAATAATTAAATAATTAACAAAACCAGTATTTCTATGGGCATCAGGTTCTCTTTTCAGCACTGATTCCTGCTCCTGACCAGGAACCCACATCTTCCTGCAGATAGCATCAGCAGCATCCTGCTGAGGTCCCACTGGCCCCCAAGTGTCTTTGCAAGAATCACTGCAAACAGTCCTGAGCTTGCCCCATGGGCTACCAAAAAGTGCCCTGTGTTGGTATAGCTCTGGGCTAGGGTACTAAATCAGGCACGGGCAGTCCTTGTAGGACTGTGTGTCATCCAGACATGAGCTCTTCCAACACTAGAAAATATGGAAGAGCTCATGTCTGGATGACACAGTCCCACAAGGTGTTTTATGGCCTACTCATAAAGACTATCCTCAAATATCTGTCTGAAGAACTTGGAAAAATGCACCTCTTTTGAAATTCAAAGGAGGAAAAAAGGAAAGGGAAACGGAAATGGAAACGGTAAGGAGAGAAAGAAGGGAAGGAAGGGAAAGGGAACTCCTATTTCTACAAGGTAATACTGTAAGATTTTGCCATCAAGTACATGAAAATTGTAAAAGTAGAAAATCTCTACAAATGATAGAAAAAGACATAATTTTGTTTCCTTTAGGAACAGGATTGTTGTAAACTTTAAACACCTGTCAGATGTGGAAACACATTTCCCCAAGCTTCTTTAAGTCATAAAACACTCTCCATTTTATGATATATTTTCTGTATTCTCATGAATAGATTGAAAAGTTGACATTTCAGTCAATTTTGACTTTCAATACTTGCTGTCAGGGAAAGAAGAGCTGTTTCAAATAAAAGACATGAGATGAAAGAAGTGAATCAGAAGTGAGGTTCTTTAGATAAATGACCTTTCAACTTACGATAGACATGATTATTATTTAATTGGCAAAAAGAGTAGCCTATGAATATTTAATCAATAAAACTCCAGTGGAAACTGGAGCCTGAAACAGAGACAGGTAGATCTTTGTGATGATACTGGTTTCTCCTCTTAATTAGAACTCTATTCCATGCTCTTTTGCTCTGTTTGTACTAACTCTTGTGGTAATAGTATTTTGGTTTTTTCTATGGAAATTTAACTTTAATTTTGTAATGTTTTATGCTTTGGCCCTTGAGCTCTTGTAGATCCCAGCTCACATATTTTGAATTCAATTATAACTTATAACTGAGTCTGATAAGTCTATTGGAGTAGCTATAGCTAGAGTTATATCCCTGTATGTTTGATTATGGTATCAAGGTTTTCTTGATAAAACTAATGATTCAGCACAAGTTTCTTTAAAACAGTGGAAGAAGAAAGGGATTGATTTAAAAAAATTGAGAACCCTTATGCAGGTAACATTTCTTTCTTATCTATTCTTTTGTAGTGAACTAATCTCCAACTCCACATAAAGCTTCATGCTAGTCCACTATCAACAACAATTAAAACATTTAGGGAGCTGTCTCACCAACCAATGGAAAAACAACTGGTATTGTTAAGTCTTTTTTCATGTAAATTAGCCAGGCATTTCAACAATTAAAAATGGAACACAGCACAAGAAACACAAGTTAGTGCTACAAGTGGCTTCAAAATTTGTTTTCAGTTCAGGATGAATATGTTAGGCTTCAGAAAACTGACATCTTGCTCCTTGCTGATTCCACTATCCAACAACTATCTTTAAAGGTATTGGGCTGCTTCTGTTCTCTTCCGTGATCTATCAGCTGCTTGTAATGTTTGATCAAATAAATGGTGAAGCCTTCCAACTGTTTCCCTAGGATTTTTGTATAGCAACATGCTGCTCCAGAAATCTCACACATGGGACAGAATCACTCTCCAGCAATACAGGCTGGGCACCAGCTGGGTTTTTGCAGAGGGGATGGGGAATCCTGGTGCACAGCAAAGGCTTTAAGTGGACATGGGCAAGCTGTCTGCCTCTGCAGGGAATGCCCAGCAGCTGTGGCAGCAAGAGCGTGGCCAGTGAGCCAAAGGAAGTTTAGAGCTCCCCTCTGTTTAGTGCTAGGGTTTCACAGCAGGACTGGTGCACCTGACTGTGGGCTTCCCAGGGGAAGAAATGCATCACTGTCCTGGTGCAAGTCCAGTGGAAGGTTATCAGGAGACTCAGGGTACTGTATTAAAATCAAAATAACAGCCCATGACAGAAAGCAGAATTTTCAAAGGAGAGCCGTTCATCTTTAACATTGTCAGAAAAGCTTTATTTTATGGCACCTAAGGAAGTTTATCCAAATTCTGGAGTTTTTGCTGTTATTTCCCTCAAATCTCAAATATCAGTATAAGCACAGATTTTAAGTAAACTTGGCCATGAGGCTATTTAAGAACTGTCTGGATGCAATCCTGTGCTATGTGCTCTAGGATGATCCTGCTAAAGCAGGGAGATTGGACCAGATGAGTCCAATGGTTGTCCCTTTCAATCTTACCCATTCTGTGATTTTGTGTTTCTGTGAGAGGTTTTGAATAAGACCTGCTCATGAAAATATCCAAAACCCAGAACTTCTGTGCCTTTATGTGGAGATAGAGGTAAACAAAAAAAAAAACAAAACATGAAAAACTAAAAAAACAAACACCAAAATGAGGCTTTGAGTACAGCATGGTATGGGCAACCTGTACTTAAAACATTGAGATAGGCTGCTGAGGGGACCACAGAATTCCAGATTAGTTCACTGCAGTATTTACATACTGTAATAATTACAGGTTAGTGACCTGAAGCCATACATTTTCTAAAGAAAGACAAAGCTTTTCTTGATACTTGTAATTCTCAGGAAGAAAGTACAAAAAGAGAAAAGATACAATGCTTGACATTCTGAATATTCTAGAATTGCATATCACACCACCTTGGGTGGAAGAGATGATTTGTATAAACCTATTTCACAGTTTATGGGCAATTACTGTCTGCCATAGCCTTGGACAAAAGATTGCTGTGACACTGAGTGGAACACTTCAAAATAGGATGACATATACAGAAGGGAGGAGTCAAAATACATATGCTCCATGATTGCAGGAGCTTTAACAGTATGTTTACTAAGATATAAAATTTGGAATCAAGCAATAAGCAATATTGGGGTATTGCTGCAGAAAACCCAGGAAACACACACAATATTGTTTTCATAAGCATTAGTTCAACACATCATGATTTAATTGCTTGTACAGTAAATGTGATCTAATTTTTTAACTGTAATATAATTGCTATGACTTTTACTGTTATTGTTATGTTCCAGCTCCAATGTTCGTGTATTTGAAAGTGTTAATATTAATAGTAGTGGTTTTTTTGAATCTATGTCAATAATATTTTATACATAGTTATGCTTTCAAATGTTTTTATTAATGGTCTGAAATGCCAGAATGGGAGACAGAGATGTCTAGGATGAAGACTGAACCACTGCTGGCAGAGCATGACTCGAAGCAGTCTAAGCCACAGTGGCATGAGAAACATTCAGAGCATTTTTTAAATGATCCAGAACCATACTATAAAGTACAAAATTTAGCTGTCTACATTGATTCTAAACAGTCCTAGCAAAGGGGCCACTGAGTCAAAATTAGTAAATTATTAGATAACAAAGCAGTTAAAAAGTCCTCTGGAAAAACAAAAGTTGGAGAGAGACATTGACAACTTACTGCAAAAATTTTTTGTACATTTTCCACAGAGATCTGAACATTTCAGAGTGAAAGCCAGACTGTGAAAATACTAATGTAAAATCCTGGCTGCTTTTGCATGAATGAAGGCACACCAGCATAAGAAAAGACAATTAAAAATATGGAAACATTTTACTATGTCTCAGAATAAGAGGAAAAAAAGCAAGATATATTTCTCTCAAAGCAGTTGTTTCAGCATTTGAAACAAAAAATAGAAAAATGCAGTCAGTAATGATTGCACACTTTATCAGCTGCTGTTGCACATTTCACAAAGAAAATTCATCTCTTATGGGACGTGTAACATTCAGGTTATGACAACAGCATCACTTCTTGTGCTGGCACTTGATCTGTACCATCTTTAACAGAGGCTGAGGGGACTGCTGGAGGCTGTCTGGAGCTGGGAGTGCCTCAATCTGCTTCCCGGGGATCCCAGAGCTGCCAGGGCTGGGAGAGAGGCAACAAGCAGCTGGCAGTTTGTATCCCACACCAGCTGCACATCTGTAGAGCCTCACAGGTGTGTGGCAGGTTTGTTCAGCACTGAGGGCTGCACACTTTCCATCAGCCTGCACTGCTTTCCACTTCCTTCACCCTCACTTCACAGCTCTCCTTGGGGTAGGAAGTCAGCCCAAACACTCCTCACAGCCATAGAGCACCTGAACTGTGCCTGAGGGAGTCAGTGTCATCTACAAGAGTTTCCCATGGTTTTACCATTCTCCTGGAAAATGTTTGCAGCACTTGGAAAAGGGACAGCACATATTTCCAGAGCTTTTTTTGTGAAAACAAAGGGAGTCTGAATAGTTCTGTTGCATGAGAACATCTGAGCCCATTTGATTATTGACTCTTTCTTAGTCTCCAGTGTGCCTTGGATATGACTGTGGAAAGCTTAGGGAAGGGTGACTGGACAAAACAGCAGTAGGAAATGAATGAAAATAATTGTGGAAGTGAAATCCCAAGGAATTCTCAAACCAGACATCTCCTTTCTCATGATTTGCAGACAACGTGCTTCTGCTGTTCTGATTCACCAGCAGTTATAACACTTCTCCCTTCCAGTGAGATGTTGCAGGAAAGGAAACATGTTTGCTGCTCCTTATGTTACTTGAGTTCTGCTCGCTGTGAGTCAGTTCTAGATGAGACAAAAAAAAATATATATATATACAAGAACTGAAACTTTGGGAAAGAATAAATGTCACTTCTCATATTATTTCCTCCACTGCCTCATATTGTTTACTAACTGCATAACAGGGTCTGTTAAGAATCTGACAATATTATCTAGATACAGAAGTCTTTATACTATGATTTATGTGATGCTAAATGTTTACAGCCAGAAATTGCAGAAATTTAAAAAAATATGATGATTAAACATTCTTGTTTAATCCATAAGTCTACATCCCCAAATGTTGAGTTACAGAAGCAGAACTCTTAGTCAGTATGCCCTGCACACAGACTGCAAGTACTACCAGCTTTATCATATGACTGAATGCTTAACTTGCATTTAAACCTTTCACCAAAGTGCATTAATTTACAAATACAAAGGAAAAAAGTATAAAATACCTTTCTGGAAGATTTATATTGTGATATTATATTATATTATATTATATTATATTATATTATATTATATTACATTACATTATATTAATTACCAGAAGTAGTGAATTTGACAGATATTTTAGCATGTGACATAGGAAAAATGTTTCCCTCTATGCCCCCAAGAATAGGCAACAGAAAAAGAAAAATTAGTCAAATTTTTCAGCCATCCCAATAGTTTTTGAAAGGTTTTAGGAGAATTTTCTTAATATTTTCAGAAAATAAATATGTGCTCTTCCTTTAAAACACTCCCACCAATGAAATATGAAACTCAAAGACTATACATAAAAATCATTATTTTACCCTCAAATACTTGGCAGAAGTCCTTATTTTCTCTTTGAAAGCATTCCTGTGTTCACTCAACCTCTATATAATAGATAATGAATCAAAGAAATAAACTTCTGAAATTTAGACAGATAAATATGACTTTCTTCCCCATACCTCATCACGCTTCAAAGATTAAATAGATAAATGCAGTGCAAAATGAAGATCTTTATTTTTTATATGTGACTTGCAGACAGCAAAAAAAAAGAGAGGGGAGGAAGAGACCAAAATACAGAACTTCTTTTGTCAGAATTTAAAATTCTGTTAGAATAAGAGGGGAAGACAAATACTGTGGGTTTTTTCCTGTCTCTTTCAAGCCCTTCTGAAATCATGACTTCTAGCTTTGATAATTTCTTTTTTTCCTTAAGCATACAACTCTACAAAATAATTTTATTTATCATGTCTGAAAATCTGGAACTTCACCTGATGAAGTTATGGCAAACAAAATATCCTTTTAGAAATTTTTAAGTGAAAAGAAAGTTGATTTTTGAGTCTTATACAGATCACCTACCTAAACCTTTATTAGTATTCAGAAATTAGTAATCAGGTGGCTGAAAGAAAAACTGATTTTTAGACAATAGCTAAAGAAAAATAAGTGCAAAATTGATGCTGTATGACAAAGCTTGTACACTAGGAAAAAATCTAGATGCAGAACAAGGATCTTTGATTAAGAGTCTGTGATGTACTACTCCTTAGAATGCACTGCAGTGACAGCTCTGTGCCCAGAAGGAAGACAGGTCTTTAGCTTGCCGGTAAAAAGATCCTCTTATAAAAGATATTTCTCTGTATTTTTCTTATGCCCCTTTTTTAATATATATTTGAGAAATATATATTAAAGAGAATTGCTCTGCGCAGTATTTTGGTATTTAATATTTGGAGCTTTTCTGCAATCTTTACTTTATTTTTGTTTTATATACATGTTACAACTCAGTACATTTTCTAAAGAGGCAAGCATTTTCTTATTTATTCCTGAATAGAATAAAGCAATATTTTTTCTAAAAATGAGGAAAATATGTGCACTACATTTTGTTGTTCCTTCAATGTTCTCATAGATCTTTGTCATTCACTGCCCTAAACAAATCTGTCCTTTCCAAATCCATGAAAATAACCCCTTCATACTGCTGCATTCATTTCAGTAATTTATTAGGCTGTCCCTATTTGTTTAGCATTATCTCATTTGTTTGTCCTATGGGCTGTCAATTATTTTTAACTGTAGCCAGTCCAGTACATTGATTTAACTTCTTGAGTGTAAAGGCTTAAGATAATTTCTTTTCACAGAGAAACAAGACTCTGCTGCTTCCAGTGTTTGATGCCTATTTCATCTGAGGCAGATGCTTGGAGCCTGTGAGTAATGCTTCCTTTTACTTGAATGCATTTAATTTAGCAGTCTTTCAAAGTAGTTTAATTCATTCCAGCTAGTTAATGAACATTCATACCACCAGTATAGATATAGTTTTCCTCTAAAAATCAGTAAAATGAATATAATAAAAATGATCTCATCAACACTTGCTGCTAAGAGTCTTCAATGGAATTTGAAAATCAGTTTGGGAATGGGCCCATGTTCAGAACCAATATAAAAAAGAAAGTTCTTTATAGCAAAACATATCAGTCAGCAAAATCTGAAACAAAAGGAGAAGGCTACAGACTAGAGGAAATTTTAAATAGTAAACTGATATTTGTTTTTTATACATACTGTTCTGTCTGCATGTCACAGTCTCAGGTTATCTCCCAACAAAATTTTGAAATTCCCTAGCCATTATTCAGTGTTAAGTATTTTTTAACTGAACATTGATGACTGCCATATTTTCTTCCAGCTATACAGCACAGCTCAAATTAAAACTCAATTTACTGAAGGATGGCTTATGCAAACAGCCTTTTGGGAAATAGGGTTTTTGAGCAGGGAGGGAGATCTTGGTGATCCCAAGGATGGGTATTCTACCTCAAGGACATCTGTGACACAAGCTCCCCCCTGGGCAAGCACAGCTTCTGCTGGGAAAAGCTTGCTGAATTTCAGAGAGAAGGACTTGGCAGTGCTCATTTCTATATAATCACTAGGCCGTTCTCTGAGGAATACCCCACTATCAAACAACTAAAATTATTCTTCAGACAAATTACAGGAAGACAAACAAAGAAAAGTTATTTGTGATCTCCAAAGTGCTCCGATTTCTGCATCCATCAAAGTAAATATTGTAACTGGAAATATCCCACATTATTGGTGAAGTAAAGGGAAACAAATTGCTGTTTCAAGTGAGATTATATGTGAGACTTTTTCTCATTCTATTGTTTCTACCTTTCATACCTCAGGCATTTCCAGTCTGACTTGTGATATGCTAGGAAGAGATTCTCCCTGATAAGGAACACCATATTAGCTTTTTATAGCCAATGTCAGCTCTGCTATAGCATCCAGACATGTAACCTTTCTTTATGAAACAAGTTGTTCTTCATTGTTCATGACATGGCTTTGCCCTGTTAAGTCAAGTTTGTACTGATATGACTTCTATGTTTTGTACAAGTGCTGTGGGGAAGGAACAGACAATCAAAAGAGGAAGGATAAATCTGGAGCAAGATACATGGCTATGCTGCCATACTGCAGCTCAATTAATATCTTTCTGGTTTAAAATATGGTCTTGGTGGAAACATGTAACTAAGGTAACTTTGTGGTTCATTGTCTGCAGCTAGCTGCAGTTAAAAATCATCCTGCATTATCTGTCTTAAAATTGTGATGTGATTACAATAGAATAGAACAGGCCATTTCAGTTGGAGGGACCTACAGCAATCATTCAGTGCAACTGCCTGACTATATTAGGGCTGACCGAAGTTTTAAAGCAGGTTATTAAGGGCATAGTCCAAATGCCTCTTAAACGCTGACAGGCAGCAGGAAGCCTGTTCCAGTGTTTGACCACCCTCTCAGTAAAAAAATGCTTCCTAATGCCATGTGAACCTCTCCTTGTGCAGCTCTGATCTATTGCCAGTAGTCCTATCACTGAATCCCAGGCACCTCCCTCTCCCTTCCCTCTGCAGGGAGCAATGAAATCATCACTCGGACTCTTTTTCTCCAAAACGCACAAGCCCAAAGTCCTCAGCTGCTCCTCACTGGACATCCCTTACAGCCTCATCATCAGCTTTATTATCCTCTTCTGAGAACATTCAAGGACCTTTACAGCCTTCTTCAGTGCTTGGGCTGAGGCTGCACCAGCACTGAATAAATGGGGATAATCACATCTCTTGGCCAGCTGGTGATGCTGTGTGTGATGCTCCCCAGTGGAGATTTGGGCCCTGTGCTGCCACAGAATGCACTGCTGACTCACACTGAGCTGCTGGTGCTGATCAGCACCCTCAGATTTCCTCATAGGGCTGCTCTTCAGCCTCTCCTCTCCCAGTTTATAGTTGTGTCTGGTGTTACTCTGTCCTAGGTGCAACATCCGGCACTTTGACTTGTTAAATTTCATCCCATTTATCATAGATAGCCCAGTGTGTCAACCTACCTACTAGATCCCTCTGCAAGGCATCCTGTCCCTTGAGACAGCCAAGGGCAGCTCCCAGTTCAGGCTCATGAGCAAAGATGCTCATGGTGCATTCACCTCCCGCTCCCAGGTTGCTCACAGGCGCACTGGGCAGAACTGGCTGAGTGGAACCCCGAGAGGCACTGCTGGTGAGCAAGTGCCACACAGGTGCAGCCCCATGCCCTACAACTCTGTCAGCCTTGCCCCTCAAACAGCTCTTCATCCATGCACTGTGATCCTGCTCATTCCACAGCTGGGTAACTTGCCCAGAAGGATGCTGTAAGGGACCAAAAAACTTATTAAAGTTGGGAAAACTACATCCACTGCCTTCTCTTCACTCACTAAGACTTATCATAGAAAGATATAAAATAAGTTAAATATGTTTTTCCTGTTGTGAACCCATGTTGACTTTTATTGCTGGTGGCTGGCTCAACACCACTTTTCTAAGCACTCCATAACACATTCTTTGCAGTTGATGATCTGGTGAATCTGGACTTGCATTCAGAATTTCAATGGTGGTGTGTTTTCAAACAGGCAGCAAGAGCAAGTTGATGAGTTATTCAGGCTTTTTCCATCTCTCAGTTCATGACACTAAATTGTGGTTTTTAACATATGCTCATCTCTGATTATTTTAAAAAAAAGGGAGGGAGAAGGAGCATATGGCCCCTATTTTTGCAGCTAAACAAAATAAGAAACATGTAGCAAGAAGCCTATGGACATACTGGAATGAAAAAAGAGAATCATAAGGAGAAACAAAATGCTATACACGCACCACACTTCTGAAAGTTCAGTAAAAGTTAAAGATCTACTCTACATGACTGAGCCAGATGCAAAGTACTATTAATTAAAAGGGAAACATAAGCTGGATGTATCCAACATAGGGAATATGCATTGGAGGAGCATAAATAACAAAACTCCTCTGAAACACAGATCCTCATTTGTCCTTGATGGTGTTGTTGAGTTATAACTATGTGCTCATAAGTTTGGGTATTTAGTCAAATAAAATAAATCAAATAACATACCATTTTCTAATCATTACTCATCTTCTTTTACCTTATTTAATTTCTACAGTGGGCATGAATTACATGAAGAGTTTAATGGTGGTATGATGTTACTGTTTTTCAAGCTTACTTATTTGTTGGAGTTTTATTTCTTTCTATTTCTGGATTAGTACTGTCTTATAAAAACAGATACTCAAATATTTCAGGATAACTGAGATTTTTTTTTAATTCATGCTCCTGTATGGTACTTTGACTAACAGCTGTCACACGCCAGCTGTTAATTTCTTGATGTTGTGTAGTGGCACAGTTATTTGGAGGATTGAGTAGTTAAAAATGTAAGACAAATTCTTTGTCTTTTCTACTTACTCGAGTCACAATTTCAAGGTATTTCTTTATGTCTACTCTATTGCATTTCTTCTACAGACACCCCTGTGCTTATTTATAAATAAGCATTTTGCTTATTTACGTTTCCTTGACGGTGTTTAAAATGCAATTCATTTTACACCACTGCTCTCCTGATAGAGCTCCTTGTGATAGTTCTGTCTTCTCAAGTTTAGGTTAACCTCTCACATGCTAGATAAAAGCTGAGCTGGGACTGCTCCTGTGAGGTTGTTCTGATCCTGCAGCTGTTTCATAAGCAGGATGTCAGTGGGCTGGGAGGAGGGAAAGAGGAGTATGGGTTTTTGTTGTTGTTGTTGTTGCCAGCACATAAAACCATTTGTTCAGTACCACAGTTTATTACTAGCAGCTCCCAGCACTCCCCACATTGGATCACATTCATGGCAGCACTCTGCTTGCTTGGGAAGAGTGGCTTGCAGGGCACCACTTACAAACAGCATCAGCAGTAGGAAAAAGCAGCCCTCACACTCGTTCAGAGCTCACCTCCAGAGCTGAAATAAGTGCTCTTGGTTTTTATTGCGTTGCTCATACAAACATATTTCAAGTGTATTTGAAATGTATGTTATGTAACAACATTATACCCCTGTTAGGAAAATGGCCTAAGGGCTGAAATACAGCCAGAGCAGTTGCATGGAGATCTCCCATAATCTGAAGAGAAAGTAATTACAATACTGTTAGGTTCATTTTAGCACAGATCCCCCTGTGTGTTAGTCTATTCCCAGTACAGTTTTACAGTTTTTTGCAGCTTGGCTCTTCTACAGAAACACTGCATGAAATCCTTCTGGCTAGTCTCAATCATATGTTCGGGAATTAATTATTAAAGAGAAATTTTAAGATGTAAAGATCCCATTTTGCAGGTACTCTTCTAGGTTTCAATATTGACTTACAGTAGTTGCTAGAGAAATCTGCTATTTTGAAATAAACATGCTTCCCCAAAGCTTTATGAATTTTCACCCAATATTCCTTTGGTATTCCTTTCTCTACTGCAGAGCTTTGAGGGAAGAATCTCTGCATTAAAAAAAAAAAAAGCAGAGTGCAGTTAATTTCTGCATTGGTATTTACAGTAATTTCAGTATATTTTTAGTAGTTATTATATCATTACCAAACCAGTTAAACCAGTAATTTTTTTTACTTACAGTTACTCTTATGATATTTCTTTCTTGCCATTGTACATTTCATATTATTGCAAGAACCAACCCTGAAAAAGGATCCTTTTTATTGGGAAGAAAAAGGAAAGAAAAAAAAAGAAAAAAAAAGACTTAGTAAGAAATGAGTTGTTGTGAAATTCAGGTTAACTTCTAGATCCCTTGCGGTAACTTTGCTTGCAGTAGGCTTTTAGATTTTGAATTACTGTTTTCAGAAGCACAAGGGTGTTCTGTAGAAACCAGAGTATAATAATGAATCTCTGCACTTGAGGCATTACCAGCTGTAGAAGACAGGTTGCTCTCCCCTTCCACCAAACCTGCTGATAGCTGCTGCATGGTTCTTACCATGTGATGCATGAAATATATTTTGTTCTTGTTCCCCAGAGAATATCACTATGAAATCTTATTATTGGTTGTATCACCAGGTCTTGAAACTTTCTGCCACTTCTGCTCAACTGCAAACTGAGATTCTAAATCTAAAAGAGAAAAAACCCCAAAGTGGTGTGGAATGTCTTTTTGTAGAAGTGGAAGCAAACTTTTGAGCATCACTTA
Source organism: Ammodramus savannarum pratensis (assembly GCA_020466415.1). Taxonomy (NCBI): domain Eukaryota; kingdom Metazoa; phylum Chordata; class Aves; order Passeriformes; family Passerellidae; genus Ammodramus; species Ammodramus savannarum. The sequence continues at coordinate 61,453,655 of JAHXMQ010000807.1, forward strand.
AAAGAATTTTAAATAAAAAAATTAAAATATTCAACAGCATTAGTTGTGGAAAAAAAATCACCTTTAATGAAAGATAATTTTTGATGCATTATCTTTATATAAATATGCTTGAAATATTTTCAAAGAATAGATTCTGTGTACATGCATGCTATATTTGCAAACACCTGATGCCTCATATTCTTTGGAAATCCTTATGAATTACTTTTGAAGACCACATGTTGACAAATGTGATTAAAATGTAGCTTTTGTTCTTTTATCGAGACTTCTTTCATTGGCCTATGGTTAATTTACTCTGCAGCCTCATGCAACTGCCAGCAATTATTGGTTTCCTCTGTGCACAGAACCATTGGAAGCAGCCTCTATTCCAGAATCTATTCCATTACTGGCATAAAGCACTTTTGTTCTTGTACTTATGTCACTGCTGACAGATGCCTGTCGATCCTGATCTGAAAGGACTTTAGCAATGAAGATTTTACACCCACTCTATCCCACACTTCTGCTGTTCTTGGCAGTTAAATTCTTTCCTGAATATCTAATCAGAATATCCTCTGCAAAGGTCCACTACTTCTTGCTCTATTTGGACAAAGGAGAAGCTACAAATTTTGCTTACTCTGACTCCAGTGAAGCTAATGAAAATGAAAAAAATAATTACAAAATTACTGGAAGTTATGAAATAAATTAAATTCAGCAGAAGGTGGTGACAAGTAATCCTATGCAGGAATGATAAACATCATGAACATTGGATGGGATGAGTTGAAGTGTGTCCCTAGCAATTATGCAGAAAAACATACCAGAGACTATGGAGGATGATGAGAACACTACGACATCACAGTGCCAGGGTAGTGTGAAAAGAGATAAACATCACTCTGGAAAATATAAACAGACAGGCTATAAACAGGAAAGTATAAAGATAAAGCCTAGACTAGCTTATTCTACCAGGAAAGTTTTATTTTCCAGAAAGATGTAAAGCAATTAATGGAACTTTGATGATAAAAATGGAAAGCAGCTAAAGTGTTGTATATATCATCTGAAAAGGTTAAACAAGCTGGGAGTTCCTAATTTAAAGAAGAGAAAGCTTAAGAGGAAAATGACAGCCTTCATCTCATGGATGAAAGAGAACCTTAAAAATATATGATAATTTGAAGAGGTTGCAGTTGTTCTCTTATCTTTTTCTAACATATTTTGCATCAGGCTGCAATCACAAAAGTGTTTTCTGGGAGTTGGTCACATATCAGGAGTGTCAGGACAGAGGTTGCCTTGTCATCCTGGACACATACATTGACCTGCTTTGAGGGTGTTCTCCGAGCTGTCAAGACTTGGGTGAGTCCATTTTCACTTCCCTGCATCCATGTCCCCTAGGACACACCCTGGTTTGGCCCTCTTGTGCCCTCAGGCATCTCCTGTGGCCTGGTCTGAATTCTGAAACCAGGATCCTTAAGTGGGTTGCTGTCAGCAGCGCTGAGTCGCTGACTGGGTCACACTGACACCAAGGATTCCATTATTTGTTGACTTGTTGTGAGCACGGTTTCTTTCTCTCCAAAGCTGTGACCCTGGACTCACTAGGATGAGCAGCTTTTAATAACACTTCAGACTAAACAGAAACACTGGGGTAAAGCTTCCTCAGCTTCCAAACAGAAAATGGAATGCCACGTGCATTCCTACTGCATTGCTATGAAAATCAGTGCCCAGCATACGTGCTGATCATTGCAACACTAGAAGCTACTAAAAAATTATACAAAGATAAATTAAAATCAATTATTTTGAAACTAATATTGAAAAATTCTTTGAGATTTTCTGCAATGTCAAATTATCATGAGATTTATCACCTGCATTGTGTTCTCTCATTAAAAGAGAACACAACGTAGATGATAAATCTCTAGGGCTAGGAATAGGATATTCTTTCACTCTTTGTGTGTGGATGCCCTGTTGGGGATTAGGAAAGACATGAGGTAATATAGAATAACCTCAGGGTCCATGTCCCTCCCAGCTACTGCAAAAATTAACCCTGCCCTGGCTGTAACCAGAAGTCATAGGAGAAAAATGCCATCTATAACAGTAAGAAATGTAATTTTATACTTAGCTTGTTCTTTATATTATTTCGCTCTATCTGTAGTAGCTACCAATGAAATAAGGAAAAAATTGTTTAATTTGTTAGAAGAAAGGAGGCATCATAAGGAGGCATTAGGGATTAATTTCAGTAATTAATTTTCATGCTATTGCCATAATTAATGATAGCTAACTATTATCATAACTAATGATGGCTTGCTAACTGAAGATAAATACTGTAATAACAAAACGTCTATGTTGGTCTTCCTTAATTTCAAAGCAATGATATAATTCTCAACAAGTAAGATTTGATTCCTTTATATACTTCCCAGATGAGCAAGCTGCTCAATGAGGGTACTAACAGGACCAGAGATTTGAAAGAAACCTTAGATAATAGAACAGAAGGGGGTCCAGAGAGCTCATATTATTCATCCCCATTATTCATATTACACATGCATGTTTAATATCATTGCTATGAGCAATTCTGAGAAATGAAGTGGAGGAGCTCACCTGAGTACATAAAAGGATATATGTCTATAGGTCTGAGAACAAATTTTTAATTACTAAGCTGCAATTTTAAATTTTTCTTAAGTAGGTTAAGTTGCTGATTTAAGGACCTCTTAACTGGGCAACCACTTAAAAGCAAGAAGTCCACACATTAGTTGGTAAAAATGGCAATAGGAAATAAGATGAAAAAAAACCCCAAACTGTTTCAAATAGTGGTTTTGTACATTTAAATAGCAAGCATTAAGACAACCGTGAGTGCAAAAAAATTAATAGCAGAGTGTTTTTTAGGACAAGATTTATCTGCCTGGAAATTTTCAAATATTTCCCAATTGCCCAGCTGGATAATTATTCTCATGTTTATTGCTTGATCTAGTTCTTATGGCAAAGTCAGCTTCAAACCAAGTGAGAATTGCCATTATGGATTGCTTTGATGCTATTCTTTCATCTAATAGCTCTACATTTGAGCTATCATTAACACAAGTGTATGTAAAAAGCTATATGTATATATTTTAGAATGCTTTCAGTTGCCAGTAAGACATTTGCCTTACTCAAATGCTTGAAATAGAATAGGTATTCAGATATACGATTTCTATTCTATAGCATGTTTGATATCAGGGCAGAATTGTTAATTCTTGTCTTATTCTGGTCAACAATAATCTGCAAAAGAAAGTCTACTTAGTGCAGTAAATTTTTTGTGACACTTTCTTAGGGGTCTGGTAAATCATCTGTCAGTCTGTACAAAGACAATGTGGCACTGGATTTGCAGCACTCTAGGTTGTCTTAACATTTGAGAAAAAGATCTAACAAATAATCAATCTAAGTAAAGCAATTAACACTCATATACCGCTAAAATTCTAAGTTCTTATGATGACATTGACCATCACAGAAAGAAACTACTTCCTATTTAGAATAACAGAAGACTTCTCAGAAACAGTGTTTTGTGTACATTTGGGCTAGGATTTTAAGAATTTTCTTGACCTACAAATTTGTTACCTCTTTCAAACTACATAAAACCACTTACCAGCCATTTAATTTCAATCATGATATTTAAGATCTTTTTCTTCTATGATGACATCTGAGGAAGCGAAGGGAGTTGACCACATCCTTATTGATCAGCATCGAACTCCGATTTATTGATCCAGCTTACACACATTTATAGTAGTGTTAATTAAGTTCATACATATTGCAAAACCCGAGCTCATCATTGGCTACAGATTACATACCAACCCCTCCTTTTGTTGTCAATACCTGTGGTTTCTTGTTGAGGCTAAAACTTGTTTTTCTCATCCTGTTGTTGACTTGTTATTGACTGTTCTCAAGGCCTCCATGTTTTCCATCATGTTTTTCTCATCACTTACTCAAGGACATGGTGTTATTGTTGTTAAGGAAAAGCCTGAGAACTTGCTGCTTACAGCTGCCTTTTACTTTTTAACCAGCTGTATATGTCCATGGCCCCTGTATAAGCCATGTCTGAACAAAATTCTGCAACAGACGTCTTTCCTCTCTCTCTCTTCTTTCCATCAGTTGGTTCTTTACTGACTCAATGTGTAATTCTTGAAAATTTTCTGACAGCTTGCAGTACCTGATCCAGTTGTTTTTCTAGCCTGCTTTGTATGTGAGAACAATGTTGGCTTGTTGCATATATCCAAATACTTATTTTTCTACATATCTATCTATCTATCTATCTATCTATCTATCTATCTATCTATCTATCTCTATATCTGTATATCTATCTGTTCTAGAAGTAAATACAGAAGAGTTCAAGCAAAAGGGAGATTGTAACACATTAATCATGTTCAGTCAAAAGAGTCAAATAATTCACAGAATTTACCAATTAGAAAAAAACCCCATATCTTAACCCTTGCAGGTAAAGAGTTGCACCCATTTAGAAGTCCTTAGTCATACAGCTCATATAAATTCAAAAAATCTGTGAAACTCATCCGTCAGCTATAGGATTACTCAAAAACCTGTATTATTTACATCCAACTTAAGCAATAGTATGAGAAATTAGTTTTAAGCCATTGGATAGTCTTCAATCACTATAGTCATGAACCAGTTGTGACCATTTAAATAACATATATTTTATTTTACTTTCTCTGTATCCAAAGGAATAAGATAACATTTGCTTATTGTGATAAAATATATCACCAGGAAGATATAATGCCATCATATATAATACATTGAACATAGTCAGATGTAAGTAGGGGAAAACTTACCATGTGTGAGGAGGAGTTAATCAGCAAGCACATATTAATTTATATGAAGAAAATATTAAATTTGTCTTATTGCCAAATTATAAATAGCTGGATTTATGAGAGCAATTCAGGAATTCAGAAATTCACAAATATATTAGGTGGTAGGAGGACATAGTTATCTCTCAGTCAGTTTTCTTTGCAGTGAAATGATATCTCTGATATTATTAATACATTTAATAGACTACCTTTTACCTTTAAGAAATTAAGAAGTTGTCTACACCATTTAACTTGACAAAAGACACAACCTTTAAAATTTTCACTGTATTTACTATCTTATAATGATGGCTTCCCTAATATTTTTAGGTTTTAATCTCTGAAAATTTTGGTAGGGTACTTTTGCCTTATTTTTAATTTTTTTTTCTTTCTTTACTTTTTTCCCTATTTCAGAGATTAAATGTATCAGTTTGGGTTCCTGTAGGGATTTTAGCCTCTGCCATATTCATCTGTGCAATGCCAGAGTTCCAAGGTATCTGCTACCAAAGTGGGATTTCCAGTGTCCAAGTAGCTCTAAAAGTTTTCTGAATGACATTTGAGAGTTGGTGCTGATGTCACAGAATGCTGCAAACTGACTTGGAAATGGTAAACTTGCTTAAAATTGCATAAAATGAGGACAGGTGGAGGGAATGTGGCTCATTAAGCCTGAAGAAGAAAGAGGTTTGGGGGAACCTGACAGCAGTCTGATGGTTTCCATGAGGAAGTTATTTGGAAGGTGGAGCCAAGCTGCTCTTAGGGATGAGATGATGACAAACACCAGGCATAAGTTGAATCATGACATGTTCAGACCATATGTCCACTATGAGGACAACTGAGTAGTGGATCTGATTATATAAAAAAGTTGTGTGCTGTTTCCTGCATTGGAAACTTTCAGGACCAGACTGGGCAAAGCCCTCAGTAACATGGTCTGACCTCACAGCTCACCCTATTCTGTGGTCAGCAGCTTTTACCCTGCAGGAGATGACCTCCTGAGGTCCTCTTCAACCTAAGTTATCCTATTATCCTATGATCATTTTTATATCAAGCTTGCACAGAAAAACAGATTAAATATTTATTGATCTGTCTATTTGCTGTCTGTAATTTAAAGGTTAATATGTTTTTAACAAGCAATTAAAGAAAGGAAAAAACCCCAGTTTCCATCCTAGATAGAGGTTGTAATGTAGATACAACACTGAGAGATGCTCTGTATAACTTGTTGCTTGCAAATGAATTTGCCAGATTGTGGGAAGGCTGAGTTTAAGCTTTGTCTGCATTAATCTTGAGATCTTGGCTTTCAAAATCCTCAGAAACCTGAGAAAACCAATAGAAAGATCAGAACCATGGACTTCCAGGTATTAGAATGCAGTTTGTTCAGAGATCTGTTTAGCAAAAATTCCATAGAAAATTGATCTGAAGAGCAAAGGAACCCAGGACAGCTGGGAGTTCTTCAAGAGTGTCTTCCTCAAAACACAACAGGTCATTCTCTGCACATGCAGAAGGTCAACAGGAACAAGAACCCCCTGATTGATATCAGTCATCAGAAGGAACTCTATGACAGGCAGACCTGTGCACAGACTACTCAGCAGGAATATCAAGATGTTACCTAAACAAACAGTGTTGGAATTAGGAAAGCCAAAGCTCAGCTATGGTGGAAATTAAAAACAGATGGAAAGAATAGGCATGATAACTTCTGCATGTCCATCAACATTCAAGGGAACACAAAGGGCCAAGGTACCCAATGCCTTTTGTCTCAGTTTTCACCACCAATGTCTGCTACCAATCTTCCTGGGTCACTGAGCCTGCTGGCAGTCTCTGGGAATGTAGCATTATCCATTAGGAAGAAATCAAATCAGTTTTTCACATGCAAACCCACATTATTAGATGGACTTCACTTGAGGCTGATAAGAGAGCTGGACACACTCATTGTAAGGCCATGTTTTATCATCCTTGGAAGGTCATGGCAAATAAAGGAGGTTCCTTGTGAACAGAAAAAAACAAATACTACACGCATCTTCAGGAAGATCAGGAAGGCAAACCCAAACATCAGTCTAACATCAGTCCACAGAACTGCAAACAAACCTGCCTGGAAGCTGTAGCCAGGCAAATGTGTGACAGGAGGGTGATAGGGAAAAGCCAGCAGGAAATCCTGCCCTCCTATGATAACACCATGCCAGACTGCGAGAAGGGAATAGCAAGTACAGGACATTTACCTTGACTTTTGATATAGTATCACACAGTATTCTTGTAGTCCATTTGGTAAGACAAGGACTACAAAAGATGGGGATCAATACACTGGACAGGACTGCTATTAAGAGAGTGCTCAATGAGCTGGACAGGTAAGTTGAGAGAAAGCTCATGAAGTTCAACAAATACAGATTTATGGTTCCACAATTTTATTTGGAGTAACTGTGCAGCAATTTAGGCTGGGCACCAACTGATTAGAAAGCAGATTTGCAGGAAAGGAGTGAGAAAGAGGGATGTAAAATAAACATGAGGCAGCAATGTTTATTATAGGTATCCCTACAACAAGGATAGGGCAACAACATAGCCATGACTTACAATGACTTTGTTCAGCTCCCTTAGCAGCCTCAAGTAAAGTCCATCTAACATAGCAGGAGTGTAGCCAGAAGGTCAAGGGTGGTGATGCTTTCTGTGTGGGCTATTCACAGCTGGACTGCTTGTGGGGTTCCCAGGACAAGAAGGACATTGCTATGCTGGTGTGAGTCCAGTGGGGAGTCATCAAAATGCTTATGGGACAGCAGCACATGGCATGTGAGAGGGCGCTGAGGAGAACTGATTTCTTTGACTCTCAAGGGAAGTGAAAGGTGAGGAGACATCTCATTGTTTTGAACTATCTAATAAGCACATGTAAAAAAAGCTGTGTCAGATTATTTTCAGAGATAGATGAGAATGGGACAGGTAGCAACCCCAGAAGGACAAATTGCTTCTTAAAAATGTTGGCATACCAGAGTGAGTCCAGTGGAGCTGATTAAGGTTGTAATGCATGAGGGAGAGAATGAGACAACAAGGTTTTCTTAGCCTCAGGATGAGAAGTCAAGGCAGTTTCTTACTTCTTTTTTAAAGTTCTTCATAGAACAGCATAGAGAAAATGGAGCCAGGCTTCTCCCAAAACTACAGAATGCATTTCATAAGGGTAAGGGATCTAAGTTACAACACAAAAGAGTCTGATTAGATTCAAGGAAAGCAATTTCATATGAAATCTGTTAAGCCCTTGAAGAAATTATCCAGAGAGATTGTGGGCATCCATCCACCTGCAGAAGGCCCTGGGACACCTGATCTGTTTGGGTGTAGTTCCTTTGACCAGGAACCTGTTTGGATTAGATGACTGTTGAAGTTGCTTCTAGATGAAAAGATTCTATGAATTTTTTTTCATAGTTTTAGTGAACTTTTGTGTGTATCCTATTTTTTTAATAAATATCTCATAATGTCCTTTTTTTATAAGAGAGAACATTAAGAGGACAATATAAACATTTTCTATATTTTGAAAGTACAATTATGCAGTCTCCCAAAGCTTGTTTGGTTTAATTTAAATAAATATAAGGCTTATCTTTGTTATCCATGTAACACAGAGCACTTGTGTTGCTGTGTTGTAAAATAAAAATAGTCCCTAAATGAATTAATCTTAATTGTGCTTTTCATGGTACATTTGCAGAGCATGTGTTTAGATTTTACAGCTGTATATGCATGGATGGCAGTGCTCTCTGCTCAGAGGCTGTATGATCTTTCTGTTGTCATATCCAGGACTTTGAAGGATGGAGAGATCAGCAAAGGAAATATATCTATAAAATATCCACCCAGACACATTTACATACACACACAGAATTCACCATATCCTTTACACAGCCCATAATTAAGCCTTCCAAGCAGCCTTGTAGACAGTCCCTCTTTCCACCACTCCTTCAGCCATATCAAAGACCAAACATAATTCTGCCTCTAGGGACATGTTTGCATGACCCACAGATGCTTTCCCAAGACAGCCGTGTGCCCAGGGGGTAGGGTAAGGCTTGGAAGATTATGTGTAACAGCACCACCTGGTGAAATATTTTTAAAGTCTACATAACACAAAATACATTACTAGACAGGCCAATAGACTGTGCAAATCAAGACTGTGTTGAACCAAGCTCTTTCCAAAACAGTTTTTCCATTTATCACATATCTCCGAGTTGCTTTAAAGATTCCAGGTATTGGAACCAACCATGTAGTAGAGAACCTGCCACTACCTGAATTTCATGGTGTCCTAGGGTGACTTCATGATGCTTTTATCTCCAGTCATCTGTTCTGTTTATGGATATTAAATTCTGCACCTTTAAGGCTGGTTCCAAGGGTGAATTGGGAGAGAAGAAGCATGCAGATTGTTATCAGAAACTGTACTTGCTCCCCCGCATCCTTTTCCTGGATTGTGTGGTCTGCAGCATGGACAGACGGTGGGACAGAGCTCTCCTTTGCTTTTTAGTTCGTTTTTTTTTTTCAGCTAGCTGAGGCAGAAAAGTTCCCCAGACTATGACTTTTCTTTTTCTTGGAACTGATCTGGACTGAAAACCCAGAAAAACACCAGCAGCTTGCACTTGTGGCCCACTGGGGCCGGCAACATGGTATTTTTCAGGATATGAGGGACCGATAAGAGACTGAGTGAGCTGAGCTATACTCTATGAGAAGGGCGTTCTGAATTTGCCATCTCTTCAGAACAACGAGAGGTTTTATTTTTTCACATGATTAATTTTTTATGCGAGTACTTTGCTTGTTAAATAAACAGAGTTTTTTCCACTATTCTCCAAGAAAATATTTTCCCAAACCAGTTGAGAGAGGAGCTGCTTGAATCTGCTTTCTGGAGGGACTCCTTTGGAAGTTTCCTCCCAAGCTTGCCCCAAACCAGAACACATGGTCACACCATTGCAGCAGTCATCATAGGACTGGAAGAGGAGACTCAAGAGGTCATATAGCCCATCCCATGGTCCAGAACAGGATCATTTGCCATTGTTCACATCCTGTCAGCTGCTCTCTAACTTGTTCCAGTGATGCAAGAACGTTTCTTGACCAAAAAAATCCCCAAATCTACAGAGTTGTTAAAATCTTCCCCATTTAACCTACTATCCATTACTTTTATTCCTGTTCATGACATGAACAAACTATTCTCGCTGTTTTGAGAGGTTTTTCCTTCTCTTTCTCCCAGCTGCCTTCAGCATTTTCCAGTCTTTTATTCAATCTGCTTTCTGCTATAGATTATCTTTTTTCTGGTCTAGCTCCTCCTGTGACAGTAGTGCCAGGCTCTGAACAGTGCTGTAGCTTTTGCCTTCCTGGTGCTGAATGGGGCACCAACAACCTTTAGATTCCTTTTTGCATGTCTGTACCAGACCAGAAGTCTTTTGTTTTCGGTGTGAAGTGGATTTCTCCCACCTATTTCACTCTGCACAGCAGAATTCTACATTTTTGTTTCGCATTCCCAGCAGCTTATGTTTCATTTTCACTTCAGATATAACTTGAGTCCTCTTCTTGCTTGATCTCAGCTGCAGATTTAATAAACCATTCTCTTCTCTCATCCCCAGGCTACATATGAAAATATGAACCAGACTAAGGACAGACTTGCACAGGATCTTTCTGGATTGCTCTGATCATTCAGTTTCTGAGTCAGAAATAGCTGCTCCCTCAGTGGAGACTTTCTGAACATTAGCAATTCTCTAGCCACTCTATAATAATTTAATCTGTGGATTTTTTCCTGGCTTGCATATGAGAATATCATCTGAGATGGATTTAAAAACCTTACTCAACTATTTTTTTTCTCTGAAGTCTGTTACACAGACATGGACAGAAATCAGATATCATCGACCAGTGCCTAGCATGAAATTACATCAGGTCTAGGTGGATTGAAAGCATCTTTTTTACCAAGATATTCCCTCCCTATTACAAAATGGACTCCTAATTTTTTATCAAGTACCTTTACTTTGATAGCTATCTGATTGCAACCGATGGAAAAAAATTATACCTAATCATCAGGTCTTTCCACAGGGCCTGTCAGAGCATCCCCTCATATTCAGTAGATCTTTGGCTTTGATTTTACAATTCAAGTAATTAAAATAATAATTTTTCACTACAGGTTTTACTGTTACATTTCCTATACATAATTTAATGCCACAGTTTTTTACTCTTAATTTTTCTACTCATCTTTTTAAACTAGTACAGATTTTTCTTCTGTGTGTTTTTTTTCCCCCAGAGGGAAAGTACATTTTCTATGGATTCATTACAGTTGATCCTTACAAAAAATGTGGTATGCCTTTTGTTGCTGGGTATTTTTTCCCAGTGACATAACTGTACTGATCCCAGGAATAATTAAATTTGCTGCCTTTTCCTATAAGCGCCTTCCTAGACACTGTGAAGATGAATATTTACATTACCTACATGTAATAGCAATTCTCAACACTTCTGGTCTACCTTTGTTACACAATGAATTTATGCTTTCTGCCAACAATTTTACAACAATTGAAGTTGTAAAGTTGCAGGGTTTACTCTTCCACAGCCCAGTAGACGGCATAGCTCTTGATCTATAATTCACACTGCTGCGGATTTTGATATATTTTTTTCTTCCTACTTTGTACAATTTTATTGCATGTCTCCTTCTTATGCAGATATTCAGCACCAGTCTACAACTTCATTTTCACCATTCCAAATTAGAAACCCATTCACATAAGTCTAGCTCATTTTTTTTTCACCCAGAATAAAAGCTTCAAGCAAAAGATGTTTCTCTTCTAACATTTAAACTATTCTTCCCATATTATGCTATTCTATATTTTTTCTTACACATGGCATGTTTTCTAGATCACACAAATCTATAAAGCAAAGACACTAAGGAAGAATATATGCTCTATATACAGGTTTGCTATACTAGATAAGATATTCCACATTGTTTTATAGTATGTTAGGGTTGCAAATAAATACCTGGGGATACAAATAAATACCTGGAGGGTGGTTAAAGATTTCAGCCTTTGTGCTGGCATTTTCTGCACTTGATTTTTTCATCTTTGTGATTGCATTAATGCTATTGTCTTGCTTATAATAACAGTAACAATGTTATCATAATCATATCCCCCTGTTTAAGCAAAGTGAAACAATGTTTTAAGTAAGAAAAAAAAGTGAAGCGGTTATTTATAGACGAGGGATAAAGAAAAGGCTACTTCTGGCAAATATGGCATGAAATATATTATATTAGGAATGCCTGTCTTACGAGGAGAATTTATTTGTCCAAAAGGGATTTCAGTCAGGATAAATATTTGTTCTGAGTTTAACTTTCTGGTTTCAATCCTTACATCACCTGGAAAATCAAAATAAGTTTTATTCTTGTGCTGAAGACTTAATGTAATTAATTTTTAATTTGTATCCATGCAAAGCCAGGGTTTGGTGTCAAAATTCAAAGAGTCTGAAGACCTTCAGACTCAACCACACAAGACCTGGCTCCTCCCTTCCCATGCCTGATTTCCTCTGACATTGAGGAGGCTCACTGTGTTACAGGAAGACACTTGGTCCTTATCCACTGGCACTGTACCAGATGTATCATTCATTTAGTCTTTCTCACAGCTTCACCCCAGTTTGCAACATCAGAAAGCATGTAGTGTTAATGAAAACACATTTCCAGGCTCACTTAGCTGCTCCTTAAGCTAATAAGTATTTAGCACATTTTCTGTTACAATGATAGCTAAAGGATGAAGTGTAATTAATATCATCAGTATCTTCTGGGGAAGGGGGTGGCGAGTTGGTGCAAATCCTCTATGATCTGTCATAGCTAAATATTTTAAGTCACAGATGCTTTTCTTAAAACACATCTTTATCTCAAAATATGTCCTTATCAGAGAGGGAGAGTGAGAAGCGTTATCAAGGACTGTTTATACCACTCACTGTGTTTCTGGCATATAAAATGGTGATGTCTTTTCTCCCATAAATTTCATACATTTTAATTTAATCTGTTTAATGACTTTTGACATAAACAGAAGAAAATATTTAATTACCTCTTCTTCCACTTTCATTTCTGAGATGCTCTACTTTATATGGCATTTACATCTCACAAATGTACTTTTTCTGCAATTCTTTTTCTACCTGTTATCTGACCTGTGTTAAAAAATTCTCAGACAATGCCCTTGACAATGGAAATTCAGCTTTTCACTCTGTAATGAATGGCTGTGATCACCAAGAGCATATTCTCAGATATTCAATATTTTGCAGTAATTCAAATAAACAAAGCTGTTTGCCAAGGAACACTCTAGGAGTTTGTAAACAGAGTGCTACTTAATATAGGTGTGATATAAGTCCATTTGTAGTGTTCCTGCAGAAGGCTTTCTACATTTTTTTGGAAATCCGTATGGCTGAAAGAAAGCATAAAGCCACAGGGATGTGACTTTTCCTTTGACCAGAGACGTTCTTTAAATCACACTCCTAGGAATGCTGAACATCCCTGAAAAAAATTTGTATCCCAGAAATTATTTATATCAAGGTATTTGGTGCCTTTGAGGACTGAGACTTATTTCAATGGGATTTATCAGTATTTACACAGACTCAGGAACTAGCCCAACAATAATAGAAAAATGAACTTATCTTTAAATTATGGTTTCTTGCAGTAATTGTGTAATTTTAATGGTTTCACCTCTAACTGGTTCTTCATATTTAAAAGCTGCTGGCACAATGCTAAGACTAATATTTTTTGTGCTTTTCTATCATTGTTATGGATGTCCGTGTTTTTTAGAGAAGAAAGACTGTTCCTGTTGTGATGTAACTGTGCTTGTGCTATTTCTATACAGGAATCTTGGGAGAAAAAGGAATATCTGACCTAAAATTTTCTTGGACAACATAGTCCCTTCTTCACTGGCCAGAAGTCATCTGCAAAGGCAGTTAATTTTTTAGCTTCTGGATGCGTTTCACTCCCCTAAATAAGGGCTGTTTGTTTTGGTTCATCTGTTAATTAACAGGCACTTCTCTAAGAAAAGTAGAAGAGGGAAAGGATACGGCTTTGCAGCTTACTTTTGTGTGATGTTTATGCAGTACTGATTCTAACTCTTGTTTTTGTACAGCTGGAGTCTTCGATAAGAGTAGAGCGTGGGTTAGAACTTAAATTGCATCCCTTGATCTGTTTGTTGAAAAGATATCTGTTTTCTATTACCAGTCTTAATGACTATGCTCTACGATTTCTGAAACACTCCAGAAACTCCAATTATAATAGCAGGGGCATTACAATGCATGCAGAGTGCTGCTCTGCAAGATGAGAAAACTTCAGAATGGTTCTAGGAGAATAGTTTGGGTATTTCATTGAGATAATTATTTGCAATGCCTCTTCTCTATAAAGTCCTACTTCTTGGAGTAAGATCCAACGTCCATCTGTTCCAGGAACCGGTCTGAAACACTGGCCACTGGTGCATGCTTGGTACTACGCACTGAGGTTCATGATGAGTTCATGATAAGAGACCCCAAGTTACAGGAAGACCCATGACTGGACTTTACTGCTGGTATGATGCTGTAACAGTCAAATCAAATACAGCAACCACTTAGTCCAGTTACTTAATTTCCATATTTCTTAATTCTGCTAAAGATCATTAGTAGTATAAATGTATTAAACCCTAAGGGTCTCACCCTTCCCATGGATTGTTGTAGGAAGTTGGCAGTGACCTGACTTTTTGCTAAGAGGAAAACAGTGTTGAAGGTTCATTCCTTGGGTTTGCTCACAGTTATTTTTTCATGTTTTCCAATTACACTGGTGTTAGACTTTGGTACACTGTGTTGTCATGATGCCTTTAGAAGCAGAAGTACGTAGCTGAACAAAGCTATGCAGTAATTAAGCTAAAACAAGCAGGAAAACACCATATATAAAACAGGATTAAAACTACGGAACATGCAGCAGACACGTGGAAGCTGGATAGCTTGGCTGCTGCAGGTACAACACTCCGCATGGCAGTCACCTGATCAGAGAGCAAAAGAAACTTTTTGCCCATTTTTTTTGTCACCATGCTTGAAACCAACATAAAGCACCAAAGCAGATGGACTATAAGACTGCAGCCGGAAGGTGTATAAAAAATTGGACAAAATGTGTAGTAATGTCTCCTTTGACTCCCCTTTCAGACTTTAGTAACTTGTGGCTGGGAAAAAAACCTAATTGCTCAGGAACTTTATGAAGTGGAAGTTGTTTCTGAGCCTAATGGCCAGCATCAGATTTCCTCCATCAGGACACATCTTTTTCCAGTTGCTACTTGAACACTTACAAATATTTAGCATTTACAGCATCCTGCAACAAAGAGTTCTACACTTTACTTATGCACAATATAAAGAAATATCTCATTTAAATCAGGACAATTACTCCAATCTATATTTAATACCAATTTTATAGCTGTTGATTCAGACATGAAAACTGATGTAGATAAAACACACGGCCCTGAATTGTCTTCCTCTTCTCCCTACTAAACTCCATTAGTCTAAAATAAATTAGTGAGTTTAAGATCAAATAGGGTCTGTGGAAGAATAATATGTTTAGGTCTTGATTTCTGTTATAGCGTATCCCCTGTCTTTTTCTATAACTGAGATCATTAGCCTTATTGGAAGAAAGCAGGTGCAAGTAATTTTTTCCAACCTGAGCTGTGAATTTGGTAATAAAAGGGACACATGCATGACTACTTCAGGTAGGAAAGAAGATCCCAATCTTAATTATGCATCAATAGCAGGCAAAACTATTGCTGACCTTCCTAAACCTCATAATGTATTAGTGTGACTTTTTGTAATCAAAATATTTGGTTCAGCTTTTATAATTTTAATTTTTTTTCCCAAACAGCCAATGTCAAGAATATATTTTATTTTAAAAGATAAGCTTTTCATAGATCCAGGAAGTTCCTGTATTTCTCTTTTGTTTAAAACATAAAACTACCATGTAATAGCAAACCCAGGATTTCCTAGCCTATGAAATAGTAATCATAGCAAAGGATTCTTATTATTTTTTTATTATCTATTTTGTTCTAATTGTTTTTTTGAGCAAATTATCATTTTTTGGTCCTTTAGATATTTTCAAATTTTCAATCAGTTTGTGAATTCGATAAGACAGCCTCATTGCTTTTTTTTCCTCTTGCTCTAAGTATATCAGCATGGAAATTATGACATTTCAAGCTTTGCTCCTGGGAATTCTGATTGTCTTTTGTGATTTCTACTAGCACTTAAACTTACTCTTAAAAATTCCACTCTTTTCTAAATGTCTCAGCTGCATAGGTAATGGTCAGCTTTTGTTTTGGAGTTTTTGGTGTTTTTTTTTTTTTTAAAGAAACTTGTTTCACTATGAAGGACCTGTTTTATAACTGGATAGTTTCTGTGACTGTATGATTTTATCTTAATTTTATTCATTATTAAATTGCCCTCTAATTCACATATTTTTCTTTATATGTTGATTACTTTCCAAAATATCCTACGTCTGTGGAATCCTTTGAACACTTCCACTGTCACTGTTGCTTTCATTGTTTTCTGCTGAGTTGTTTAAGCATTCTCTTGTATTTCTTCATCAGTTTATTGCCCTCTTTTGACTTTCTCACTCTGCAGGATTTTGCTATTACACTGTAGCTTTATGTTTTAAACAAAAGAGAAATACAGTCCAGACTGATGCTGGACTTTGGACAAATGTTCCAAGTCATGTGTCCAACCTAAGGTCACAAAGTCAATTAAGCAATTGAAGGATCTTTCCTCAGAGGAAAGCTCAAGACTGTTTAGTTTGGAGAAGAGAAGGTTCAGGGGGATATAAGAGCGTATAAACACCTGACGCAGGGCAGAGAACAGAAAAGATGGAGACAGACAGCGCTCCTCAGTGAAAGGACAAGAGGCAATGGGTACAGCATGCAAAAAACCAAATACAACTTAGAAAAAGCTTTTTTAGTGTAAGGATGATCAGACATTGGAACAGGTTGCTCAAGGGTATTGATGAGTCAGCATTCTTGGAGGTACCCGAAATTCAACTGGACACACTCCTAAGAAACCTGCTCCAGATGACCCTCCTTAGAGCAGGGGGGGCTCAGACTAGACAATCTTTGGAGGTCCCTTGTTGCCTAAATAGTGAATTTTCTTTCAGCCCTAAGGAGTGAGAAAGCTCTTGTGAAATGGATAGGTCTCTGGTACTTCATTTTTTGAGATCTTGATCTTAAAAATTGAAAAAGTTACACATAGACTTAGTGATAAGATGGTGCTCAAAAATCTGAGAGAGTGCTTTAGCAGCTATTTATAAGCTTCCCCTTTAAATACACATTGTAGATATGCAGCTATGTATGTCATAACTGATACCAACAGTTGTGTATCTATCAGCTGGTTTGAAAAAAAATTCTAAAGCTGGAATATTTTGTTGATTAGTATAAATATCTTTTCTCCAAAGCTATAGGAGAAGTGTTCCAGGCATGAGGTAGGTTTCACCAGCAAGGCAAAGGGCTGGACTGGGTTTGCCATTGACATTTACCCTACTGCTCCCCACTCCTTCGTGCTAAGTAGGGTTAGGCTGTGCTGCCAGCCCACAATCTCTGTTTAAGGTGTGACACCACACCAGGACCTGACTCAGCCCACACACCCAAAGCCTCCCTTCAGAAAATCTCTCCAACCTCCTGGACTCCAGCACCCTGGTCTATCACTCGTTCAGAACCAGGAGACTTCATGGGCAGAGTGACCTCTTATCCTCAGCAGCAGCTCAGTGTTTCCTTTCTCACTCTGGAAATAACACTTTCTCCAAAATCCTGGGATCTATTACTCTTGGCAGAACACTGCAGACTTGGGTCCTGGAATGTTACCAGCTCTTACAACCTTCTGCTGTCAGCTGGGTGCTCTTATCAAATATGCAGCTGAAACCATTACCTCACACAGCTTCTCACAACTCTGGAAGCCATCTGTGGTTAGCGTGTTCTTACTGAGGTCACTAAGTGGCAGAACAGAGGTTTGAAAGCAGGCAGTGCCAGCACCATCTCCAAAAGGAGCATACTGAATTTATCTAGCAGAACAGGCTGAAGCTGTGAAAGAAGGAGAGGAAGAAATGCAGGACCGCTGCAGGAGTGAGAGACTATAGCCCTGGCAAGTGGAAAAAATTATGGATAAAATTTACCTCTGGTCAAAATCTGGAGTGATGCTCAACTCTCCTTTAGTTTTGTGTTTAAGCCCAGTTCAATTTAAATATTAACCTGTTGATAATATTTCGTAGAGTTCTTTTCTTAGTCTAAGCAAAACTTAAGCCATTAAATAAATAATACCACAATAATTATTAAAACATGAATCGAGATGGTCTTTCTTGGAGCCAAGTAAACTATAAAATTCAAGGCAGGAAATTTTTTGTCTAGGGAAAATACTTGTCATGCCATCTTGCAAAAACCTATTTCACTAATTAGTTCCAAGCTTGCAAAAAGTTTCTCAGAAATCCCAGAATTAGCATGTATAAACTTTTGTTTGCTTTTAAATATGTTCAGAACTTGAATTCATATCTTGTGTTTTGCAGGATTGTGCCATTTATTAGCACTGGCATTTGCAGCTTCTGTTGGGAGGAAGCTTCCTTCAACATAGCTATGAGAGCTACTGAGGGAAAAATTGAAGCAACACAGAGATTTTGCAAAATTGTTTTTTTATATACACACGAATATGGTTTTCTTGGATATGAATTTACCTAGGTGCATTTCTCTATTTCAGCTGCTCATTTTATATTTAGATTTATGTGTTTCTGTTCTGTAGTATGAGTTAACCTGATTAACCTGAATAGGCCAGTAAATGCTTTGTATCTGATTTAATCATTGGAATAATTTTGAAGCATTGCACATTTATGAGTTTGCTTTAGGTGTGTTTTTTTTTTTATTTTCAGTGGATTGTGCAGATGGAGTAAAGATCATAATAAAATGTCTAGAACCAAAATAATTTTACTATATATATGCCTTCCTTATTGAAGGAAGAATATGTAGACTGTGTTGCGTGATTCAGTAGGCTTTGAATCAATGTTCTCGCCCTTTATTCAGGAAATCAACATTTCTTGTAGTCAATTAAATTCATTGGAACACCACTGACTCCAACTGAATGACAAAAAACAAAAATCCATGTTAATAATCAGTCTTTCAGGACTGAAAAAAAATAGCTGCATCATTTTTCAATAGAAGGTGCAAGAAACCCATTTTGACCTTTTTTTATCCCTGCATTGACTTGCACTGACACTAATTGTGAAACAGCAGCATCAATATTCCTTGTAATTCATGTTATTTTTGACAATTATCAAACTTTGAAAAGCATATAAAACTAAATCAGTTTTGTACCCTGAAATTCTTGTTTTAGAAGTCTCTTGTGACAGAGTTCTGCTCTGACAGATTAACTACCACAGTGAAATAACATATACCTTTTACAAATTTTGCATTCATTTGTTTAATTTTCAGTCTAACCTTTTTCTTAAAAAAAAAAAAAGAAGAAGAAGACAAAAATTCCAAGCAGTCTTTTCTAAAGCAACGTTACGTGTGTTAGTATGGCTCCTCCCATGTTTTGTTTGTGTAGATAACCGTCCTATATATTTGCTAAACTGAGGAAACTCTTCCTTGTTTTTGATTAACTGTTCTCTAAAGAATCTGTCTCTAATTCTGCAATGTTTTTTTATGAGGTAGGATAAGTAGGGTAATAAAACTCACGACGAAGGTGTAAGGTTGATCAGTATAGAGGTATTATTGTGTGTTCTAAATCACTTATTATCTGATTCTTTGTGCATTTGAAAGCTGTAAAAGTGTTCTGGCTGCAGTTATATATTGAACAGGTCTTTCATCAGCCGCCTATCATACTTGTCTCTACTTTGTCCAGTCAATTTGCAATTTTATAAAACCACCTGAGCAGTTCCAAATTTCCAAAGTTCTATTGCCTTCCTCCCACCTTCCCTAAATCTCCCACCTGAAAGCGGGTTATCTGGAAGAGTGGGTGGTTTCCTAAGTAATAGCATTAAGTGCAAACTGTCCCAATATGAAAGATGAGGAAATGTATAATTGAAGGCTATTGCCTTTAAACAGAAAAAGTAAAATATTATATAGAAATTGGAAGCGAAGTCATATTAAAACAGTGAGTGTAAAGAATAGCATGATCAAAATAAGAAAGGCCAAGGTATAAGCAGAGAGAAAACTGATGCGCTTCTGGATGAATTGTTGTTTGTCACATGCTTTTTGAAAGAAGAAGACTTTGGAAATTTTTGGCCTACCATTCAGCTAATAACAGATGGTTCAAAACCTTTAAAAATCTGATCTGTATTTTGCTTCTATCTTCAATAAAAAGGTTATCTATTGTTAGATGACCAAAGTAGACACCATCTGTAAGGAAATAATCCAAGAAGAGAGGTTACTGAGGTATTTTCAGATAATCTGAATCTCAAGTAGTTCCTTTAATAACCTCAGAACTTTCTAGTAAACACTCTTAAAAGTTTATGGAGGCCGACAGAGTCCAAAGTTAGATACTGTCTTGAAAAAGGAGGAAGGAGAAAAATTACACAAGGAATTATAGAACAGTCAGACTTATTTAGCACCTTAAATAACAATGTTAAACACTGCAGGCAAGTCTATATCTAAAATAAAAGTGAATTTCACCTGGTTCCAGGTGTGTGAAATCCAATTTATTTCTGTAGGAAATTGTGTCCTCATTTTTTGAAGAGCAACAGTAACACATAGCTGCCATTATAAGATTTGAAAGAGCAAGTCCTGTTAACTGAACTTAGTAAAATGAATCCCGAAAAATTCAGTAAAAAATAGCACTCTTCAGTCTTAAACAACTACAACAACAACAACAAAAGTTATGCATCACTAGTGGACAAAATGATGTTTTTAAGACCCTGGTCACGTCAGATGTATCCACACATTGATCTTATGGCAGAGATGGCTCTCCAGAGCAATCCTAGGCAGCTCTGGCTGACCTGAGTTTGGCCCTGCTGCCACATGCAAGCTCTGAAGTGCCACTGAAGCACTGGTTGTGTGAAACCTTACTGGTAGGACACCCTGACCTGCAATCTCAGCTCAGTGTGGGGTGCCCTGGTGGCAGGACAGCATCAAGGCTGCAGTGACGGGCAGCTTTGGTGGCCAGCTGCCAATGGGGGCAACCTCACCACCAGTGGGCTTGGGGGCAGAGTTTTGCTCAGGCCAATCGTTATGGCTCTTTTGTGTGCTTGCTATCTTGCAGGGCTGAGGGATTCAGCAGCTTTCCCTGCAATTTATTTCCCGTGGTTCAGGTTGTCCTACAGCTGAACAGAGTCGCTGAGAGCAAAGGATCTGTCTCTGCTGGGAGCTACTCTGTATCTCTGACCAGAACACTCCTGCAGAAGGCAACAGAGAAGGGAGAGCGAAAGAAAGATGTGATGGAGATTGAGCCAGAGGGGCAAAGAGAGCAATGTAGGAACAAGAAGTTCTCCTGTAGGTCCTGTTCCTATTTATCTCTTTCCCTAAGACTTATCACAGATCCCTTGCCACTGGAAGTTGTGATAACACAGAATCACAGAACAACTGAGGCTCTGGAAGGGACCAAGTTCTCTAAGTTAATCTGCTACTGCAGTGTGTAATGCCTCTGGCTCACAGTTTCTTTGACAAGCAGCTGTGGACCTCAACCTTTTGTTCTGTGTTGTTTTGCTACTCCAGAGGGGTACAACAGATGCTTAGACACCAGCTGGCTAAGGAACAAATTCTTTCATGTTGTGGGAGTCTCAAGGGTACACAGGAGACAGTTTCTGACAATCTTAAGTGCTAGGTTTGCCTTTGTTCCCCATTTAGAGAAATAAGGTAGAATGCATGAAGAGGTTTTTTTCTGAAAGTCCTTTCATTTTCAACCACAAATTACAGAATTCACTGTACCTTCCTTTTCCCTGAGGCATAGCAAACTTTCAGGTTGAGCCAAGTAAGGATGCTTATTTTCAGCTACCTAGGGTAATTGGTCTCTAAAAACATATGGCATTTCAACTTTAGCAATGACATAATTGTCATTCAACTGCAATAATGTTCGCTTAATTAAATTCATCCTGTGGGGAGAAAAAAAAAGTGTTAATATGTTAAATAAAAAACAGAGCATTCAAATTAGAAGTTCAAATTCAGATCTGGGTGCTGCACAGTTTCAATTACCTTGTCCATATATAGAATGTTGCAGACATTAATTGCATGACAGTTTTTCTTTTACTGGACCATTGCTTCTATCTAGAGATCTGCTCTAAGGACTGATGAGTGTATTAGACATTAATGTGTGGGACGTTTCCAGCTGAAGTTTGAAAGATGAATTGAAAGGTGCCACTTTCTAGTTTGGAGAGGAGAAGTAGAGCAGGTGAGTCCATCAGCTGGACAAGAAAATACAGGAGTCCAATGGAAACAAATCATAAAACTGTAGAATCAGAATTGTAGAATATGCTGAGTTGGACACCAGCCTGATGGTACCTCATTCACTGTACCTTTTTGTGCCTGATCTGTGAGCCAGTTGCTCACCCATCACATAACATGGTGATCCAACTGAATGCTGGATATTTTCTCCAGAGGAATACTGTGAGACACATCACAGCTTATATCAAAAACTTTACTGAAGTCAAAAAAGATTATATATAATGGCATTTCTAGATCAATGAGGTGGGTTGCCCTGTTGTAAAAGGAAATCTGGTTTCACAAGCAGGATTTAAGCTGTGCTGGCTGTGACTGATTACTGCATTGTCATGCAGGTGCTTTTCAATACTTTCCAGAATAATATGTTTCACGATTTTGCTGGGCACTGAAGTGAGACTGACAGGCCTGTAGTTTCTGGGGTTTTTCTTGCCCTTCTTGAAAATCAGGACAATGCTCCCCAGCTTCCAGTCAGATGGGACCTCTCTGGATTCCCAAGACTGCTCAAAAATCATCAGGAGAGGTTTTGGAATGACATCAGCAAGTTCCTTGTGGATTCCTGGTAGAATGCCTTCAGGCCCCGAAGATTTTTAGGGATCCAGCTGGAGCAGCAGATCCCATAAAATTTCAGGGCTGACTGGAGCTGATCATTCTCTCAGTGATAGTCCTCCAGCGCAGGGCACTGAGATCCCCTTGTTCCATCATCCATGCAGAAGACTGAGGCAAAGAATGCATTCTCCATGTGCCTGTTTGGGAGGTGATCCTCCTCATCCTCTAAAGGGCTGATGTTATTTCTACTCTGCCTATTGCCATTAATATATTCAAAAAAACCTTTTCTTATTTCCCCCTGCAGTTTTGGTCAACTTCTTCTCCAGTTGAGCTTTGGCCACACCAATTTTCTCCCTTCAGTGGCAAGCAGCATCTTGGTATTCTTCCCATGCCACCTGAAATTTCTTCCACTGGTCTTCCGTTTCATCTTACTTCTGAAAAAAGATTCCTGTTCAGCCAAGCCAGCCTTCTGCTTCACCCCTTCGACTTGTAATCTAGGAATTGCCCGCTCCTGCCCCTTAGGAGGTGATGCTTACACATGATTATTTTGCTTCCTTTTGTTACCATGTAACTTTCTCTTCCTCTGCTGTCGAAACACCTTATGTCTGCTCTTTGAGAAGGCAGTTATGCTTATCCCATTGTTTTGGAAAGGCATGAGACACCACTGGGCAACCTTTGGGTTAATTAAGTTTTTGCTGTGCAATTATAATTTTATTTCCTGAGAAATTGCATGAGAGTAATATAATGAGGAATTAGCTGTTACAGGCATAAGATCTTACTGAAATAACAAACAAATGACATGATCATCATGGTAAAACTCTTTGGAATGGCCTTTCCTGTTCAGGCTCAGGGAGGTGGAAAGCAGTGGAAAGTTAATAAAGCAGAATCAGCCGGGGGAAGAAGACAACCACTTCTACCATCTGTATGAGTATACTGTCTATGTTTCAAATGCTTTTGCGAGGATGCACGCATGGAACAGAGAACTTTTTTTCATTTTGCCTCTTCAGATCTTTTGCATTTTTGTGACTACTAACAGGATCATGAAATTATTCTTGAATTTTTAAGAAGTGTATATGTGATACTGGTCTTTCCACCTTTGAGAGATCAAAACACCTCCAAGTACCAGATTCTGAGATCTGCTTTTTCAAGAGGCTTTATGTTGTAATTCTGGTTTGGCTCTTGATTTTTTTAAACTCCCTATGCTTATCTCACTATATATGTGTGTGTGACAGTGAGGGTGGCCAACTCCATAATTTTTGAAGTGACTGCAAGTAAAGCCTTTTCATGTTGCAAAAATTCTCACACCCACCTCTACTGACTCCTTCCCAGCAATTAATTCTGCCAGAATGTTCTCCCCACATAGATTTGTGTTCATCCCTCAATCTTACCACTTCTGCTTTTTAAGAGTTTTTCACCCTCTCTCTCCCAAAACAGTGGGTGAGGTTGTAACTTTCCACTTCTCCTTTATGTGTTCCTCCTGCCCCAGAAAGCGCTCCAGGGGAAGGAAGAGTGAAAAACAAGCAGCTTTTCTTCCATCCATCCCGCTTAGAGCAACAGGGGCCAGGAAAGCTCAAGTCTCATCCCTTTTAAAAACCTGAGGAATCTAAGAGGTGCAAATATATGGACAGGGCTTTGGAGATGTTCGTGCTATTGGTTTCTCTGCATTGTTACACTTGTGGAGGAGGACCCATCTCTTCTTTTTCTGGGTAGAAAAATCAGTGGCACAGAATTTAGCTGTTAAATATAAATTGTTCACAGTACATGAAGTTTAGGTCTGTATCATCCTAGTTACCTGCCTTCTCTTCCACCTGATTAATGGTCAGCCCTCTATTCTATGTCTCTCATTTATGACAATTTATGACCACTTATGTCAGCTCCAGTTTTTCACCTTTTGTGGTAGCATAGTACTCCCAAGTCCCTCTTGTTTCTAACATTACTCCAATCGCCAGGAGACACCCTTGGGACGTTCAAGCCCGTTAACATCTGTGTTACTCTGTTGTCTTCCTCTCCTGGGAGCGTTTTGGCAGGCTCTGTGAGTTTAAGGATGTGACAAAGCAACAACAGAGGCTGGAGGGTAGATCAGAGAGGGCAGAGACCGACTTCAGCTGTGGGGAGGGGCATTCAGGGAAGCAACGGGCTGGGGATGCAGAACTGCCTGTAAATGCTGTGCACGACAGATAGGCAACTTTATTGTGTTAGATGTCCAGCATCTTTCCAACCCCTTTGGTAGGAATTAAACAAATCCTTCGGAACATGGTAAACTGGGGACAAATGTGTCATTGCTTCTTTCTAACTCGAATGCTCGTTTTGACAAAAATCGACGTATGACTTCTAAAAAGGGGATTCCGCCTCCGGAAAAGGTACCCAGTGAAACAGTCCCGCAAGAGCCCTCCGCCCGTGGGAGCAATTCCAAAGCAATCTCCAAATGTCTCTCCCTGCGGCGCCGGGAGGTGCTGCCACCCACCCTGGGGAAGGCAGCGGCGTCCCCGCGGGAGCCGGGCAGGGCCGGGGCGGGCCGGGAGCGGCACACGCCGCGCTCTCCGCCCCACGGCCGCCGTCTGGAGCGGCACCTGCGGTGGCCCCGCGCCCCTCCGGCCGGCGAGGGCTCCCGGCGCCGCGCAGGCGGGGGCCGGGGCAGGTGGCGCGACCCCGGGGGCATCTCCCGGCGCTGCTGCGGAGGGGCGCGGGGCAGGGGCTGCTCCCACGGCCGCCCGCTCAGGCACCGCCCGCTCCCGCCGCCCCGGGGCGCTTACTCTGGGCGGGCGCCCGCTGCCCTCCCCAGCGAGGAGGAGCGCGGCGGCCGCCCCCGCCTCCGGGGGAGCCGGGCGAGGCATGTGCGTGCGGGGTGGCGCCTTCCGGAGGCGCACCGAGCCCCGGGCGGGCTGCGCGGCGGCCGCGGCATCCCGGCGCTCCGTGCCCATGCCGCCGCCGCCGCCGCGGCTCCTCCTCTCCGCCTCCCGCGCGGGAGCGCGCCCCGCTCCACTCCCCGGCTGCCTCCTGCGGCAGCGGCGGCGGCGGCGGCGCCTCTGAGGGACTTGCGCGGGTTCTGCCCGATGTGGCAAGAAGCGATGATGATGAGGAGGAGACGCCGCTACCTGCTAGAGCGGGCAGAGCAGGCGGGCGGCGGCTGCGGGGCGAGCGGCGAACAGTCCCGCTCCCGGGACTGGCTCTACGAGTCCTACTACTGCATGAGCCAGCAGCACCCGCTCATCGTCTTCCTGCTCCTCATCGTGATGGGCGCCTGCCTGGCTCTGCTCGCCGTCTTCTTCGCCTCCGGGCTGGTAAGAGACGCCCTCCTGGTCCGGGACCCGCTGCATCCCCGGGTTCCCGGGCATCCCCGCTGCCGCCGCCCGGCATCCCCGCTCCGGTCGCCCCGCTGGCATCGCCGTACCCGGCGCTCGCAGCCGAGGCGGACGGGGCGGGACGGGACGGGACGGGGCGGCCGAGAGCCGGTGCTGCGGCTCCTGCGGCGGAAAGTTGGTGGCGGGAGGCGCCGAGGTGGCGGCGGGGCCCGGGAGCCCCCGCCCGAACTTTGCTGCCCGGTATTTCGAGGCGACGCGGGAGCAGCGGCCGCGCGGCTGGTGGAGCGAAAACTGAGTCAACAAGCGCATCGAGTTTAATTCACTTAATTCCTTGGCTCCGCTCTCTTCCAACTGGCGGCTTGGCCGTGGTGGCCTTTGTAGTGGCAGGGTTTTAATCGCCGCGCAAAAATGCGGTCCGTACCTGTATCTGAAGTAATATTTTTAGTGCAAGAGAGCAGGGGCTGTGCCCCTCCTTGTGCAAGCCCCCTCCATCCCCTATGATATCATTTTCTAGCGTTTGACCCATTTTCTCAAGAAAGCTTTTGGGACAGCGCAGCCTTCGTTTTCAAGGAAGGTGAAGTTTGGCTGGTCCGATGTCTTTTCTGCTCAGTGCTCAGTGCGGGGTTTCCAGGCTTTAGGAAGAGAAATGTGTCACAGCAGCAGGTGACAGTCGGTGTCAGTTTATCTCCCCTGAAATGGGTGGCGTTTTGCCCTTGCAAAGGAAAAGCTGCAGAGGGCAGTAAAATTCTTGATTCTTTACAGAGTTTTCCTGCTGTTAACGATTAGAGGCAGGCTGTTGGCGTTACTGTATACTTCTGAAGTAAATGGGTATTTGTGTGGTCTCAGACTCTTCCCCTCCCTTAAAAAAAAAAATAAGAAAAAAAGAAAAAAAGTGAATCTTTTTACGGTCTTCTGGAGAGCTGAATGTTTACTGAATAGAGCTAGTTATCTCTAAAGGCAAGGATGAGCGGGTCGGTATAATCTAATGGATTCTCCTAGAGGCACTGCAGCTAGTGTTTGCTTATCCTGCTCTCTTGCTTGACCAAACTTTTGTCTTAAAACCTGCAGGAACTGCCTGCAGGATTAGCTAAGCTTTGAGTCGATCCGTGATTTATTTCCTTTTGGTGTCTGTATTAGCTGTATTTTAAGCTTTTTGTTCAGCCATTCCTACTAAATAGAAAACAGTTGTAAAAGTGAGGCTAGTAATGGTCATGCTTCATAATTCAGTTGTTCAATGTCCAAAGGTTTAAATTTTGGAGGTCTGTGCGCAAAATACAGGTTTGACCAGTTATCTCTTTCTAGTATGTTAATGTGGGTGCTTGTCCACCAGGGCTGAAGGGACGGTTGGAAAGTGGAATTGGAAGCTTGTCGGGCAGAGCTAACTGTGGATATGTGCACTGTACTTGCCCACAGTCAAGGTGGCAGAATTTGGGCTTGACGGTGTTTAGTACCAAATCTCGTACTTTTCAGTGGTGGTATGGTCTGCAGTTTGTTTACAAGTTGCATGTGGTTATTTTGGTAATTTCATCTCTTGAGGTAGAACATGAGCAGTAATGAAAGTGACATAAAACTGGACCCAGATGGAAGGAGTGCTGAAAGTTATGGAAACAAAACTGTGAGCTGGCTGAATCTTGCCAGGCATTACTTCTTCAGAAAGAGCGACTTTAATAGTTCAGTCTGCATTTGGAATTCCAGACATACCGGAAGAGGGAAAAAATGCTTTTAAAACCATTTTCCTGAGTCTTTATCTTCCTGTAGCTAACAACTGGATGGGTGAGTGGAGAAAGAGGTGGGCTTCATCCAAGTTTCCAGTCGACAGATGAAAGTAACTTCAGGCAGAGAGAAAGCTTGCCTATATGGACTTCCAGCCACAGGATGCTGGACAAAATCCTTTGGAACCCTGCCCAGAATTTCACCTAAAAGCGCTTTATTATAGTCTAGTTCCTGGTTGAATTTGTGATTAAAGTATTTCTGAAGGTTTAGATCTGTTTCTCCTGCTTCTGAATGAAGGATACATATTTTATAGAGCTGTGGACTTTTAGTCATTTTTTTGTGCCTGGTGGTATACAAGGGACATGGGGTTGGGAGTATCTGAGCCACAAAATCTGGCATTAATATCCTTATCTTTCATCTTGCACAACTTGTACAGGTGTGATTGTTTTGACAGAAGACCTAATTCTGTAGAGAAGGCCTAGTGGAAGTGAAGTGGGATGATTCTGTGCATCTAAAGTTAAGGGAAATATTTCATAACAGTTGTTTCCTTTGGATTTTGTACAAAGCAGTTAAGATTTCACTGAAAATTACTTAAGCCTGTTGTGGAGAAGAAACTCCAGAATGACTCACTATAACACTCAGTTTGGATTTCTTGCTTGTGCTTCATAGAACAGCTTAGAACATGGAACGTGGGATTGGACATTGTTAGGGTGGATATTCATGAAGTGTGAACCATTTTCATGTTCTAGACTGTCTTTAAAAAAAAAAAAGGAAACCAGTGGAAGTGAGAGGATGTCTTCCTTCTATTTTAATGTTTTATTTGGTTGTTAAAATATATCACTTTGGTGTCTGAGTTGCCTTTTTTTGTGTTTTTTCATGTGGCAAAGTATTCGTAAGTGTTCCCAAACAAAGCCAGGCACACAGGGGATGTATTTTACTTACTCAGCTCTTTCAACCTGTCAGAATACAAGCTATAGCCTTTCTGATTTCAGATGAAAAATTTATGAAAGCTGTTGCAAAATTACAGTAAACAAGATTACTTACAAAGTGTGCCTGGAAATCAGATTACTTTTCTTTCAGACAATGTACTGCTATTATTACTGAGAGAGGTTTCTTGGGAGATTTTGCTTTTGTTTCAGAGAACTATTGTGATTTTGACCTTTGGAATTAAGCACTCTATCTCCTCAAGCACTAGATATAAAACTTGAGTCAGCTTGAATGATGACCATTCACAGCTTGTAATTTTAAATAATGTAGTGATAGTATCAACCTTTGAATTTCCCGTGTCAGAGTATCCTCTCTGTTTCTCTACCTGGCATGAACTGCAAGCTGGCAAAATGAGATCAGTCATCCATGTTTAGCTGCTGCTTTAATCGATAGAGAGTAAATTATTTTCCCAAACCTGCGAAAGCCTTTCAGGACTTAAAAATGCCAGAGGTCAGCTTCATTTTCTCTCTGACTATTGTGTTGTTCTTTCAGTGTAATATGTCTGAAAAACTCATTATTCACCCATTTCTCCCTTTTTAGTACTAAAAGCTTATGGCCATTTTTAGTAGTGTCTAGAACAGTTTTGTCTCTGACAGGAGCATGTCTCTTATAACTGCAATTTGCAGGAGATTGAAAAAAAGAGCCATTTTAAAATTCATAGTGTGAATTATGAGAGTACCTGAAATATCTGAAATTGTGATTAATTTCTTACACGATTAAACAAAAACTGAAGATAAGGGTGATGCCCAAATTGCACAATTTATTGGAAGGCCACAACTTTCCTTTATGCATGCATTTTTCTGGACTTTAAGAGTGCCTACTCCACAGATAAAGGCTTCAATAAGAACCTACACTTCAGGGATATCAAAATCTTTTAGCACTTGTGTTGGAAGTGGGGGAAGATTTAAACCTGTTGGGATCTTCTTTCTGTTCCTTTTCTGAAAACTTAATGGTTCACCAGTCTGTTCCCAGATAGACATGTTTTCTTTCAGGCTGGCCGGTTCCCCTTGCTCAGGACCTGTAAGCCTGATGTGTGGTGTCAACAATAGCTGCAGCCCTTATCTCCCTCCCCAATTCTCGCTGCCATGTGTGACCTTGTAAAGCCCTTAAGATGTGGTTGCTGGTTTGTAGGCTCTGGTGTGTCAGTGCATGTTTCTTGAGGGTGTCCTCGGCCAACCGGGGACATGTGTTGAGCAAAAAGTGCTTCTGCAACGTGGCATGGTGTTGCCTTCCCTCTTCCAAAGCACTCCGAGATTGTTCTGGGTTGGCCACCTGAGGACTGGCTGTGGAGCAGAGGTATTGGTTTCCCCCTCAACCACTTCTTTGAAGTTCCTGAAAAGCTCAGGATCCTGCTAGTAGGCTCAGTTTAGATTTATGAACCTTTTTATGGATTTATAAATGCAAGAAAACGAAAAGTTGGGTGCACATCTATTTTACTGACATACCCAAATACCTTCTGTAGCAAAAAGGGGCGTAGTCAATGGTTCTTAAGAGGGAATACAATTAACTAGATGGATGAACCTGCAGCTTGGCAGATGTACATTCTGCAGGAGTTGGTTTTCTGGCACCAGACTGACTGAACTTAACATCAGCTGATCCAAGAAGAAGTAGCTGCCTCATTCTGAAGGAGTACATGAAAACTTTCTGGCTGCCAATCTGGTTGGCAGAGAACTGTTTCTGTGCAAGGAGAAGATCAGGAGAGTCCTGTAAGCCTCTTGGGGTTTGAACTGAGGTGTGCCATTTTTTCCCTCTAATTGGTGTTATTCCTGAAATAAATTCTTGCTGTTTCTGGTAAAAGCTGGACATAAGCCAAGCCCTTCCAGATTTCCATGGTCAGAATCTCATCTTGAAATGAAGAGGGAAAAGTCTTCCAGGTCCATGTGGAAAGATTAGTTTTAGCATGTTTCATCATTCTCTAAAAGCATCTGATGTGTACCTCTGGTAATATTCTCATCTCATCAGTTTGCCTCTGAAAAATTCATCCATCCACATCAAAAGGTCACCACACTGACAATGTGATTTTGTATCTGTATTCTTGAGATGCTGTGTTATAACCTTACTGCATGGAATAATACAGGCATACTATAAGACCATTTGTACTCTAAATTTTAGGATATCTTTTGAGATCAACCCTATGTAATTTACAGCTTTTTTTAGTTCAAGAGCACCAACTGTTTTCCCGAAGCCCAAGAATACCCAAGGTCTGAAAATGTTCCTTGGAATCCTTGCAGACTGAAAGTAAGCCAAAGCATCTGTTAAGAGTGTTTTCAAACTCCAATATATTCATTCCTCCAAGAAGAAAGCTAAATAACAGCAAAAGTAATGAAGTGAGAAAATCCTCACTAATTGAAGGACAAGCAGAGGTTTTTTTGCATGCTTGATGCTATGGTTGTTGTGCTCAGGTGGTATCCTACTTCTCCTTAAACTCTTTCTACCATACTACTGCTACTGCCTACCTAAGAAGGAATTCAAAATAAACATCAGTGTTTTTACAGTGCCTTTTCTTTCCACAGTTCCAGTTATAATTGACTGTACTGTTCTGCTGTCAAGTCCCCTATTAAAATGTTCCATGAGGAAACCCCATGTTTCTAATTTTTTTTTTCTCGTCTCTAGACATCATATAGCAGGATATTCTTCTAGCTATAGTTGCTGGTTGGTTGATATGGTCTTAGGATATTGCTGTCCCTGCCAGATGTTCCTTCTGGTGTTCTCTGAGAGTGACTTTTTAAAGGCAGTATTATCTCTTTAGTCAGGCAGGAAAGGTTGCTGTATCTTCCTGTCTGAAGCAGGAACTGCCTGGCTTTCTGTCTGGTTTCAGTCCTCAGTGCTGCATCAGTCTGGGCTGCTCCTTCTTTCATTCGCTAACGACACTCGCAGTGCATCTGTGGTTACTTTTATTGCTGCTAAGAGCTTGTCTCATGTGCCAGTCCCTAACAAGTCTGGAAACAGAGCCATCAAGTTAATGAGGTGCTGGTGGCAACCTCACTTTTCAGGCCTCTGTGTCATCTTTCATGTTGAAAAACCTAAATTCTGAACAAGAATAAAACTATGAGTATGGCAATATTGGAAAAATGCTTAGCCTTTAATTGTAATCTTAATAAATTGAAGTTTTATGAATACCTTGGCAATAGAAAACTTATTTAATGCCACAAATTGTGACTCAAAATGGTGGATCCACAACTGCTAATCATTACTGCAGCTGACAGACATGATAAATAACATTCTGACTAGAATTGTTTACTGATGTGCAATGGGAATAAGACAGATGATGGATTGGGCTCTGATTGTCTGCTGTCTTTATCAGCCTCAAGCCAGGTATGTGGATTCACAAATCCCGTACTGGCAACTTCATAGTGGATCTGCCAAGGACTTGTCAATACTTGCCTGCCTGTCTTCCTTAAATTTTTATAAATTGGTTTCAAGTTCCTTGTTGTGGACAGATATATCCAACTGATTTGTTGGCTCCTACAAAATAGTGAATGTGTTTCTTTGAGCCTTCAAGGGCTCTTCTAGATTAAGGACCTTAGCCAGAGATCACAGTCCCTGCATTTACACTATGATTAAGAAAACTTCTTGTTATAACAGTAGTGGTCACTGGAGCCTCCCAGGCTGCTCCATGCATGACTCCAAACTGATGGACACTTCACACAGATGGATGTGTTCTGCAAATCTCTTGAGCAGCTGGGTGTGCTGGGGAGCAGAGTGCAGCTGAACACCTGTAGTGTTTGATTCTGTGCCTACCTACCCAGTCACAGCAGAGCTGTGATCCCAGATAATTATGTGCTGCCATAGTACCTTCTGCATATTTCAAAAAGGATTGAATCAGCTCAAGTCATATTGACCTGTGATGATGAGAAGATACCAACAGATTAAACTTCTGTTTTGGGGGCTCTGGGTCCAAAAATAAGTGAATTGGCACAGTCCTGCCCTTTTTTCCCTGACTTTTTATTTCTTTGATCATTAAAGTTAATAAAAAAAGCTAAAACTCAAAACAGCTCAATAAATTTTATTTTCCATATCTTTTCTTTTTATATCTTGAATAAACAACCTTCAGACACTGACCCTGATTCAGGTGATGCTGAAAATTGAAGGGAGTGTTGCACCATCTGTACGGAGGAGTGTGAGGCTGTGTCTACACTTACTCTCGCAGTTGTCTGTTTTACCACCCTTTATAAAAGGGTGGTTTATCTCTTCTCTAAACAGAACTCTTGTTTTGAGTGGTACATATATGATACACAAGCCCCTTGCTGTTTCTGGTGTGATCCTGTTCCTGGTTTGTGTCTGGGAGAGGCAGAGGAAATGACTACAAATGATGACATGTTGGTCTGAACATTTTCTTCTTTCACCATCCATGGTTCTAGTTTTGGAGGTTTTCTTACCTGGAAGGTGTGCTCCAGAGTGCAGGAGCACTGGCTTCTGGTTACATATCCCAGAGACCAGCTGGGATGAGAGGTGCTCCAGCCCACTTCTCTGTTCCCCAATAGCTTCTCAGAGCTGCTCAGTAAGGTTTGCAAAAGTAATTAGAATTTACTTTTTTCCACCTGCCTCCTCATAGCTGAACTGTGTGCTGTGGGACCTTTTAAAGACCCTAAATGCTATGGATGGCATAGGGGATTTGCTCACTGACTGGATAAATAGGATTGTTTCAATTCCAGGTAAAATTTCCATATGCCTTTCTCCAATTTGCTAGTACTTTGGTCAGTCTGGCAGGAAAATCCTAGGAAGACAAGATTTCCCCCAGCTCCTTTTCTAGCAACACTGATTTCAGGCTGAGGACTTGGACACATTGCTTCCTCTGAGAGAAGTGTTAGGAAAACATATGCTCTTTTACCTTGGCTCAGCACCTGCTTGGTAGTGCTCCCGTTCCTATAGAATTGTTTAGGTTGGAAAGAATCCTTAAAGTCATCAAATCCAGTCATTAATCCAGCACTTCCAGGTCCACCATTAAGCCATGTCCCTAAGTGACACGTCTACGTGTGTTTTAAATACCTCCAGGAATGGTGACTTCAGCACTTTCCTGGGTAGCCTGTTCACCCTTTTGGTGAAGAGATTTTTCCTAATATGCAATCTAAACCTCCCTTGGTGCAATTTGAGGCCGTTTTCTCTTTTCCTTTTTTTTGTTATTGGGTGAAAGAGACCAAGACCCACCTTGCTCTGCCTTTCAGGTAATGGTAGAAAGTATTAAAGCCCCCACTGAACAACTTTTTCTCCAGGCTAGACAACCCCAGTTCCTTCAGCTGCTCCTCATAAATCTCTTGAGTTGCTTCATATACCTTGGCAGGTGGGTGGATTCTCTTGCCTTGCTGCAGGTACTGTGATGTTCCTTTGTAGCAGCACAGTGGTCTGAGAACTGTCTAGTCTGGTCAAGACCCAGGAGGACATGGATGGGGAGCTTGTCCAGACCACTAGCTTGTCCTGTAAACCCCACTGGGGATTCCTACCCTGATAACTCATGCCAGAAAATGGCCACAGACTCTCACTGGGGCTTGTTTTCTGCAGCAGTAGGCTCTGGGAATTTTTAAACCTGACTGATAGGTGGTGGGATTTTATAAAGCTGCTTCAAGTAATGTGAAATTTGTTTAACAATAAAACAATTTACCAGATTGGTTTTGCTTTCTTTGATTTTTATTTTCTTACCTGTGCTTTAATGAAATAGGGTAACAGTACTTACAAAAAAGCCCTGAACTAACACAAAAATGCCTGTATTTGCAGAATCTGTTTTGCTCTATTTCGTATGATTTAGTCTCAAGTTTTACTCCTGAGATGTTATTGCCATCTCCTGACATGGCAATTATATTTTAAATGTAAGTTAACATGTTTGTAACCTTTGTTTGAAATTTTATCATAATAGAAATAATAGCCATTGCAGAATGGGGTCCTGATTGTGGAGTCAGAAATGAAATAAGAAATATCTTAGGTTTGAAGTCAGTTGAACTGAGAGACATATGAGAGTGCGGAAAGCATCCTTAGGGGAATAAACTTTAAGAATGTTGTTGCGATACTAATAACGGTGTTTAGCATGTAATTGCACAACCTTAGGAAATACTTCCAAAGTAATTACAAAATGACAGTAGTACCTTTCAATATTAACGCTGTTTTTCATGCTACCCTATTATGCTTCTTCATTAAACCTTAGGAATATTCTTGCAAAATGTATTTTTAAGAGGCCCATTAGAGAGAGGAGCGTAAGTGTGCCTTTTCTTGCTTAAACATACCCTTAAAATGAGCAGTTTCCGCGTGTGCTGAAGCTCATGTGCTCCCTGGTTCAAATTTTGTTGTTCTTACTTTTAAGTGAGTTGCACCTTGACACTTTTTCTTGATTACAGCCAAGCAATTCTCAAGGTATTATGTCAGGAGGAAAATGGTGAGGGAAAGCCACCTTTTAGCTTCGATTTAAAAGTGACAGCCAAAATATGTAACTGTCAGTATTAAATAGCTCCAAGAGTCAGATGAGTACTTCTGACTTCTGCAAATCTAAATGAGTATTTCAGACTTTCATGAATCTGTATGGGTACAAGAAAGGCCATCATTTCACTTTTAGTAGATGTTGCAGTGCAGTTAATCTGAAAAATATGTCTTTGAGTCTTGTGAAGTATTGTATTATCCATAATGTTTAGCTCATGGAGCTTTTTCAATGACATCTTTTGAATATATTTAACTAAAAAATATATATTCTTTCTAAGTGTTTTACTCAATTTATCTTCCATATATTGTGATTTGTATAAATAGTAGTTGCATCTATTGGAGATTTTCTTTAATAGTGTTTTTATAATATAAGGAAGGATTCTGAGAATATCTGAAAAGCGAGCTAAACTGACTTATTAACCCACCTTTTTTGAGAGGAAGTCAGAACCAATGCATGTAGAATAAAGTATGCAAGAAAGATATTTTGATCACTATATTTACATTAAAAATTAATAAATTACGTGAGTAGGTTCCAATTACCTCTGGAGCCTGAAATAGTTAGTTTCGTCAAAGTACAGATTTTTGCTCACTTTTCTGCTTGCTGAATCCCCCCTCCTCTGAAGGGGACACTTCAGGGAGTAGGATGTAATTAACTGTCTTTGCTCTCTGGGACATGGTTTATCTTCTGTGGCTGCCAGCTACTGCCACTGAGTAGGACAATTTTAGAAGTGCACCCAGCTGAGTGTTGTGGCCACTAGTAACTGGGTTTGACCATCCTGCTTTTCTTATGCTGTTACACATTTTAAAGTAAAGCTTTTGATAATTGCCAGCCTAAGAGAAGGCTGAGATGCTGCTGGATGACCGAAAGGCATGGCCATCCTGTTCATATTCCCAGACCCTGTTCCTGGGCCCTCTGAACCCCAGCTTATTAAATACAGAGTTGTATGCACTGGCAGATTTTATCTGACATGTGGTTAACCAGAGGAGAGGACACAAATTGATGGAAAATAAACCAAGGGAGAGAAAACTGCCGATATGGCAAATGAGGATGTGTAAAAAAAACCACTCACTGTTCAGGTTGAGTGCATGGTGTTTGCACGAGGCATATTTTTAAATATGACATACACAGGCCCACACATCCTGGTTCTACTAATTATGTTTTTGGCAGGGATAGGTGTCTGTTCTCTGTTCCATCGCATGTGATACAGTAGGAATGGTCAGGAGCTCATGGGGTTCTGGCTACACCTTTGCAAGCAGATAGCTCCAGTGGAGGTTGTTCCTCTTGGCTGAGATGGACACTACCTTTAAACATCAGAAGAGCTGGATTAAAGGACAGTTGTGCTCAGTCCATGCAGAAAAGAGAAACCTTAAAACCAAGTGTTACTCTTTCAGAATCTAGCCACTTTGTTGCAGCTTTGACTATTCTTGAAAACTATTTTTCTTCCTTTTCATTCATTTGGAAATGGTGATTGGACCAGAGTTATGATGTTCATCATGCATTGTTGAGGTGATGTTCTCTCTTCTCTATTCTATTTTGCCATGTTCTGCATTTCAGGTTGTTTTTTGACTGCTGGTGAGCATCTAAGTGATGTTTTCATGGGTCTAGCTATGATAAACACCAAATATCTCTAAGAATTAGTAACCAGCCAAGAGCTTGTTGTCATGTGTATAAAGTTAGGATTGCTCTGTCTGAGGTGCATCTCTGCACACACATCTCTACTGAAATTCACCTGCCATTTTCTTGCTCTGTAGTGACTCTTATGAGATCCTTTTGTGTTTCTTCATAGCTGAACCTCATCTTTGCCAGACTGCTGTTCAGCCCTTTTCCAAACCGTTTATGGATATTTTAAACATATACCATAAGATTCCCGAGGACTTCAGTACCTTTGTTTGTTACCATTTTTCCTGGTAGATTCCAGACATGCTGGGACTTCCCTTTGTCTTTGAGAGGGATCCCAGGAGAGACTGGCATGACATCACATGCCTGTCTTTGGATACTGGGGAACTTTTGGGTGCAGGTTACATGCTACTACAGGTCCACCATTACAGTTTTAGCTCTTTCTTCTTTGAGTCTTATTGGCCCTTTCTGGTGAATCCTGACTGCTTGTGGTGATTTTTTAATTTACGTTTCATGTTTTTGCTTTTGTCTGTAATGCCTTGCACTAATGCTTCAATTTGAAACAGACTTTCTGATTTATTCCTCCTGCATAGATTATTTTGGAATGAGAATTATCCCACAATGGGCACAGATAAAAAAAAACCAAAACAAAACCAAAAACTAACAACCAAAGTGCTTTCTACTACAGTCTGTTCTTCTCTAGTTGTTCTTTTTAATACCTGCCTAATCTGTTTGTTTGGAAATTCTTTAGCAGGATCCCATGACTCTTGATTATATTTCAAAAAGAATTCCCTATTTATTTGTATTTTCTTAAAAATAATTTCTCAAGGAAGTTCTTTTCTTGGCCAGCATTACTGAGTCTTTATAGTAATTAAGCCTTTATATTAAATCCTTTTTTATTATCCCCTTTCAGGTTGTTCTGCTGTTTTTTGTGGTGGTTTTTTTTTTTTTTTTCCTCTACAGAAGACAGATTTTAGAAGCTTCCTTACTTGGATGTTGAGACATTCTGGTTGTACTTTGGTCTTTCTCAAGTTGTTTAGAGGAATTGATTAGCTTTTGCCCTATGCCTCTGAGTTTTATAGTGTCTTCAGGCTACCTACAAAGATTTTAATCTGTAAGCTTATAGCTCCCCCTTTCAATTTTAGTGTTTAGGTTTTGTTTCTCATTTGTTTTCTTAACAAGCTTTGTCATTGTTATAAAGAAGCCCCTCAAAAGCAATATTTTGTGGACCAGGTTCTTGCCATTTCTTGAGACTAGACTGATATCAAGATTGTTTTGTCTTTCTTTGTATGGGCGGGTTTGTCTGTGTACTTGTTTGCTTTGTTTTTCAGCAGTGCATGAGACACAGACTGTGGTCTCAACTTCCATCTGCTGTTGTGATGCTTAGCAAGTCCATCTGGGAGTCACTAAAGTATCCCTTGATCTGCTGTGTTTTCTTCTTTGACAGCCTTCCTTATATCTGCATGATAACTAGTCCTCCAAGTAATTTATTTTTATGAGGCTTTGCTGTTCAGTCTCTTTTTTTTGGCTCATAGCCACTTTATACTATTTGTTAATTCTCTTTGACTGTTAATACAGGCCTTTCTCCAGTCCCTGGTGAACAGTGTGGCTTTCAGTCTTTTCCTACTTTTTCATTATTCTGCTGATGATTTTTTACACCAAGTTTTCAGGAGACTATTGAGTAAATAATGCTTCAACAACAGGCATTTTTGTTCTTCCATCTAGCCTCCTAGGCTTGTAGAGAAGCGTGTATCCTTTCATATGGTGTCATATTGCTCTGCCAGATTTTAAAAAGAGAGTCTGTTCTGCCTTTCCTTTGCTGAAACCTTCTTAGCTGAGTTTAATCAACTTCTGTCCTTTAGTTGAGACTCACTGTTCTCCTTGTCATTACTGCTTGTCTTAAACCATATACTCTGTTTCTGTAACAGTCTGTAACATTCAATTTGAATGTTTTCCTGTGATGTTGGAAGTGCCAGCAAAATCATTCTTATCTTTTCTTTGTTAAGCTGTTGCCTTCTAGAGAAAAAATCCCTATTCCCAAATTCCCAATTTCTTTGAGTTCCTTTTTGAGCCCTTTTTCTTAGCTGCTTGTTGAACTTTTGCTTGCCAACCAGTTGGAGTTGGTATTTTTTTGTTTTTGTTTTTTTTGCTTGCTTGTTTTTATTTTTGCTTTTTTGTTGGTTTTGGTTTTTGATTAGTGGGTTTTTTTTTTGGTTTTTTTTTTATAATTTCCAGGAATGCTACAACTGTTCTCTGCTTTCTCCATTAGCTACAAATATTTTATCTCCAACTTTTCTTCCAACTTCAGTTTTCTTCCAACTTCTTATGTTATTGTCATTTGCACAGCATCCATGGGACCTCCAAAGAGCCTTTTTAAAGCCTCTATGAGTCTGATGTTTTTTGCATTAAACAGAGAAGGCTGATCTCTGGTATGACTTTGTGTTCCTGATAATCATTGATACAACACTGAAGCAGGCAAGATTCACTTATAGCTATCAGGCAAACTTGGAAAAATCTGGATGCCATAGTTTTCTACTGATTTAGAATATAAATAATATCTATATGTGACTGAACTTACTAAAAAAAAACCCTACTTGCCAAAAGTGCCTGGCTTGGTAGTCAGGCATGTGTGTGGTCAGATAGGTGTTCACCAGACATGCAGGGTTTGTCACTGTATTGTCACTGTTAGTCCTGTGTGCTCACAGGGACATTGCCTGTAATGCCAGAGAACAGTTCTTGTTGGATTGCAGCAGAAGGGCTGCAAAACTGCACGCTTCTCTTATGGGGAACACATTTACAGCACACATGGTTCATGGCTTTCAAGCCTAGGGAAATGCTTCATGTGGCCAGAATGTCATCTGAAGGGTTTGGGTGAAATCTTGCTGCTCCCATTATGTTCCCATGTACTACTGAATACAGAATGGTGTAGAGTGGGGCCATGGATGCAGAATTGCTTCTCATGGCTGCATACAACACACACAGCAGCTGGGCAGCTGTAATGCCACATGGTCCATGTGATGTGCAAATGGCTGGGCTGACATTCATCTAGTGTGGAGTCACACTTGCACTAACAGCAAGTGTAGACTGCACATCAGACTCTTTAATAGACAGAACTGAATTTCTCAGGACAACAGACATCATGAAGCAACTGGGTTCGGGTCTGATGCTGTTATCATTGATCGCCTAAGCCAGATGGGGAATATTGAATCAAAGAGAAAAAAAATTCAGACATGCAGTTTCATAGGGCCTTAGTGAAAATGAAAAGCTTCATTGACACAAACTTCAAGACAGTTTGATTAAAAGATACAGGTCAGGTAATTTTCTGCTAATGTCCTTGAATACGCTGCACAAAACTCAATGGAAGATTAAAAAAAAAACAAATAAACAAACAAAAAAAAACCCACATAAGAAACCTTCTCACTAGGCAGCTAAGCAAGAATAACAAGTGAATTTTTATGTTATGAAAGATAGACTCCTCTGCCTTTTGTGCCCAGAATTCTGAGTTGTGGATCCAGAGAACATTGTGTGGTATTGGAAATAGCATCTGGCCTTAAAGACATTGCACAGTTTCTGAAGTGGAGATGGACTAATACTAATGGAATTGATGGAAAAGAAACCTTGGACTGTTGGCAAAAACTTTTCAGTTGTTGTCCGAAATGATGAAATGATGAAATCCTAGATGAAACTGTACAGCTACTTGGCCAGGAGCAGGGCGCGGCACCTCTTAATAAAATGGAAATTTTTTTCCAGCTGTCTAACAGATGGCACACAGTCCAGTCAGCCATAAGTAAATTCACTGAAATATAAAACCATAGGAGAAGGGTCACAGGTAGCCAGAAGAATTTTGCAGATATTGTAGAGAAATTTTTTTTCGATATTAGAGAATTTAAATGCTGTCCAATTTTACAAAGAGAAGGGAGATTATGTCTTCTGAAAATCATTGTCTCAAGTCCTGGGGAAGGTTTTACAGGAAAAATGGGCGGTTTTTGCTGCAGAGACAACTCAACAGATTCTTTCAGTCAGCCCTGTTAAAGGAAGATGTTTGATTGAGAGGTCAGCAAAGTAGTAATCCTTGAGCCCTGTAACATTTCTTCTAACACTCAACATTTTTGAAAATGGCTGCATGAAATTGAAGATACTGAAAATTGAACAGATGTATGAAACAAAAAAGTAAATCAGTGTCTGAAGAACATTAATCACTTGGTTTTATATTTATGCTTAGAGTGTGTTTCATTGATCTCGGCAAAAAGGGATTTTAGTAGGAGTTTAATGTAGTAAATGGTTTGAATTACTGCAAAGCATGTGAAATTTCAGA
Organism: Ammodramus savannarum pratensis; assembly: GCA_020466415.1. NCBI lineage: Eukaryota > Metazoa > Chordata > Aves > Passeriformes > Passerellidae > Ammodramus > Ammodramus savannarum. The sequence goes on from JAHXMQ010000807.1 coordinate 61,494,670, forward strand.
TCCCAGCAGGAGTCCTCTGTATATAGACTACTGGTGAATTCCATTAAACAAAAAGAGTAAAGAAATAGTGTCAAAAGAATGAGGGACCATGTGAAAAGATTTTATGCTATAACTGCCATTTTGACTGCTTAGTTATTCATTTTTATGGATTGTTTCATCTGACTATGGTTTTATATATAGCAGTGAAGTGCTCTACAACAGCTTAGCTGTTTAAAATTAAACTGAGGGCATGACATTATCTGGGAAAGATCAGGATGTAGATTGAGAGAAGGTTGTAGGTTTTGGAAAGATGATTGAAAGTGACTTTGGATTTTACTGGTGATAACAAGATTATCACACTTTGGAAGAATTTGTGGGGGGTGAAAAATTTCTAACAGTAAACTTTTTAATTTCTTCAGTAATTAAAAGCCAGCAAGACAGAAAACACTCAGGGAGACAGAACTGTCAGGTAAGATCCATCTATTGCAGGCTTAGCCATTATGTTCAAAAGTGTCATGCTGATATTTTAATTCCATAACCTCTGGTGTATTTTAATTTCTGAGACTAGCAGGAAGAATAAAACCAACAAAGTGTTTGGGTTTAGTTTTTTTTCTTCTCCCCTACCTCTTTGGGAAGTGGTTAAGGTAACAGAACAGCTAACCTTTATGATTCTGCCACACCCAACTTGCTAAATACACTGATTATTGCAAAAATTGATTAGGAGGCTGCAAGTTCTAAATGTCCTGCTCTTGAAGTTACAATTCTATAGAGATTTAGTTCCTCTGAAGTAACAGGAAAATATTGTTCAAAATAGTTTCCAAAATAAACCTTTGCCTTCCTTACAGGGCCTGCTTTGCTTGAGCTGACATTAGCTTGTATTTTAAAGGCAGGATTGTGAAAATCCCCTGTACACATTGAGACTTTCTGTAAAGGATACAAATTATAATCAAGTTTTATTTTCTCATGTATTTTATAAATTGCCTAATGTGTACACTATTCAGTCTTTAAATTTAAATTTTACTTCAGAATTTGTACAGAGTGTGGTGTGGTGACAGCAGAAGGATGTTTTCCTGTGTCAGCTCAGAGGATTCACCTGTGCTCAGGAGTTGATACTGTGTGGTCTATTTTTTTTTTTCTTTGCATACATTTCAATCAAAATGGAAATTTGTGTAGTAGGCAACCACTGAAGGAGAGAAAGCAGAAGTAAAATTTCAGATTTAGTGATCAAAATAGTTCAGCTGAGTGTTGAGATCAGTGTTTGCATTAAAAAAGGAAATTGAGTAGTTGTTGATTTAGAACAAGCATTTTGTTGGATTGATCTAATTATAGAATACATATAAATATATGTAGCTGCATGAACACACGTGTACTCTAAACAGACATCTAAATATTGTTGATCTGTTTTGAAGCCGAATCCTCCCAGAAAGTACAGTAGTTTTATTACTTTTTTACTGGTGTGGAGAAATATGCAGTTGAAGTGCATCTGGATTTTCTTACTAGTATGTTTTTAGCATGATCCTTATCACTGAAATGCCAGTTTTCCATCATTTAAATATCTGGTTTTCCACAGTCTTGGCTTACTCCAGGAGTCTGTGGTTTCCTTTGGTGCTGTGACTTGGGCTGTGTGACAGATGGTGCAAGGAAGTTGATGTTGTCCTGTTGCCTGTGACACCTGTCTCTTGCAACAAGAGTTTGGCAATCCCACCTGGTTGAAGTTAAATGCTTTTGGTGTTGACTGATCTGACATTGGTTGTGCCACTTACTAAATCAATGAACTGAAACAAGTCTCTGAGATGGGATTGATCAAAAATCACAACATTTAGATATATAAATCAGTAGTTTTTCCTACTAGTAGGTAGGTTTTATATTTTTACTCTTACTGTGCAGCTCTGTACTCTTGCAGTTACTTACCCTGTGCCTAAATGTAAGGCCATAATTTTGTTTTTAGTGTGACTACCCAAGAGCTTGAGAGCCTTCGTGTGTGTATTTGATATTTGGAAGCTTAGAGTTTGCATTTCAGGGTTAGCATCACCACGTAAAATTTCCTGCCACTTCTTTCGCTTGTACTGTGATTGTCAGTGTTGCAGTGAAAATTGCTTAAATGTATGACTTGATAAATTTAAAAGGGAATTAAAAATAAGAAGACTTGAAAGATGAGCTGACTTTTGCCAGACAGGGCAGAGTATGTTGTGGCATTTCCCTTGGTTTCAGCCTGCCAGGGTGGTGGGTGCTGCTGAGCTGGAGCTGGGAGCAGCTGGGTGTCCCAGTCTGCAGTGCACACACAGGCAGAGCTGCAAGGAAAATGAAGAAATGGGAACAGAAAAGGGGTCCATATTTTTAGAGCAAGTATCTCTAGAAATCAAGCTTTAAAATTCACTAGATAAGGGTAAAAGAGCCAAACAAAACAAAAGAAACCACCCCACCTGCTGATGGCATTTTTAAATGTCAGTAAATTTACAAATTTATTTGTAAATGTTACAAATTTAAAACTTGAAAATTTAAAAAATAAAATTTACAAATTTAAAACTTGTGTGTAAATGTACATAAATATATGGAAAATTTGTATGTAAATGTAAATTTTTAAAATTCACAGATTTGTTTATAAATTTTTAGTTTTAATTTAATTGAAGCAAATCTTTTATACATAAGAAATGAAAAAAGTCATATTAAGATACTTTTAAGTAAAATGTTATGTATTTAAGTTGAAAACCCATCAATAAACAAGATTTAACAGGGCACTAAGGAAGCAACTACAAATAAGGAAAAAAGAAATGTTACTTTGTGCTTAGATGTCTTACAAATCACCAAATGAGTACTTTCAGATTCTCTTGAAGATTTCACCATGAAAAATGAAGTCTGTGGTTCGTGTTGCAGCAGTAGCATTTGGAGCCTGCTTTTGGGGAATCCTTGTTGCTGCAAATGAGGCTGTTAGAATTCATAACAGCTGGGGAATGACTAAAGATCCTGTGACTGTACTTTGATATAGGGCTGTTGTATTTCAACCAGGCATACTTTTGAGGACGTACAGGAATAGAAAATCTAATATGTATTTTCTTTTAATGCACCCATCATTAGATCATTTAAAGAAGTTAGAGTAGTAGCTTCCAAGTAAGCTCTGTATATAAATTTAAATATTGAATATTCTGAATCTTACTTCACATTATAGAGTGAGAGTCCTTGCTCTGGGTGTTGTTTGTACATCTCAAAGTAAGCAGTTGCTCGGAGAAAATGTATGTATGTAATCTAGAGTCTGTACTTCCAGAGAAATACTTTAAGGAGAATCAAAACAAGTAGTACCTTTCAACTATCACTGTCAAAAAGGCTTTTATAGAGTTATGGATGTAGTTGATTTGTGAGGCATTTTGACAGCTCCATTGTGTACAGGGTGGTTTACAGTTTTCTCAACTTGCTTCAAATAATATTAAATCATAGAGTGCTTTGGTTTAGAAGGGACCTTAAAGATCACCTAGTGCCAACCCTCCTGCCATGGGCAGGCACACCTTCCACTAAAAAAAGGCTGCTCAAAACCCCACCCAGCCTGTCCTGTATCACTTGGAGAAGGGAATTATCATCAGAGCATTCCAGGAACCACCTGGATTGCTCATGCCCTGCTTTGTTGCCCCTTCTGCAGGTGTTGGGGTGGCTGAAGTTCCTCATGAGGACCAAGACTTATGAACACGAGTCTGTTCCTGTCTGTCTAGAGAGGGCCTCATCTTCTGCAATCTTCAACCTCCTGGTTGGAGGACCTGTGTCAGACCCCCACTGTAATGTTGCCAATCTCTCCTCTCCCTTTAACCCAACCTATAAGCCCTCAGCTCCTCATCCATCACCTGGCAGGGGATGCTCCATGCATTCTTACTGGGTGTTGACATAGAGGGAAACAGGAAACATCCCTCCTTGTGTCCCCTCTCCTCTCTTTCCTCAAGAGGCAGTATCCTTCCCTTCCAACACTCCCATCATAGGAACCATCCCTATGGAGCCATTCCCATAGGAACCAACCACATCTGTATGACAAGGTTGTAGGTGCACATCTCTTGTTCACTGCCCATGCTCCCAAAGCCAACTGGCTAGAGTGGCCAGAATTCATTTTCCTGCCAACTTGCAATCCCCTTTCAGACTCAGAGCATCTCTTTCTGATATTGGCATCAAACTTGGAAAGGAGTGGATTGAGGTTCTGTTCCCCTGGGAACTTTCGTTTTGTGAAAAAACAACTTGCATTCCAGAGTGCCATCACCCTCTGCAGTCCATCTTGATATTGCCCAGACTGTTCCTGGCTGTGTCACTGGTGCCCTTGTGAAGCTACAGCAGCGGGCAGGAGTGAGCTCTGTGAGGATGTCTTGGTGACATCCCTGCTGTGAGCCCCAGTGAGCAGCACAGATCTCAGGAGTGTGCCAGAGGCAGACCTCCGTGCCTCTCACAAGAGGGTCCCTGCTGCTGTCACCATCACGTTCCTGTGGTTGTGTTGGCTCTTACAGAGCAGATGGGGCTGCCTGGCTCAGCTCCAGCACCTCTCCTGATAGGATGGGTCTTTCCAGTCTGCAGAGCAGAGAACAGGCTCTGCAGGGGCATGCAGTTTCGTTCTGCTGTAGATTCATGCTCTTGCAAGCTTCTGTTCTTCTGCATTTTGCCCCTCTCTGTTCTGTGTGTGCCAGCAGTGGAGTTGTTGATGGGTGGCCATGGGCTGTGGGTCAACTGCAGACTGAGCTTGGAATCAGCTTTCCAACTCAGCCCCCCTCATGCTGCCCACACTTCTCACAGCCTGCTGCAACTCAGAGTAGTAAAAGAAGTGTTGTGCTGTTGTGGTTAATAGTTAAAGTAGTAGTTACAGGGTTGATGCTCCATAAAACAACTTCTTACCATGAAAGAAATCCTATTTTGAATTTAACTCACTTTAGATACCCAGTTGTCTCTTTCTGCCATCTTCATGTACAATAAGTTTAGAGAATGTTATTGATCTGAACTTTCAATACATTTGTTTTTAACTTTGTTTTCATTTTCCTCTATTTTCAGGAAGTTGAAGACCATGTGGCATTTTTAATAACTGTTCCAACAGCCCTAGCAATTTTTTTTGCTATATTTATCCTTGTCTGCGTAGAACCTGTCTTTAAGAAGCTGCTTCGTATATTTTCTCTGGTGGTCTGGGTATGTCTTGTTGCCATGGGATATCTCTTTATGTGTTTTGGAGGAATCATCTGTCCCTGGGACCAGGTAAGACTGTCATTATTACTAATTTTACTTCCATTGGGTACATTTCCAAGAACTATTCTATACAAAAGCATTCGTGTTCATTTTTGTGGGATATATCACAGAATGTTTTTGTTACTAAGTGCATGCTGAGACTCCCTTGATCTGCTTTATAAATACCAGAGAAGTGCAAAATTAAAATACTAGGAAATACTAGAAGGATTTTGCTGCTATATTTTTAAGCTCTTTTAAGGATGAGTACTTGATTCCAATCACCAGCTTCTTTGTAGAGTGAATATTTGATTCTAGTGACCAGTTAACATGGCAGAAATGCTGGTTTTGTTCAACACTGCTTATTGCTATCTTTTCCAGTTTGAAATGTTTGAGGTCTCAGTGTAGGCTTTCTGTGGTCTACAAGGTGTTCTCTAGCAACGCATGAGAAAGAGGACTGGGAGTCTCCTTACTTGTCTAGAGAAATGGATGAGTAGAGAAGAAGTAAAGTACCCATCACATTTTTTAAATTTTGTAATGAAGAAAAAGCAAAATATAATTGCAGCCTAATAGCAGCACTTTTGAAACATCAATAAATGATGTGCAATATCCAGCACTGTGGCTGATCAATTCTTCTGAGTTCTTTCACATTATTTTCTTTTCTCCAAACAGCTCTACGTGGGAATATGGCTCATATAATATTTTTATAACTCTTCAAAGGATGGAAAAAGTCTTTTAAACATATAAATATGTTTTCTGAAGATTTCATGCTGATTCTATGAGTTTAACCTTTAAATTGTGTTACTCTCTCCAGAAGGCCCTCTAGGTCCTTGAGACAGGCTTGGAATACATTCTCTGACTTTTTATTCAGATCTTGCAAAGACTTGGGCAAATACTGAACTTTAAGTAGTTCATTTAAACTCTTAAATATAAATATAAATATAAATTTTTAAAATTACTGGTGCATACTGGTAATATTTTGGAGCCCTTTTCTTTGTGGGTGACTGTACATTTTAATTTTCATGGAAGGTTCTGGGATTAATTTTCTGAGAAACCTCCTACCTGGTTTGGGATTTTTTAGGTTTTATATATTTTCAATAGTTTGAACTACCAAACCAGGTCACACTTGCATGTAATAAAGACATCAGAACATGAAATACTTTTCTTTAGATATGGATTTCACCCTGGGAATACTTCTGTCTTTGTGATATCTCATCTAGGTAATTCACAAGGTCTTACTTTTTTCATTTGTTTTCACTGGCATTTGTGTCATGTTGTGCTAGAATATTTTTGGTATTTGAAGCTAGGATAATGATTTTCAAAAGCACATGGACTGAAAGAGATCTAAGAGGGATATTGATGTGTCAGTCCTGGAGTTGTGTTTAGCCTGTGATGATTTGTCCTGCCTTGCTTTCCTCTTAGGAAAAATACAGGCATTCCCACAGCATGTGCCTGGCCCTGTGACAGAGGAAGGACTGTAGAGCTCTGGGAAATGGCATTGTCTTCCTGTAGGTTGCCAGGACACAACTCCTCTGATATTCACTCTTCTCTTTGCTTTGCGTGCAAGAGCTGCTTGGAGAAAAGGATATTTGGGATGGAGCTGCTTCTCTTGCTTGGCTGCCTTGCAGAGTGCTTTGTGCGCTCCAGCTGAGAGCAGGCAGGGCTCTTCCAGAACACGTGGACCTTGTGGCAGATGTCTTTGGCATCTGGCGGGAGAGTAACCCCTGGCCACTGCTGAGAGTCCAAGGTTGTGTGGCTCCTTGTAGTGGAATCCTTTATTTCCCCAAACCTGCTTTTTTTTTTTCTCCTTTGAATAGCAGTGCAGTTTTTTGGACTGCTTTTGTATAGGAGTACTTTTGCCTAGTGTCAGTTAAGAGTAAACTGTGGAAATGTGGGAATCTTTCTGGGAATTTGTCACCTTACTCAAAAGACTGACTGAAGGTTTGATGTTTCCAAGCATTTGAAAAAGAGCTGTGAGCAGTAAAATCCTGCCTTGTATTCCTGTGATGCTGGTGTTGTGTTTGCTCTGCACTGAGAATCTGTAGGTCCATAACTGGTGTTATCTCCTGTATGTGAAACCAAATTTCAAAAATCCTTCCTCGGTGGCCATCGACAGACTCTTTGTTGAAATTTTATATTTTGTGAACCTTTAAACCATTTTACTTGGCATATCGAAGTGGTTTTGTGATTCTTTTATTCTTTTTATGAAAGAAAGGAGACGTGATGGAAAATTTAAATTAGTTAGGTTTCAAATATATCTCTGTCAACATTAACTAATTAGAAAATGATGAAAATGAAAGAGTTCAGGCACAGTTACTTACTGAACAAGTGCTTTATATTAATTTACTTCATGTTTACATATATTTACTTTAATTTACTTCTAAAAATTGCAGCTTAACTTCTGTTCTGGTCCAGGAGAGTTTAAAAATGTCATAAATTTCATGTCCCCTGAATCTTAAGCTTATTAAGAATATGGCATTTCTTAATTGTGCTAGTAACTGTTGAAAGACAGATTTTCTTCATACCACAGTTACTAGACAGAGCATGTTATCCTGCCATTTGTGGACAGCCCTTTGAGTGACACCCTTGCATCTTTCAAATTTTGGCTTAATGATTTTCTTTGCAGTTTGCAACTGCTCAATGTAGTGTTTCTCTGTTGTCTTAAGGAACCTGAGGTGTGAACTTTTACGGCTTTTGTTTACAATAAAAATACCATTTGAGAGAGATTATTTTGGTTAGGAATTCAATATATATTTAATGCAGAGCAGTTCTTCCTTAGCCTGCAGGCACATAGCTCAAATAAGCCACAATTAGTAGAGGGCTGGAAATGAGGTGGTTGGTCAGGGCCGTTGTTTTGGTTTTTTTATTAGAAACATGTAGGCTGATGTGAAATAAGTGCAAATAGTAATTGGTTTCAGCTATCTTTTTGCTGTCCCTGCAGACTGCTTTTATCAGTCTCCAATTCCTTGACTCTTCTTTGGTTGCAGGTACAGCTTTGGAGAAAAGTGTTATCAGATAGGTGTCTGGCTGCTGTTTGAAGGGGGAGGACAGTGTGTCTGTGGACACTTACTTTGTCCCTTGTGCCAATCTGCCAGCTCCATGCTGGCTCTGTAATTGCCTGCTGAACCTGATCTAAAGGCTGTTATTGTCACTGGACTGCCTGGCCATCATCCCTAACCCATCTGGGAGAGCAGCCAGCATATTTGCACCATCAGCCTTAGTAGCTCACTCACCTCTTTAGTTAGTCCAAACTCCCTTACTGCTCTGTGTCAGCATTGAAGAATGGTGAGTACACTGAGGGAGATGGAGCGTGCCTTAGGGAGACAGTGGGCCACTTAACATGAAAAAAATTGAAACTGTGATTGCAAAAGTCTTTGGTACCTGACAATTTTTTTTGAAAAGAAGTGTGGCAACCCTCCTTTATTGGTGTCAGCCCAAGTTTTTGTGGCATTGGAGCTCCTGGTTTTCCTTGGTGGCTTGGGGAAGTTGGATCCTAGCCTTCATGTGCTACAGTTTGCATGAGCCAGGAGGGAGACTGGGCTGCCTGCTAGGAGTCATGAGACGCCTGGGTTGGTAGGAAAGAAGTAGAGCAAAGGTAGTCAGGCTGAGGCTCAGAGAGAGTCACTGCCTCCTGGTGTGGAGATGTTTCAGTGAGGAAAGACCCAAGGGTGATGCTTACTTAGCAAGGTCCATGAGAAAATCTGTGGATGCTGTGTTGGTGGAGGGCCAGTAATGCAAGGCAGGCAAGCTGAGTAAGGACTGCTGGTAGAAAGGAGTGATGAATTGATTTTGAGAATTGATGAATTGATTTTGTTGTGTTAGAGCTCTTCCTTACTATAGTATGAAGCACCTTTCCTTTCAAAATGTAAATCCAGTACCTGTCTGTAGAGTTTCCTGCCAGGGAATGAATTTAAATTAGTTTTGTCTTGTTTTGCTGACAGTGTAGTTATTGTACAACAGTTGCCTTTCTGTGTCACCCTCTGACATGTCTAATACTTCCTCAGCCTTTTATACAGGGGGTATGTAAATATGTCATAGCACATTGATATCAGAGGGTAAAAAGAGCTCTTAAAGCGTGCAGTGGATGTTATAAAAAAAGAGTAATTATGCAGCAATATACTAGTTTAATGAATTCTATCATTGCAGGATTTTGGTATTCAATTCTATTTAATCATAAATATGTTTGCACAGTGCAGGCACCAGATGTGTTCCTCCTTCTCTGTATTGAGTTACAGCACAGAAATTACTTCAAGCGGAATTTGACACTTATGGTTTTAAAAAAATATTCAGAGTGATGTGCTTAGAATATATATTTGATTATTTTAGCCGAAATTCTACTTTTTGAGCTGAATTTAAAGTACTTCTTTGTTTTCTTTTAATCTGTTGATATAGCATGATTTGACTGGGGCCTTGGAACAGTCCTGGCTTAAGAAGCGTGGGCAAAATTTTATGCCCTAGTATTTACAATTATCTTTTTTTTTGATACTGTCTTAGCATCTGGACAGGGGATATCTGTTGTGTGCTGAGGAGTGAGGGCCTACACAAAGTTTCTGTGGTTGTGGTAATCAGCTCCTGTATTAGGCAGTTTAGTGAAACAATGGGTCTGCAGAAAGGGAAGACTTTTTGCGTGAATTACATTGGTCTGATTTCCATACCTTGCCTTATCTAAAGTCAGCCCTGCCCTAAACTATCAGTAACATGTTTTGTATAGTTCAGCAGTATATAAAAATTGTGTTGTTAATATTTGAGGAAAGCAAGGCAGGTGTCAGTGAAGTCCCTGCAGCACAGGAAAGTGAGGGTGAATCGATGCTATACCACTTGTTCAGGATCTGGAGTGTGGGCGAGACTTGACTTTTTTAAAGTTCAAGATTAATCATACTCTCAGGAATGAGTGTCCTGAACAAGGAACAAAGTCTTGTAGGAGCATGGTTTAGTACCTTGTAAGTGAATATTCACCTGAAAAAGGTCCTGAAGAAAAGCAGAAGGGCTGTATCAAAGGAAAAGATACTGCCAAGCAGATGATACTCTGCTTTAGGAATAGGTGTGATAGAAAAACAAGAACTCCCCAATCCACCAGTATATGCCATATTTTCACTTATAATCTTGGAAAGTGAACAAATTATTTTTATCTTTATGCTTTTTTATAGATATATAAAGTCACAGGCTTTATAGCAAGACATTTAAGTGATTTTATCAAGTCTGGTATGGTTATATCTGTAGAGAAGACAGGAAAAAGATGAATTATTAGACACACCTGCCATTTACTAAAATCGGTCCTACAGTAGATTAGTACAATCCCATAGTGTGTGATCCCTGAAATACTGGTTGGCATAACCAATGTGCCATTGTTAACCTTTGCTATGTCATGGCAGTGCATTCTGAGAGCAGTGAAGAAAAGCTGATAACTGTTTTAAATAGGGAATGTATATTGGAAAAAAACCCCAAAATCTCCTTTTCTTCCAAACAGGAGACTAGCACCCCTGCTAAAGGAGATGGCCATTATTAAGGTAACTGCATGTATAGGTGAGGGGAGATGGCAGGTAGTTTGACTTTAGTGAGTGTCAGGCAGGAGGAGGATTTCTGGCTGGATTTCTCAGAGAGCTCTCTGGAGAATGTTTCCCTTTATTAGTGCTTTTTACTTGTGAAGGGGTGACTGAATGTCACTGCTATAATGAAATTTGTTGATGACCCAGTTCAAGGATTCCTAATACAGCAAAAGATCACAATGTTATGGGGAAGAAAAGCTTGACCTTGAGGACTGCAGTAATAGCAGCTAGATGAAATTTAATAATAGGAAATATGAGTTGTCTGCATTTGGAGACTAACAGCAGAAGTTACAGCTGTAGACTGACTGGATTCATCACTAGAAAAAGAAGCAAGGACAAGCAGAATGAAGAGAGGAAGCATTGGCTGATCACTGGGTCATTTGGACATGTGTCCAGAAAAGACTTGTTTGTGATGGCAGAGTATCCAGCTAAAATGAATCCTTGCCTGGATGAGACTATGTAAATTTCTGGGCACCTTTATTCCAAAGATCAGCAGGAGAAAGGCAGGTTTTGTGAGAGGTGAGAAGAGCTTGACTTGTATATAGATCTGCAGAGGAGAAGAATGCTGAGAGTTGTGTGACTGCCATCTACAGATAGTCCATGGTTGCAGGCATCAGATTTGAGGAGAAGCGACGGAAGACAAAGAATTAGTGACACATGCACCTATACCTAAAAAAAAAAAAAAAATCAAGTGGCTGGTAATGAAAACTAAACTGAAAATTAGAATTTTCAGTGCCCCATTGGTGCACTTGGTTTATATACTCAGGGCAATAAAGTAATGAATTGGTTTTAGAGTGGGATGCTGTCCTTAGCTGAAGTCAGTCAGTGTCTTCATTCAGAGAGAATGGACTTCAGTGGTTCAGGAGCATCCTTTTAGTTCTTTATTTCTATGGACCACAGAACATCTGGAAACTACTGAGATGTTTTAAATGACAATTTCCTTTGACCTGTGCATAAAGTTCATCTAAAAGCTAAAGAGATGCATTTTCTGCATTTTAGAAGTTTATGGCTTTTTGCTATCAAAATATCTTTTATCCTTCCAGTGTTCTAGAGAAGTAAAGTCAGAATTTAAAACATCAGGAGATAATAATTTTGGTCTATTTCTGATCTCTTTAGGCATTCATTATAACATTTCTGAGAGAGGTTTGATGTAATATAAAGTGGAAGATACTGGATGTGTCCAGTAACTTACCAAATGAACCTTATGAAATTCTTTTTTCCCTGCTAGTTTATTTTCCTTGACTCCATTTCTTGAAGTGTGTTTTTCATCTTGGAGGGGACAATTAAGTACAAAGGCTGAGCTGATTGTAGTTTTCATCAAGATTATTGCATAGTTTACATGCAGTGTGATAATTGCAGTGCAAGTCATGTGTTTGAACTCTGCCAAGGCAAATGTACATATTGATGTACAGTAGAAATGTAAGACTCAGATAAATATGCACAAACTGAATGTGGCAAGATTTTTCTCTCTGATGGGAAATAACGTTTATCAATAAGAATATTAATGTTTCAGAAAGTACTGAAATTAAGCAATGCTCATTTTAAATATCATCATATTCTTCTGATGTTTCTGAAGTTGAAAGACCAAGTGATAAATGGAAGTGAATAATTTAGGCCTTTCATATGGCTTCTTATGTGCTTAATAATTGATTTGACATCAGGAAATAAACATTTAATAATTTCATAGTACACACATAGTTAACAATTACTTGTATGATAGAGCTACTGGAGAACCACAGAAGCAGCTATCCAGTACTTCTTGTTAGCAGGTTTAATTTAGGAAGACATGCAAATGTCATTCATTGGAACTGTATTTAACTCAGAAATCTAACAGTTTGCCTGACTTCCAGGAGGAAAGGTTTTGGCATGATACTGCATTAGTCTGTTGGTTTAAGCTGATGGACCTTGCAGACCTGAGTGCTGTGGAAAGTCTTGTACCTTTACGTAGCCATTGCACATAATATTGTATGTTTTTATTTTTCTGAATTGGGTGCTGGAAGGGTGTATCATCATAGAGCCTGGCGTTTGGTCAGTTTTTTCCTTTTCTCTCAAATCTGATTCAGTTTGCAGTTTTCTAGTGCTGTAAAAAATCAGCTAGTGAGCTACTGAACAAAGAAATAATAAAATAGATGGTGAAAATATTTCCTACAATCTGCATAAGAAGAATCAGTTCAGTTGTTTGGGGGTGTTCCCTGCTTCTGTAGATTTTATTAAGTGTTAGGCACAACTGTAGTCCTAAATAAATGAACCTGAGTATTTGGATTATTCTCTTCAATCTAGGAAGTAACTAACAGGAATTTTTCCCCATATCGCTGCAATTTGTTGCATGCTGGCTGTGACATCCTTTCTATTTTTCTTGTTACAATGCTGACCTGGTTTCAGGTAAATGTGAGAGAGAACGTCCAAAAGAGTTGCTTTCTCTCCCACTTACTAATGAAGACAGCCTTTACTAAATCTATTATTTGTTACCACTCTGTATTTTTTTTTTTTTGCCTTACAGCCAGCTGTAGTCTTCATAAAAATATTTCTTGCCTCATTCGATACAGATGAGTTTTCATAGATAGCAATTTTTGGCGTCATTATGACAGTGATAGTGTTGCAACTTCACATATCTGAGGGCTCAATTTGAATTCTGTTATATTCCCCTTGCAGTTCATGCTTGCTTTACCTCCCTGCTACCCCTCCAAAAAAGAAAAAAAAAATCTTTGTGGCAAGGCTTTTTTCCCCCACCTTTTTTTGGTAATATAACCAAGGAAAGTATTATAGCTTTATCTTCCAGATTCTGTAATTTTTATATTTTTGTACTTTTGACTGAACTGATCCTAAGTAAATGTGATAGTAACTACAGTATGAATTTTTCTTTATTATGCTGTTGTTAGCCTTAATCATCCAATTTTTTTTCAAATAATGTAAAGTTATGAAGGAAATGGATTCAAAATCCTGTCATGTAAAAAAGGTGAACATCTAAATAAAACGTATTTAACATATGTATGTCTAAAAATTCATATGTATGTTCCAAAAAGAGCTAAAACAAAAAAGTATTTTATTGCTATTAAATGAAGCTGAGATTTTGAGATTTTTTTTCCCATGTCACACTGATTATCTGCATATGTTATCTAATGCCAGTTCCTAACAATGTGCATATATTGCTTACACCTGTACAAACAAACCTGTACAAACAAATATAAATTGGTGCCTTAAATGGCTTTCACATAGAGGGGACTATGGTCTTTGAACGGTAGATATGGATGCCTTTTATTTTCACCAACCTGAAATTTATCGCCAGTTAGAAACTTATTTGAGAATATCAGTTACAATTTTGGGTCTTTGTTAGGTCTGATGTTGATAAACTGCCAGGTCTACTGGATGACCCAGGGGATTGACAAGAGAAGGAAAGTATGTGGTGTGAATGACATTAATTTGTATATTAAATTCCATTAAAATGTTGACTTGGTGTGGAAGAAAAATTGAGAAAAGTCATGTTTCCTTGGTCAGATGAAGACTGGAAAGAAATCTTGATTGATGACAAAGACCCAAATGGAGAAAAGTGCAGTATAAATGCACGTTATAATGTGTCAGTCATACTTCTTTCTATACTATGATTTCCTCTAGATTAGCCCAAGAATTCCATGCTCATTGATAATGTGGGCAGACAGGACATGTTTCTCCAGAGAGGCTAGCTAGAGAATCTGTGCTTTAGAGCCTCTAAATTTCTTTTCTCCTCATCCTCTCCTTGTTTAGTTTTCATGACATTTCAGCAAGTGCTACTTCTCTCAAGCCATGTGAACATTCCAGGAATGGTGTTTTACAGCATTTCAGGGACATGTGGCCACTGAAGCTACAAAAGGAAGATCTTTCTGGATCCATAGAATTTGCACAGCTTCTGTGATGCATTATTTAGGTGGTGGTTTTGATCACATAGTAGCGATTTCACATGATGTAGAAATATAGGACAAAACTTTGCCTCTTGTGCTCTTGCAGAGTTTGTATTCTCTTTTATTTACCATGCTGAGCAACATATCTTATGAATTTATAAATAAAATGGGATTTACTTAGCAAAATGCCAGGTTTCACTTTTCAGTGCTTTTGCTATTTTGTTGCAAATCTTACATGAGGACTCTCTTGGGTGGTGTTTGGCCTTTTTTTTACCTGTTTTATCAAAAGTGAAATTGTCAAGCCAGATGTACCACTTTGTTCAGGATGGCTGCAGTCTTAGGGAGAGTAGGAGAGGACTGAAATCAGGACAGATCTGACCACACTGTTTCTGTGTCTCTCAGGAGCTTTTTCTATGGGATGAGACCTGTGCTCAGGGCCGTTCAGTGTGTGCGTGGGCTGAGCATCAGATGCAGCAGAAATGTTGGGACAAAGCCTCCTAGAAATGGGGTGAAGGCTGAGCGCCTCTGCTTGTGCAGTGTGGAGAGCTGGGCACGCAGACAAAGGAATGGCTCGTGTGAAAGTGGTGCCTATTGATTTTTTAAAAGATATTTTATCACAATACTCTGGTGTTTTCCTTCTCTCTGGGAGCTGTGGAAGTTGGTCACACAGCACTGGACAACAGATGGTTCCTGGCCAGCAGCATGGATGGAAAATGGCTGAAGGGAAAGGTGGAGAAGGGTTGTGTTAAAACTGAAGGAAATAGAGTCCTTAGGTAGGGATAGGTTGGTAAGCAGGCTGTAATTGAAATCCCTGGCTGAGTAGGCATGGAGTAGAGCACATTTTGTTTGTACAGAAAATAGACTTTCAACTCTTGCCATTTGTATACTCAGTGACAGTGGATAGAAATGGGATGGCAAACAACAGGAGCTATAAAAACTGGAATGATTTTGAAGTATTGAAGGTCAACGGGATTGTGTATTTCAGGCTGCTGTATCTTACTAAATCATGCAACTCTAGTAAGGCTTCTTGCTGTTATGAAAATTGCTTCTTGAAGCTTCTTGATTGCTGCACCATCAAGACCTTTACATAGGAAAATTTCTCATGTATATTTAAATGCAATGTAACACTTGACATACTAATATTAATATAGGCCCATAGGTGTTTGAAAAAAAAATAACATTAGCAGGAGGGGGTGTGTTTTGAATAGATCATTTTAATGTAGAATATGCATAAGAATGTCATTCTTTTTAGGCACGGTCTGTTGTTGAAGTCATGCAATATGAAGTAATACATTAAACTTGTCACAATTTTGGAATATATTTTAAAGCAAAGAGATTTCTGGGCAAAAAGTATTTGTCTAAAAATGTTCTTCTTATGAAATGTGTAGCTGAAAATATGAAGGGTTCAGTCTCTTACTGGTAATAAAAGTGAAGTTCTTTGCTTTTCTCCCGGTTTACTTTTCTGCATTTTGCTATACTCAGATTTCAGAAAAACACAAAAAAAAGGGGGGGGAGGGAAAGTTTACAAATATACATATTTGATTTAGTGACTTTCTCAGTATTCCCTTAGGTACAAAGTATAATAATCATCGTTGAACTACAGAGCAGCAAAATGAACTCCCTGCATTTGTTGTTTAAAACTGAAGTGCTCATTTTATCCTTGAAATCCTCCAAAAGAATCCACAAACTAAATAGTAAAATACTCATAGCTGTGTCTGTGCAATTAAGATATTACTCTAGCTAGGTTACTTCTTACAATTAAATATATTGCTACTTTCATTGTTCAGTTCTCAAACTAGTGACATTTTGCTTATATCATCGATTTTTGACTGGAGGTATTGGAGAATTTTTAAGATTGAATGAATTTTACAAAATGTTAATATTTAGGCCTATACGTTTTTCACAACTGAAGTCCTGAGTCAGGGGAGAGGCTGCGCATGGCAGCTGGTGGAGTGAGAAACCAGAATAACAACACTGGTGCCTGAGCAATCCCATAGAAACCCAGGTCTCTGTTATCCAGAAATATCTGTGCTCCTGAACTCCCACCTCCTTTCCTGGAAAGCACAAATCCACTCCTCCAACACACCCCAACTCCTGTACCAAATTATGCAATATTAAGACATAATCACCATTGATTTTTGAGAGCTTCTACCTGACCTGCTGCCTAGTGATATCGTGGTGGGAACTTCTATCTGGTTCCAGAGGTGTGGGAAGCCATGACAGTGGATGGTGTTGACACAGTACATGAACCTGGTTATAAAATTTTAATTAGTACATCGATACGGCCTCTGATACTTGACGTAATTTAGATGTAGAAGAAGAATCTGTTTCAATGTGCATAACAGTGTTCAGGACCCCCCAAAATGGGCCAAGCGTGATGTGGAGCTGTGATTCCCTCCACCAATGTATCCAGAGCAGAATCTCTTCTAGAACAGCATCTCTGATCCAGTTTGTCTATCCAGTCTCCTAGCGAAAGGCTTCATTCTGTCCCCAGTCCAAAAAATGGGCTTAAAAGCTACAAAGAAGCCTCCTGTATGATTGTTCTTGAGGTCTTCATTGCAGTTTAAACCTTTTGCAGTGAGAGAACCATGTTTTAAGGTTGTAATTCGACTGCTATAGCTAGAAATTCCCAGATAATGTATTGTCGATGTCCACTTTGACACGTGGTAGTTTTAATATTGACAAACTACCACAGAAGAGCTCAGTTTGCCAGTATTTTGCAGTCATTGATCTATTGTTCTTGGGCAAGCATTCTATCATGATTGTCAGAAGGCATTTGCATGAATATAGGCAGAGGTTACACAGCCTCTTCACACTTTTCAGCTTGCTCTAAGGGAAGGGAGAGCAGCTTAGGTACCAGCTGGAACAATTCCAATGTTTGTCAGGGCCTGGCGTCAAATAGGAAATTTTCCCTGGAGCATCAGGTCCCTCCTCTGAACATTCAAAACTGGCAAGAGTTCAAAGCCCTTCTGTGCAGTATCTCACACTCCTATTTTGCCCTTTTTTGATTTTTTGGAATCTTAATATGTAATCTTTTTATGTTTTGCCTTCCATGTGCTTATTTTTATTTCAGGTATTTGACTTTGGTTGAATTTTGGAGGCTTCATTATGTACCCATTTATTTAACAGGTCATCATGAAAGTAATGCTAAGCAGGGATCATTAAAGGGGATATTGTGTGGGCTGAGTCGAAAGTTATTTTCATCACAAGACTGAAGAGGAGTCTCTTCCACCCTAGTTCCCTAAAAGACAGGAATGACTCATTTAAATTTCAGATGAGATACAGATACTGTCTGTTACCAACTTCATTCAGATTTCTGATGAAGCTTTCAACAGATTGCTTTTGTATGAATAAAAAAATGACTGGTTATTAAATATATCAACAGTAATATTTGTTCACCTTTGATTACGCTGGATTTCTGAGAGATAATGTATGTTGGAAAATTAAAAAAAATTATATTTATTAATATTTTTATTTTTGCCCTTTAAAAACAGTAAGGGGACACAAAGCCCCCTTGGTCTCTTTGAAGCCAAGAACTCTCAAATTCTGTGCTTAGTATTTCAGCTGCCCACTTGAGGTGTTTTGATGTAAGAATCAATTTACCACTTGCAGATTATGAAGATGAAGAAAGTATTTTCTTTCTTCTCTGGAATAGTGCCCTTTTTCAGGTAACATGCAATAGGTAATCTGGCATCTTTTGTATGTTTGGATAAAAGAAGGAGTTTTATGGCTAAAAAGTATTGGTTTTTTCTATATTGATAGTCAAAAGTGAAGGTTTAACAAGTTCAGGTACTTATAATAACAACTGTAATTTTACTGGAAGTACTGAAAATTCCTTGATTGATTGTATTTGTGGGTTAGTGGCCTTCAGAAGCATTATATCCCAGATTTTCCAGGGAGCCCTGGGGAAGCAGAATCGATTGCTTGTTGCAGTGGCGTTTTGGCAACATCCTGCTTTATTGCAGTTCAATAGCAATATCAAACCTCCAAGGACTGCTTCAAAATGGATCAAGATAATGCTGTGGAGAGAGTGTTCCTGCCAGGTGTTGATTTTTTGAGAGAGTATGCAAGGTGGCAAGCCTGGAGAAAGGATGAGGTGGCAAAGACCATGTGGAGGTGGTGTGAAACAGGCTGAGGAAGGACCCTGTGGTTCTGGAGGTCAGTGGGCAGTGCTGGCAAACTGGCAGTGGTGTTGTACAGCTGTTATTGCCACTGTTTGCCTGCCAGTCCACTGGTCAGGAGACAGCTCAGGCAGCTCCTCCAGCTTTGCAGCTGCATCAGAGATGTGTTCCTGGTATTGGCTGAAGTAATCAAATAGCCTGGGAGAAAAGACAAAAAAGAAATTGGAGCATTCCCATTTGGATCAGGTTATCGCAGGTGTGATTGCTCACCTTCAGTAGCAGGACATGGCAGGTGACACACTGGGTAGCACAGTGGCCTGTCTGATGCACACCTGTGCAGATGGTGGGCTGGAGGACAGCTGAGATCCGTAGGGGTGTGAGGCAAAGTGGATGGGAGGAATGCAGTGGGTTTTAGGTCAAAGGAGGTTGAGACAAGATGGGAGTCAGCCTCTTCTTCCAAGTAACAAATGATGGGACAAGAGAGAAAATGGCGTCGAGTTGCACCTGGGGCAGTCAGGTTGGACATTAGGAAAAATCTCTTCAGCAAGAGGATAGTCAAGCACTGGAACAGGCTTTTGAGGGGTGTGGTAGAATCACCATCCCTGGAGGCATTTGAAAGACATGTAGATGTGGCATTTAGGGACATGGTTCGGTGGTGGACTTTAGCATACTGGGCTAATGGTTTGACTTGAAGATCTCTGAATGTCTTTTCCAACCAAAAATACTCTCTGATAATGAGCTTCTGTGCCATCAGTGCCATGGGAAGAGGAAGACCAGCAATATTCAAATTATCTGGGGTGCCTTTTTTGAATGAGGATATATGGAGTTGGAGTTTGGCTGCAATCACTGCAGACAGACCTGTTCTTCACTGCTATGCCCCTTTGTGTCCAGGCTACATGAGTCCTGAGTGGCTGTGGAGTGTTTGGTTTACTCAGTGTTGACTTATGGGCGTGCTGAGGGTTGCCAGCTGCTCTGCATGGAGATCTGGGGGCTTTTTGGGGATAGGCCTGCAGGGCATAGCAGGGAGCAGAAATGAGTATCCTGGTGTTTGTACTTCCTAGCAGAGGAAATCTTAAAATAGCAGCAGCTGTTCAATCTAAAGATATTACAGTGGGAGAATAACACACGTCTCTGGGACTGTTTTTTCTGCGTCTCTCACCAGCACTGATCAGTTCTCACTGCTAGTGGAGAAATGCTCAGTTAGCTCACCAACTGCTGGTTGGTGAAATGCTCAGAATGTGGGCACTGACATGTGCAGCAACACACAGAAGGTAATTCTACCTAGTTGTGGTTGTGTTGAAGGTCTCCCTCAAAGAATCCAGGCCATGACATTGACATCTAAAAAAAGCCACACAACCTCCTTTACAGTGTTGGTGAATGTAAGGATAATATCAAATCCCTGCTCAGTATGGAAGCACTCAATTTGTTTATCTGCCATCATGTGACAATGGATAGATATGATAAAAAAACAGAGAAGTAACTTTTATGCGTGGAATAGTACATACAGGTTAGGAGTAGAAGGCAAACCCACTGCTCCTGTCAGATGCCTCTGAGCATCTGTCCCTCCCTGAAGCTTCAGAACTTGTAAATACTAGTTAGTGATTTCTCTCTTCTCAAGGGCAGGGAAGGGATTCAGATGGAAGTAAAATAATAAATTGCCAGTTAATGTACAGTTTTCCTGTCAGTGCAATATAAAGGTAATACTTGCTCTGCTAGAGGTGATCTTTTTTTGAAGTAGGAATGATGGAAGAAATTAACATAAATTTTGTGTTTATTGTCAGAGGTGTATGATTACAAGGAACAAGTTAAAGTAACAACAGAGAGAAATGTCTTCCTTAGATATGAAGAAAATGATTATGTAAATGGTATTTGGGTAATGCAGTTTCTTCCCCCATACTGACACTTCAAAGAGCTACACCAGCACTGCAGGATAAATGGGATGAAGCAGGCACATATTCAGATCTTCCTCCACCCACTGTCCCCCACTTTACTGTTTCTAAATGTTCATTTGAGTACTTCTGAATTCTTACTTTCATCACTGAAGCAATCTAAATCCAGTCCAGGAAATACTATCAAGGTAGCACATCAGGAATCAATCAGGAAACATCCTAATAGTTATTCTGCTGTTAAATCAATGTAATGTAGACTAGAATAATTAATTTCACATGATTTTCAGTTATGTCTGTTTAGTTGATTTACCCATGTGAAAGAATCAATGCTTAGGAGAGAATCTGTCTGTTGTGCTGCCTTATGTAACATTGGCTGAATTGCTACAGAAGTGACAGGATCAGAAGGCGCAGGAGGAAAGCAGTTCATGTTTCAGATACCAGTCTCAGTGTCCATTTGTAGCTTATAGAAAAGAGTTTAAACAGCTCTGGATCAGGGTTTATACAGCAGTCCTGCTTGAATGCTTCATCTGGCAGCAGCAGTAGCAGCTCTAGGATCCTGGAATGTTTATGTGCCATTTGCTGTTTGGAAACCGTTGTTCTGGATTTGCCAGGAGTTCAGTTGCTGAAAAATTAAGAGTGAAGAATCATGTTTCGATTTCATAGCTGTATTCATATTGGGGTGCATACACCTGGCCTTGTTCTGTGCTACTTTAAAGTATATCATGTCCCTTTAAAGAAAAAAATGAAAAATAGTGTAAGAAAAATAAATATATCAGAGCTTTCAGTAACTCTAAAATACTGTCAATCTGAAACACAGGGAGTACTCTGTGTGTCACGGAATTTTCTTCTGTCCATAAGCTGTGTCTCATAATGTGCAGGATATTGCTTTTTCTGTATTTCCCAGTTGTGTTTGCTGCTCCTTCTGTGACTACAAGCATGATGGATTAGCATCACATCTTTCCATCATTTTGTCCCAATTCCTTACAACCTCTTTCAGGTGCAACTGCATTTTGTCAAATTCAAAATATCTAACTATCTATATAGATGTATAATGTCTAGATAGTTTCTAGATATCTGGAAAGTTGTCAAAAAGAGTCAAAGATATCTTTTGTCTGATACCAGATATCTTTAATATCCCCAGCCTGTTTTCTTTGCCTAAGGATATTCCATTCTGCATTTTTATCTTAGAGGAGATTGGAGGAATTCTTGGTTCCCCTTATCATAATAACTGTTTCTTGAGGGGATATCAAAAGTTGAGGATTTGCAACTGCCCTTTAGCTACTAAATTCTATTGGAAGCCTCATGCCAGAGAGAGATTTCTGTTTTACAGTTTTTAAGCAAAAACTACATGACAGAATTCATCAGAATGAAATCATACATAGGATCTAAAGTTCATCACAAATGATTCAATAGTGGTTATTTTAGGAGAGAACGAACACCAACCCTCAAACAAGCCAGAAATTATGACACTGAATGAGAACCAAGTTGGTTTCTTCTTTTGCTGTTTCTGGGCTTGTCCTCTGTAGCTGCTCCCTTGCCCAGCCCAGTTATGTCTGTGTGAGCAGCACATACACTTTACTGTAGTGTAACATATTATATGGGTATAACTTCTGTCTGTGCATCCACTTGCTCATTTTAGCTAATGATAAATACTGAACCCAATAATTCAGAAAACTTTATCATGTGAATTATTTCTAAATAGGAAATTGAGTTTCCTATTTTCACAGAACAGGTGACATTTTCTTGCTGATGACTTGGTCAGTAGTGAAAATCAGGACTGCCAAGGAATGATTTATTCAATATCTGAATTTTATCTTAAAAAAATGTGAGAGAAAGCAACCAAAACCTGCCAGTAAGTCTAAAGGTTAAACAATTATTCTGTCTGACATTTCTGACTGATTTTAAATATCAGCTTTTAAAGGAAAACAGGACTGCAGATACCATTTGAAGCCGATTTTAGAATGCCAGACTTAAAATAGAGTTGTTCCTAGGCACTTCTCTGAGGTTTTTGTGCATTCAGAGACTTGAATTGTTTGGAGAAATCTTATGGGTCATTGATTTACCTGAATTTATGTATGTTCTTTCATGAAACTGAAAGACTAAATCTCTCCTAAGACGGTAGCCTACCCTGTCTTGCAAACCTCAACCCACTGAGGACTGAATTCCTCTGTAACAAAAGACCAGTGTAAAATACGACTGACTTAGAAGTAAATATTTTACCTTGTATTTAAATTAATGTTGCATGAACACCGAAGGCCAGACACCAAGTGTATTTAGACTGATATACCGTAGCTTTGTTGAGTGAATACCATACTGGAAAGTGCTGAACTAGAAATGAAAGTCATTAGTCTTGAAAACAGGGTCAGTGAAAGAAGTTGTGCCAACAGCAAATATTTATGGGAGTCAGGCATCTTTTCATTCACCATGGGCAGCAGCAGTCCAGACTGCAAAATAAACAGAGAGAACTGTGTTAGTGCTTGGTATTTGCCTGGATAAGACTGACTCTGTTGCTAGTATATAGTGATTTAAATCTAGAGGACACTGAAGGAAGAAAAAAACAACCAGGAGTGATGAGGAAACTATTTTAGAGCTCTTTATGAATAATTCAGTAACATAATTTATTTCCATCTGAGTGATTGATAATTGCTAATTTTTCCCCAAAACTCTCATATTGTCAGTATGCAGAAGTGTTATGCATATGGTTTTCTTCTGGACAAATACAGCCATGCCTCATCTTCTTCAAGTTTATGTATAATCAGCATGGCTTTTAATCCCTGTATAATAGTGTATAAAAGGTTGTACATATGTCTTTCCAAAACCCAAAAAATGGGCTGAACAGAGTTTAAAATATTATCTCAATGGTATTTCCCATATGTAATCCAGTCCTGAAGTTGCTAGGGGATGTTGAACAGTTGGGAGTGAATTTGGTCTCTGCCATTGCCAATAGGTGAGTAATGGCTTTGTGAGATAAACCATCCCTATAAATATATTGCCTGTAGACTAGAGATGTCTGGGAGCTTTCAGCAAAGCACTAGATCTTCCTGTTTTTCTAGGAAAGCCTATAAGAGGTTTCTCATTTCAAAACAATTCTCTTTCAAAATTCGACTTTTGAAGAGAATATTCCCATGAAATTTTATGTATAAATTTATAGTTTTTTCATTCATTTGCAGGCTAGCATCAGGAATAAGAGACAACCTGGTGTTCCCTGCTGTTCATGAGTCATTTAAAGATGGACTACTTAACAGAAAACAGTTCTTTTTACCTGATTGCATAAATATGAATCAGACAAAGCATTGAGCTTTGCTTGTCTTTTACTTAGAAGAAGACTGATTTTTTTTTACAGATTTTTGTTACTTTTTGTCAGTGTTGAAAGATAAGTACTACATGGCATCAGTCCTCCTGAGAAATGGGATCACAACTGACATCAGTAATGGAAGGGAAGCAGAAGTGTAGCAGATACCATATTGATCTTAAGGATTTAAGGATCTTAATTTCTTTAATTGTGTTGAAAATATAACTTTTAATATTTTCAGTGGATGTGGAGTTAATTTTTTTCCCATCTTTAGTGGAATAAATTGGTAGTCTTGATGGACAGCTGTCTTTCATAGGTAAGGGGAGAACTGGTTTGTAACTGGTGTTTTTACTGCTGACAAGAGCTTAAGTAGGAGGTTTCATGTGATTAAGCCTGGGTGAGTTGAAGTAATATCTTCTGTATGGTCTGTGGGGTACTTAAAAATAATACTATTCCACATGGATGTTCCTGGCCAGCTGGTATGGCTGACTGCAGCTGTGTTAGCTGCTGGATCATCTGCCTCAGAGATCAGCTATCAACTTTCTCCTTCTGTGTTTTCTCAAACCTTTCCCCTCCTATGTGGCCTCCAGGGCCCTCCCATTTTTGAAACATTTCATAAACTCTTTTGTTTTGTCTTTGAGAAGTCTAAGAATTTCATTTTGACAACAGGTTGAGTCTATCAGCAGGTTAGCAGTGTCACACAGTTCAGATTTTTAAAGGGTCTTTTGAGGCTATTTTCCCTCTTTCTGACAAGTGACTGGCCATTGTGACATTGCCTAACAATTTCTAAAATGTTCTTTGCTGATTCTGCATTTGAGCTAGAAGAAAGCCTTAGAGAGAGCAAGAGACATAGAGGGAGACCGAGACAGAGAAAGCAAATCAGCAGATATTGCTTATGTCTGACAGAATGTATCTTATTTACTCTGTGGTACATCCTGTAGGTCTGATGCCCACAAGTGAGCCCTGGCCAGATGGCAGGTTTTGATGAGACCTGGGTGCACATCATTCTTTCCACATTGCCATTTCCTATGGAAGGAAAGTCAGGCACTTGGGGAAGGGGGGAATTGCAGTGTGTTCTACTGGGAAAAATGGGTTTATCTTCCTAGGTAGGGTGTGACAGCTCCAGGGGCCCATCTTTTCCACCCAGCACAGCAATTTTGACTCAGATGTCTGTTGTGCATGCCCACTAGCTGTTTTTCCAGATGGGCTGCTCAAGCTCTGTATTCACAGTTCACTCTAAACTGAGAAGTCACTTTCAGAAATTGGGAGATGCTGCTTTTCTTCAGTAGGAGATAGCACCAGAAAGGGAAAGTAATGCTCATGATTTGGAACATTCACAATGTTGGGAAGAAATCTGAAAGACAAGTGCAAAGGAGATGCAGGTTTCTTTACAGGTAAATCAATAAAGTATAAGGCAAATTTAGAAGGAAGAGAGAGAATATAAGTATTTTAGGTTTTCGTGTGTTTATATTGATTCTCAGTAAAAGATCCATAGACTATAGCATCAGATAATCCTACTTATCATCTAAGAGAAATAAATTTCTGGCCTTAATGAGTGCAGACAGAAGAGCTGCAGCAATACAGGGTATAATCTTCATGTGAAAAGTGAAGGAGAAACTGGGGGGAAGTGGCTTCTTTCTTTCTGAAGCAAGCCAATCTGAAAATTTTGGTTGGTTGGTCTTCATTTTCCTTTTTCCTTTTTTTTTTTTTTTTTTTTTTTTTTTGTTTATTTTTTTGTTTGGTTTGGTTTTGTTGTGACTGCTTAGGAACAGTACAGCAATACGAGATAAAGTGTAAAGGTTTGGCAGCAGAAAGATTTGTGTGAACAGACATGAGCCTCAAGTTGCAAAGACTTCAATAATGTGCCTGGGAACAGAAAGTTTGAGAAGTAATCAGGATGTGCAAAAAAAGCCTGGTCTTTTCATGAGAAAAAATGCCTTCTGAAAAACAACTGGGACCATTTCCCTTCCTAAATCAAGTTTCACCCTCTTCAAGAGGTCTTTTTTTCAGAGGACAGCCTTACTACGCAATACTAGTGCAGCTGTACTGCCACACACAGGGAAAACTGTGGGATGGATGAAAGGCCCTGTTGAATTCCATAATTCCATACCCTGCAAAAGAGCAACCCCACTATGCTGTGGCATTGTTTATCTGTTTCCCACCTTTTCACAAAACAGTACAAAAACATAGAGAATAATTGCATCAAAAAGAGAAGATGGTGCCATGCTGCATGTCAAACCAAACTACTCCATGGTAGTTAGTTAGTCATTTGTCTTCAAAAGCAAATCAGCACACTTTCTTTCTTGTGTTTTTTTTTTTTTTTGGTGGGGTTTTTTTGGGGTTTTTTTTTGATGGTTTTTTTTTTTTTTTTTTTTTTTTTTTTTTTTTTTGTTGTTTTGGTTTTTTTGTTTTTTTTTTCTGTTCTGTTTTGTTGGTTTTGGGTTTTTTTTTTTGCTCTAAGTTCTAGGTAAGACCTCGTCTCAGGAGTGGAATAAGAGGAATATTTGCACTGGAGTGAATTTGATCTTGGCAGAGATGAATAGGGAACTTGCTGGCAGAATGAGCATTTCTGAATGCTGCATCTTACCTCCTTATACCTGGAAGATATGTATAGAAGGCAGCAATCTGAGAATGGAGGAGCAGTAGAATTTTGCATTAGCAATCTTCTTTTGAGGACAATTACAGTGGCATTTCATTAACATCTAAGACTACTGCAATACCTTGATACTTCTCTTAAGAAAGCATTTTACCAGGCTTGTACAACTGGATTCTTCTTGCTATGAGTAGTAGAAGGCAGCTGTGCTGGTGTCAGTAATGCCAGCACTCACAAAGTCAGCACAAATAAGGAGAACAATTGGATTGTCCTGGAGATCCTTTTCACTCCCATGAGTAGTGTCTTCTTTCAGCAGTACTGATGCACTAAAATATTCTTGCAGCCCTCACAAGATGACTTCCCTGGAAGGGCAGTCTTGGGAGGTTGTCCGCTAGTTTTCCTTGCATGCGTTAGCTTGGGGATATGCTATGGAAGAGGAGGACTGAGGGCTCAGGGAGGTGAGTTTTACTGCTGCTGAAATGTAAGTACACCACTGAACTGGCAGCATTGGGATGCTGCTGCTCTTATTTGCCCTGAGGAAAGAAAATGATCACATTCATGAAGGTGGAGTGATGACCCTCAAGCGTATTTAGCTCCCCTCCTTCTGGCTTCTTCTCTGGTACCTGCCTAATCTCTCCAGTCTTGCACTTAGTAGGAGGTGGTCTTTTTTTCTGCACCGCTTCAACCACATGTTTTAATAGGGCTTCTGTATTATTTAGGCTTGCTGGCCTTTTTGAACTGGGAGGTATGTCAGAGAGCAGACAAAATAGACTAGAAATGCTATAGCAGTGTATTCTTGTCACTATTCTCATTCTTGTCTGTTTATCTAGCAAATGGGGTCCTGGAGAAAGACAAGAAAGAGAAAAAGAGTTTGTTTGAGCAGTACAATTCAAAGCCGTGTTTAACCAACTGGACACTGTAACACCTGTCTTAAACAAGCCTTGAAGAAGTAAGTTACTGTGAAGCAGTTCCAATGAGAACAGGGAAGAAACCACATTATGCACTGCTGGTAACTAATCATCCTGCAATGTGGCTTTCACTGAAGTATTTTTTATTGTTTCAAATGACCTGGTGTTCTGAGAACAGTGCCTTTGTTTATCCTTGCTTCACAAATCCAAAAATGAAGAAATAAATAATGAAGAACAGTATTGAGAAAGGGGTAGCAGAGAGACTGCTGCAGAGCTGAATTTACTGTTCCTAGGGAATTTCAGCTACATTTCTAGCATTGCTGCCTTACATTGATTCTTCAGAGACAAAACCAACTTTTTTTAAGACTTCAAGTGTTGTAAAGTAAAAATTCATGACTCAAAGGGCAGATCTTAAGTAATTTGAATGTTCTTGTAAAAAAAAAAGTTAGGTTTTATGGTGGGAAATTAAAAGAAGAGTCCTTTCAATAAAAGCAGAATCTGTTTCAGGCCTTTGTTTGACATATGGATTACCATTTCAAGATCATATTTTTATTGAGAGGAGATGTGGGTCCAGATTTAAAGTGGACACTTTAAATCAAAAAGCTATTTACTATCCCCATTAAAAAATAGCGACCATTGATTTACACATTTAATAAAAGGAAGGTAACTAAGACATCAATTGGTAGCTGAGGAAATGGGCTGAAATCCGAGACAGTTTTCTGGCAGTACATTAATTATTATTTTTCCATAACCTCCCCAGAGGATGGAATTAATGACACATCAGGAGGTGTGAAGTGTTTTATTTCTAAGATCAGTGGGCCTACTTGTTTGCCTAAAGGAAGTGCTTAAACCAGCACACATTAAGTTTTCCAAGGAAAGCATTTAAAACAACAATGCCATTTAAAAAAAAGTTTGAAATTATTTTCTTAGTTTATTATTGATGTTATCAAAGAGGCTTCGTTTTGTAAACAGTGAAATTTGTATTTGGAATTTCATTTCCTTATTTACTAAGTTCAAAAGGAAAATTTGAAAATCAGTTTGACTTTTGCTTGTTTTAATAGCTCATTTCAGTTTCTGGACAAAGAAGGTCATAGTGATAGAGTATTTCACCTTGAAAAGTTAAAATATTTTTTTAAGTTTCTTTCTACAGCATTGGTGGGTACTTGTCATAAATACTGAGCTACATGAATGAGACCTGTGGCTTTGCACTTGGCTGTGCTTAGTTTTGCTTAATCTTTTCTTAACATTGATGCCTTGTTGTACTCATTTCTGCTATGTAAATCCGTAAAATGGTTTTCCTCTATGGAATGGCACATTTGGCAGTGACACTAGCTTGCATGATCCAGCAGGAGGAGCTTTTTGTTGCAACTGAGAAACAAATACAACCAGAGCCCAGGAGCCTCAATGGAGCACAGCTGGGGTGCAGACTTTGGCCTGCCCAGCCATTCAGTTTTAAGCTTTTCTGCAATTCCAAGCATAAAAAAGTAGGGAAGGGAAATGTTCCAAAACACTGGGGTTTCATAATTTTTCTTTAATTTAGTAGCATTAGAATTATGTAGCAATGTTTGTTAGCTTTGTTTAGTCTTGTAATTAAATTGTTATCACTCTTTGTTTTCCATTTCTGGCCTTAAAGGAAGGCTTTGTGTCCTGTTTAGATTTCATTTTGCTGCACTCTGATAGTGCGTGCAGGGGTATCTGTGTTGCAGCATATTTAGAAGAGTAGGCATTTTTTGTGATAAACAGTTCTGCCTAGTACTGACAGCTGTGTAATTCTAATGGGCTTGTGTGTGAAAGTGCTCAGGAACTTTTAATCAGCTTCCTTAGAAATAAGTTCAAACATTAGCAGAGGTTTATTCTCCTGTAAATATGTATTTGCACATTTAATGATTTAGAAATCAGAAGAGTTACATACAAATGATGTCAGAAGACATTTTTTCCCCGCAAGCAGCAAGATAACAATGAACATCATTTCAAAGAGAGCATTTTGGGGAAGCATAGGGGATATGTGGCATGGTCTTATAGCAGAGGCTGTGAGATTCTTTGTCCTGGTCACAGTGGGGTCCAGATAGCTCTGAAACCAGAGTGAGCCAGCCCCTTGTTGTGTGCCAGACACTGAAATGGCTGCAGGGGCTGGGGGAGAGGCAGGCAGAGAGATGAGCTTGGGGAAGCGAGGGGAGGGAAAAGCTGCTGACAACACGTATGGCTGGAGGTGTCCACCTGCAAGGAGACACTCCTTCAAACATGGGCATCCTTCTGAAGCATGGAATCATGACAGAATGGTTTGGATTGGAAGGGACCTTAAAGAACATCTAATTCCAGGCCCTCTGCCATTGGCAGGGACACCTGCCACTAGACCAGGTTGCTCAGAGCTCCACCTAAGCTGTCCTTGAACACCTTCAGGGATGGGGCACCACATCTTCTCTGGGCATCCTGTTCCACTGTCTCACCACCCTCACAGTAAAGAATCTTTTCCTAAAATCTGTTCTAAATCTACGCTCTGTCAGTCTAAGAAGAGCCTGGATGGGGCACCCACACCTCTGAGGAACAGTGGCCATGGGTGGCCTGTGCCAGGGCAATGCTGGCTTAGCACTTGGCTGTCTTGTTTTCTGTTTCTCTGATAACCACAGCAGTGATTACAAGCTGGCATTAGCTGGCACTAAATTAAGTGAAAAGCTCACAAGTGGAGATCATTTTGCCCACAACAGAATTTTAAAAAGAAGAGCTTAGGAACTAGGTAGCTCAGGTCCAATATGCTGCCATTAAAAGCACGTATATTCTTTTTGCATTGACTGTGTCATAGTCCATTAGCACTACAGCTATTTCCCAGCTATCTACTTTCTTTCATTTTTTGCAAATTATTTCACATTCTTTGCCTGGGTCCGTGGGTTTTGCCTTTATTTTTAAAGCAGAACTAACTGTTTCTAGTACCCATCTGTGCTGCTGCCAGGCCATCAAAATCCCAATTTCTCCCACAAGCCCCAAACCAACCAGTGAGTGAAAAAGGCAAAGACGTGATGTAGCCATGAAGGATGGAGAGCATTTGGGAAGAGGGATATCTCTCTGCTTTGGAGGTTTAGAATCTTGTCTGTCTCTGTAATTATTTTTAGGACATTAGCAGGCATTTGGGAATACAGGATAGAGCATTTGGGATTAGAGAACAAGATTTTTTTACAGTGAACATCATTGTCCTTCATACTCTTACACTGAAAATGCAGAGACATTTTCTTTATACATAGAATAAGAGACCAAAACTAAAAATAGCTGTTTAGTTCCCTTTGAAAAGTGAGAGTCCTGTTTCCTTACTACCAATGAGAACCTCTCTTGGTCCATAGCAGGACTGAATGTATTGAACCTTTGAACTGTGTCGGTAGATACTGATAAACCATCTTTATAGCTCAATAAGAGCTGTAAAACCTGTCAGTTCTTTGCTATATAAAACTTCCACTCCCCATAGCATATGCAGAATAAGATGGATATTTTAAAGATAATTTTCTGCACAGCATGTGAAATATTAAAGTACAGATGAAACCATTTAATGTTCTAAGTTACTGGAGTAATGTAAACATTGCCTTGATTTGGGGTGGATCACTGGAAGATGTACATCTCTGTGGGCTGCCTATCAGGCTTCATGCTAGAAATGATACTGATGCTCTTCAGTCTTTTGGCAGGTCATCAGTTATTCTTTTAGTTATGTGAAACTTCCGTGTTTGGCTCAGTAAAGGTTTCCAAACTGAAATGGGAAGAAGCATGAGGAGAGAAGATAGAAAAGAAAGCAGGCTGAAAATGTTCAGTTCTGCGGAAACTGAGGTACATTTCATTTATTTTAGTGCCTAAGTGAATAGATCCATGGGCCTAAGGTAAAAGCACAGGAGACATATAAGTGCATTTAAGGAAAAAAGCACTGCACTGTATTGCAACAGAAATGCTTTGTGGATAAAATTACACTCAGGGTAATGCATGCTGTAATTTCTCATTCATTTTAGACATACAACTTCATTTTCTCCCAACTCGTAATATTTTGACTTAAAAGTTTTGGTATCTGTTCCTCTGTATATTTGCATTCAGAAGATCTGGTGTCTGTGGCTCTTCTAGCTGCAGTTTCACCATATTGATGATTTCTCTGAGTTTTGAGTTTTTTACACTATTGGCCAGCTATTGAAATTAGTTAAATAGGAATACTGAAATATTCAAAGTCAATAAATTAAAAAATTGTAAAACTTCAGAAATTTGTTTTATTTCCTGAATCCACATCAGTTCCTAGCTTTTTAAACTTGATTCTGCTCTCATACTCTTGTATATCAAAATTATCTCTCCTGCTATTCATTAGTATAATTAGTTGAGTGAGAAGTTAGCTTGTACTTCTTCCTTCTCCAAAAAAGATTTACTATTCTGTATTTTGTATAAAAGTAAAATATGGAATAAAAGCCTTATTATTTAATGAAGAGTGGCAAGTATAGTATGTGAGATGCCTGACTATCCTTTTAAGCTAAGTCAAGCTCGTAAAAGAGCTTGATTATATAAAGTTTCAAAGGGCATGACAGATTTTGCTTTTCATGCATGAGGATGGAAGTGGTCTTTGAACTCTTGCATTCTCAACATTTCCTAGTCCTAGTGAAATCCATCGGGATTAAATTCTGGGGTTTTTTTCCCCCATTATCTAGTATGGGAAAATCTGCCAGAGTAGGGAAGCAACACAGGAATGGTGTCTTTTTTTTCCCCTATGTGTGGGATGTGTGTTGTGAGAAGAGTCAAGTTGCTGTACTCTTTTAAAGAGCTTGATAGAGATGAATTGATTCTGGAGGGCATAGTTTTTGACAAACAAACCCAAACTCTCATTTGATAACACTTGATAACAGTTGCTAACACTTAAGAAGAGGAAGGCAATTACTGAGAAAGAAGTACATTGTTGTAATTTTACATGACAACAATGGAAAACTGGTGTATTCCAGTAACATTGTCAGGAGTGAAAAGAACCAGCAAATTTAAGTCTTTAGGCCATGAATATCCAGGATGCAATCTGAGGGAAAATCCATGCACACATCTGAAATAATATCACTGGACATTGTACTGCTGGGCTTTGATGCCAGGGATTGGGAAGGGCTTCCAACTTAAAGAATTTGTGTGTTGGGATATAGAAGAGAATATATGAAGATGTCTTCATATGTGTCTCATATGAAGATGCGAAAGAAAACGCCCTGATCCGGAAAAGAAATTTTTGCATGGCTTTTATATACACTAAAAATGTGTCAGAAATAAAAATTACAATATCTGTGGTAAAAAAGAAAATTGTAATTGCCATAAAAACAATTTTACCTAAAAATAGGTAAGGAGGGTACATAAATTATATTTTTATTCAAGTTCTATACAGTGATGACAAATACTGCCTGTCTTGTAAATGTAGTTGACTGTCTTTCTTTTCAGATAAGCAGTGATTGTGAAAGAGGCCACTGAAAGCTCCACTTTTTATAGTGGTCTGTTTTTACATTTTATTGCTGTCATCTTTAATTCATGCTTCTTTCCATTTTTATCTAAAGCTTTCAGTAAACTATTCCTTTATGAAAAAGCTTCTTGCAGAGATGTACTGGGTGCAGAATGAGATTTGTCCATTAGTACTTCAAAGTGAAGAAAATAGCATCTCTGAGCTGTGGAGTTCTGCTTCAGACTTTTCCTGTCATATTGGCAAAATAATTACAGTGTGTGTAAGATGTGTATAATTAGAAGTTGTAATGGGAGTTCAGAAGTACTTTCATGACGGTTTAGAAGTATGAGTATGGGGATGCTGAAGTCTTGTGACACCTGATGTTCTCTGTTTCCCTTTCTTTATAAGGACTGTCATAGCTCTATTGCTGTTAGGGTGAACTGGCATAGGCTGTCTTATTTCAAATACAATGATATTTATCTAACCTGTCTGTGACTCCTTGGAGCATATGATTGCTGAGTCATGTTCCTGACACAGTTATGCTGCACCTTAAAATAGTAGAGTCTGTAAAATTGGGAGGTACTCAACTATCAATGGATTTGAACAGTGTATTAAAAATAATTGTTCTCCATTTCCTGTGTGGCATTTTGGTGCACCTCTGTTGCTTTCATTGACATCCTTAGCATGAAAAAAACCAGATGTGAATTATGATTCTAGATGCAAAGGCATAGATTAAATAAACTGAATTATCTTCATAGGTATCTCCAAACTTGCTGGAAGACTCTTGGAGGTAAGGTCATTGCTCAAGTGTTTCTATGCTTATCATGAGAAAATATCTTTGCCACACCAACTCCAACTGGCCTGGTTTCCAAATTTTATCAAGCGTGACACTGCTTTTTACAGACTCTGGAGTTGTACTGAGCACTGTGAGAGTGTGATTCAGTATCTCATTTTTAAGGATTACCACTTTGGCAGGGATAGGATTTGCCAGTAACCTACCAATTGTCCATAACACAATTCAGGGTAAAATAATTGTAAAATAAGCAATTTGTTTACAAAATAGGAATACAGAAAGCTATACACAGTTGCAAATGTTTTTGAGATGGGATGCAACAAGTGAAGGAAGATCACACCTAGATTGAGTTATCCTTAGATTAGCCCCAAAGCTTCTCTCTTTCTGTCTGGTTTGCAGCATCCATCTAATTGTGTGGCTGGGCATCATGTTCTTATGCAGAGGAAACCTGTTCTTACGCAAGCTCTACATTTTTATTCATGGAACAGAAACTTGATCTGGACGTCTATGTTTTCTTTGCATCCAATCAGGCCTGTGGTAGTGTTAAGATTTACATCATCATCCTTTTGTCCTTTCTTGCCTGGATAAAGCTGTTCCTACCTGAGGGCAGAGAAATATTAAGTCCCCTCTCACTGGACCGTGCAAAGACACAGTGCTATGGTAAATTATTAACCTACAAATTGCCAGCCTAATGTGAAGTGCCACACTCTCCTTCAGTAGTCATGGCAGTGTTTGTGCTCCATGTACAGTCTTTTCAGTCTTTGAATCTTACATTGTATGTTACAGCTGTAGCTTGTCAATCTTTCTGTATCCTCTGATTTAAGTGGAATTAATACCTGTGGCTCACAGGTGTGGATTAGCTAGAGCCATTGCCAGTCTCTTTGCTGACTTTTAACCTGCCCCAATAGCTGGCATGATAATGGGCAGAATTAAAAATACATCCCATTACTTCCAAAGAGCTCCCCCCTTTTCTTTTTTTCTCTCTGAAAAAAACACAAAGCAAAGCAGAGGAAACATTTCCTTCTGACCTTTATAAAGTTTTTTTTTTTGTGCTGGTCAGATTCCTCTCTACCACTGAGCAGACAGCTGTGTATTCATTCAGAGAGAAGGGAGCTCAGTAAGAATGTATGGTTTATTGGTAATGGTAATGTGTTAATGTGTTAATCCTATGGATAGGCTGTCTGGGAAAGAAATACAGGATGCAGGACTGATGTCTGGTTTAAATTTTTTTTTTCCTCTGGCTTATTTAAATGCTCAGGGCTTTGAGAATAGATTTGTTCTCTTCAATTGTCAAGTAAGTGGTGTCAAGTCCAGCAGCATGGCATGGTTTTCTTTTTTTTTTTTTTTTTTTTTTAAATTTTCTTTGGTAGCACTAGATCAGGTCAGCAGTGACTTTGGATTTGATATAGCACACTTACTTGGAGTTGGCCAGTCTTCTCAGAAATATATGAGAATATCATAGTATGACTGTATTCTTATACATGCCATGCATGATTGCCATTGGTTTCTATATTATGATCCACAAGCATTGGCTGGAAGATAGATTTTAGCCATTTCTGTTACTGTGGCTGCCTCTGTGTTTGCATCTATTTCTGTGGATGTGAACAATCAGATAGCAAAATAGGAGAGAAGATCTCTACAGTACCATTGCAATAACTGCAAGGAGTGCATTTGTATTTCAGAATTCTGTTGCAGTGTCTCTGTCATTGCATTCCCAGCAGTATCTGCAAATTCCTGCCTTTGTTTTCCTGCTATTTTATTTAATGGGCAAAGTTGTGTGCTTCCATTAAGTGAGACTGTATGATAATTTAGGCAGAATATGGCCATGTATTTTTTGCCATTTTGTGACACATTGTCTTGACAGGTTCTTTTTGGCAGGTTCTTCTTGTACACTGAGTTTGAGAACTTGACTGGATTTGGGAGTTTGAATTCAATAGTGTTTGGGGATTGGCTATTTCAATACAGAGTTTAAAAGTATTCTGCTCATTTTAGGGGAATTGTCTTGTTCTCTTCACCTGCAAAATTGAATGTCATTATTGATAATACAATTCTGTTTCCTACTGTGAAAAGGAATATTAAAGAGCAGTTTCGAGTTTTATGTCATATTTCTCTGTTTAGTGTCTCTTTTAATTAATTCCACACTCCATAAAAACACATACAGTTTTGGGTAGACAAAAATAAAGTAATTTAAATTTGTGCCCGTTATATGAAGCAATTTGACCATTATCTGTCAGGAGGTTTGACAGGATGACCTCCAGAGGCTCCTTCCAACCTAAAATTGCTCTGGTTCTAGTAAGTGAAGAAATATACTAAATATTTCCTTGTTTAATTCAGGTAATTTTTCTGGATGTGTGTGGTATACACTACCTAGGGAGATTTTACTTTTAAAAGGTGCTATTCTAATTCTTTTGGAAGTTTGAGAAATGCTTTCTGGGATTTTGAGTATGCTTGTTTTTTTACTTTGGGGATTCAGACTTCCATACAAATTGTTCCACTGAAAACTTTTGAGGAGAAAAAGCTTTGTACCATGAAAAGTGTAAAATGGAAGGTGTGAAACAAGGAAGCAATGGCAAAGCTTTCTGCAAAATAACATGTAAATTAATTGTTGACTAATTTTAATACTTACAATGCAGTGAGACATTAAATCCTATGCTTTTTAAAACAGATTGGAATAACTTTTTCTCTGTATTCATCCTATTGGGATTAATTTAACTAATCCTACAGCTACATAATGAATTTCTTTGTAATTAGAAGACAGCAACATTTAAGAGTTACAGATGGACTCACATCACTAGTTCATGAGTAGCTGGGACTACCTTGCTCATTAAATCAATGAACTCTTTATAAAAATAATTGCAGTATTTCCAATATGAAGGACTCTGAATTTTAAATCAGGATTATAAAGATTAAAATCACCCAGTTTAAGGAAATACTTCACTGCTTCTCTCTATTGCAAAAATACTTTAAATTTTACAAAACATTGTTTTAAATACAGATGTTACATTAAAGTAATATCAGTCTATATTTATTTGCTTATACACTGAAATGATGTTTTATTTGGTGTATTACGGTTTTTATTTCCATAATAAAATGTGTGTTTGAAGTTGAAAAACCTGAGAATTTATCGCTTATTATCTATATTATCATTTTGATTTATTTCCATGTTCATATGTTAACAAAAATATCCACAAAAATATCTGGAGAGTAAGACCCAGCTGCAGTATGAGAAAAAGGTTTGAATTCAAAATGAAAAGAAGCTCACTGTGGAAAACCTGGTCTGAGGAAAGCATTTGACCTTGAGCATTACAGAGGCTGGCAATGAGAGAAGTTTGAGATGGCATGGTAATGGTGAATCTGCCTGTCTGTCAGGTTAAATTCAAGCCTTCATGTAATTTCTGTAAAAACCCTTTCCAGTTTAATCCTTTTTCTCCTTTCAGTCTTTATGTAAAACAGGGTAAACCTCTGACAGAATCTCAAGTGAAGGTTTATCTATGTTATTAAAAGAGGTCAAATTTCTTTGAATTACCATGAAATGATTTTACCCACTTTTTTTCTTTAATTTCAATTGAAATTAAATCCCTGTAAGAGAATTAACAGCTTTGATTTATACCATGAATCTAGTAGGGATTAGCGTTCTCAAAAAAGGCAGCTTGAAGAATGTGGCAATGGAAAATAAATGTATGAATACCTTCTCTCTCATTCTGTTTTGCTTGGGAGAGTGTTATGAGTAAAATAGATGGAATTTTTACATGTCAAAACTGGAGAAGAGGTGATGATGATTTTTATTGCCATTATCATTGCTAGATTTGGTACACGTGTCCATTCTGACATTGATGTTCAACTTTTGCATCCCACAGCTGTGCCTTTTGCCCTATGGAAAGGTTTGTCAGGAGTGAAAGAGAACCTGGATTGCCTATTGCTCTGCCTCCTTCCTAAGGAAGCAGCATCCAGGCTGCTAGGGATGTTGGTCCCCGATGGTCATGTGGAGGCTGGCATGTTGGTGAAAATCTGACTGCTTTCTGATGTAGAAAAAAGTAATTTCTGGCATTAGAAATCACTTTACAGACTCCAGAAGTTGAGGGGGAAAACAACGTGAAGTAAAAGATGTTAGGACAAGTTCACATGCACAAAGATTTATTGGCAGGGTTTG
Organism: Ammodramus savannarum pratensis; assembly: GCA_020466415.1. Classification (NCBI taxonomy): domain Eukaryota; kingdom Metazoa; phylum Chordata; class Aves; order Passeriformes; family Passerellidae; genus Ammodramus; species Ammodramus savannarum. Next base: position 61,532,410 of record JAHXMQ010000807.1, read on the forward strand.
TAGCTGATGGCATGTGTTGACTGTAATGGTGAGGAAAAAGAAACAGAGTAGGAAAAAGTAAGAAAAAGGAAAAGACAAGCTCTTCCCAGGGGCCATCTGAGAGGAGAAGCATCAGGGGCACTCCAGATCAACATCCTTTCCTGCGTGTCCCCTCTAGTTCAGCGTCTGGCTCTCCCTGTGATGCTTGACCCTGTTGTGGCTATGTGGTTCTCTTGAGGAGCTCTTCAGACTCCAGATGATGGTTCCCATGTGGGATGCTGGTAGTGCTGCCTGGAACACGCTGATGTCAGCAGCTGCCGAGATCCCTGCACATTTGTGTTTGGGTCCCCTCATGCAAACCAAACCCCACAGCTGAAGAGGGGGAGAAGGGTAGGGGAAAGAAGAGGTGCTACCCACACCAGTGGCAATCCTTTTCCTTGCAATCCAGCACAGCAGCACTGGTTGGGTGTGCATGGCCCGTGTTATGGCCCACGGGTATAACAGCCAAGGTTGCAGGTAGGGCGTACTGAGCAATAGGCTGGGGTCCTAAAGGTGTTGTGTAAGAGCCAGAGTGGTAATTTCATCCTGGATTAAAGTCTTTGGGAAAGTTTTAGCAGATGATTTGAAAGTCTTTGGGAAAGGCAGTCACAGGAAAATAACACAGATTTTTGAGTAAGTGCTAAAAAACCTGGTTTAGTCTAATGACAACTTAAAGCTGTGATTTTTTTCCCCTCACAATTTAGTTTCTCTGAACATGGTTTTGTCCACTTTTTTTTTTTTTGAAACAACACTTCTAGGCATGTTGTTTCTAAGATGAATGAGTTTTACTAAGGAGATGTTGGCATTGAGGTCCTATTTTTGGCAGCTCTCCTAAAGAAGAAATTTGTTTTCTTCCATTCCCAATAACATTGTGCTACTACCACTCTGTACACAGTCACAGTATTTCATGACAGTCATCAAGATGCTCCTTTTCTTGGCAATGTCTTCTGTTTCTTTTCTGTTTTGGCTAAAAATACATGCTTAAAAGAAACCACAATTTGCAAAAAAACCATCTTGTCAGGTTATTATCTTTATGTAAGCAGAGTCATATAAATCTATCACGTTTGTCTTTTGCAGCAGTTTCTGCCTTGAGCTGCTATATGAGACTACTGGTTTGCGCAAAGGAACTCCAAGTCTTCTTTGTTCAGGCACTTCACTCATCTAAATTTTTCTACCAGACATACCCCAACCATGACCCCATATCTCTGTCTGGTTGTTTTCCCTTCATTCTGACACCTGCCACAGCAAATGTCAGCTCACCAGGGAGTGTTGCCCTTTGCTGACACTTGAATATCTCAAGGAAAGAAGGGCTTCTGATCTGTGAAGGAAATGGCTCCTCAGAGTTACCATCTTTATGCTCCTGCTTCACCTCCTTCTTTATTTTCAAGCACAGCTCTTGGTGGGTTCTTTGACAATAATGAATTCAGATTGCCAAGGCTTCTCAATGTGCTGTTAGGTTGACTCTGGTGGCTGCCATGTTCCTGTGGGTCAGTATGGCAGAGGCACAGGTCTGTCAGGGCTTATACTTCCTCAGGGTTTGGGTGGTACTGGACATGGTTGTGTGATCATGCCCTGGGCTCCATTAGGAAGAGCTGTGCACTTCCTGATGGTGGAGAGTGGTGATCCTTTTTCACTGCTTGGCACTGGGGATATAAAATCTGAAGTGCTGGATCCAGTCCTGGACTCCCCAGTGCTCAAGCAATACAGTTTTAAGTGAGTCAGTTTAGTGAAGAGCCACAAATATGACTGAGAAACTGGAACATCTTTCATTAGAAGACAGGATAAGAGAGCTGGGGCTGTTCAGCCTCAAGGAGAGATTGTTGGGGGTGGGGGGGGTGCTTGTTACCAACATGGTTTCTTTTTTTTAAGATGGGGAGAAAAGTGCACGAACTATTCAAGAAATGTGCACATCATGGATTCATACAGTGTCATCGAGATGCTTGATTCTCTATTCTTTTCCTAATAATTGCTGTCCTTTTATTTGTCCTTTCAGCCCCTGCTATCATTCATTTTTTCAAAGAGCTATTCACAGTGAGTCTTGTATCTTTGTCAGAGGATGTAATAACTAAGGTTAAGCCCACTTTTGGAAGTGTTTGGTTGAAATTCTTTTCTTCATTCCTATTTTACATTTTTTGTGTTGGGTTTCATCTGCTATGGCCCAGTCACAGCAGTGTGAATCACTTCTGCAACTATTCCCACATTTTGCTGATATTGAATACCCTGAACAATATTAAAATCCCATCAATCATTGCCACACCACTCCTTTTTTTAAACATTTAGGATGACATTGAATAAATTTCTGTCCTCTGAATCAGACATCTCAGTGTGAAAGTTGACCATTTATTTTCTGCTCTTACTTCCTACTTTTTCCTTTTACCAATTTAATTTTACCTCAGTTCTCTGGAGATGGCCTGGTTGTATAGGAAGTATGGAAAATAAATATACGTAATCATGAACTCTTATAAGATGCTGGAGCATGTTTTATTGGACCTGCTGTTCCAAAATATCTCAGCATTAGCATCTGCGGCTTCATATACTTGTGAGCTAATATTTTGGAACATAAAAATATACCACAATTATTATTTAACATGATGACAATATATCCTTTAGTTTCTCCCTAGATAGAGAACAGACATTTTTACTTGATTGTTCTGCTTTTATTTTGTTAGAATTAACAGTTTTACTTTCTCTGAAAATAGTTATAAAATTCACTGTTAGGCTTCTTTTCTGTCTAACATGTAGAAAAAACTCCTTGAATCTCCTGAAGTGTGGTATATTATTCTTCTGTGGTACTAACTCATTTGATTTTTAATTTAAATTAATTGCTGTCATTGCTCATATTTTCTGTGTATGTGTGAGCATGCATATCATAACATGGATTTTCACATATTTTCTAACTAGATTCAGTTTTTATGTATTTTATGTTTCTTTTATAGTTGTGTCTTCATAGAAACTCTGAAAATGTTTTCCACTCTGAAAATGTTTTCCACCTATGTTCTTATTAAACTACCTTAAAATTTGAGGTATAGTGCTTGGATGTTGTAAAATTACCTCCTTAATAGTCCATGTGAAAATGGAGTTCATTGCTTTGAACTTGAGTCTGTTTACATATACTGTATAATTATTTGGATCTTCCCACTTTTAAAATGTGTTAATTTAACTGCAGTTTAGATTTCTGAGGAGGATGCATCTTGTCTTAGTCAGAATGAAATACACTTGCTTCTACTTTTCTGATGGCATAGAAAGACAAGGCTTTAGTTTTAATAACATGCTATAATATCTTTATCACTGTCCTTAGATTAAACAAAAAAAGAAATCATTAAGATAGCATGAAAGAGAATATCAAATGTCCATTTTGGAGAAAATGCTTGCTGTGATGATCTGGAATTCTTGCAGCAATTCTATGTTTCTGACCTTAATATTTAACACAGTGAAACACAGGAGAGAAAGATAACAAGGATGAACAATGAATTCACTATCTCTGATGGTTTTCACTTGTCCCATCACTCTAAAAACAAAGACATGGCTTTTTGTCATCTGGTCCAGTAAAGGGTGAAATCACTGCCAGCAGATGCCATGGTTGGGCTACATGGTGCTTTATGAAGTTGTCTTTCTGCTCACAGGGATTTAGCAGTGGTGCAGCCGAACAAATCTGTCTTCTTGACTGCTTGGAACTGTAATGTGGCTGAAACAAGGGTGGAAAGATACAGTGGAAAGATGAGAATTAAGTGAGGAAAGGAATGATGGTAAAAACAAGATGTGAGAATAGAAATGAGGTTCTTTCCTTTCTGAGTATGTTCAGGAATAATCTCAAATCTACTAGGGATGATGGTGGCTCAGACTCCTGTTTCTGTAGCAGGAAGGACCAAAAATTGTTATGAATTGGTGGGTCACTTCTGATGTTCCTTGGGTCACTCCTTCAAGATCTCATGTCTCTGTTACTAATATCATGCAGTGAGTGAAAGAAAATGTTCTGTGACACAGAGGCCAATCCCACAGTAGACAGCATGGAATCAGTTGTTATCTTGATTATTTCAAATATTAATTTTCCTTCCTTTCCAGGAGTCTTTCATCTTACTATCACATTAATATGTGACTTTAGGAACACATTTGAAGGTCTCTTATTGTAAAATTATTTTTAAATATCCATTTTAGTGCAATCAACTTGCTTTTATTCTGTCCCATTTTGCTAATGGTTGTTAATTTTTTGGCAGAGGCTGTAATGACTGTTTCCTGATGACATTTAAACCCAGACCTGTGCACAAAAGAAAGGGATTATTACTTTGAGAGTTCTCTATGATCAAGAACAAGGCATGATTTACAGACTTGTTTACTACTTCTATGACAATTATTGGAAAATAAAACTTTAAGTTTGGGAAAAAAAAGTGAAGTAGTAATTTATTTTGGAAATGATTTGGTGGAGTATATCACAAACAAATATTCCTTGTTGACTTTATTCTTGAGGTTTATGACATACCAGGCACTTGGGAACCATTATTTTTTATACAAATTAATATTCAGCTTCTTTTGTGTTTTATCCTGTTGTTGCTCAAAACTCAACGTTCCTCTTCCAGTTCCCTTCTAACTAGGGAATGGTTCTACAATGCTTTCTATTCATAGTCTCGCTGGGCTTTCAGTTCTTTTTCTGAATTGTCTTGCTTTATTTTAAAGTCAGGGAGGGTACTGTGTCACAACTGCTTTATCTTCTTCTTTTCCTCTGAAGCACTTTTGACTCTTAGCACCAGAGCACAAGGACATCCTGCAGGGAAAGGCCAGGATCCATCTAGCACAGTAATGTGTCTCCAAGAATTGCAAGAGAAGCTGCTACTGAAAGGCAGCATGGCAATTGATCACTTTGTGTGGTCAGTTTCCTTCGTGCCTTGCCCAGCCTCCACACGTTAGCGACATCAGAGGGTGCATTTCCCTGCCCAGTTTTTTTAGTGTTGGTTTATGGATAAGGTGCCCATGAATTGGTTTAATATCTTTTTGATCCTGATAGTGTAAGTTCAAGAAGGTCGCTATCTGCTAATTTCGCCTTTTTTCAACCAACCTTCTAGTTCCCTTGAGTGCCCTTTCTTCTGATGTTTCAGGGTTTAGTGAACATTTTCACCTTCACTTACCCAATGCTTTCATAATTTTAGCCTTTTTATAGATGACTCGGAACAGAAGCTGATTTTTGTATTCTGAATTTTTTTGTTTAATGTGGGTAGCTTGTTTTATTCTTTGAACATTGCCCAGGTAGAAATTTGGGGGCTGGACTTCAGAATTACAATAGCAAAGAGCGTTACATATTTGCAACTTTTACACTGCCAACACAAATATTTTAATCCATAGTTTATAGCTTGTATAAATACCCTTCTGATGCCATAAAACATACATTGTATTAAACATGGTATTTGTAACTAGTTTTTAAGATTAGTAGGTTTTACCAAATGTTACGAAATCTAGATATTTCTTTAGAAAAGCTAGGGCATCTTCTGTGCAATTAGGTATACAGACAACATTTGAAATCAGTGGCTGGAATCTAAGCATCTTTCCAAGGGAAAATTCTTCAATTAGGTGATGAGTTTTGCTCCTTTTACCCAGTGATGTGGAAGCTGACCTTGAAAAACCTCTGAAAGTGATCCTGTAGTGGGCTGGCTACTTAGTTTGAGTTTTTGTAGTCTTATCAGTTTAATTATGGTTATACAGTGAAAAGCCAGCACTGTTGCAGTTATCCCAAAGAAATAGAGATATTTTATTAGCTGTAGCCTCACTGCTGCTGGCTGTGTCCAAAGAAGTGCTTTTCCCTAATTCATGCTGAAATGGTACATTTAAATTTGCAGGCCAGCTTCAGTGCCAAGGTATCATGCTCCTCAGGGGAAAATTCTGGTCAGAGTAACATCAGCTTTAGTGAATTTTACACATGCCAATCCTGTTATGATTAACCATCTTAACACAGTGTTATAAAGGCAGTCTAGGTGGGAAATAGTGAGTCATTGTTGGAACATAATTTGTATAAAATGAATGATTAGTATCTTTTTTACAGTTGTTCTCAGTGCCAAAGCAACATCCCCTGTGATACCCTGTGTGCCAGGAAAGACAATTTTAATTTGTAAAATATGTTAAAATTTCTACTCCGCATACTCTTTACAGTTAAGACAGCCCCACTGAGGAGTAGAAACTGGTGACACATGGGAGACAATGTGTCTCAGAACAGGTTGTCCACAAAAACCAGCTTGGATTCATGGCTTGGGTCCACTGTAGTTCGTGCCATCATTCCAAACTAGTGGCATTTCCAATAGCAATGTCTGCGAAGCACCAAATATTGTCAATCTCATACCAGTTCTCCTAGCTGACAGTCAACAGAACAGACTAAAGGCTGTAGTAGCCAATGTGCATCTAGAGGTGCTGGGACAAAATGCCAACATGAAAAATGCTCAGAATGTGTTTAACTCAAAGAAGGATCTACTTCTCTATCTTGTGCAGCCTGAATCTTTCCATTCTGAATGCTGAAGATTTTTAGTCATAGTTGTATTGCGTTCTGTGACAAGAATGAGATTTTGAAAGGGTTCATGATCATCATATCTCACACCATAGTGTCATTTACTATTTTGTGTCCAGCTCGCTCCAGTGGCATCAGTGCAGTAATCTGCATGTGAACTTTTGCTGCTCTTCAGAAAGCAGCTGCACAAAATCTGCAGGAAAATCATCTGCTACGTGCCCATCTAGGCAGCTACACTATGGCAGTGCACCATCCTTTAAATCTGTGGAAAGGAACTGCTTACATAGTAGATGACAATGTGGCCCTGCTGAGGTATGGGGGAAGAAATACAGAGAGCAGCAAACCCACTCAGAGTTTGCTAAGCTCTGACAGTCAAGAGTGATGGGCCAGAGTCCTCTAGGATAACCTCTATCAAAGGAGGAAAGCTACATGCTTGTGTGTAAGATGTTGCACCAGTGTTAACCAAAAGTGAATGCTACATGCTGTGATGGACACCATCACTGCTCAAGCACTCCCATCTCCAAGGTGTGGATAACATAAACTCATAGCAAAAGTATCTGAGGATTAAATTTCTAAAGCAGTGTAAGTTCACATCAGGACAAAAAGCATGTATCAGCTAGGCAGTCATAGTGGTGACCTGCATGAAAGACTGCTTCCAACATAGCAGCGACAGGCCTTGTGATTGTGGCACAGTTTGGTGGCACAGGCTACTTTTAATAGTGTCAAAAATAGTGCACTGTAAATCAATGCTGTGATGACTGACAGGAACATGCACCAAGTGCAGGCATGCTGTGATCATTGGCATTAGCAAGTCTTGCAGTGAGGTAGAGGGGTCTTTCGGAGCTTGGCATCACTGCTTGTTAATGTTGTTATCAGCAATATTCTGCCAGTTCGTACAAAATGATAATGGAAAGGGCCATGGATGGTAAAGGACCATTGACCATTCTGCAGACTGTGATTCAGACCAAGAAGTCTGTTCCTCTTTCTACCTGCTCAAAAGCCTCAGTGTGTTAACTTCTACAATATTAAACTTAGATACACTGGCATTTTGAAGTATGTTGAAATGTCCCAAGTCTTACATACTATGTATGTCTGTGATCAAGATGAAGGGTAGAAGCATCTTATTTGAGAAAGATGGGGAAAACACTCTTCAGCCATTGTGAAATGAAAAAGCAACTTACATGGGAAAAACACTCTTCAGCCATTGTGAAATGGAAAAAAGCAACCTCTGTGATAAAAGGATCTCTCTTAGGTCATTAGATTACTACTAGAAATAGGGGAAAAGCAGTTTGACAGAGAATTAAAGAGCTATTGATACAAGTCATTTTCTACGTGTATTTTAGAGGAGAATTTCTGCCTTAGCATGACTGATAGATGTCCTGCTTTGCAACAGCATTCTCATACCAACTTTCAAAGCTGCAAATATATGCAAATATAAGAATTGCCAGGTCGATTTTTTTAAATCAAGTGTTCTTTGACACAGTTCCTCTGCAACCCAGCCTATTTGAATATGTAATGTCAAGAGGGTGTGTACCTCTTAAAAGTGTTCTCTTTTTCTAGTTGTTGAATGTTGAAATTATCCATTTATTTTGACCAAGGAAAGCAGTGAGGTAATTTATAAAAGAGTTGTTTACAGATGTACAAGGAATTTGGAGCTGATATAGCTGATACAGCTGAAGCATTGCAAAATGTCAAAATGTTGCTCACATGCTTAGTAGTCTGTTTTATATCAAAGTTGAAAAGCAACAGCATCATATTCTGTCCTACATCCACTTGTAAGTTTGGAAGAGTACTTAGCATGGACCACACAAATGGAGTGGATCCTTCGGTTTGGCTATAAAGTCAGATATCAAAAAATATGCAAGTTACATTTTTTTGAGACAAACCAGTTAAAGAAGAATTATTTTTTATTTTTTATTTTCTAATAATAAAATTTTCACACATATGTGAATACCATATAGGCAATGAGAAAGTTAAACTTGGAAACAACAAAATCTTGTTTACCTGAAAAATCACTGAGAATGGGGGTGTTTGAAATCTTTCTTCCAGGACTTAGGTCTGGGATTCTTCTTCAAACTATTTTTTAATAATAAAATCCCAAAACGGTTTGGGTTGGAGGGAACTTAAAGTTCATCTACTTCCCACTCCTCTGCCATGGGAAGGGCAACTTTCTTCCAGATGAGGTTTCTCAGGGCCTCATCCAGCCTGGCCTTTATCTGGAAACATTTTAAGCAGCTAGTCTTGCATGCTAGTAGGATATTAGAGGACCTTTTACATCCCTTGTTGCTGCCTAACTCATTATTTGGGTTTTCGCCTATATTGATGCCTGTTCTCATGACAGAAGATGTAATTGCTTTAACAGGATTTGTTGTCAGCAGAATCACATTTGCTGTTACCTATGTTTTTCTTAACTTTTGGGACTCTTAATTATGACATACATTATTATTGTCTGTTACTTCTATGGGAATTTTAGTGAAACTGATGAGCTTCACCCGTTTTCCTAGGCTTTCAAAAACAGGTTCTATGTTTCTCTTTTCTAGCCTGCCAGACCTTTCCAGACCTTTTCCAAGTTTTAAGACTCCCAGTTGGTTCTGTCAGTATCATAATTGATTTTTCCTCAGCCTGGACAGTTTTAAAACATCATACTGGCACAGCCCTTCTCTTACGAGACCAACTTTTTACACCCTTTTCTTTGCTGTTGGTTTTACTAACATCTAATCACTGTGAAAACTTTTAGGGAGGACTCAAAGCAACCAGGTATCAAACACTTTTTTTTTTCTTGTGTTATCTGTTGGTGAATTGGAAGAGTAGAGAGGCAAAGCAAAAGCTTTGCCTTTTTCCTGCTGTATTTTCTTGTTATCCCTCATTTCCTTTGTAGTTCTCTTTCATTTCATGCCTTTGAACTATTTGACTGTTTAGTATTTGGGAGAGCTGGCAGCATTGGAAATTGTATGAGAGATCAGGAAGAAGCTGGATTGATCTTAATGGAGGGAGTGGAGAAAGTGGATGGATGGATAACAGGAGTGGACATCTTCTCCGTCTGGTTCTGTCCCCATGATGGAAAAGAATGCCTCCACTGTCCTACAGGGGCACATACCTTAGACTTCAGTTTTGACTATGTAGTTGTCACCTGCAGGTGTGAAGAATGCAGACTGACACTAAGGGAAGTGAGCAGCAAATTACTCTTGCTCATACCTGCCTGGGAGCTCTCTGTGTTCTGTACTGTGTGTGTGCAACTGCTGGCTGGTGAATAGGCTTGCAACTCAAACTGGTGGAAAGCCTTCCATGGAGATATAATCATGTACCAGCTGGCATGTTTTCAGAGTCACCTACTTACTTATGTGTGCAAAACCTGGGTCCCAAATCTAGTTACATTTTCTCAAATGTGTGGTGGGGTTTGGAGCATAAGCGCAGCATCCATTATATATTTTCCTAAAGGAATCCCTTTTGCTGTTTTGGGCTGTTCCATAAGGTCAGCTTGGACACTAGTACCCTTTAAAAGAAGCTGACAGGAGATTCTGCATACAGACTGTGATTTTCTGAAGCTGTTTTTCATGAATAAATAAATATATTACCTTAAAATGTAGTGATTTTATGGAATTTGACATAGGTCATGTAGATACTCATGAAATACCATCTTGTTAAATCAAATTTCTCGGCTCAACTTGGGCTTTTTTTTTTTTTTTTTGCATAATGTCTTGTATATTATACTGTGAATTTTTAGTTCATCAGGATGTACAAAATCTTTCTGTATTGAAATTAAGGCTCTGTGAGGAGTTTGGCAGATTGTTTTGTAATGCGGGCCATAATCAGAATTCACCAGTCATGGGATAACTCTTTACTTGTAAATAGAGTATTAATAAAAATTTGAAAATATAAATTTGGAGTAAAATCTGAAAAGTTTGGAGTATTCTGTAGGTCTGAAACCATGATTTAGTGTCTTGAAACCACACTTCTTAAGTCTAATAGAATGTAATTTTTCCAACACTCTTAAAAATTAATTCTTCCTTAATCCTATTTTCAGTCTTTAGCAATGACTTTCCCATGAAAAACTGGTGTGTAACTTTATGCTGAAGACAGTTCAAAATTAAATGCTATTTATTAAAATCTTATTCCAAAGTGAATTTGACATGCTTCCTTTTTTTTTGTCTTGCTGTCTTGCACAGGTATCGTTTTTCTTGTTCATCATTTTCGTGGTGTACACCATGCTGCCCTTCAACATGAGGGATGCCATAGTTGCCAGCGTCGTGACCTCTGCGTCCCACACGATCGTGCTGAGCGTCTGTCTGTCAGGTACAGCCGTTGTAAAGGAGCACTTGGTCTGGCAGGTAGGTGCTCTCTGCAGTTAATGATTACCTGTGCATTGGGTGGCCTGGTCCATGAGCCAGGGGTGCCTTAGTGGGTGCTTGGGAGTACAAACTTACTTCTGTCTTGATTTCTGAATTGCTAATTCACGGATAATTCACTTTATCATAATGAGGGTGTCATTAATGTTATGTCTTCCTGAATTACACATGAAAGTGGTGGAATCTACAGCCATGTAGCACTTACCAATGTGGAAAATTAAATTGCTTGAAAAAATATGTGATGCAGCTGTACTATGGTAGGTGCCCTACCCCTCTGGTTTGTAAAGAATGTTGTTCATCTCCTTACCTCATTAAGGCCTTACTTCCAACACCAAGGATTTTTCCAAGTAGCAAAATGTTATCTTTGACATTGTTCCTTTGAATACGCTCAAGTCAGCAGGGTTAAATTTCTGCTGTGAAGACATTGTACTCTACAAGTCTGCTCTAGGTCTTGTCCTCCTCTGTAGTTCTCAGCCATTGATAGGAATTTTACTGCCTCATCCTGATTGGTCCCAATGATTGAATGAGTCTGGCTGGTGAGGAAACGAAGGGAGACAACCACATCCTAATTGATCAGCATCAAACTCCGATTTATTGATCCAGCTTACACACTTTTATAGTAGTGTTAATTAAGTTCATACATATTGCAAAACCCGAGCTCATTATTGGCTACAGATAACACACCAACCCCTCCTTTTGTTGTCAATACCTGTGGTTCTTTGTTGAGGCTAATGCTTGTTTTTCTCATCCTGCTGTTGACTTGTTATTGAACACCCTTTCAAGGACTCCATGTTTTTCACCATATTTTTCTCATCACTTTACTCAAGGACGTGGTGTTTATTGTTTAAGGAAAAAGCCTGAGAACTTGCTGCTTACAGCTGCCTTTTACTTTTTAACCAGCTGTATGTAACCATGGGCCTTCTATAAGCCATGTCTGAACAAAACTCTGCAACAGGCTGGCTCCAGACTGCATGACATTTTGGGAACCCATCTGTGTTTGTAGTTGTGTCTTAGATTGTAACTCAACTTTGATAATCTACCACATGACATCCTGCAGATTAATAATTTGTAAAAATCCAAATATTAGGAGTTGTTTTTCTTTACTCTTTTACAGAAGATATTTGAATGGTGAATTGTTACAGTTTTAGTTGTAGTGCTGTGATGATCCCAGCAGACATTGATAGAAATGTGTATTTTTTAAGGAAAACATAGGATTTCATTCTGAAAAACAAAGACGTGTTTGGATTTTTAGTATAGTTATGCCATGTTAAGGAAACAGATTTATTTTAACTTGTGCATCAAAATGATACTGAATCTTTAAAGTAAACACATTTTTATAAACATACTAACAGAACAAGAAAGACAGACGTTATACTATTTATTATGAGTAGCATTAAGAATAAAGCAAATAATAGTTTTGACTTACCTTTTGAGATACTTATGGCTTACTTTGAGAAACACTATGCCTCAAAGTGATTTTACACAAATGTCCTGCCTTGTGATTTGTTTTTCGGGAAAATACATTTTATTTCCAATTATGGCTTCAGGAATGTGTTCTATGGAATACTGAAATTGAAGTTTGGTGAACAACATGTGTTCTGAGATGTAACTCTCTGTAGAAATTTTAAATTATGAGCATGCAATTATTGCTTTTCTCTTCCTGATTTGGATTAGTTGAGTGTCTTGTTGTGAAGGTTGTGAAGTTGTGCTGTATATTAAGCAAGAACTGTGGTCATCTGCAGTTAATAAAGTATTTAAATAATTCAGTGATACAGTTATTGATATTTGTAGTGGAAAAAATCAGGGAGAATATTACTCTTCAGTTTTTTGTTAACCTATGGCTTTTATTCTGGGCATCAATACACTGCTAAAGCAGTATTAATGTTTGCCACTCCTCTGAAATTGTTTTGGGTTAAAGTTGCTGTTTGCAAAAAATATTTGTTTTTCTTGCCTCTCTAGACCATTAACATTTGGTATATCGAAAAGAATACTTTCAGAAGATGTTGTATTTTTAGACACATCACCTCTACAGAATCAAAACAAATGAATCATAGTCTGTGAGGCAAAACTATTGTCTTTCATCTCTTCTTTAACTTCCTGTTTCACTCAGAAAGAGTGGCAGTCTTTCCACTATTTGTAAATGTGTTAAGAATGTTTAGTTTCTGTGTTGTTCCTAGTTTTCTATTCTGTCTTTGTAAAATGTACTAAGTGTTATGAATAGCATGGCAGTTATTGGAGGTACTGAGTGCACTGCATTCTTGTGAATTTGTGGGAAGAACTGAATGATGCTCCCTAATTCCATTTCATTTGCCCTCTGTACATTTTTAGATTACTATTGTTTGTATTTTGGAGTGTAAGCAAAAAGTGTCTGTTTTGAAAATCGCGAGAACAAATAAGGGCTTAGGCCAGAGATACTGATGGCACTAAAAAGAGAAATACCATTTGTCAATGATGTACCTTAAGTTCATATAGGATATTATAGTATATATATCTTGTATATATATATATTGTTTCTTGTATATAGATTTATATCTTGTATATGTAGCAAACATCCTTCAGCAGAGAATACCTGCATCTCCCTTATAATTGCTTCCTATGATTTGAGACTTCCATTGTATCTTCTCTGAGCTTTCTCTTGACTGAACAACCATTCTTTCAATCTTCTTATGTCAGGTTCTCCTGCCTTATAATGTGTTTGATAGGCCTTTGCTGGACCTTCTTCAGTTTCTCAGCATCTTTCAGCGACTGATTGGCATCCCATAGCACTTTAAAAGTTAATCAAACCTTCAGTGTATGAGAGAGAAAAATCGATGTCCTGAAGCATCCGCTCATTTTGAAATTTGGCAGAGCCTATCTGACTGGTTTTGTCATTCCTTTGTTATCCTCCACAAGATTTTACATCAAAAAAGTGGCTTCCTTAAAGCTGTAAAGCTTAGGATGCTCTTGATCCAGGGTCTGTTGCAATTACAGATACTGAGATGAAGCCTCCTGCTGGGATAAAGAAGGATTCTTCAACAGGCACTGCTGGTTACATGAGGTAGTCTCTGTTTGACCTACATGTCTCTCGAGGAGAGGGAACACACCTTGGTTTAAACTTCGGGAATGATGGACATGCGCTTCCACAAGCCTTCATATTTTTTCCATGGCTGTTGAGTGCCAGTGTTAGAATTCTGTTAATCTTTAGTATTAGGAATTAGTCTAGCCTTGTCATGCAGCTTCTGGATCTCATTTTTCTGGCCAGTAGGCTGACAGGCCCAACAGGATCCAATTTCTGTTCCTTCCATGGGAGTGCTTGTAGACTATTGTGAATTTGCCTCATAACCTTTTTGTCAGTAAAATAAACGAGTTGCCTGCTTTTGCGCTGGCTAAGCCTTCCATCACTTTCACAGTTGTTCTTTGAGTCCTCACTTGTGCTTCATCAACATCTTTCTTGCAGCGTGGGCATTAGCCTTCGGAGGAGCGTGCCAGGAGCAGCTGCAGCCGTGCCAAATGCTAACAGGGCCCAGCTCTAACAGGGGCCAGGGGTACAAAGGGGTCAGTGTGTTGCTGGCCCAGCAGCACAGCGAGACACAGCCTCCACAGTGAGACACCCGGCTCAGCCTCCCCGCACGCTCCTCTGGGGAATTCCGTGCACAGCTGCAGCATCTCTGCCGGGAAAGGGGGAAAAAGACTCCTGTGTTCCAGCCACAGTTTATGAAAAAAATGACTGTGTATGTATGTTTTGGGTTTTTTTTTCTGATGAAAGTTTTAATCCTAACCTTTACAAGGCACACAGTTTGGAATCTGGGACTCTGCCCCCTCTTTCCAGGTGAGAATCCTGCTGCCAAGAAGAGGATGTTATTCTGTGTGCTCCAGGACTGCTCTAAGAGAACAGGACTCTAATTCTGCTGTAAGGGCATTTGGCTCAGAAGACTTTCACAACTTTAACATCCCTTTCAGTTATTCCTGGAATGGAAAGTATTTAACTGCCATCTTTTCCTATAAACACATAACCTGTTTTCCCCCAAACCAGAGCAGATTCTAATCAAATACCTGTGTTTTTCCTGTTCTGTTATCAGCTAGTCAGCCAGTCTGATCTCTAAAATAGGCTTGATACTATCATTAGTGGTACTTTTGCTCTTAATCTGTTAAAAAAAAAGAGGTAACCAAAATAATTAAACATCCTATAAGCTTCAATTTTTCTTTTCCCCTATGATTTATGTGAGGAGTCTTATTTTTTTATTTTAGTCTTTTACTTTCTTAGCAAGCAGTATTGGTGCTCTTGTAATCATTTTTCATGAGCTGTGTCAAAGTGTTTTCCAAACCTTGGCTAAACCACTACAAACTCCCTTTTTACTTTCTTTTTTCTAAAGTAGTGTTTTTTACCTTAGAGGATTTTTTTGGTGGCTTCTTGCAGCCCTGTAAAAGGGGTCACTTTTAAAGGCACACAGTTATAGCTAGGCAGAATGCATGTGTGCATACATTCAACTTCATATTGGCTTTGGACTGTGTTCAGGAATGCGTACACCAAAAGGAAATAATTTGTAACAACTTTTATGAAAGCCTTTGTTAGTGTGATCTCATAGCCTTAAGATACTATTCTGTTGGGATGGGAGAAAAACAAATTCTAAATGAAAAATTTATTTTCAGAAATGTTTGTATTGGGAAATTCCACGGCTTCATCCACAAGATGTGTATTTGTCATCAGATAAGCTGAGGTCTGCTCTTACAAAATTAAAAATCAATGGCTATGGCCTATTCAGGAAAAAAAAACAACAAATAAACCAAACAACAGTGAACTGAAAAAGGGAATTTGCTTTATAAAAAAAAATTTATCAATTTCTTCATCACTACATATCTTGAAACAAATTATACCAAAAGCTCATCACCAGAAGTGTAGCATTATTTTCAAAGATGGACAACTTTGGTTTTCATCTTAACAATATATACCCTTTTCAGTTTAGAAAACTGAAAAACTTAGTTCTAAGTGCCTTACAACACTTTAATCAGTGTTCTAAACAAAAGGTGTATGCCTTTTGCAATATATCATGCAAAAGGCATGTACCTTTTGTTTAGAACACTGATTTAAACTAATCTGTTAACTTAGTAAATTTAAGAGGTGAGGATATTTTCAAAAGCTGTTTTCTGTAATAGACTGGCACAGCAGAAAAATAAAAATAAAAAGCAGCAGTATTCATTGGCTTATAAAAGAAGAAAATGTACAGCTCTAGGGCTCAGAAATAGAGTAGAAATTGGTTTATGCTGTTATCACATAGTGCAAGAAAAAATCATGTTTATTAAAAAAGTCTGGGAAAAAAGCCCATGTCTTTAAGTACATCCAGTGCTGTACAACCCCTGAGGCTGTAAAGCTGCACAGTGAAAGTTTAAAGCACATAGGAACTTCATTCAGTCTGAATGTCAAAATGCTCTTACTGGGGGCTGAATTTATCCTTTTTCCTTGAATACCTTTATTTTGAAGGCAATGGGGAAGGGTTATTTGTGAAGGTAAAGCAGCTTAAGTAACTCTTGCTTTCTGCTGCTCGGTTTCACGAGGTGAATCTCTCTGGTTCCTGCTGCAGGTGTGGAGGGCAGTGGCTGGAAAGAAGGAGGCTCTATTCCTTGTACTCCCTGTAGGCTCTATTCCTTGTACTCCTTGTATCAGCAGCTGCCACTGTCCTGTACCTTGTGCCTTTTTTCCTCTGCCCTCCCCACCCCAGCAGCAATCTGGCTCAGCACATTGTGCAGCAGCTGGGAGCCTGGAAGGCTCTGTCCTGCATTCCACAAAGCAGCAGGCTTATTTTTCATCATTGCACCTTTTTTTATTTTTGATTTTATACTTTATCTAGGCAGATATTGAAATGCCATCTGCTGTGGGTTTTTAACTAATTTTCACCATCAGCAGATGTACTTTGTGTTTCACTCATTCTTTAAGATAATCTGTACAGTTTGGATGTGCTTATGAAGAGGCCACTTGCCTACAAGAGTATAGATACGTAGGAGAATGTATAATTGCATTTCAGAGTATTTAAACATAAATGAATGTCTTCCACAAAGTCCCTGAGTCTGTAAAGGGAAGACCTGTAATACTTAGTGTGATGGAAGGTTCAGCAATATCCTAGAATTGTTCCTTGAATTGTATTGTGAAATGAAATCATGTGTGCAGGTGGCCGCGTGGGTTTTCAAAAGCACTTTTTACCTGCAGCCCAAAGTCAGCATCTAAGAAATGCACAGAAAATAGTCCTAGTGAGATTTGTAGAAAATCATCAAAGTACAGAAGATAAGTGAGAAATGCCTCCTTTTTAAAAAAAATCGTGGAAATATCTGTATGAGTTCTCAAATAACTCCAGTTAGCATTGATTCTTAAGCTTTGCTGAAAGGGTTAGATTGACATTTGTGTTAACTTCATTTAAGTTAATATTTATATCAGCAGTGGATATTTGTTTATCACTTTCATACTACTTTAGCTTTTCCTGTTCTAAAAATGACAATTTCTTGTAGCAATTTTTAATTTTCAAAAATATAAATTAATTAAACCCCTGAATTCAGAATTTTGTAATACTGTCCATCCAGATAATTTTTCTTGGGTAAAGAATCTTAGTTTCTTCATCTGAGTTAGTTTTGCTGATTTCCTTCCATTTTCACAGATGCTGGCCAGCCTTTTCAGTTACATAGTATTTTTACAGATTGGTATTTTTTGTTAAATTTATTGTGAGTTAGTTCTTTTCTTATTGCAGCTGGAACATTTAATTCTGTGAATGATACTCACTCTAGGCATGATGCTTTGTCATTTCATGTACTCAAAGAATTACTGTATAGCTCTACATATCATTTGGAAGAATTCTATAGAAGAAAAATAGCTTTCACTATCAATATGTGAATACATTTCCCCATCTTGTCAGCCACTTCTAGTGCAGCATAAAATATGGATCAGGAGCACAAACACCTGTTGTGGTGTAGAGAAGACTTTGGTGAGTCAGAATCCACCTTGCAGTGGTTCTAGACCCCATCTCTTTGTAGGTGCCTGCAGTAGAATGTGATCTTTCTGTTTGTCATTGGAGCCCCTGCCATACAACAGTGCTAAGCTGCTGGTCAAGCAGAAGTCATTCCTTTTCCAATAATCTTCCAAAATTTGCCCTCCTGTGCACTCATGGCAGTGCATGCTCATGCAGGTCCCTGGGTAGCCCTTGTTTCCCTCAGCACACTTCTGCCGTGTGTTTCAGTAAAATGCTGGCTGCAGAACTGCCTTAACTGCAGCCTCCCAGTGCCCATCTTGTAGGTCCTGTGACAGAATCAGTTAATTCTCCCAGATAAGCATGTGGAAGCCAGGAGCAAAGGAAGTAAACTTCTGCCACGTTTTGGGCTTTTTTCTTAGCAGCTACAGCTATGCTGCTGGTAAAAGGGGAGCTGTTCCTGGCCCTGGAGCTGGTAGCACAGCTTTTGTTTACCTGCCTAAACTCCTGCCCCTTTTCCCTTCCCCAGACATGGTGGTCAGGTGCCAGCTTCTTCCAAAACAGTCCTGACATATTCTGTCCTCTAAGACATGTCAAGGCTCTGGGAAAATGCTGCTTTGCCCAGATCAAAATGGTGCTAGTGAGCAAGGTAACAGCCATACAGAAGCAATGATCATGGAACTCAGAACTGCGTTCCACTCTGGTTTGGAAATTGCACTGCATATTCTTTCCTCTCTCAAGGTATATGTGTTCCTACACACCCAGTGAGTGGCATCATAATTTATCATTTTTGGGCCTGAGAAGAAATCATGTCTCTCCTGTGCCTCTCTTTAGTTTGTGTGTGTTTATTACACACAACTCTCTAGCTGTGTGTAATATATTATGTTCATCTGCCATCAGTTTAGAACTGGTTCTGGGTATACAAAAGACTGTATGCTGCATATTTGCTGCAAAGGTCACCTGCCTGGACTCTGTTAGCTCCTACCTGTTTCTGAGTGGGGCAGTATGAGTTACAGCCTTGATTGCAGCGGTGTGCAAACAGAAAAGACTGTAGTTTATCAGACATAAAGTTATGTTCATGAATCTATTTGCAGCTTTATTTTCTTTGTTCCTTTGAGGATACATTTTCTCCCAGATGTATGGCCGTCTATCAGCTCAGAAACCACAAGAACACAGGTCTGAAGTAAGCAAGCTGTCTCTGTCCCAGGTTAGCTTAGGTCCACAGGCTTTGGGAGTTCAGGCTGTCTGAAAGCACTTATGCTACTCTGAAAAGACAAAGGTGTGCAGAGATCGGTCTGCCTCTGAACCTTAGGCCGGCTTCCATGTCTTTGGATATACAATAGCACGGTTAATCCAAAGTCCTTTAGTCTTTTAACAAATAATTAAGACTTACCAATGCTGAAATAGCACACATCTGCAAAAGATTCAAATGCTGGTGGATGCCCCGAGCTGAGGCTGATAGGCCATCATTGATGGAAGACTCATCAGGACAGGAAACAAACATGCTAAAGGAGAAAAATCACCCTAAAGGATTCCAGCAGATGTTTTGCTTTTGATGCATGCAAAATACCAGCTACTCAAGATCCCAGTGCCTCTTGTTCAAACAGTTGTTGCCCCTATGTGCTGCTGCAGAAGAGGATGAAAAGAAGGACTTGAAAGTCCATTAGGTCAGTTTTGAACTGAGGAAATTTATTGCCACATTGATGAATGCAAATGAGAAGGTCAGATTCTGAAGCATGAGATTCTGAGTTCTTTGTTTTAGAAGGCAAAACTGAGTTTTGCTCCAAAGAGATAAATTTAAGCTGTGAAGAAATTTTTTCATTTAAAAGATTTCTAATGGCCACTTAAACAATCTTCTTTGTCTTGAATACTCTCTCACATTTTATGGTCCTAGTTTCGTAGCCTCTCTGTCACAGTAACATTTCTTCAGGTTAACTACAGCAGGTTTGTCTGTCCTATTTACTAGTTTTATTTGCTGCACTTTGCCGCTAGACATGCAGACATGAGATCCTGCTCAGGCTATTTTCAGACAGGAAAAGACTGTGTCCTGATGAGCATTTACTCACATATGTACTTTTAGTAAAACTGTTGGGATTATTTGAGGAGGTTTGCAGCGGCTTGTGTGAGAGAGCTTCACGCTCTGAATGCAAATATGAGGTGTGCAATTATCCTGTTTCCTCTGGTATGTAGGTGATGAGAGAGAGTGTTAGCTTCTGATGGAAGTCAGCTGGGGTTTTGCTGATGTTCTCTGAGCGCTGACTGCTGCTGACCTCCGTGTGCACAGACACACACTGCTTGGGCTGTGGAGTGAGTCATTAAAATTTGGCCTCTGGAAAGAACAGGACAAATAGTGACATGGTGACAGGGAGCAATGCTCCCAGGTGGCCTGCCTGCTCCAGCCAACTCACACAGACCAGCAGGCAGGAGCAGAGAGAGGAGCTGGAGTTCTCCCTGTGTGACACCCAGAGAGGCTGTTGCTGTACTGACGCTGTCCTCAGGGTCCAGCAGGGCAGTGAAGTGGTGGCATTCCAACCCCAGTTCTTTTGCCCTAACAGATTATTTAGATCCACTAATTTATCATGTTTAATTTATTTCATAACATCAAATGCAGTCAGGTTGGTTAAAATCCTTAGCGCTTATCTTGCCTTCTTCCTTCTCTCTTTCCTCTTCTTTTTAAATAAAATAAGCATAGGATAGCAATTCAAAAGTCTTGAAAGTGGAGAAATGGCCACAATAAAAAAGACAGTACAGCAAAAAGGAGGAGACAGAGAAGAAACATTAAATTATCTGTGAAAAAATGGTGACAAAAGCATAAATGCTAATAAATAGGAGAAGTAGAATATGGAAAAGTTGAAAGGTGGGTAATGAGGCACCTTAATAATGTTCTCTGTTATTTGCTCTAACATTTTGCTTTATTTGCTGTTCAGTCATCAACAATGATACAGTTTTTTTTCTGCTATCCAGTCATTTAGACAGTAAATGTTTTCCTTGGATATTTGGAACTTTCTCACCTCAGTTCAGTTTATTGATGCTGCTCTGAATGATCCCTGAATGCAGAGATGATTCCCATTCTACTCTTATTGGTATTGACTGTGTCACTTCAGAATCTCTTTCACATGGTGCACACATAGTCCCTGAAATCATTATCTAGTTATTTTCTCTGAACTGTATTATTTCAGTTTCTGTTGAACTGCATTTGCTAAAAATATTCTTGAGTCAAATCCTGGGGCTGCACATAGGCAGAGGTGGCCTGCCTGGGACAGTGGGGGATCAAGCAGGAACCTTTTAAAACACGTTTGTATCCTCTCTGGACCTACCTGTGCTGTCAGTCCTGGGCTTTGTCAGTAACCTTTAAGGTTAGAACCTTAGAGTTCAAGGTTAGAACAGAGTACAAATAAAGATCCCACTCTGCAACCCTCTTTTCCTCAGCACAGTCAGTACTAAACCCAGCTCTGCATTTGAATTGCCTGGTGCAGGTCTCGAATGAGAGACTGATACTGATGAGTCTTGAGTGGCAAATTTCTGCCCCTTTTTCTCCTCTGAGAGGAAGAGACCACAGGCAGCAGAAGGTGTGCTGAAGAGCTATTTTAGTCCTGCTGGAGCAGCCTCAGCAGTGACTCCAATCCTGCTTGTATTACTACTGGGATAATCATTGCAGCTGCAGCCAGCTGGTCCTGTCAGGAAAAAATGTGTCTCTACACAGTGGATTTGGATATTTTGGATATTTTCCTTGTCTCAGCCCTTGGCTGACATCCATTGTCCTTTCTGAACTCCACTGACTCTTAGACAGGATCAGCTGTTACTTCAATGTTAAATTAAAAGCTAATCTTCAAAAATATGAAGGAGCAGGGAAACAGTGACAGAGGAACTCCAATAACCTAATCAGAGCAAACTGGACACTCAGCTGACTTAGGATGGGATGTTTAGGAGAGGAACCAAAGTGTAGAAAAAGAGGGATCATGGTGGTTTGGAGGAGGAACAAATATGGGAGAATAGATGAACAAGGCAATAAAAGCAGATGACCGTGTGTTAAGAGGCTGTGGTGGGTACTCTTATCTGGGCATGCCCTGTCCTGTCTACCCACACTGTTTGTCCTGTCTTCTCCACCTCCATTCCTACCACCCATTCTGTGTGCATGGGCCTATATGTGTGGGGAGACCACAGAATGGAAGCCTTGTGTCACAGAGTCCCTCCCAGGTGTTGCAGTGGAGCAGCTGCAGAGAATGGAGAGGTCTAAGTATTCTCTGCTACTCTGGGGGCTGTGGGCTAGAGGGGCTCAAGGCCAGGGGCAGCTGCAGGTGTATTTTGTGAGTGTGTATCAGCAGGTGTGATCACTGGTCAGGCCACACTAGTGGTGAGTGGGAGATGAGGCCATGAGCCTGGTTGGATACTGGAGAAGTTAGAGGCCACGTGGCTTTACTGCTGGAAGAAGCAGGCAGTCCAAGCCAGACCAGAGACAGATTTGTTTGTGCTAATGGAAGATGGAAGATGATGGGCTGGCTATTGAACAGATCTGTGGCTGGTTCCTGGAGGGATATATAATGTCTCTATGTGTGTATTCTGTGCTAAATTGCTTTCATCCTGGTCAGCCAGAGAGGGCAGCAGGACCAGGATGTTGGTGTGGCTTGTGTTTGCTCAAGTACTGCATTGATCTTGTGTTTTTCAGTCTGCATTGATCTGTGTGGTTGGCCATTGGTTTGTGTATAAATGTACTCTATGTAGTTGAGACTGGATGGATGTGGTGCTGCAGCAGCTTTGCTTCTGTCAGACTACCAGAGTCAGAAACCTCCAACATAAACCAGAGGCACATATTTTCAAATGGAATTCCATATGTTCATAAACAGCATTATAACTTTTGCCTAGGAAGTGGTTTTCTTGGTGAACTTGATGAAGATTTGACTTTGACTTTAATATCTTCACAGAGAATAACGCAGGGACAGTTTCTACTCTGGGCTTCCCTTCCCTTCATATTCACACATGGGATGTGGGAAGCCCTGAATCCATAAGCCATGGTCATCATGAGAGAACAATAAACTTTGATATCTCCTTCTGGGAGTTGCAGGCATATTTATTATTGCATGCTGAGGTAGTTGGTTTTCCACTATACATTTCCTGATCAGCATCAGGCTTTCAGGCAATCGCAATAATATCAGAGTTAAAGAGGAATAAGTGTGGAAATGCTGCTCCATAATTACTGAACTGGTATGATACCTGGCAGTGAAGGATTGCTGCAGGCAGATGCTCTGAGGGTATGGAGAGAAGAGAAAGATTTTCTGATGCAAACTGCCTAAGCAGGCAGTGCTGTCCCTGGAGAGACATTGAGCATTGAGGTAGCAGAGCACATTTTTTCCCTCTTCAATGTCACAGAAAGAAATGTAAGGATACAGAGCAGAGGTGAGCTCAGAGTGTTTGAGTCAAGCCAGAAAAGTTGTTATAAATTTTTGAGAAAGATTTAATATATCTTGTGAAAAGGGATTTACAGTAATGAATGCTCTTTCTATCCTTAAAATACCTGACACAGTTCCTTATGTTCTTATTAGAAATTTATATTAGCTGTTATTGAGTTTGTTAAAACAGCTCAAGCAAGGTACTGGTGCTGAGATTTTCATTCATGCATCAGTTTGGATGATTTGATATGAAGCATAATGGATGTATCTCAGAGAACTGAGGAGCTGAGAGGTAGGGCAAGAGTTGGACTTAAGTGCTTCAAGGTGATTCTCCTCTGTCTGCAATGCATTTTTGCAGTTGTGATGCGTGCAGTTAAATGGGTTTCTTTCGCACTTCCCTTAACTGGGTCTTCCCTTCCTGTTTGCCATATGCTGATAGCTCTGAAAGTGGCACCCTTTGGTTAGCATTGACTAAAAACTAGCAAAAGTCAGAAGTCTGGAGATATTCAAGAAGCATCCTGTGCTTGGACACAATCCTGTGCTATGTGCTCTAGGATGACCCTGCTTAAACAGAGAGTTTGGGCCAGATACCCCATTGTTGTCTCTTCCAACTGTAACCTTCAGTGATTCTGTGAAGTCTCCCATTTTATTTTAGTTTTCCAAATTTAAATTTCTCCTTGTAAATTGCTGGAAGCTTTCTCTCAAGATTTATGTCCTTCTACTTCCCTCACACCTTGGTTTAAAATCCATTTTGCTTATTTTTTTCTTATTCTTTCTTACAAACCTGTTTTTTGCTTCTTTTTCTGACCTAGCTGGGCCTTTAAAAAATTTAATTTATGTGGATTTGTTTTTTTTTAACTCTTCAGTATAGTTCATCCTGCTTATCAGCTTCCTGTGACAGAGAGTTCATCAGCTCACCTGTGTTGCAAGAAGAGCCATCTTTTGCTTGTTTCAAACCTGTCATCTGTTTGCATCCCCCAAACTCTTACACTGGAAAAGACTGAACAGTTGAAGAGCTCAGTTCACCCTTTCCAGATAATTTATGATCTTATAAAACTCTGTCACACCTCCTCTGTAATTTCTTTCCCAGGCTGCAGAATTGAAAATTATTTATCTTTCCTTGTTTAGAAGCCATTCCATACCTTTGATCTTCCTTATTGCTCTTCTCTGATCTGAAAGTTTTCTCTTACACAGTATGAAAGCACAGTCTCTAAGACAGAAAATCCATTAATACTTCATAACATGCTTGTTTAGTAAGGAAGTAGTTCATTGTAAATTCTGATGACCCTGAATAAAGAGGAAAAAAATGACTAGCCTGATGCTCAAGGCAAGCACAAATTAGCTGAAATGTTACTGGCGAAGGAAATGAAAAATCTGTGACCTGACCCATGCAGTCTTCAGGGGTAGACTGGGAACATTTTGCGTAACAAAATGCACGTGATTCTGTAGTTTGTGAAGGAAGTTCAGAAGAACTGTTATGCATTAATTAGGGTGAAGAGAAATAAATATGTTCGCTTTTCATGTCAGAAGCTAAAATGTCTGCTTGTACTAAAAATAATTCTAAAGGAGAAAATAGTGGTTCTGATTATACTGTATTATGCTAAGACCTGAGCAGCTAGGTTTGTTTCTGCAGGGCTGTTGCTTATTGGATTATTATCATTATTTTTTTTAACAATTCCAATTTAAGAGTTGTGAAGCTGAATATGAAGAACAAAATTATACTTCTATACCCATATTACTAGGGATGTGGGAAATGAAAAGCAAAGAAGCAAAGAATCCTTCCTATACCAGGAGGAAAAAATTGATACTTCTTTTTTTTTAAGTAACTCTATTCCTCTTTAAAAAACATGTATTCACCGAAAGGACATATAAATAGAATTGAATTAAAAAAAAAAAAAATTGCAGTGTATCTGAATGATAATGCAGTTACTGTCTCATTAACTGGATGCCAAAAGAAGGCAGTGATAATTGTGTAGCTGCTGCTAAGAAAAATTTCAGAATGTATTATAGATGTTGTGCCTCATCCTGACAAAGGCAGTTCACAAAAGAGCAATAAGCAGTGTCTCAAAGGAGTGTTATGTTTCAGATATTAAAACCTTCCCTTAACAAGCATCCAAGACACAGATCAAAGTAGAACTACAGTGGGTATGAGCTTGAAACTCATACATTTTTTCTTGAACTCAGGATTGCAGATCTGTTCCTATTTTGGAAATGAGTTGATTCCAGTATTTTTCAGGGAAAGTTCATGGTATGTTCTATGGTATTCGGCATTTTAGGAGAGATAAAATGGCTTGCATTATGTGATGTCTTGACAATATTAGTGCCTGTATGTGTGTATATATAATATGCAAAATTATGTATATATATATAATGTACAGAATATAGATAAATACATAATTTTTCTCCTCTTCTATACATGTTTTTTTTAATAGCAAATCAAAGTCTCTGGACTATACTGTTGTGTTTCAGCTGTGGTTAGTGAGGTTTTTTGATTACGTTTGTGTCCAAGTACCTTCCATTTTATTTCAGTGAGTCCAGCTGGAATTAAACACATCTTAGTATCACAGGACATTTTCATAAGTCTGAACCCAAATACAGGAGCTTTCTTTCCACAAATTCTGTTTCTTCATCAAGTTCTTGTACTTTGCCATGATGTCAGCCATGGGCCATCAATTGGATAGCTTAAATAAGCCATAGCTTAAATCACAGAGTGTGTGAACACTGAATGCTGCCTCTGAGAGGGGCAGAACAGACTTGGACAAGAAAGGCATGTGTATACCTCCTAGAGAGGTGTACAGAGGTATATATATATATATATACGCACAAAAATGTGAGACTGTCGAGCTTCAGTTTTCTTTTGCTGCCATTTCCAGTGTTTAAGGGAGGAGGAGAAAGCTGTGGTAAGGGACGGTGCTAAACCACAGTGTACATGGAAAACTAATAATTTATTTTTAAAAGTTGTTTAGTCTCCTACACTGTTGCACTTACACAAGCAAGCTCTTGGAAATAGAACAGCAAATATGATTAATGCTGTTCTGGGTGGTTTTGTTTTCCCCTTTCCCTATAGTGTTGTAGAGAAATTCAAAGACATTTAATAGAAAGTTAATTCTCCTCTGCTTCTATGAAGTTTGTTGAACTGAATGAAAAAAGAAAATAAATCCAAAGCTATATTCAGTTACATAACTACTTTAAAACTCTGTGTTTTACAATGGTAGAGCAGTAATAACATTTCATCAGTGCCAAAGTGCCATGTTACATTGCTCTGGGATTCAGAAGAGCTGACCTGTGTCTCTCTAGCTTCGTCTCTTGAAGTCCTCTTGATTTATTTGAAGTCCTTTGAAGTATCATCTTTATGCTCTATGCCTCCATTAATTCCATTTCTTTATTGGTTAAATGCTAATTTTAATATGTGGGGTCATACAGTTTGACCTCAAGCATCCTATGTTACATTTGTAGCATGAGGACAATTAATGCAAAGGAAAAGCTCAGATCTGGAGTGGAAAATAACATCTTGCATTTGGCCATATTCTTGTCTATTCTGAACAGACCTGATGAATATCATTATGTATTTTAGGATCTTTCATATGGTACATAAAAAAATCATCTTGCTTTCTTAAAGTTTTAAAAAATTCAATATAACTTAATGGGTTTTCTTATTGTAATTTTGTTTGTTGTCTCCACCTGCACTGCGTGCAATTTAATTACTTTGCACCTGAAACATGGAGCATGTTGTATCTTCAGCAAGAGCCTGGAAATCGTTCTAACCTTTATTTTTCCAGGACCAGAAAGTACCTTAGGATATAAAAGTGTGCTGTTCAAGTAGAAGTAAAGACTAATGTGTAGATTACAGAGCCAGAAGGAGCTGCAAGGATCATCTGGTGCCACAGTGTTTCTGAGATCAATATTTTGTTCCTCACCTGACAATTCTCATCAAGGTTTTTTTGGCTCCCTCCCCATGCAGTTAGTGTTGATGGTGATTGCCTTTGACAACCCTTGAAAGCAGCACAGAAAGAAGAAAAGCGAAATCTGTTTCTGCTGGTCTATCACAGAGCTCCCAAAGAGCCTTTCTGTACCCACTCTGACGCTGCTATACCTGCTCTTCAAAACCCAGATTGATTTATGTCTTAACATGGAGGAAATTCGATTCCAACTTGTGAATGGACTTTCCCGTCATCATTAAGGCTCGGAGATGTTTGCCATGACCTGGGTCACGCTGACCTTATTTAAAGACCAAATCACCCTGTCTCAGCTAACGTCACACACTATTTTCATGGTCCCTTGCTGCAGTAGTTCCTCAGAAAGCTAGCAACTGAGCACAGCACAGGCAAGGGAAAGACATGCAGTTAACTTGTTTCCAAAACATCCTTATTCAAATGTGATTTAAATTTCCTCAGTTATGGAAACATTTCCCATGATATGATAGAAGTTCCTGTAACTAACATAAACATGCTAGATGGGAGGCAAATCTGGAGTATTTAATTTGTTTATTTATTTTTAACAGCAGTAACATGCATGTCTCATCCAAAATGCAGCACATTAAACATAGTCATTTTCCACCTACTCTCCCTTTTGTGTTGTTCTTTTTGTTTTTTTTTTTTTTTGCAGCTCCTGTATTTAATGCCCTTTTGTGTAGCATGTAAATTTCTTCCTTGCCTGGGGACCCACTGTGGCATGGCATCAGGGGCAGGCTGCCTGGGGCTCACAGAGGAGAGGGGAATGCAGCAAAGGCAAGGACAATGTCCTTGTGGGGCACCACCTTCTCCTACTCCCTTCCCCAGGGAAGGAACTCCCAGCCAGCAGGCACCACTGCATCCCATCAGTGCTCCAGAGCAACATGGTTG
The DNA here is from genome assembly GCA_020466415.1 of Ammodramus savannarum pratensis. Classification (NCBI taxonomy): domain Eukaryota; kingdom Metazoa; phylum Chordata; class Aves; order Passeriformes; family Passerellidae; genus Ammodramus; species Ammodramus savannarum. The sequence continues at coordinate 61,560,415 of JAHXMQ010000807.1, forward strand.
GCAGCTCTGTAATATGCTAAATTTGTTCTAATTTTTCCTGTCATGGACGTATCATTAATTTTCTTTGAAAAACAAGGATTGTGAAAAAGAGAGGTTGTTTAATGGAGGGTGAGATACAATATTTTTGATATTTCAATTATCAAACTATTAAAACAAGCAGAAAATGCCAAACGTGGGGAGCATAAAAATTATTTATGTGCCACAAAGTATTCATTTTGGGAAATGTTTAACCTCAGGATTCATCTTGTCTATAACTGTGAGGGATTTTCTTAGACATGTCCATGACATGTCCATGGTGTCTTTATAACCACCTTGGTCACCACTGTATTTTAAATCACCATCTTGATTTGCTTTGAATATTTCTCCCAAGTATGAGTAAAACAGAAGTTAACAGAGTGAACATAACAGAAACATATTTTAAAATTTTGTACATTTCCTTCTACTGCAAGATAATTTATCAATAATTCTAACAATTTTTTTGGTTTTTTATCTTCTGTTACTTGGCAGTAACTCAGAGTTACTCAGTCCTTAATTATCCATCTGACACAAGTCTCTAGTTGGGGTAGATTAATTTTGTCCGTCATCCATAATAGAAATTTTCAGTGTATTGCCAACTATTGTTTTATAGTTTGTTTATTTTTATATGTTTTTTTAGCATATGAAATTATAATTTTGTGGGGCGTGAGGTGGTTTATTATTATTAATTTTGCTGGAATTGACTACTGGTGGTTGTTTAGATTTATCTCTTGAGAATTTTCAAACTGACTCTAAGCATGTTGCTTGTGATAAGTTCTATATTAAATACTAAATTAGTGTTGAAAGACTGGTAGAGAATAATTTAAATATCAGATTATTATTGCCCACAATATATAATAGCAGGCAAGCCTCTAAAGAACTTAGGGAAGAATAGACTGCTGAATAAATGGTTGTTAAATCCAGCTGGATCTTTCTTGAGATGCTTTTAGAGTAAATTTTAATTTGCTTTTAGTGCACAGTTATTAAATATATTAATGAACTGTTCTAATTCTGTTTTTGTGTTTTGCTAGTTTAATTCCTGCTAACTCTTTGAATATTCTTTGACCATTGTGATAATTGTTTTAAAAAATCTTATTTTAAGTGCCATTCATTTAATAATTTATGGAACACATACATTGTTCAACAAGCAAGAAATGTCAAAAGACCTAGTAAAACCTGCAGTATTTAAAAGCATGGAAGCACTCACTGTCTTTGCATTTAAGTCTGAGTATTGATTTTTAAAATCTGGATAGATTTTGGCCCCCTCTCATCTGATGTTTAGTAGATGTGAGCCAATCACAAAAAATAGATAGTGTCATTTCCATGCCTGTAATCTGCTAAAACTGCTCTTGGAACCCAGCTAGTCTAATAGCTCCTTGTAAAACCTGCTTAACATCCCTTATTTTTACCTATTGGTTGCCTGGATTATCTGTGAAGAAAGAAAACCATAAAGATATTTCATTTAGAAGCAGTACAACTTTGATACTGTGTGCAAAGAAACAGAATTTTACTCCAGACTTACTTTCCAGAGTCTAATAATTAATTTTTTATGTTGGGAAGGTGACACAAAGTTGAAGCAATCTGCATGAGAGAAGTAACTGCATGATGTCTACATGTACTTCAAGGGGGTTTTCTGACACAGTTCTACATCCATTAAGCAAGTTTTGCTTAATAAACACTTGGAAGATTATGAGCTTTCAGGTATTAAAAAACAAGGCAAAAGTAACTTTGTAGTATTTTTTAGTGCTTTCCATTACTCTATAAAAGATGTTTTTGAGCTTTAAATACAGGAAATCCCAGAGGAAAAGCATTTTCCTTTGTAGCATTTGAGTTAGTTACATTCCTGGCATACATGATGCAGAAGCACTGCACCAGATTGCTACTTTTGATGGGTTAGAGGAATAAAAATATAAAGTCTGGTTTTGAATTTCTCTCATTGCTTGGCAGTTATGGCAGCATGGGGCACAAGTCTGATAGAAAGCCAGAGGTGCAGCAGCTGCACTTCAGTGGAAATTGGTTGATCCATGGGCTGTGTACATTTTCATTACACTGGTATGGTTCATTGTTGCATCCTGACTGCTGCTGCACCTGCCTGTGCGTGTGGGGCTGCATCTGTAGGGCTTTGGCTGAAGGTACAGCAGGCAGCCAGCACCTGTAGGCAGCAACCCTCCCTGCTCACTGTTGGGACAGCTTGCTCCAGCTGAAGGGCAGCCTGGTCACCAACCGCACTGGCTGGAAGAATGTTAGGGACAATACTATCCTTTCTCCAAGCTCTTCTCTCCACACGTTTTTTATCTTGTTCCACCCCTTTTGAAAGGAATAAACCACCACTGTGTGTAATACTTGAGGTATGGTCATGTTACACTTTGTAAAAGCAACACATTTGGTTCAATGCTATGAGCTACATCAAGCAGTTCCAAGCCTGGATAGTTTCCAGTATGGCAGAAGTGGGATTCAGGGTAAACTACACTCATGATTCTGAAATAATTCTTCTCTAAGAGTTTTTTGTACACCTCAGTGGTTTACCTCCAAACAGATTTGTATGACCATGATGTGCTTCAGCTGTGTCTCAGAGAAGGTAACAGCATCACATCATGTTTTTTGTGACATCACAAGGAACATCTCACAATCAGAATTAAGGGTAGGCAAGTGGTAATAGGATTGAGAGTTATCTATACTGGAGCATATGATTTAATTTGGGAAGGGCTGCTGGGACACTTAATGCTGTAGTGTGCTGGCAGTGATAAACGACCACTGCTTTACTGTTGAGTTTGGTGTCCTTGGTCAAAGAAATTTGTGCCCTGAGGCTTTCAACATTGGGGCTTTGGGTTTTGGTCTTGCAGTTCTGTGGTTAGCTATCTGCCACACAAATCCACCTTGAAAGGACGTGTAGTACAATTTGTATTACACCAGTGTCTCTCAGTCATGCTCATTAGTTGCAGGCCGTGTAACTGATTTGTAGTGTTTGCCTTTTAGTATATGGCAGTGCAGCTCATTATTTGCTAAAATGATGTTTCGTTTAAGCTTTTACCAAACTAATAAAACAATGCTTTTTAAGCAGGATGTGTTTTGATTAAGATGAAGCAACCATTATTCATCAATTAAACACTTTATATGTGAGTTGCTTCTTAGTATTGTAGGGTTTTTTTGACAGCAGTGTTAACTGTTTGATCATTAAAAAATATTTAGGATTTGATAGGTATAGATATGTTTTTGGTAGTTTTAGAATTTTATCTTTTCTGGTATTAAATGGGTCATTTGTTTTTCCAGACTAAATCTAGCCTTTTAAAGTAGAAATATATTTTTATATTAAAAAAATCTCCATTGTTTGCAAACTTACCCTAAGTTATACGGAAATTAGTGAGACATTCGATGACTGTATCTGTCTTTTTGTGTTACTTAAAAAAAGTTTCAATGTATTTTGTAATTTTGCTTTCTTAGGGAAATAAGTCTGAAAGTAAAAAAAAAAAAAAATCAACTTTCCTAGGAATTAGCACTGATATTAGTCAAAACTGCACTTTGCTTATCATTTGTACAGTTTAAAAGATGAACTTATCAGTACTTCATGTGACAGTTCATGAACTTGTGGATTTTCACCAGCATATGGGTATACATTGAAAACTTTGTAACTATCAGCTTTGCACATATATGCTAAAGCTGATAGTTACAATTCTATTTTAGTATAGTCAAATAATTTATTCTGCAAGATGATGCACAGATGTAACTTGTTATTCATAAAAGCATATAAAAAAGCAATGATTGAAGCCCAAGTTTGGAGACATTGATGAGTTCTAGAAATGATTATATAGATGCAACTCTTCAGCATTAATCCATGTGGAACAGTCCTGGTGTGTAATTACAGTACCTGGAAATTATGTTTTTAAAAACTATAAAATGCTTTGATGCACATTTGTTTTGTAAATAAAAGATACTTTGATGAAACATAGATGAAACTTGATGTGTTAATTGACCAGAATGGGAACATTGATGGGTCTCCACTATGGAAAGAGCATTGACATTATGTCCTCTTCCTGCCTTAATGTGCTACTTTAATGTGTAGCAAATAGAAATATATCTCATGAATTCAATCTTCCCTGTCATTGCTTGTTTATAAAGCTCTTATTATGTTTTCAATACCTGAATCCAGTGAAATTGCTTGAAAATATTGAAAGCAGTGAACTGAAGTTCATGGGTGAATCATATTATTTTAGTGAAAATTGACTGAATTGAATGGCATTTCTTTTCAGAGCTCTTTGCAAGGAAGCAAATAAGGGACAGAGCAATAGGGCTGGGGTGACTGCTCTAATCTCAGCCCCACAGCACTTGAGCAAGGCAAGCCCAGAGACTGTAACCAGGTTCAACCAAGAGACAAAACCACAGGAAGGAGACAGGTGCAAGGTCAAGCCAGAAAGCCCATCCCTAGGTCAGGATCACATCCAGCAGTTTATGGGCACATTCCCAGTGACAAGGCAGGGCTGAGGCCAAGTCAGTCCACAGCTCAAGGGTGTCTGTGGTCAAGCACAGCTTAGCTGGAGACCAGCATTCCTCCAGCCCAGCACAGGCAGGAGCTAAAGCGCCCAGGCTGTGCTTGTGTAGAGCTCCCGGGCCTGGGGATGTCACTCAAAGCCTCAGGTGAGGCTGGGGAGGTCTGTCAGGGTTTATGAGTGTACTCAAAACCCTGCCACATCACCTACTCCCTCCTCAGCCACAAAGCCAGTCATTTAATCACATAATGGCATGATTTCTCCTTTGTAACTCTATACTGGCTGATCCCAGTCACCTCCTTGTCCTTTATATGGTTGGAAATGGTTTCCAGGAGGGTTTGCACTCTCACTTCCCAGAGATCAAGGTGATTTACCTTCCTTGAGGACAGGAGTGGTATTTGGTTTCTTGCAGAGCTCAAGAACCTACCCTGGTCCCCATGAACTTTTAAAGGCATCTATGAGTGGCCTTGCAACGATATCAGCAGGCTCTCTCAGCTCTTGTGGTTGCATCCCATCGTGTCCTTGGATTGGACTGTCAACTGGATCTCTGCTGAGATCCCTAACAAATTAATGGGAAAAATACTGTGCTGAATCTTTTGGTCTGAGGCCATTGCCAGCCGTGCTGATTTAGAAAACATGACCTGGATTCTGTGGTATGCTAATGTGGAGAGAATACAAATCAAAAGGGAATTTTTGATGTAGAAATGGCACATAGCTTTTGGAAAAAACCCCACTAATTCTTCTTAATAAGAGAGGACAATTATCCTTATAGATAATTTCTGATTTTGGTGGTGGTGTTGTTGTATGTAAGACAGTAGCCCAGAATGCTTCTCCAGTTTCAGAGCTAATGAAACTCCCTTTCTGTGATAAATTTTTGCTAATATAGACTGCACTTCATTTTCATTAATTACTTTCTCTCTTTAGGATTAATTCAGACACTAAATGACAGTTTCCTATTACCTGGGAGTCTGAAACTTCCCAATGCAAGATGAGATGAAAGGAGGAATGCTAAGATTGTGCTGGAGGGAAAAAATACATTTTCAGGAAATAATCTCTGGGGCTCTGTAGCAGTGCAGTCCCTTGGTGTGAGGTCTACAAACCTTTTTTTGTCACTTGCCAGGCAATAAGCACGTTCATCACAGTGCTAATTAAGAAAGCCTTTCAGTTTTGCAAAGCATCATGATATATTTCAATAATAGATTCACAGTTTTTTGTTTCTAAAATATGTAGAAATGTAGTATACAAACTTCAAAGGAAATTGTAAGAAGTGTGTTGAATGCAAAATCTGGTAGTAAGGCAGAGGTGTAGGTATTAGGGAAGGTTATAATATAAACAGCATTATTACTAGTTTAGTGACTTCTATTTGCCTTTGTCTTCACAGTATTAAACACATTTGATTTTTGAAATACAATCTTTGGAAGGGAAAACTTTGTTGTTTAGCATTTAATTTTCATCATAACCTAAAAGTCACTTCTTGTATGGTGCACAAAATTTGTTGGCTCGTTTACCAAGCAAAAACCTCTAGAGAACATTTTGAACACAGGAAAGAGTAAATTGAAATTTGAGCAAGAAAATGACAGTAAGGAAATAAATCTTTTTACATTGAATATTACATAATCATAAGCGGTTTTAAATTGTAATTCAGTTAAAATAACATTTGTTTTAAATGCACAGTAGTCGAGCTATAAAATACTTTATGGAGCTATCTCAATCCACCTTGTGATTGTGCCTGTTGTAGCTGCAATTTTGTCCTGCTATTCATTCTGCTAATTAGCTTGCTTTATCAGCAATTTTGGAATCTATTTGCACCACTAAAGTTAATTAGCCAAAGTGAAAACATTTCATCTGTGCAAGTGTTTTTTAAAGTGTTGCATAATGCCTTTGTATGCAGTTACACTGGTCAGAGAGGAGTTTGAACATACACTGAAAAGTGTGTAATTTGTTTTAGATAGCAACTAGAGCTATGGCAGTTAACCAAACCAATTCCCCTGCCCTGCATGCTGGGTCCTTGCTTCAGCACTTGGGTAACAAAAGGACTTTCAGAGAGTCTGTAAGGACATTTAACATCCAGGTTACAAAAATACTCAGTGACGACAAGGCTGTCACAGAGAAACCATTTCTGTATGCCTGTTCAGTGAAGAAGAAATGGAAGAAAATCTTACATTAAAATCCACTCGGAGAGATGGGTGAAGGAGAGACTATATAAGTTGGTCTGAAATAGGCCCTGGTTCCTGTCAACTGTAAGCTAGAAAATAAAAAAATAAACTTTAAAAAGTTTATTTTTTAATAAAAAATAAATTTTGACCCTTCTAGAAAGGGTCAGGGAGACTTTAGGTCTGCAAACTCAGTGTCTTTATGAGGCAAAAAATGAAGCTGAAAGAATAGAGAATGAGATAAACACATTCTATTTTGAAAGGAGCAAAAGATAGTATTTTCTTAAAAGTACCTTGAATCTGACTGAAGGCATCAACAAACAAGTAAATGGGGCTGATTTCATTCATAGCTGTATGTCCTCTGCCCAAACCTTTCCAGTGAACTGAGAGGGAAGATCTGTGTGTGGATAAGAAGTTCTTTAAAAGACAAGAACAGAAGGTAGGAGTAAAAGAACAAGTCTGGAGGGATGGAAAATTTCCCTGGATGAGTACCTCCGTTTGTTTAATCATTGCTCTCAGCTAGTTTGAGAGTAATAGCCTATTCCTAACAATGCTGTGTAGTATTTTAGGTGCCTGCAGTGAGTATGCTGCTCTGTAGGGGTTGTCGCTAATGCTGGTATGAATAGAAATGATGGAGAAAAGGAGGCTCAGGAGAGATCTCCTAAATTTATACAATTACCTGAAAGGAGGTTTTAAGCAGATGGGTGTGGGTCTCTTCTCCCAAGTAGCAAACAAGAGGACAGGAGGGAATGGCACCAAGTTGTGCCAGGGGGTGATTTAAACTGGATATTAGGAAGAACATCTTTGCTTTAAGGGTGGTCAGGCACTGGAACAGGCTGCTCAGGGAAGCAGTGGAATCATCATCCATGGAAGTGTTCAAAAAATGTGTGGCACTTAGGGACAGAGTTTAGTGGTGAACATGGTGGTGCTGGGTGAATGTTTGGACTTGATGATCTTGGAGATCTTTCTATGACTCTGATTCTCATCTATGAATTGGAGGTACTGTGCTACTTTTAAGGTGTTACTCAGAATATATTCCCACAAACCATGTGATTTAGAAAAAAACTGTTTCAAGGTGTCCAGGATGCTTCACCAGGGCTTTTGAGTAAAAAGCCTGACCTGACAAATGACATCTTGACAGTTTTGAGCCATGAAAGAGACAAAAATGATGTGTTTTATGTACAGATGGAATGAATTAGCACCAACAACATGAAGAGATTTTCATATTTTCTTCATTCCTTCCTGAATGTAACCCAGATTTAGTACTTTCTTTGTCCCACCTTGGTTACTCTTGACAGCATTTGCCTGACACCAGAAAATAGAACTTGCAGGTTTCCTGAGAGCAAATTTTCCTGTTAGATGACTTTCAGTTAAGAATTAACCCAAATACTGATTAGAGATCTCATCATATTTCAAAATGGCAACCAAGTTCTTTAAAAAATATTAAAAACACTTGTAAGATTGTCATAATTACTAACTCCAACTCTGAGGACATTCTGGAATCCATTTAATCCAACTCTGTAGGTCATCACTTTCCTCACTTATACACCGTTATCATTATCCTCCCTTCTGCTCCACATCATTCTCTCTGAACTCTATAGGCAAAGACCACCAATTCCTAGCACAGAATGCAAGTTATGAAAAGTGAGCTTGATTAAAGTTTGTGATATTCATCAAACAAGCAGAAAAAAATCCCTTAAGTATATCTAATTAAAAAGCTTATCAGGTCATTGTGAACACTGATAGACAAAAATATTACCTGAGAAAAACATGCTTATATAAATCAAAATTTTATTTAGACATCATAAAAATACAATTTCAAAATGTTTATCAAATAGATCAAAGTACACATTTATTGCCAACTGTTTGAAATGTAGTAGAAAAATTATGCTGAGTATATGTTCCTACTGTAACTTATCCATGTAAGTCTAAACTGTCCATTGATTTTAATTTCCATATATATTGATAACTGAGAGTATATAACATATTAATATGCAGTGCAGTTATATACAGTATAAACTACAGAAATTAGGGGGGAAATCTGAAATCAACAGTAAGTTATTGAGGTTTAGGCATATCAGTACATGAATAATGAGCATATATCTGATTATCAGTTCGTTTATCTGTTTGTCTTTTCTTCTCCTGGTAGCTTTTGAACCTCTTGATTAATTTCTGTAAAATTTGCCAGAAGTGGAGATGTTTAGAGATTTATGAAGAAATTTCAGTAAGTCTGGTAGATAATAATAAGAAATAAACTTCATGGAGGCTGCAAGACAGTGCAGGAGAGATAGCTCAGGAGTACTTCTGATCAGGGCATGTAGGGAGAAATCTATTGGTACACATTAAACTTGCTGGTCCTGTAAATGTACTTATATTTGAGATTTTAGTTTTTTGGGTTTTTTTAAGAGTAAACCAGATTTATGGGAAAAGACAAGGTATTTTAAGATCAGACATAGGATTATTTCTGTTACAGGCCAAAGATTGATGTATAAGTATATATATCCATAGATTTTATATTTGGTGTTTTTATTTTTTTTTTGTTTATTTTATGGTCTTTTTTTTCCTTATAGCACGCTAATACTCACCCCTACGTGAGATCCAGAACCTAAAAATTAATCTCAGTCTTTTTGAGAGAACATCTGAAGATCAGTTTTAGTAGTAAAGAAAAGAAATGATCCCATGTAAACACAAAAGACCTCTCTGCAGGGAGGCAGGAGGGTGCAGTGACTGCCTGTTTCCTTTTTACTGAGGAGAACATGAGCTCCCCTCTGGCAAAAAAAAATTAAAAATTATATTCAAAATATTAAGAGTCATTAATTGGAGGCAATGGTATTGATGATATGTATTACACAGAAGTGATCTAAAGGGATCGTAACTCTGCTTCTTGTTTCTAGTTTATTTTTCCTGGGTTTGATTAAAGGGCTTAGAGTTTATTATCTGTTTTTATCTACACTGGCATATAGATAGGGTCTGTGTACGCCCAGAGCTGAAGGAAATAAATCCAGTCATTCCACAGAGCAGCTTAGAGCTATGAGAATGTTCAATGTGTAATAGTGATAAAAAGGAAATAATATGAAAAAATATAGATATTAAAAAAAAAAGAATATCCTGCTGCTGTCCTCAATGCTCTGATTGCAAAAGCTAGGAAGAGAATTACACATACCAATTAGAAGACAACATCACAACTTCCTGGCTTGTAAAATTACATCAATTCCCCTTCCACAAAGGGACTCTACCAAATTTATTTTAGCACTGAAAATTTGGAACCATCTGGGATACTGAGTAATTCAAATCTTTATTTTTTGTCGCTTCTCAGTTATTTTGAGAAGTCTTAAGTTGAATGGGGTTTTTTTGGTTGGTTTGTGGTTTTTCTTTTAAAGAAGTTGTTTCTTGCAAAATTGCAGCTTTTTTTTTTCTACTTACCTTGCTGTAAAACATTTCACATTCTCCTTGATATAAGCAAAATGTCTGAGGATATTGGGTCTTCCTGTTTCTTCTCTTCTGTAGTGTGTTCTTATTGTGGCCTTCATAAGTATTTAAGGATTTAAATATTTTTGACCTTTCAGACTATTAAAATAATTTTGCAGTGGTTAAAGAAATTGTTTTTTTACTTTGAATTAATGAGGAAGTAAGAATGAAGTTGCCCATAATTTCTCTGTCCTTCAGCCAGTCATGTTCTGTACCTGAATTACTTGAATTCATAAACTTTTACCATCCTCTCCAAAACAGAAATAGAAATCCAAGAGGTTGCTATGTTTCTTCATGAAACACAGGAGCTTTCATAATAAAGACCTCAACTTAGTGGTCTCACTAGGTACAGGAAAAGGCCAGGTGTAACTTTCTGTAACAACAGCTGTTAGACCAGGCACCACATGATCGCTAGTCGTCGGTCAGCTACAAAAATTTTTGCCCTGTAATTTTGCTCCTCCCCAAAGGTCCTTGTTTTTGAAACAGAGGTTGCCATATGGCAAAATGTCTCCCATTTTCAAATTTGCTGTCCTATTTGTGAGCTGTGACACAGCTGTAAATGTTGGCACTGAAATGTATTCAAATATTGGACTTCTATAGGTTTGGAAATCTGAAAGAAGAGAAAGGGAGCATTGTATGATTGGCCAGAGCTCCATGTGGAAGAGATCTGCATGGAATAGCTGGAGAAACTTCTGAATGCAGCTACTTAAAATAATGGTATTGGGCATAGCGCATTGTGACCAAGTGAATTACTAATTTATGTGATGGCTAAGCATTTCCTTCTAAAATGCTGCTTTTCAGTTCTACCCAGCATTTACCCTGTTGTTTTTAGCTGAATTACATCTGAGTCTAAAGCTCTACAGGTTCCAAAGCAGCACAGAGTTGTTGCATAACTTGGCTGGCCACACCACATGAAAGATCCATTACATCATCACATGGAAGATCAAATGAAGAGAGACATGATTCATCTTTGCAGAGCTAAAGAATTTGAACTTAGGCATCGACATAAGAATTCGTTTTTCTCACATTAATTTCCATGCCGACATCATAAAAGCCAGTTTTGTCCACCCCTCAGCTTTCATGTCCTCAGTTTTCTTATCTAGAAGAAAAGTGAAATTTAACTATTGAAAAAATTGTTAATAGTTTGTGTTGGTTTTGTTGTTGTTGTTGTTAAACATTCTGTTCATGCAGTATTTTGGAAGGATATGTAAAATATCTGAAAGGAAAGAAATGTGGCAAAGTAACTCATAAACTGGGAGCTTTCAATGGAGGGAAAATCTAAAGAGGATTCGAATTTTTATATTCAGTATTTGAACAGCAGTGTCTAAGATATTTAACAAATTATTTGTGCTTCAATCGGAATCAGCAGTCTTTATTAGAATTCTTCTATTTTTATATAGCATAGTACTTCTTTGTATGCATATACCTTTGTGGGTGCTTTTCATCAGTTGAGCTTATATATGATGTACTACGTTTTTCTGAGCAATTCAGTGAACTGTAGTACTCTCTCGAGAAATTAGTCATCGCTACTTAGCTTTGTCTTCATTTGCTTTTAAATACATTCTATTTTGATAGTGAAGCTATTTTGATTACTTGATATTCACTGATACTGAAAAAATACCTGTGCTTGAATGTAAAATTTCCCCATTGCCAGGAAGCACAAAGAGTTTTCTGTAGGTCAGAACAGATTGAGGAGACATCAGCCATGATTATGTTCCTTAAGTGATTAGAGATACTTCCTGATGGTATCTTGGTGTTCCTTGTGTTAATTTTGAGTCATATTTAGATCGCTTTCTGTAGACATGGAATTTATTCATTGATAAAACAGAAACTTCAGCACAGTGTACAGTTAATGGATATAGCTGAAGGGATGCAGATGGCCCATGAGATAGATTTGCCTCTCTCTCCACTCTGACTGTACAGAGGGATAGGAACTTCTGCTGTGTTGCTCGGTGTTTCCATATGGTGAATTGAGTAGGAGCTTAGTAGAATTTATGTATATTGTGGGTTTTTTGGGGTTTTGGTCATGCAGTGCCTGTTTGTAAAGGGTGTGAATCAGCTCCATGCAATACTGTCTTTGAGGTCACTCTGGTCTTTTTCTGCTGTTGAGTTACCACCATTAGTTACACTCTTTTCCACAGCTCAGGCTTGTCCTCCTGGGAGAAGTCCCTAACCATGTTGTGTCATTGATTCATGAATTCTCTACACAGGATCTCAGCTACAGGTTTATCTGCACATTTATCAGAGCTATCACAGAAAGGTGAAAAAAATTTTACCAGAAGATCCACCACAGCTTTTTATCTAGGGCTGGGGGGAGACAGGGATGAGGCAGGAGAATAAAAATGGGAAAAGACACTGCAAAGTTCTACCCTAGAGAAAAGCAGAAGATTGGTCTGAATCAGGATTTCATTTCACGTGCTTTGGTGCTGGTAGGATTCACAGCATGGCATCTTCTCAGAGAAGGTGCCTGAACAGAAGAAACCTTTTGTATGATTGCATATTGATTAGAGTTCTTGCTTAAGAAGTGGGAAGCTCAGTGAATTTTTTTTGGACTGAGGAAAATTTTGAACCTCTCTTCTGGGAGAATGCCTATGAGACTTTAGATGAAGCCTGGGATGGAGCTCGTGTCCAGCTCATGTTGAAACGAGGCTGCAATTAAAAGGAAAATGCAGACTTGAGAGGGGAGGGATATTAAGGAAGAAGTATAAAGTGTTGCTTATTTTGTTTAGTAATGTTATTTGTGCTTGCTATTGAACACTCTATTGGCAGGATACGTTTTGCTCAATAGCAGAAATATTCGCTCAAGCCAGAATAAATACGGGCTAAAAAAATATGTTTAGAAAGTAGTTCATCCATTTCTTGATTTTTTAAAAATTTTATCCCTCAGTGGCACATTTCTGATCTAAATCCATGCTTGCCTAAATAATCAGGGTGTTTTAAACACAGTTTCTACCTGCATATTCACTTACACTTGTTACATCTACACTTAAGTATGGCAGTGGCTGAGATACCTTGCACTGTCTTCCAGCTGCTTAATTCAGGTACTGGAAGCCATTGCAGAGCTTCATGTGGGCTGAATTACCTCACTGAGTATCTGAAAAGCCTGGTTAATTAGCTTCCTTGCCTGTCACTCACTTGTTTCCATCTATTTTCTCACTTCAGCTACTTCAGTCATAAAACTGTAATTTGTTTTTCTATGACTGTGAAGATGATACTCATAATTTACTCCTCCATCTACCCATTACAGTATATTTTTTTTTAATTTTGATTGATTATATTCCTGAAGTTTTGCTTTAAATGGTCTATAACTTTATGAAGCTGGACAATTCATTTAGGAAGTGTATGTGCAGACTTTCAACAGTGACATCTAACTAGAAATTATGACAGCACACTGTTGATTTCAGTTCAATTCAGTGATCATTTATTACTAAACTTTCCTGCTACATATCTCAGCATTTTCTATGCCCAGCAGTCTTTATTTTCAAGCGTTTCTTCCTATTACATAATTTTATTTTAAAACCCATCAATGATTGCCAGTTAGAAGACCCTTACCCCTGTACTGTGATCTGTCATGCAAGATCTTTGTTCACTAATCCATGTCTGCTGACATCAAAGCAGAATCCAGCAACTGTGATTTATGAAGAAATATAAAATATTTTAAGGTCAAATATTTTACTTTACACCATGATCTTATATGTTCATGGGGTTTTTTTTAGATTATTAGCTGTTGCAAAATGTTTAATTTAAACTATTTCTTATTTCTCTACTTCATAACAGAAGTTCTTCAAAGTGAAATATGTAGATTTTTTTCCCCTTGGTTTTAGATTTATCTATTTTAGAAAACTTTAAGAACTCATATGTTACTTTTAGAAACATTAAAATGCCATGATCTTAAAGTTTTAGGGAATGAAAAAAGTTCTACCAAGTTGAAAACATGGATCATTTTTGCAGTAAAGGTGAATAGCTCCTGCTTTTAGCTTTGTGGTGCCATGAAAGGTGAGATGTCAGAAATGTCAGAGATGGAAGAACAAGTATTGCATGTAACAATGTTAAAATCTGTGAGGAAATAAAAGCATATATTTAAATCTTGCATTTTAATGTTACCATTTATTAAAGAAACATTAAAACTCCATGGGAGGTTTTTTTTTGTGAATAAAATGTATTCCACAAGGAGATGGATTTCTGATTTCTGTTAATAGGACAATATGTCTTTTTCCTCTGAGCCACCATAGCACCCTGTTGGACATTTTTTCTGCTCTGTCTCTTTCACCACTAGCAGTTCACAAAAGATTACCCAGTACATAGGTACACCAGAACCAACCCATGAATGATCACCGGGGAAATCTATCATAACCTTCATTATTAGATTAGCTGTGGAGACTTAACAAAATTTTTGTCCCCTTTCTTCCTCCTTTTCTTCCAGACCTCAAGTGCCGTGACATCATGTAGTCCTTGTAATCCACGGTGTATGATACACTAGGGCCTTACAAGGAGAGACAATAGAGAACTGCTTTGAGCAGACTGCAGCTGTATCTCAACTTCAATTTAATATTATCTTTATTATTACTTTTATTATTGAATTAGGAATTGCCTTCATTACTTTACTGTGTTTCTTTTGCTCTGAGTGAGCTCAGATGGATAAATGTGTTTCTTTTGTTTGCAGCAATAAGCTGCGTACAGTTAAAAGTATTAGCATCATCACACAATATTGTGTCCTTTTCAAAGGTCAAGTGCAAAACAGGCTTGGATATTTTTAAGCAAGCTTATTTCTCATATTTGTGTGTTGTTGCTTGCAGAGGGCATCTGATGCTGCAAATGTGATCCCCTAAATCTCAAATCTTTAAGTTCTGTGTTTTAGGCAAATATAATTTTTTGGTAGTAAGGAAAAGTATATTCTAGTAGGCAGCTGTCAGATCTTGCTCCTGAAACACTGCATATCATCACCAAGGTTACTATTTATAGCTGACGGACGGATAGCAGTGGATCAGGCTGAGGTAAAATGCAGGTCAGGCTTTTCATGTGTGTGGGTGAAATTTTTCACCCCTTAATCATATGGCACTGCAAAAGAAAACATTGCTAAAAGAGCATAGCAATAACACAGCTTCCAATATTGCTATTAGGAGCCCTAGCTATTGTTTTACATGAGTAGGTGATGATCTCACCTAATTAATACTCAGCAGTAAGCTCTAATATGAGCTGAAATTCTTTTTTTGGAAAACGTGTACCTCATTAAGTAGGCAAACATGTTGTTCATTTTCATTCCCGTTTAATCCTAAATTAAAACAGTATCCAGCCTAACTGATTCTGTGATTCTATTATTGCTTGGGATGTTGCCACTAATTTTAAAGGCTTTTTGAAAGGTTAACCTTGGCTAGAAACAAACAAAAGCAAAATGCGTAACTGCAGCAATCTTTCATTGTAAGCTAGGATTAATTTCTCTTAATATATTTATATAAATTCCCTGACACTTTTTTTTTTTTTTTTAATCTCCCTAGATCTTGGCAAATGTAATAATTTTTATCTGCGGGAACTTGGCAGGAGCGTACCACAAGCACCTCATGGAGCTCGCGCTGCAGCAGACGTATCAGGACACGTGCAACTGCATCAAATCCCGCATCAAGCTGGAGTTTGAGAAGAGGCAACAGGTAAAGGAACACTCCTGTCTGGGTCTGCTTTTCTGTTTGAACACTTTCCTCCTGTTTGTTGCTATGTAATCCAGCTTGTTAATGGGAAAACACTGATTGAATTACTTAAACTTCATGAAATATGCCAAGTCTTTTGAACATGCACAATTTCCATCTGACAGTAGGAAAGTGTTACAGCTATTTCTATTGTCAAAATATGTTTTTTCTCGCTTGTTCTTTGAAAATATTTTATGATAGAGTTAAAAACACTGTATAGATCCTGTTTGCACACCATCTCTTTTGTTGTCCTCATGAAATGAGCTGTGAGATGTACATGTATGCTTCAGTTCTTCATGCCCAAGACCAATGCTGCAAATCACTGCAGGAACATATTATTGCACTGTTTTTGAAAAATATTTGAATCCACAATACTGATGAATCATGTGATATAGTTCTAGAGGTCAGGTTTGTTAAGAGGAGTTAGGGAAATTGCATAATGATACTGTCATTTATTGCAACAGTTAAATAAAAGAATTCTCTGATTGCTTGATATAGTTCTTTTTCTCTTTGCAAGTTCTGTACAGTGCCTATCATCCTGACAGATAGATGCCTCTTTTAAGAGAATTTGAAATACAAATCAGTTCATCAAGTAGTAAAGAAGATAGGTACATTTTGCTTTGAAGGTCACCAAGACTCAAACTTCCATGAACTGTTAAGGATCAGAGAACAGAGACACTGACAGGTGTCTGTGGTCACAAAAATGCTTGTGTGTACCTCGTGTGTCCCAGCTGACGTTAATTGTCATGCCTGTCCCACAAATGCCTGTATCTGCTTTAGATTAACATTTGCAAGATCCATCACCAACACTTTTTTCTTAAAATAAGCAAATGGAAGTTCTACACCAGGATTTTACCACGTCATGTGTTCAGAGGGCTGTCCTTATTCTGCTGGGCACTTGGCTTGCATACTGGCTGAAGTTACTATAAAATATTTCAAGTAATCTTAAGGAGGACGGTTTACAGTAAAAGCAAGTTATGATTATTAGATACAAAATTTGCATAAGGTGCTATTGCAGGAGAGGTTTGTAAGAGCAGTCATTTATGTTTGCACTTCTGCCTCCAAAAACTGTGTGCAGGGAATGGGTGGACTTTGAGCTCAGTTGTAAGGGCCTGGGTTTCTATATTGGTAGCTTTTCCCTCCAAGAATAGGAAACACATTGGTTTATCTGCAAGAAGCAGGCAGGTAGTGTTACTGGACACTGAATTCAAAGGAGTAAGGATGCTTTTTGTAAGAAGACAGTACTTACAGCAGACATGGTTCTAGCTGATGTTCTCTGCAAATGTGTATTATTTTGCTAAATATTACTAGTTTCTAGGGAAAGCAGCTTTGGTGTACTGTCACTTCTGAAGATCTTGCAGAAATGATTGAGAACCTGACAGTGAAGAGAAGCAAAACTACCAGGAATTGTGTGACAGATACTTCCTCTTTGGGGCTTGTAGTACTTGTGTTTTAAAAATGCTGTAGCCTAGCAAGATGGAAAGAAGCAAAAAGTGATAAATGTTGTGCTTCTATTTATGTTCTTATATTCTTATGTTGTTCTTATATGTTCTTAATTATATATATGTATCTTTAGGTATGTGTTGTCATGTTTGTGTTTTGATAGGATTAAATCTATCAAATCAGTTAAGACATCTACACAGCCCTAGGCAGTGTATTGCAGGGCTGGATTAGTAACAGATAGGTCAATGTCTTACTGAAAAAAAAGTCAAGTATTCTGTGGAAGTCAGTGATCTTTTCAACCTCCAGTGAGCTCAAAAAGAGCTCATTAGATCTTCGATCTTCTTCTATAGATTTCTTTGGCCTTTATCCCCTCAACCCCTTAGTATATGTCCCTTATCTCCTGTTAAGTTTTTTCCAACCAAAAAATGAAGACTTGCACCTCCATATTATCACACTTAGGAACACTGGGTATTTAAATGTGGAAAGGTAAAATGAGGATTCATTTCATAAGATGGCTGGTTTTTTTCTTCAGGATTAACACACGTCTGTTTGCAGACATTAGTTCAGCAGTGGATGTACTTTAATCTGCTTTTAACACTGATTGTTTTCCCAGGAAGATACAAAAGATCATCCACATTGTTAGTATTCAGGAAGCAAGTCAATCATATTGGTGACTATTTTTAGAGAACTGGGATACAATGAAAGAGCACGGTGCATTTTAAAAAGCATTGGTTTTGATCAAAGCCTTTATTAGCCTGTAAAAGGTTGTAGCATGACCCTTGATTCTACATCTCTGTAACATGAACAAAAAAATTAATTTAGTTTAATTTACTTTGCATAAGCTACTTTTGTACAAGTGCAGAGCGTAGGATGTACTTCTAAATGGTTAGGGCTCCAGGTCAAATTTGCACATTTTGCAGATCATGGATGTCATGTATTTTATAATTGTTTTCAAAGGATGTACAATTTATGTTTCAAATTATTCTGTGAATTTCCTTTTATGTTATTTGAGAGTAGACTCATACAAATGTAGACTACTGTTGTTTTTCAGTTATTGGGGTTTCTTTTGTGTGTCTTTGAATAGGCTTTTTGAGAACACCATTTTGATAGATCAGAAGATAAGTATATTAAAATATCAGTAAACAATTATGCCAAAGTACTGAAGAGAACCCCCAGATTCATTGTTTTCTAGTGTGACGAAGTGAAGGGAGACGACCATCCGATTGATGAGCGTCGAACTCCGATTTATTGATCCAGCATGCACACTTTTTTAATCGTGTTAATTAAGTTCATACATATTGCAAAACCCGAGCTCATTATTGGCTACAGATTACACACCAACCCCTCCTCTTGTTTTCAATACCTGTGGTTTCTTATTGAGACCAAAACTTGTTTTTCTCATCCTGTTATTGACTGTTCTCAAGGCCTTCATGTTTGTCCCTGCTTTCCCATCACTATCCAAGGATAAGGTATTTACTTGTTGTTAAAAAACAAGCCTGAGAACTTGCTGCTTACAGCTGCCTTTTACTTTTTAACCAGCTGTATGTGATTATGGCATGTCTGAACAGAACTCTATAAGCCATGTCTGAACAAAATTCTCCAACACAAGTGAGACCAATGTACATTAGAAAAAGGTGAAATGGGGGGAGGGGGGTGTGTATACTGAGGTACAAGTTGGACATACTGTACCCACACCACTGTGTATTTCTGCTGTGGGGGCACAGCAAAGGCTGGCTGCCCCCAGAGGAATGGGAAGCTGCGGGTGGTGACACCTCCCAGCAGGGCAGGGGCCACTTTTGAACCTCTCAGTGTATATTCCTGTGGTAAAAAGCAGTATTTTCAAAGCCCACTTTGGTTTTTCGCACACACCTTTTATGTCTTTTCAGAGTTTATAAAGGAGAAATTTTGGAGCTATCCTGACCTCTTTTTAATTTGCAGCCTTATTCCAAGATACATATTTAAAATAGCCTCTCATAGTGTTATTTGTCTCCCTGATAAAAGTCTGGCTGACAGTTTGTAGGGGTAATGACTCACTGGTGCTGAGTGCAAGATCTTAACGCTGACAGCAGTATAATTGCTGTTCTCTCTCTCTTCTGGGGCTTTGCATCGTGAGACACAGGAATATACACTGAGAGGTTCTTACAACATTGCAGGGAGGTGTTCATAAGGTGTTGGTGTTCAGCGAGTTCTCTGAAATGCTGTCTTTGAGAAGGAGGCAGTATAACAATGGTTTTAGAAACAACACTCTGGTAGCAGATGAAAATGAATGAGGTTTCAAATCATTGAGTGGGATTTTAATTTTTTCACTGAAACATGGTGAAGCAATGCCATTCATTAGAGGAACCAAAATATTTCAAAATTGTTTTTGAATTAATCTAAACAGAGAAGCCTCATATATTTGTGAAGCTTAAGGCTGTTAGTAAAGAACAGAAACATTGAAATACATAATTTGGAACCGATATATGAAATGTGGATTCCTGCAAGTTTAATCAATGCATTTTAAAAGGTAAGCTACTAATATTTTCATGAATATACAATAATTTTTCTAAGAGATTCCTCATTTTCCTTTTCCTCATAGCTTCAAGGCTAGTAAATAGGAAAAACAAAAGCTAGTGTTGTTCTTTTAAATTTTAGACTCCATTTATTACTTCAGCAGTATTTGAGGTCATACACACATGTGGTGCCGGTCCTTTCTGTTGATTGATGTGTCAGTAGGGGGATAGAATATAAGAAAATAAAGGTAGTGTAGAAAGTAATCTTACCCCTAAGGAGTTGCAGCTGGGCCAATTATCAAAGATTAGGAACAGGCCTGACTTTAACAGGCCACAGCTGTAACCAGTGAGAAGAAGAGTGTTATAAAAGAGTGGGGTGGCTGGTCAAAAGGGGAAGTGGAGTTGGCTGGCTACTGTGAGAAAGAGAAAGAGTTAGTCCTCTGAGGAGCTGCCTACAAGAAACACCAAGGAAGTATGAAACTCTTGCAATAAGGAGATAACAATATGGAACCTTTGCACTATAAAGACAATGTGTCAGTACTAGAAGTAAAGCCTGTTCTGGGGAAGTGTTGAGTTTTGCATGGTGGACCATGGAAGAGATGGATAGAATATGCAAACAGAAACTGGACAGAGTTCACTGAAGGGCTACAGGGACTGCAGGACATGACAGATGATGAGACTTGGGGAACTCAAGGTATTTAGCCTGGAGGAAAAAAGTGTTGGAGGGGACAATTAATATCTGCCTAGTAGCAGAGGAGCTTACACAAAAGGTGTAGCCAGATTTCTCTTAAAGGCACACAGGGAAAGGATGAGGGACAATAGGCTTGAGCTGTGACAGGATAAATCTTGGCTGGAAGGAGATAAAAGGTTGTTCCCCAAGAGAAGGGTTAAACTCTGGGAAAGGCTGCCTGGAGAGATGGTGGAATCTGTGAGCAGAGAGATTTTGAAGTCCTAGCTGTATCAGATCTTATGCTTCAATTCTTGTGAGCAAAAGAGAGCACATGACAAATAGAGAGCTCAGAATCTCATTAGACTAATTAAAGTCTTTAAAAATCTAATGAAACTACAAAAAAAAAATCTAGTTACAATAATAATAATAACTGTCATAGTCCATACTAATTAACACAAAGTAGCATAAATATAGCTAAAAATGTTATGCAAAAAGTGTATCCCCCTTTTTCTCTGGTATTATTCTCAGTCTTCTGTAACTATGTACCCTACACTATAGCACTGCCATTGCCCTGGGCTTTGTGCTGAGTTTGCAAGGCCCCAGGGTTAAAACTCTGATTTTTTTTTTTTACCTTCTTGGAGCTTTATTTTTACTTAACTGCAACAGCAATATTTCTAATGACAAGGTACTTATAAGTAATTAACTTTTCCTTATGACACAGCCCAAACATCGATATTATGTAAGTAATAGTAATGAACAACTACTCTGTGAAGAATGAGATATTTACAACTGCAACATAAGGTGGAAAATTGCAGACCTGACATGATAGTGGAAGCCTTAAGAAATGAACACATAGAATGAGTGGGGGTTAATACATGCACGTGATGATTGGAAATGGTGCACAGGCTTGGCACTGCAGACTCCAGATCTGTAACTATTTAGATCTATAAGGGACCAGTCACCACTGGTCATTTGAACAAATACAGACCTGGACCTGGTCACAAGTGTTTTTAGAGGGGAACAAAGAGCAAGAGCATAGACTTGCAGACCAGCAAAGAAAGAGCAAGGAATAAATGTGTGTGATCAGATATTGAAAAAGTATTGCAAAGAGATCCTAGATTGAGGAAGAAGTGACTATCAGCATCATATTTCTCCTCATAAAGGGCTGCAGATGCTTATGGCTTGCTGAAAGTCTTTCAATGTGTCCACATTGGGACCCACACAAACAGTTAAAGCATGAGACTTTTTGTACCAGAAGAAGGGTTGTAAACTAAGAAGTGCATGTATAAAATTTAAACCATATTATTACTACTAGGACTTTGCTTTCTTAATATAAAAGTATTTTTCTTTTTTTTTTTTTCTCAATTTTTTTTAATAATTACAGCAAGACTAATACTGATACTTGAATTAGACTGTTAAGTTTTCAGTTATGCTATAAAGAAATGTAAACTAACTATAAATTCTTAGCTTTAGATGTGTGTATGTGTGAGTGTACATTATCAAGCTTGTTGCCTTTTAGTCCATAAACCAGATTTTGGCTATTAT
This sequence comes from Ammodramus savannarum pratensis, assembly GCA_020466415.1. NCBI lineage: Eukaryota > Metazoa > Chordata > Aves > Passeriformes > Passerellidae > Ammodramus > Ammodramus savannarum. Next base: position 61,582,366 of record JAHXMQ010000807.1, read on the forward strand.
GCTTCATGTGTCCCTCTAGATCCTGAAATTAATGATATCAGTGTTACTAAAGCAGAAAGCAGGTGTTTCTCAGCAAGAGGTCTCGAGTTCATTAGGAAGATGCAAATAATGGTGGTTTGAATTGCTTCCTCTTCAGTTTTTTTCCAGTTAAGGGTGTGCACTGCTGTCCCCCAGTCCTGTTACCCCAGAAGGATTGTTTGTCCCAGTGTCAGGCCTGAGGTACTCCCAGAGTTAAGGCAATGTAGAGAGGCAGCAGGCGTGTGGCCACCAGACAGGTGCTGCCACAATTGAAAATCAGGCAAGGCAAATTCAGAGAAGGCTGGAGAACCAGCGTTGGATACAGACCTTGTGATATTGTGGTAAAATTATATTTTCTGGGCTACATCTGAGCAACTTCATCTAATGTTGAAATTGGCCACGTTTGGAGCAATATGTGGGACTGTGGATCTCAAGAAGTCACTTCCATTCTGAATTTTTCATTGAGTCTCGGGTTTTTTTTAATGTCTTTCCTGTAACAGAGTGCCATGACATACAGGAATACTAGGATTTCAGATAGAAATAAATGAGAAGGTAAATATCGCTTTGAATCATATCCTATAAAATGTATGTTTTTTGAATCATCAAAAAGTCCCATCAGGTGCTACTGAAATTTTTTCCAAGTTTCTCATACTGACTCTGCTTACAGAAATGTAATGCCAGGAATAATGTAGCTATTTTTCTTCCTGATTTTTGATGAGTATCATATTAATTTTGCAAGAAGAATATGTGTTTGTTAAGAAAAGTTGAGTGTTTTGATAATCAAATAGATACTTGTTGTTACTTTGTTATATTTAGGTTGTCCAGTCACTGAAGAATTTGAAACAAACTAAATAGCCATGATGATACCACAATAACAAGAGTCTGCAATTAATATTCTCCCAAGGCTCAATATTTAGTATAAATATGAATCTTTGATTTCAAGTTTTATATCACTACCAAGACCTGTAGGTCAAAAAGCTGTAACAAAGGTAGGATTGATGGGTGCAGAGGCTTCACATGTGCCTGCCTGCCCAGAGCTTTAGAAAGGTAGAAAAGATACTCAGGTCCTTGCCTACAAAAGGATCATGTACTGCATTAGCAACCTGCATCTTGGTTATATCCCTGGAGTTATTCTTTCATAATACTTCACTGCTGGAAAGGTGCTTAGGAGCTTCTGCCCTGTAGAGATGGAGAAGTGAGGAGGGTAGTTGGCAGCTTTGCACTTTGCTACTGTGGAAAACTCCAGAGGCCCAAAAAGTGTGGGACACTTACCTATCAGTGCTTTCTCAGGGGTCTGGGAAATGACCTTGAAATTTATAGCAAAACACTGTTGACAGATGACCACTTTTCCTAACCACCATTTTCCCAGTTTTTCTCTGCTGAATTGTTTGCAGGAGGTATGAGAGACTCTTTAAGTAGAAATAAAACTTTGTCATATTTTGAAATATTATAAAACGTGCCTTTCACTCCAGGGAATGTATACTTCACTGTAAGTGGAAGAGATGCCAATATTGGAAGTCTAGTTACTCATATGAAGACACTCATATTGTCCGCAATTCTGAAATTATTGGCTTAGCAAATGTCTTGTGCAAGTATCTACTTCACAGATCAATAGAGACACTCTGGTTCTTTCATGTAATCTTTTTTTCTACCGCAGGACTTCATTGTGAGAAAAGGTCATTTAGCATTTTGCAGTGAACTAGATGAGATTTAAGCGGCTTCTGTGTGTTGATCTGCAGTAATTTATTACATTTAACATGCTCAGATAAACTGATGAGTCATGTTGCTTTGTTTTATGAAGAAAATGTGTAGTTTAAGCAGATACTAAGTACCACGTTTTCATAGATATCCTGATAATTTGGATGAAATGCATAGCTGGCAGGCAAATGTTAATTTTTGTCATGGCACTTGCAATTTTGTCAGCCACATTACAAAAGATAAAATTAATGAGTGAAAAGTCATTCTTTTTAGAAAGAGAATGTCCTTTGACAGCGAGTCTAAAGTTTTCAGTGGTTCATTATTCTCATAATTAATTGCCTCATTTTTAAATTGCCATTTTATTTCCAGATAAGTTATTGAAGTCCTACTAGATCCCCTTGTCCTTACTAACCTTGCTATGTCTTTTTCAGATCTCCGCATTAAACAGTATTCTCTGCAGATAGGATTACAGGGTATTGTGCCTACAGAAACTACACATAGATCACACAAATTTTGATAATCCAGGGGCCTGATTATTTTTTTTTTCCATATAGAATTGCTCAGTTGTATTGTAGTTGTTTTTATAATATTGTAAATAACTTAAAACATCGTAAAGGGTTCTCTGTAATGAGGATTTTCCAAGTATTTGTTCATTTGTGTGACCTTCAATGATTCATGGTTTTTTGTATCATTTTTATAGCAAGTGAACTGAACACACTGTTGTCAATTATGTTCACCTAAGGAGATAAAGATCCATAAAAAAGTCTTTCTTATAAGTGTCAGGGACACATTGGCCTTGTTAGCAGCAGCATCATGCTGGGAGATCCTGCTCATTTGGGCTATGTACCATGAACTCTCTATTCTGTCCAGAACAACTGCTTTCCAACATAAATGCTTCTGTATTGTAAATAGATGTTTTAATTCTGAATTTGTTTCCTTTGGGTGTTTTAAATGCCTTGTGTGGCACTGCTCACAAAAAGTTATGTACTTTTGTAACATTGTTAAGTCATATGACTTCTAAATATCTCCTTTATGTCAATCCTAATATATTTTGTTCTTTAAATGATTGTTCACATGGACATTCACACTGGCAGTGCACATAAACTAAATCAGTTAAGCTGGCTACATTTGAATCCTATTTGTCATGGTGTTCTTGTCCCTTGCTTTACTGTGCTCAGGATATAATGGAAAGGTGTGGTCACTGTCTTTAAGATCTTCTTGGGAATCTGGCTATATTGGGACTTTTCTAGAAGTTCATGTCCTTGTCCATGGCCTAGTTAGATATTACTTCCAACTCTTTTTAGACTGTAAATCAGTTACCTTTCTCTTTTTGTAATATTCTTTTTCTTTCTTCACTCCAAACCCCTACCTCCCTTTAGCAATTATCTGGATCTGAAAGGCTTCATACTGTAGGAAAAACCATTAGGAGAAAATACAACTCAGCAAATATACTGTTCCCAGGTGCTTTAAACCAAAAGCACATCCCAAGTGGTAGATATCAAGTATAGAAGCCCCCTCAGCTACCTTCTAGGAGCTCAGCTGGTTGTGTTCACGACTAACTTCTTTCTAAGCCCTGCTATGAAAGCTGTAAGAACTTAGAGTACAGCTGCACTGCAATCATTTCAGTGCCTTCTAACTTGGAGTCTGGACCCCATCCCACAGATTTGACTTTGAGGAAAAACCCTTTCCTGCCGTTTGGAGTGGTCATTGGACTCACCTGTTTGTGCTCCAAGATGGTGTTAGGAAAATTAATCTTTTCCTGTAGGTTGCCAGGCTTCTCTTCAGGCAATCCCATTTCTCCTTGAGTTTTTGATAAGAATTGTGCATGTGGATGCTTAAGGAAATGAGATAGAAAAGTACTTAATAATAAGCAGAGATTCTTGAGCTGTGTTGCCCTCAAAGGTGCTCACAGCCTGTGTGCCTTGCTGATTCTTAGAACTGTGTTTCATGCTTTATTATATTTTAGCTTTCTTTAAAATAAAAGGTCTCTCAGATTGAGAGGAATGTGAATTTATATAGGGTGGAAGGGGCAGTGGTATGGGCATGGTGATTCTGTCAGTCTTTGAGCTAAAAGGTGCATGTCCAGCCTCAGATGCGTGGGTGCATGCACACCTTCAGAATGGTTGTGTACACAGCTCTGAGTGTAGGGATGTTGAGGCAAATAGGTTTTTTGTTAAATGTATTACATTTATTCTTCCAGATTATCAAGTAGCTTTCTGGAAACTTGTGATGTCTCAGGCTTGCTACACAAAATACTTGACATAAAAATATGTTTCTCAGTAAATTGCATTTAGAAATCTGCCAGGAAGTTCGATTGCAAGCCATTCAATCTGTGCTTCTGTGCTAATTTTTAAACCAGAATGTTGTATAACAGTAAATCATATGTTTGTGTAAATCTAAATTATCACATGAACAGTCATTATCTTTGACAAATGTCCTCTTGTTAAAAAAAAATAGTCTGATTGCCTCATTAAGGGAAACAAACCCAAGAATTACAGCTGCATTTATTCTTGAGGTAGTTCTAGTTGAAATGAAGCTGTGTGCATTATTATAGGTGAAAGTAAAAGTAAATCTTGATGAAAATTAGACTTTACTAAAATGCAGTAATGGTGACAGTAAACACCTTCTCTGAACTTCCTCTCCCTGAATTTCCTTGTTTCACTGAAACCTGACACTTGCTTTCTAAATCCTTACCAGAACCACTAATGAATTCTTTCTGGCCTCTTCCTCTGATTTGAATGTGTTTTCAGATGGCAGAGATTCAAAAAGAAATAAAAAGGAAAGAGAAGTGAGAGAGAATGCAAAAGGCCACAGGCTTAACTATTTACACCTTTTACGTTCATCTCTTTTGTATCTACTGTAACCTATTTTGTGAACTTAATTTGTTCCTTTTAAAATTTGTGTCTAACTGAAATATTCAAAGAATTTTCATGAGCAGAATTGGAAGTGTAGAGTGGACCCTACTAGATCTGTTTTCAAATACAATTTATAGAATGCTTTATTCTGACGTCAGAATGTTTTTTGTACAATATTTAGAAATAATAATAGAAAAATAAGCCTCAGATATGAAGAGGTGACTTGATCTTTCTCCTTGCTTGGAGACCCAGCATACTGAGTGGGACCCTGAGTATTTGAAACATCCTCAGCAAGTGCGTCTGTCTCAACTTGCTGGAGCTTCTATACCTTTCCTAGATGATGTGTTCCATTCTGCTTTTATCTTTGGGGAGTATTTTCCCTTTTCCCTGACTTAATAAGCCACAATTCAATCTAGGCCTGTGAATTGCATTGGGTATAAATAAAGTTTATTCCTTTCCCCTTTACAACCTTATGTGTGCCTGAAGGCTATTGGCCCCTCTCAGTTATTGCTAAAGTGATAAAGTACTAAAGGCAAACAAGCCCAGTTTCCTCCACTGTGGTTTGTAGAACACGTTTTCTTGGCCTTTGAGCCTTTTTTGTATTGTCTAACTTTCTCCAGCTGGTCCATGTGATTTTCTATAATGCTAAATAGTTTGGCAGTATTGTGGGGTTTAAGTACAATTTGACATTTCAGAGGATGAGGACCTTGTAATATAATGTGCTATTGTCCTTTCACCTTTGCATTTCCAAAAGTTTGTTTGAAAATCAAATTACTGGAGGTCAGATAGAATCCCTAATTAAATCAGTTCCATTGTCTACCAGTGCTGGACTGGAACTGTCTCCACGGTTTCATTTCTCTTTGACCACTCCATTGTAGCAGTTTTCCTGCTTTTAGAGTGTAGTTGCATAAGCCACCATGCACTTAATTAAAATAGAGAAGTAATTTTTGCTTATTTGCTGTAATCAATATCTAATATAAATATGTAGTATTCATCTTTTTTTCTTCTAAAGTGAGAAAAAGAAAATTGCCCCTGGTGCTTTGAACAACTGCAATTTAAAATTGTTTCATATTTTAAATATTATTAATATAATTCAACTGTCTGTGTATGATATTAAACTGATCTAAGGAAAAAAACAAAATAGCTGCAACGCTGATGCTCTTTAGTCAATTACTGGGAAGTCTTCAAGATCCCTCAAGTCTTGTACCTTGGAATTGCAAGAAATTATGTTCTCCCTGCCTTTTTGTAACTGTAGATTCCTCCTTAACAGCATGTAGTATTTTTTTTGCAACTGTTTGTGTTTGAAGGCTCTTCCAATCTAATTCTGTTGACTACATAAGAGTCTTCTGCTTCCAGCTATTGAGCATTTGTGGCTTCTCTGTATTTTAATAAAGTGACTGTTGTCTTTCTCCTGACTGTTATTTATATCCAGTGCATTGCATTTTCTATTTCACACTAAGTAATGTAATCTGATGGAGCAAAGAATTGCAGGATGAATGTTCCAAATTCATCACTTTGAGTACCCCAGCCCATCCTGTAAATAACTTTGAGGAACATTCCTTTTCCAGTCATTTGCATTTGTGCATCTTTAGTGTTTCTCAGATGTTCTTGTTAAAATGATCTCAAAAGGAATTTTATACTCTTAAATATTCCATTTCCTCCTTTCATGTCTCTTTCTGCCAGTGAATAGGTGTTTTCTTCCATGCTCCCTTTCATCTCTTGGGACAGGTCTTACATTCCTCATGTATGTCTCTTCTTTCAAGGTACATTTTATTTTCTGTATAGTCTTTCACTGAGACCTTTTGCCCTATGATAACTTTGACAGGTTTGCTCTTTGAGAAAATAGAAGTTTGACTTCTACTACTGTATTTATTTTGTTTGTTTAATCTGAGTAGTTTTTAAATATTTGTGAATATCTGACATGCAGGTCCTGTTCAAGCTGTATTCAGCATCCTTATCCCCTCATATTTTTAGATGGCCATTCAATAACAACATCAGAAATGTAAAATGACCTGCCTGCTACTCCCTCCTTGATAGTCTGCATAAAGAAGGATAGTATATTTTGAAAACACTGAAATGCAAAAGATAAGGTCCCAACTACTGAATGTTCTCAGCCTCTCCTTGAGTATGAGGAGCTGCTCATGAAATACGAGCAAGAGGAGCCATGAGAGTGTATTTACCTGCGGCAAATTTAACAACAGCAGGAGGTATGGGCTGGGTAAACGTTATGGGCCATGGTGCGTTGTGGGTCATGCTATATAACCTTACTAGAGGAAAAATTTTAAGCCAAGTTCCTTCTCAGTTCTGTAGGCTAATTGTAGAAGTCCTGTAAGTAAGCCTTGATTTATTGCTGAACGTTGTCTGTGACCATCCCTGCTTGGTTAAAACAGGGAAAAGAAAACAAAAGTAAATGCCTATGAAAAAGTGGGATAGATAATCTTAGGCAGATGCTTCCCCAGTGATCTGAGTGCAAGAAAATGTATGACCCAGTTGCTTAATGAACCAGAATTGATGTTGCATTAACCAATTTTGATATTCTCAAATCCCATGGCACACTTTTTCAACTGCATAAGGTGTGAAAAATAATTTTTTTTATTTTAATTATTGACTGCGTAGTTTAATTTTGTGACTGCTTAAGTAAGTCTCTGATAGTCTAAAGCTCAGATTACTGTGCCTGTTTTAAAGTGTCTTCTTCCTTGCTACTTTCATTGGATTTTTCAAGTTCAGTAGTTACCAGTTTTCTCCTTATAGGTCATCAAATGTGACTGCTCAAGCAGTAAGACAGTGCTAAATTTGTGTAGCCTTTTTTAATTTTCTGCTTTTAGCAGCAGTACTGTATTGATGAATTTACACCGGATAATAAATTTTCAGGCTCTAATGGTGCCTAACAGTCCCACACTTTTATTCAACACTGAATAGGAAGTCTCCTGTAGTATTTAGAGAAAAGTGTAATATTGAGGTGGTTTAGCCATGGCCCACAGCCAAACATCTACTGAGCTGCTCACTCGTTGCCTCCCAGCCCCAGCAGGACAATGGTAGAAAATCAGGGGAAAGAAACAGGAATGGGAAAGCCAATAAATCCAGACAGGGAAGCCATTTACCAGTTACCATTGTGGGAAAAAAGATTTAATCTCCTGACAATAACATAGTTTTAGCTAGTTGAAGTAAAAGAGACAGGTAAGAAAGCCTCATCTTTCCTGCTACCTTTCCCAGGCTCAGCTTCACTCCTTCACTCCCAGGTCCCCTACCCAATACAAGCACCATGGAGGGAGATAAAAGGTGGTCAGTACACAGGAGCTCCTCTCTGCAGCTGCTGTTTCCTCCTTGCTGTTTTCCTCTGCTCCAGTGATGACTCTCCACTGGCTGCAGCTTTATCAAGCATATCCCTCTGGTCTGGCACTGGGCTGCAGTGTGGATGTCTGCTCACATGCCTTGTGAAACCATGGCCTTGGTCCTCTAAGACATTTCTTCAGCTATTCCCAGTCCCATCTTTTTCCTGGTTAACTTGGTATCATCAGAAAAGAAAATGCCCCCCATAATTCTTCTTGCTCATTTTGTCACTCTGCTCTAAAACCTGTTCTACTCCAGCATTAATTTGTATCAACTTCTTTGATTTCTACCCCAGAATTGATACTTTTGCATCTTCCCAATTCCCTCTTTTTGGTAGGAGCATATAGTTACATAGTTTTTATGAGTCTTTTTGCAGTATATTTCAATCTTCCTTTGGCCCTCCCAGCTCTGTGTTAAACTCCTTGAGAACAAAAATCTTTTTTTTTCCTGTTGCTCAGAGAAAGTTATTTCTCCAGAACTTTGTCATGTTTTTTAATGATTTCATGCTCTTCTCTATTCCTAATGTTTGAAAGGAATGTCAGGTTTGGAAAGATACCTTTCTCCAGTTACATATATTTGATCCTTTAGAAATGCTGTAGCCAAAGTTGATCCTGACACCTGCCTCCCTTCTCAGTTCTGAGCTTTATTGGTTGCTGTGATCTTTCAAATGTGAGAGGACTGAGGGAGAATAATGTTATAAATAGGTTTTGTTAAATTCCCTTTGCTTTATAGGTCACATCTGGTTTTGTTTGTGAGTCAGTCTGTCACAGATACCTTTAATAATGCCCTTTACAGCATTGAAGGGAACCCTCAGGCAGCCCAGGGCTGATAATGCTGCAGCAACTGTGGCTGCACGTCTTTTTTTACGTAATTAAGAAAAAGGCCTGGTGCTCACAGGGATTCAGTGCAGCTGTAGCACTCTCCACACTGACAGCACTCTTTAAAGGCACAGTTACAGCCAAGAGATTTACTCCAGGGAAGTAACTCTTCATCACCGATTTTGAAGTGTAGGGATTGCTGGGCAAAATCTGTCTGTGAATAATGGAATTTTAAATTGATAATAACTTCACTTTCTCTCTATATTTAGAAAAAAAAAATTGCATCAGTAATTTTTCTGCATTTTTAAGTTATTCTTTCAGGTTATTTTAAAATGCATTCTGCCACAGACACCACACAGTAAGAAGGAGCATTTGTTTACTGATACCATGGGGAAAAAATACATTCAGCTTGTTAGAGGAGTTATAAAAATAGAAAGCAAGAGTTAGTATGCCTGGTGCTGTTATTGTGACATGCAAATACTTTGCAAATATGTCCAAGGATTTCTGAGGTTTTAATTGTTTTAACAAGATAGTATAATCAAAATCACAAGCCTTTGGTTTTCTTTTTAGGTTAAGCTTTTCTTTTATACATAATCATTTCTTACTCTAATAATATATGCCTTCCTAATGAAGTTGGTTGCTTATCTTGTGTGTGTCCTGTGATAAAGTTTCTCTCTGTTTTTCTCATTTTGTATAAACTGTAGGCCTCATTTTTCTTTCCCATATGCATTTTCTGGAGTTTTTGTAAATTAATGTGTGCATCTTCATTGAGTTTGAGGAACAAACAGTATGTCACAACCCAATTTAGAATCAGTAGCATATGAATAACATATTGCTCTTAGCTGAAGCCCCATTGATTTTTGCATATGAAATGCAATTAAATTTTATTGTTGTTGTTATGTTTTTGTTCAAACTCTGTGCAAGGATTCTTAATTATGCCAACAGACTATCATTAAAAAGATGTGTAATGCTATAAATAGATGTACTATAACTTATTCACATAAATCACTGCACCACAGTTTCTTCCTAATTTTTTCCATTCAGTTAAAATTTTCATCTAGCCATTAAAAGACAGAAGCACCTTGTTGCATAGCATGGAATATATTAGCATTTTAAAGATATGACTGTCTGAAGGTGAATTGGTTGACAAGTAGGAGGAATATGAATGATAATGCACCAAAAAGGAAGTGGCAGAACTGTAGTATAATATGTAAAAGTGGATGCAGCAGGTGATTCTCAGGAAACTGATGACAGTTAAATAGAACCATGCGTGTTTGGGATGCTGATAAATGCAGACAGTTGTAAAATCTGCAAAATTTCAGCTATAATGTCTGAGACATACTATAAAAAAAAAAAAGAATCAAGTCAGCTTGATGCTGGTGGAGACTTTGGTAAAAAATTGAATGTTGTACACATATGTGTAGGAAAACAAGGACCCATTTTGAGAAGGAGAGGGACTTTTCTACATGATGATGAAAATGTAGAAGCCACGTGATAAATGTCTGTTAGTCATAGTGAGAATTTATGGTGATTTCCAGAAAAAGCATCCTGTTATTTTCTATGCCAGCAGGAGTAAACTAAGTACTCAGAATTGCAGTGACAAGGTAAAAAATTCCATTATGTGGAAATAGAAAAGGACTGCAGCCCTTTTGGGATCTTAACTAATCCATGAGGTAGGACAACTAGACAATTAAACTGTGCCTGTGGAGAGCCATGAGAAATATGGTGAACCTGTCTTGAACATGGGATGGAGGAAGCCGAAGGACTGGCCACAATGTGCTCCACTACTGAAAGTACATTGCAAGTTTTCAGAGGAGATTCGTTATCCTTTTAACCCCCAAAATCACATTAAAATCTAGTCCTGCTCGCTGACATCACTGTTAAAATGAAGAAAGCCCTAACAGCATTCAGCATACACCAAAGGGTTTTTATCCTCCACAGGTTTCCCCAAAGCTCTTGGAGATGACTGATCCTGACAGAGCATTACTGTGGATCCCTCAAACTTGTTCCAGAAGGTGCCAGGTTTCTCATTAATTGATCCAGTTCAGTGGTACTTCTCAGATTTAAAAACATGAAGAAATGCAATCCACGTTGAAAATTATTGGGACATTCAGAAAACGCTCTTTAAATCCTGACTAAAAGTTGTGGTTCAGGGGCAAAGAGAAAACAGACATAATAATGTGTGTGCACAGCAGACTTCAAAACCACTTTAGTCTGTGTTTTCAGGTCTGGAAAGGCTGTTGCTGAGCACCTTTGCTCTGTTTAGGATAGGCCAAGCATTTAGTCCATGAAGGGACATGACTGGAGTTCCCCCTGTTACTCACTGGTACTCATTTTTGCAGCATCTTTTTCCTCATGTGCCTGCTTCAAAGGGCATTCAGGGAATGAGAATGGAAATCTCCAGGAAAGAGATTTACTGTGGAGTTCTCAAGTAATTTTGGGTTTTTTAATACTCATGAAAAATTCAGTACAAGATCAGGATATGGTTCAGGCACTGACTTTGTTTAGTATATTACATTTTTCAGAAAAGAGCTGCACTGCTGCTGGATTCAAATAGAGAAACATTGCAAAACTCCTGTCTTTTCTTGATCATAAGCATAGACTCTACACATCATTGTTGTAATTTAAGTGACTCATTGTTTTTCTCCCTTTCCAGGCAAAATAGCTGAAATTTTCTTTCATAAATCAAAACTATAAAACTTTTCACCCTAAAAATAACACAACTAGGCAAGTATCTGCAACGAAACACATTTTCACTGAGAGGAAAAAACAAAAGGTAATGTAACTGAAAAGTTTAACTTTAGTTGACAAGAAATGCACAAACTCACTTGCAGTACTGCAATATGGTGGCTTTTCTTAAATGATGCTGGAATTTCAACCTGTTTACATGGGTAGGTTATAAAACACATTTTTAGGAAGCAGGAAATAAAATTATAAGATTGATATATGAAATTATGTGACGGGTATGATAGGATGCAAGTTTTTCATTCCTTGGAAATGTGTGCTGAAGTTGGTTGTGTGATTGATTAGCCCAACTTTACTGAATGAATTGGCTTCTTAGTCTGGAAAGCCACATATTAAATAATTAAAATACACTCTAAAGAGGTTTTTATTTTTTGAGATAGATTTGGTATTGGGAACATTCTGGTTTCAGCTGCAGGGTAGGTGCAGTGAGAGCTTCTTCTGAGCCACTAACTGTGTTAACAGTGATGCAGGGCTGTTTACCCTTCAGTGAAAGATGTGCTCTTGAGCAGATTAACAAAGAGCCCTGCAGGGACTGCTGTAACCCACTGTACCCATCACTTTGTGGTAATTATAACTGGTGCACTGTTTCCTTTGTATCCCCATTACCACATGTTCCTAGCTGGTCTTGTGCAGGGCAATATATGTGGAGGATAATTTGCTTGCAAATTTTCTTTTTTAATAAAAGGAGAATTTTAGCATTTTGGCTGTAGGTCCAGGATGTTAATTCCTTTTTTCAAACGGAATAGACTTAAACCCATAGAATGGTTTGAGTTGAAGGGACTTTGAAGTTCTTCTATTTCCAAGCCCCCTGCCACAGGCAGGGATGCCTTCCATTAGACAAGATTGCACAGAGCCCCATCCAACTTGGCCTTGAATGATGGAGGATAACTTATATTTTGAATATGTAACATCCATTGTTGAAATACACTGCATTATTGAAATGAACAGTTTTTTCATATATAGATACATAGATATAGAAAGAGTAATTTTATAGAGAATTACATGAGAATGAAAAGATGACAGTAGGATTTTGTTATTTTGTGTTTTGATTTAATTTTAGCTTTATTATGTGAGTCACAGCTTTAAGAATTTGGAAAAATACAAATTTGAGACATTCTGTCATACATTTGCCCTTTGAACCTGTAAGCTGGTATACACTACTTAATTGTATATAGTACAAACAGGAGAAAGAGGTACTCAGAAAGCTATCTGTAGTCATGCCTTAAACACACTGAAGTTACCTCCTCTTGTGGGTCATCTTGGGTGCACTCAAGTACCCCTTGATAAGGAATACATATAAAAAGAAATAGTAATTGTTTTAAAGGATGACTGTGTTGTGTAGCTTTCCTGCATGTTTCCTTGGAAATTCATTAAAATGTTAAAAATCAATCATAAGAAAGCTACTTTTCCTCCACCACTAAAAAAAAGTATTAATTTAGTTAGTTCTAGGCCAACCATAAAAAAAAAAACAAAGTTTAAAGGAATAACAGAGCATTAATTCCATTTAATCCATTCCTAATGTTTAATACTTTGTGAATGTGTGTGAAAATTGGTAATAGAGTAATTTTAAATAAGCACAAAAAGCATCTGAAATTTTGCTTAGATGAAAGGGGATACTGAAAAAGAAAAAACTTTTAAATTATCTTTCTAGAAAATCAAATTGGCATGGAGAAGACATGTTACTGTAAGTTTAACAATTACTAGAAAGAAACACAGTATTTTTTAAACTGTGCAGAAATTAACTGTTTTATCTTTGTCAGAGTGAGTTCATATTCACAATTATGCTATGTCATTCCCCATAGTAAATCTACTGAATACTTTTTTAATGCTTCTATGCTCATTGTGGAGGAATCGGATTTTCTACAGTTGTGGAAGACTAATTGCAGCAGTTACCTCAAGGTGAAGCATAAGGAGGAGAGGTCAAGTAATAGATAGATAAAATAAAATAAGTGATAATGAATCCTCCTGTCTATGTATGCAGCAGAAAGACCTAAAGAAGCTCAGGGATGAAACAACTGAAATGCTGCAGGCACCTCTCACGTGGAGTCTGTCACCCAGAGCTGTGCTGATAGCTCAGGGCAAGAGGGAGGCAACTGTGATACCAGTTTTTGCAGAGCTCCAAGGGAGGCCAAAGGCTTACTGACTTGGAAACCCAGTGTCTGTTTAGGCATGTTGGTGGAAGTAGAATGCTGGATTTGGGTGAGGGTGATAGATGAAATAAAAGTCAAGGCAGCTTTCGTAGAGGAAAAAAATAGGAATTCTCTGAAGGTTTCAAATCTTGTGGGTGAGAATGATCCACTTTAATTGGCTGCCTGTATTTCCAGAAGACAAGATCCCTCACAAAAGGATCTTGAAGAAACTAAGCAGGCATGGGAGAGGACAAATGTCTTTACATGATCAAAGATTTAAAATTTTAATTACTTATCCTCATTGAGAATTTTTTAAATGTTGCTTTTTTAAATCACTCATGTCCCTTCATGAGTTGTTTCATGATCATGTTTCATGATCAGATTATTTTTAAATAGCATTCTGCATTGCTCTGAAACTTAAACATTTCAGTGAAAGCTGCTTATCAACCATAAAATATCTACAAGTCCCAGAAGCAATAATTTGTTGTTGGAGCCTGTGCCACCAGTCTGCATGTTGCTATTCACAGAAGTGCTGTAGTGTCACATAGTACAGCACAATGTGGAGATCTGTCAGCTTTTACAGTGAGCTTTGTGCTACCCAAAGGAAATCTGTAAATAAATATGCTTTGTTTTATAAGATACTTCTAGATCTCTGTTCATGTATAAAATAAAGCCTAGGTATGCAGGTATACAGAATGTGTACAATTCTAGAGGATGAAAAGAATACTCAAGGAGTAATTTTACTGCAATTCATAAGGGGCAGATTTACAGGGCTTTCTTTTTCTCACTTTAATATAACCAGATAGATTTATTTATGAAAAAACATAGATATTGAGGGTAGAGCCAATTGTTAGTATGAAATAAATAGTAGACATCTTTCTTGCTTCTTCATAAAAGTGTTTATGTCTAGTGTTTGCAAGTAGCCACCAGTTTTACTATTCCATCTTGCAGTGTAGCCTGGGCTCCAGCTTTTGGTGCAGCCCAACATATTCTTGTGATGATTTTCAAAAACAAAAAGCAGAACTTTCAGATTTAGGTAATTGGAGGTATTTTAAATCTGGGCGTCTGGCACAGCTGTTTTTCTGTCTTCTTTGTGACACTGAAGAAATATGATTAATTGCTGGTCATTCAGATCTTCCTGGGCTGTATTTTGTTCTTTTCTGTTTACTCCCTTCTGCACTGGGAGCAGACACATGAAAATGCTGTATTGCATGTAGTGTTGGATTTCTGTACCACGTACTACTGTACGTCTGGAGAGTTGTCCTTTCACTGTGCTTCTGTTAGATACTAGAAACAAGCACCTGGGTAATGCAAATGTGAATCTATAGATGAGAGGAAAGTTAGCTGAAACCAGCTGAACTTGTTATCAAAATGTCACCTTCCACTTAGTGTTGAGAGAAAAACAAACTTTGAAGAAGTTGTGCTGGAAGATGCAAGGTGATTGGTTTGGGTAGCTTTTATTGCCCTGAGTCCAGTGAATTTTGTCCTGCTGGGAGAGCAAGGTTTGTGCAAGGAAGATTGAGCTCTTGCCCTGAAACTGTCAATATTTCAG
The DNA here is from genome assembly GCA_020466415.1 of Ammodramus savannarum pratensis. NCBI lineage: Eukaryota > Metazoa > Chordata > Aves > Passeriformes > Passerellidae > Ammodramus > Ammodramus savannarum. Next base: position 61,597,511 of record JAHXMQ010000807.1, read on the forward strand.
CATACAGTCTCAGAGCAAAGCACTGGGCTTCCCTGGCCACTGCAAAAGGAAAACAATAGGGGAGAATGGCAGAGGAACTCATGTCTCACCAGACACATAAGATGCAGACCTTTATCTATCAAACATTAAATAATAATTGCCTTCTGTATGTGTGGTGTCCCTCTTTGAATAGCTGTTAAGTGTTAAGGGATGAGCTTCTGCAATGGAAGTTTCTCTCCAATTGCCCAAATACACCACAACATTTTGCCCCAAATGATTTTTAGAATTTGCTCACTGCCGTCCATACAGGAGTAGGCACAGCTGCAGAGGCTTCACCTGCTGGATCACTGAGAGAGATTATTCAAACCTTAAGCCACACTTGGTATGACAGAGCATGACTCATAGCTCCTTGGGTGGAATGAGCTGCCAGTCTCAAGAAAAGGAAAAGTTTTATTTACAGCAAAGTTACTTAGAATAAGTTAGAATAACTTTACTCTTCAGCCAAGGATAGCTCAGAATTGCTGATGAAACAGAGAAAATAACAAACTTGAAAATAAATCTCATATTGAGTCCTTGCAGAGCAGAGTTTCCTATAGCTTTCTTCTAGAAAATCCTTCTGCTTGCAGTGGCTTCCATCATTGAAACAACCTCAGCAAGTCCCATCAGAGTCTTTAGGAAATATTTCTGTCAACAAAGTGGGAAATGCTGAAGTTGGGCGCACTGCAGCCCAGTAATATCTCACTTCTTGGTGCTTTTTCCCTGATTTCTCCATCCAGTCTTCTGAAAGGTTCTTTCTGCTGCAGCTCTAAGTGGCTCTCATTTAGATGCATCCACCTGACTCAGAGTGGAGCATTCCCTTCTGGTCACACACCTTGGGTTAAAAAAAAAAAAAAAAAGATATCTTTTTAATACTGATATTGCAACCCGCAATCAAGCAAGTTCTGCAATGACCCAATCTGAATATGTAGGGTGGCTCTGATTCATCAGAGCACATCTGTGTATTGAGCATATGTTCTGTAGTTTCTTGGCAGGACTCAGTATTTGAAGTGTTGCTAAGCTGTGCTGGATGTGGCAGTGCCAGTGCTGCTAAAGACAGCTATGAGGCTCTATGGGGAGGAAACTATTTTGAGGTGCACCTTGGACCCAGGATTGAAAAAGAAATCAGCTACCTCTTGCTTGTTAATAAAAATAGTCTGCTAACAAAAATCAAGAAGAATATTTTATAGCATATCTTAAAATAAATGCCTGAAAACATATAGAAGTTTCATATTTTACTACTTTCTTCAAAATTATGTAATGTAAATGGTGAGAACAGCAATGCCTATCTAAAAGGGAAGTACATAATATCATACAGAAAGAGTTTTAAGCAGTAAGAAAAATTCACCAAGAGGACTGGAGCAGGAACTAAATATGAAAACTAATGTCTTGTTACACTAAAGATGTAATTTTTTGTTCTTTCTTCCTTTCTAGGAGTTATGGTTCCTGTAGCTTAAACAGTTGATATTATGTGCCTGTATGCTGAGGTTTCAGTGATGAATATTAAATTATGGTACTGTGAATTACATGGTAAAATGGTATCAGTTAGTATATATTGCCTTTTAATTTCTTACAATTTTATCTCTTTGAACAGCAACAATATGTTGACAATACTAATTGTCAGCATATTTTTCTATAGATATATCTGTTAATTCATGTTTAAAATGCAGTGTTTCAAAAATAATCAAATTACATAAAGGCATGGAGTATGTTGATGATGTATGCTGGAAATTACCGAAACCAGTGTTGGGTAAAGAAGTCACAAACTACTCCCAAATTTCTAAAAATTTTGGAAGCTATTTAAGTGCAATGATCATAGAATAGATGTCATTAATCCACAGCATATCTGCCATCACAAATAATGATGCCAAAATCTATCAGCTGCAGTTGTGGTGTTGTTTTTTGACAGTATGCATCTTCAAATGTACAAACGTGCAGGCATCCGTGTGTAAACCAGGATTCCAAAACAATAGACATAGAACATGGAGTTGGTAAGAATAGACCTATTTTAAACCCTTCAACATGTGAGACAAGAATTCAAACACAGCCCAAATCCCTCAAGGGGACAAACTGGGCCCCATCTTTCACTGGGCTGAGAGACATTTGCCAAAGGTCTCCACAGGATTGCACATCCCATGAGAGAGAAAGAGGAAGCAGAGCAGCCTTTGTGCAGGAGCCTGGGGATTAGGGAATTCACCTGGAGCACTGTAGAAACAGGAAATCTGGTGCTTGCTTCAGTGATTTTTAAATGGTTTCATTTTGGAGCAAATTAGTTTCACCTGAAAAGGCTGGTGGGGCTCTACTTCCAAAGTAACCTCGTGCTCACTGATAAGCATTTCTCTGTGGGGATGGGAAGAGAGTTGAGGTCTCATTTTGGCAGAGAGCTGTTTTTGATGAAGGGTTGCACATGGACAGCATTGTTTAACCTGTGGATCTCCTGTTAAAGCTTGAAAACCTCTGGAGCTGACAGCCCATTTCTGCACCACTGGCCACTGTGGCTTTGTATGGAGCTTGTGTTGGTGGTTGCAGGGTGCTGAGGTGGTGAGCTGCAGGAGGGGTCACTGTGAATCACTTCATGTCTGCCAAGGCTGCTTCCAGCCTACCATGGGGCACACAAAACAGTCATGGAAAATGCCTGCTTTGTGTAGAAAACCTTAGCCATTGGGCATTAAAAATCATCTAACCAGGAACCAAAGGTGCCCCTGCCCAAATACAGTGTGGAAGGAAATAGGCAGCTCTGGAGGCTGGAGACAAGCTGATCTATGTAGAGGACTCTCCACCCAAACGAGGTACCCTCACCACTGAAGGGTTGTGGCACATGGGCAATCCATGCGTGAGCATGGACACATCAGAGGGCACTGCAGGCCATCAGTGTTCGAGGCTGATCAGAGACGTGGAGGACAAGGGCAGCAGAAACCTTTAATCATGGAGCAGCACAAGTGGCTAAGCAGACAGTGGCAGAAAGAAACTATCACACATTGCTATCTCAGCTTTCTACCCTGCCTGCCACCTCAGCACAGGAATTTAGATGGACAGAGCATAATGCACAGCAAAAATAGGGAATACTGGGGCCAGGAAGGACAGAGGATAGATGGTTGTCTATCTCAGTATTTATCTTCCTTTTTTGTTGGTTTTTTTTTGGTGTGTTTTTTTTCTTTTCTTCAAAACTGCAATCAGCAGTGAGAGGTTTGCTTTTGTTTACAGTAAATTAATTCTATTAAAATTACCTGGCTGCAAACTGTTTTGCCCACAACAGGGTTGCAAGCACATTAAGGTGCCTCCTTTCAGCCTGCAGCTAACGACCTGGTGGCTTTTGGTGCAGAATCATAAACAGCACCCTCTTTTGGGCATTTTCTACTTAATATGGCTTCCTTCTGCAGATCTAATTTTTGTCAGTTGCATTTTTAGGATTCTAATTTTCTCACAGACTTAGTGTCCCAGGAGGACAGGCTTTTCCAAGGTGACAAGGCACTTGAAGCTCTGGTAGTTACCATTCCTTTCTTTCTGTGGTTAACTCTGAGTTCCTGTCTGCAAACTTACATGTGTAAGTACCTCTGGAACATGCCATAGAAAACACTTCCAAAACTATACACACAGTAATGTGGAAAATGTTCAGAAAATAAAATGTATAGAATGAAACTCAGAAAATATTTAGGAAAGAAAACCAGGCTAATTCTGAAAGCTTTAACCCTTACTACTATTTATGCTAAATTTTGTTTTGTGATTAGGCCTACTAGTCAGTGTTAATTACCAGTTTAGCATTTATCTATCATTAAGTTCTTGCTTTTTTTTTTTCCTGTTCAGATTCCTCAAAATAAAGAGAATTGGTTTTCAAAACTCTGTTTATATTAGGGGTTTTTTCAGGAGGAGCAAAGTTTTTCATTCAAAGCCTTCTGTCTTTAGTAGCTGGTGAATATAATCATTAAAGAGCAATTGGGAGATTTCTACAAGAAACTGTCAATCCTGAGATGGAAATATAATGCAAGCCATTCTTGTTCCCTTTTATTTAGATCATTGTAAGGAAATAAGAGGTCTGCTTTGTGAATGCAGTAACAGCATACACCCTCCAGACATCTGCCTGTTCTTTGATTTCCACCTAGTGTGAGTCAGCCTCCTCTGTCTTCAAGGTTAGGAAGTGAGCTGTTGAATAAATAGCAGTGCTCAGAAAAGAGGTGTTAAAATATACAGCTTGCAACATTAAAATTTACCATCACTGTTTCACAAGAACTAGCGTTGCTCCTTACTGTAGGTTCACTTTTCATTAATTTATGGGTGAAATAATCTCTTAGTCCTGCTTGAATAAACTTTTATCTCTATTTAAACTGGCTGTTGTATGGGCCAAAACTATGTTTAACTACTTCTACTCTTGATTACTCTAATACAGAGATTGACTTTGTTGATTCATTTCTGTTGCTGTGTGGCCCTGCTTCTCACTGCTCTGTCTGACCCACTTTAAGTGTTTTTGAGCTCCTGACAAGTGCAGCAGTGCCTGATAAGAATCTTTATTCACAAAAATCTAGATTTTGATCTTTATTTTGTGTGGTGAGCAACATTTGGTCCCTCAAATGTATGCTATGTGTAGACTATCCAGTAAAATATTAGCAAATTGCCAGAAAGAAATCCATTCTTTCACGTTTACTTGGCAATCTGTAAGCAGATGGCTAAAACACTATAGGCAATGTTAAAGGTAAAAACTATCAGTTTCATGCTATCTAGAAGGCTGTGGAGGAGTGATGCTGTCAAGGTGCTTCATCTTCTAACTTAAATGTAGTGCTGTGCCTTAGAAATGCTTTTGGTTTTGCTTTGGGTTTGATGCTTTTAACCACAAGATTTGGCTCTAAACTGGGCAGATGAACAGGAAACTTTGGTCTTTGAAAAAGGGCTGTGTAGATACCTTTCAAGGAGTACTCTTGAATATCTTCCCTGACATGTCTCATAGATGGTTTGGAAGAAGAAAAATATGTAAAAAAAAAAAAAGATGAGTTTGGTTTTCTTCATTTTTGTTGAAAAAATAACAAAATTCTTTTCATCAAAATGTGAGGTGAGTTGTACCAGAGTTAAATAGTTTATTATTTCAAAGAATGGTATTGAGCAATTGCCAGCACTATAATACTTCGCCTTTATTGGAGACTGATATAATAATAAACATGTTACACTCATCAGACTGATTCTTTGCAAAATGCTGCTTCTGTCTGTTCATCAGTTCTTGAAATATATAAAACTTAGAGCAAGAATTAACAGGATGAGACAGAAACAAACCTTGAAATTCTGTCAGTTAATTAGGCAGGTCTGGCTGTGTATGTTGGTGTGTTCTCTTTTACTCTATTGTTGTGCTGTTTGGTGACTTGTCACTTGAACAGCCCCAGGATAGGCATGCTTTCTGAAGGTGTAGTGAACATTGCTTGCAAAATTAGTCCTAAACAGGCTGCATATGTAATCTATGCATAAACATTAAACATCCCCTAGGTTCTGTGTAGGAATTTGTCTTTGCCAAATATGTGGCGAGCCTGTGAATTTAAATGAGCTTTCAGTCCCCTGCACTGAAACAGTGGTGGTGCTTTTGCATAGCTTTAGTATTTTTTGGATATGTAGGTGACTGGTGAGGTGGCAGCTCTGCAGCAAACAAGCTGGGTGCACTGAGGGTGCACAGTGCTGTGTATTTAGCCTGCAAACCCCTGCCTTAAACTGACAGCCTGCACTGGCTTTACTGCTCTTGTGAAGTGACCAGGTCACACCACTGATGTTTGGCAATTGCAGAATTATCTGAGGATATCTGTCCCCTTTCTGGAGGCATGGCTGGAGCTCAGGGACTGAGTGGGGAGGGCAGATCCTCTTCCCCGGCAGAGGCTCCCAGGCAGCACTGTGGGAGCAGATCCCTGTCTGGCACCAGCCTGGGCCTCATCCTGGCCCTGGACCAGTGCCAGCACCTGGGTGGACACAGCCCATCTCCATCTGAGCTTTTGACCCTCACCTTGGGCCTGAAAACTGGCAGCCCCACTCAGGGTTCCTCCTATTGTCATGGCAGCAGCTCCTGGACAGCTACAGCTTGTCTTCTGCAGAATAATTTCATGAGTGCATTTGCATTTCATGCCTGGGGAACTAGTGTGGGATAAGAGGATGGTACTTTCATTCCCCTATTGTATGTGTTGATTTTCTGGTGTTGATATTGTAGCTTCTGGTGTTACACACTTGAAATTTTGCCAAAAGGGTCATGAAAACAAAAAGCCTTATGGTACTATGCTTGGGGAAAAACTCATTTTCCAAGGAGAACAAAATGCAAAATAAAGGTTGTTAGCAGTGTGTAGGGGGGTGTGGCATTTAGGAGAACAGATAAGAGTTCATAGTTCTGCCATCAGGAAAGATACTATCTGTGTCATAAAGCCTAAACTAGCCACAAGCAAAAGCAACAATTAGATATATATAAAAAAAGTTCAGAATGACAAGAGATGTGATATGTAGGAGATTTCTAGATGTCCTGAAAATTCCTTGATACTTTTCTAGTTTTGTCAACGCCAACAAAATTTTGGAAGTTTTCCAGGAAAAAAGCCATCATAACCAAGGAAGTGCCTGCCACTAGATAGAAAAGGTATAAACAATCACTATGAAATAAAAGGTGCTGCTGTGATGGGATTGTATTTGGAAAGAAGTAGAATGATGCACTCAACAGTTTGGTAAGAAATCAAGTAATAAGAAAATATTTTTTAGTATTTAGTGGGTACATGTTTGGGTTAAGTAACTTCCCATAATCAAAAGATTTCAGTAAGATATTTGATGCAGTGATGCTCAGCATAAAAGCGTTGACACTTCCTACCAAGAGAGCACAGTCTCATAGATTTTGAGTGGAGTAACTGGAAGTTATCAGTAGAGTTGTTCAATGACCTAGCATGTGTGTTATGTTCTGCAAGAATCTCATCTCGTTGTTTATGCTGTTATGTATTTTTTGTTTATGATCTAGGAGGTATGTGAAGATATTCACAGACAATAATTTTTGCAGAAAATGTAAATACTGGTCTGATAATAAATACCATAACATTGAATACTTTATGAGAAATATTAATCAAGAGAGTTTTTTGTAACTTTCTCAAGAGACATAATTCTAAAAGCGTCTGGGCCATAACTGGGATATTGTAAGGCTGCAACTTTGTACAATATTCTGGAGAAAATAGGAGACATGGAACAGCAGTTCAGGGAACTCTGAGGATGTTACAACAGAAAGTTGCACAGAGTAAGTCATGGACATACTGAGGGAAATAAATGTATGCATACCTTTGTTTGCTGGAGCAAAATGTTTGGATTTGTGTCAAGAAACCCTTAAAAATGCTTGAAGGTAGTTGAGGGTTTTGACAAGAGAGTGCAGGAAATACTTAGGAGAAGGAGATTTTTACACTTAAGTCTATTTACCTGATCAAAAAGACAGTTATGTGTGTTTACAGGAACAAGAGTAGGGACATTAATCTTGAGCTGAGAAAGATATAACAGGGCCAAGGCTTCAAAGTAAGAAATGTAGCACACATTTTTAACAGATTTTAACAGTTCAGGTGGTTAACCACTAGAAGTTGGTGAATTCTCCATCTCTTGATGTCTGTGTAGTCAAGATTGAATACCTTTCTTGTTGTGTATAAGTAAAATCAATTTATTGGCTTCAACTCAAGTAATGAGGTTGATGGAGGTTATTAACATCAGCTAAATTTAAGGAGATAATAGCACATAATTTTTAAGAATCTTGTCATCTCTCAGTTAGGAGTCCAAGTTAGCTTTACAAAAAAACTCTTTACAACTCTTTATTCTTGTAGGTCTATTTTAGAGGATGATTATGAGGTCTGGGTTAACAGTATGGTGCTTCGACAAATATCCTCTGGATGTCCATCTCTATCCGCTCTTGACTTATTATTTTGTGATCAGAAATCAGAAAATTTATGTATTTTAGGTTATTTCTTTATACATTTCAAGGGCAACTTAAAATTTGATGTTATTAATGTTTATTTCTAAACTTTGTAGTGAAGCAAGATGCATGCATAGGCTAATTGCTTCTTGAGCTCTTATTACTGACTTACTGACCTGGTTTGTCAAACTCGCTAAAGAGATGATTAGATATATGCCACAGGAATCTGAAAATGAAATCCAACCCACAGAAAAGCAGAATTCAATATTCAGTGCCCTAAATGACATTGAAAAGGACAAAAATATCCTTATATGGGATTGTAAGGACAAAAATATTCCTATAGTCCTTCACTGATCTGCAGGTGGATAGTTTTTCTGCAGACTTCTTGAATATGCGAAAAAGCTTAACAACAAAGATGGAAATTTCTTCCAGTAAGACCAAAATGTGGACCTGCAGTTCCTTCCCTAGACAACAGAGAGAGAGAGAGAAGCATTGCTACCTCAGAATTTCAGTATTAGATTCTGTGAATTGCCTTGAAGGACAATTCCTCTCCATTGATAGCAAGACAGAAAGTTGATTTTAATAGGGTGAGTCCTATCAGACTACCTTTGTTTTTCCTTAATGACATTCTGTTAGTTGTATTATTCAAGAAATCAGACTAGCTGAAAGAATATTTGGCCTTTAAATCTATAAATTCTTACATTTATGCTCAGTAAAGCATTGATCATGATGTAATCTTGTACAAATGAGTGAATCAGTATTGGTAGTTTGCATAACAAAATAGGAATAAGCAAATAAATAAAGCATTATTGCCTCAGGCCAAGAAGAGGTTGATTTGTGAAACATGCACTCTTAAAAATAACCTGTACCTGCTGTTTGAGGATATTGTGCTTGTTTGCTGCAGAACAACAGCATGGTATTTTGTGAGATACTCACGTGCAACTGCCACCATGTAGAAAACAGCACAATGTTCTTTCACTGAGCTGTGCCAACTTATTCTAGGCTAGAAAGCAACCAGAGTTTATCAAGTTTTAGAGGAGTGATAAGTAATTAAGAATCACTGCTAAAGTCATCTGGATGTTTCAGCGAAAATTCTGACAAAGGGTTCAACTGGGATGTGAGAGATTGAGAGAACAGGAGCTCAAATAACATTTTGACATATACCACAGAAAATCTTCATCTGGAGAATCCAGGGAGGATGCCTACTTGCTATCCTTCTAGTGGGGTCCAGGTGGAGAAGAGAGAAATACTTAAACTATAGTATTGAAAGGCACTTTAATTTAGTATAGGTAGTGGGCTACATCTTTTAGCCCTAGGACTAGAAAGGTATCAGCTGGAAGTGACTTGAATGGTTGAGAGGAAAGCACAGTCCCAGGGAATAAGTCAGGAAACAGTCTTGTGTGCATAAATCTCCTGTATGAGTCGTTATGGTCATGTTGTTAATATTCTAGGGAAGGACATTTGTGAGGAGATTTTCATTGTCATAGCACAGCAGTTTCTCTTTCACCAGAAGCAGGTATTCTTATTTTCAGTCTGAAGACTTTTAAATAGTGCCTCTTGACCTGCATTCAGAAGTATTTCAGCTTTTTTTCTTACAGACTGTAGTTCTGAGAGTGGCTTCTCTGTCTACTACAAATAAGGAAGATTTTTGTCTAAAAGTCAGTGTCATGCATCTCAGTTCAGCTAGTTTTTGGTGTGTAGATTTTCTATCCTTTTGAGAGAATAGTACAGAATGGAATGTATTACCAAATATAAAGCCAGCATAAGCAGTAGTCTTGATTTGTAATGTTCCTCTCATTGTTCCAGTCTGCAGGAGTTTCAGTGCAGAACATCGTGCACTACAAGCTGATCAGTAAGGGATTTTGATCCTTCCACTCTGCTCTCTTGAGCCAACAGCAGTGAAAAATCAGGAAGGAAGAGTTGTTCTTGTGTGCTTTGCATTTCTTAGGAACTTTGGCTGACCAGCCCCTCCACAGTGCTCATAAATAGTTAAGATTCACCTTCTTTCACCGCTGTCTTTTAGTGAAAGAAATGAAAATGAACAATCCACATTATCACACAAGTGATAAGGTCAGGACTGAAGTGTGAATGCTTGCAGCCTGCAGGTTGGAGGGGGTGGCTGAAGGCTGTATGTATGTATGCTCCTGGGTATGGCAGGGTGTTCTGCAGTGTGCTTCACCAATTGCAGATCTCTAAAGCAGCCTCTGGTTGCAGCCTTCTCTTTTGTACAGTGAAAATGGAGGAAGGAAAATATTCTTTGGAAGGAATTCTGGTGTGGTGAACAGCTTCATCAGGATGTTTAAACAAAATGGAATAGTGGGCTGGCCTGAAGAGAAAAAGAAGGGGAAATGTTCCATCTCTCCTGATGTCCCCTACAAAATGAGGGCATTCTGTTTTCCTTTTTCTTTATGATTCTTTAGCTTGTAGTTCACTTTATGCTGCTTTCTATGAAAACTTTTTCTCTTCCTTTTTTTGCTTGCTTCCTTGAAAACATTTATGACCTTTGCTTTATGACCATTTATCAGGCTTTCTGAGTTTCAAAGATGTAAGCAGTAACCTGGACATTGTCTGCATCACTGTGTGTCTGGAATTGCAAGAGTCAAAGGAAGATAGTGAACCAGCTTGCATTTACTATCCCTAGTATAAAAGGCGTATAGTTATATAAAATTGTTGCTAAGAGTGACACTTCTTCATTAACTGTGTAATTTCAGTTGTTAATGAGTCTTAACAATCCCGTACTGTTAGATAAAGAGCAACCTGGAAGAGTAAGTTTTCATTATGCAAAAAAATTGATTGGTTGTACAGATATTATTTACAAGTTAGCAAAATACCTCCACCAAGGAGCAGTGGAAGTGAAACATTGCCAGTGAACATAAGCAATGAAAATACACTGGTCTCTTGGATGGGAACTTGCTAAAATGCCTAAACATACTAAATTAATCTTACCTTTAAGAAATAAATTATTAGTTCAATATTAATTAGCAGCAAAGCAAGATTCTGTCTTGATTCACTGCAGTAGAAGTTTTTTGCCAAATATGTGCAGGACCAGTTTCACAGGGCCTCATGTAATTGAATGCTATGCTTACAAGTGCACAAATGCTATGAGGAATGTGAGTTTGTCACTATACTTGACAGAGATAGATAGCCAAGGTTGCTGCAAATATTAGAAGAGTCTATAGCCCCATTATTGCCTTGCTCTGCTCAAGGTCATCAGACCTGAACAGGAATAATTATCCCAGGCAGAGGATTGGATTAATGGCTGCACCTCTTCTGGTACCTTCATGAACAGAACTGCAAAGTCTGCAAAAATACTCTTGTGAACCAAAGAGCATGCAGCATTCTGAGTAACACCTGAGAATCATGCAGATTTTGAGGTCATCGTCTTTTCTGGTGTAGCTGTTTCTGTCTCTGACTCTGTCAGGGGCTTTTTCAGTTACCTTCCCCCTCTTCCCTGGTTCAGGCTTCTGGTTATTTATCCTTAGCCAGAAGGAGTCTCTCCTGTCTGCCTGTGAGAAAATGGGAAATTCTTGTTCAGTTTCAAGATGGAATATGCTAAAGCAAGAAGGATTTTTTTTTTTTTTGCAGAGTTCTTGTTGACCTGGTTTCCAGAGAAGTAGGAAATCAGTCTAAAGCTGTCACAGGTGAAATGAGTGAAATGGAAGTGTCAGAGAGCTTTGGAAAAGGAAGACCATAATATCAAATGAAGAGGAAGACTCTAATGCCAAATGATGAGGAAAAATAAGTAGGATTTGGGTTTTTTAATTATTCTATATGCTTCTAGGTTAATTAGAAAAAAATTGTCAAATGCCATATTAAAGGAGAGAGTACCTATCAAAATGCTTTGCAAAATTCAACATTTTCAGCATATTCTGTCTGTATTTTATTTTAGGTCTAACTGCTAAAATTATGGTAGAGCATTTAAAATGTATGAAAGGAAAAAAAAATGTAGCTTATTCCTGCTTGAATCAAACTGCATTTCCATTTAAGTCCTCTGGACTGGCCTTGTGACTCTTGTTTCATTTGCTGCATCTTGCTCAGATTTTGTATAGATTCCTGTAGATAACTTCAGCAAACATTAAGCTTAGCTTAAGCTTTTTCTAATATACACTAAACCTTGGAGAAGGCAGGTGTTACTTGGAAATGTGTATGTGTCCCTGTCACACTCCTCAAGGTACTGATTTACTTTGGAGCTTGTACCAGGTCTGGGTGCAAGCCTCATCAAAATGTTCTGTGGTATTGACAATAGGGCGTGCCTTGCACAGTCTTGCCATGCTAAATTTATTCTCCTTAAAGAAACTGTGGATTTCATTTTAAATTTTAGGAGCGTCTTCTACTTTCTTTACTGCCTGCTCACATTGCCATGGAAATGAAAGCAGAGATCATTCAGAGGCTACAAGGTCCAAAGGCAGGCCAGCTGGAAAACACCAACAACTTCCACAATTTGTATGTCAAAAGGCACACCAATGTAAGGTACTGTACTTTAATAAAATGTATCGACAACATTCAGAAAAAAAAAAATTGAAAGAAAGGGTTAAGGGAGGAATTAAGAAAGCATTTTTAAAAATATGCTTTTCAACAACTTAATATGTAGCATCCTTTAATTTGATCAAATGCTGACAGTGCTACATTCCAGAAGAGCACAAAGGTGTTAATACAAAGGAGTTGTTGAGAAAAAGACACAAAACACTAGGCTTTTTTTCATAATGTCTTCATTTTTCAGATTGAATTACTAAATCCTGCTTCCATGTATGCTAGTCAAAATTGTAATTCATGTTAGTGGTATGATTCAGATTTTGCAATTTTCTTAATTGGAACAATTTCTCAGGATTTGTATCATGTAAACAGAGGCAGCTGTATCATGTATGTATTTTAAGCAATACCTGAGACAAAATGTTCTGCTGACAGGTCCAATTATTTATTATTTAAAAATTTCTAGTAGCTGGAAAAATAAATCACTTTCATTTCAAACATTCATTCTTCTTAACAAGGTTCTTTTTCCTGCTTTTGGTTGGGTTTTTTGTTTGTTTGTTTTGCTGGAGTTTTTTTATTTTATTGAACAAGTTAGTTTGAATTATATTCTTACAAACTGATTTATTAAAAATATTGAAGGACTTTTGAGGAAGCTGGTGTTCTCTTGTGAGCACAAATACTCCTTGAAACTATTATATTGCTATTATTAAACTGATGATTTGTGACTTTAAAAAAATTTCTATTTTTTTCAATCCTGTGACAGATAGAGGATATACCTATAAATATAGGTATGGCTATAAATGTTATACCTGAGGAAGTAATACCTATAAAGGTACATACAGGTATATATTACCTATGAACACAACACCCATAAAGGCAAATATGCGTTTTCCTATAGATGTAGTTATATTTACTGCTCTACATTTAGTAGTGGCTGTTTTGGGTGTGGGCATATCCCTGTGCAGTCCAGGGCGCTTGCTCTCAGGTTTTGCTGCTGGTTGCTGGATCTGAGTGCTGCAGAAGGAAGCTGTGAGTGAAATCCTGTTCATCTCTGTTGCAGCATCTTGTACGCGGATATCGTGGGGTTCACGCGCCTGGCCAGCGACTGCTCGCCAGGAGAGCTGGTGCACATGCTGAATGAGCTCTTTGGCAAGTTTGATCAGATTGCCAAGGTGGGTTGCTGCTGTTAGTTTGAATAAGAAAGTCATCTTTAATTTTTTTTTTTTTCCTCTTGGGGTCTTCGTGCAGCATTTCTGAGACTTTGGCAGGAAGATTGGATTTGAAACGTGTGAAGCAAATGATCTGGCTCTGGTCTGAGTGCAACAGTGCGTTTCTGCCAGAGTGACAGTCTGTGAAACCCAAGATAGCTCTCTAATAGGACCAATAGAGACAGCTCATGGAGCTTAATGGCAGATGAGCACTTCTTTAAATAGATTTTTTTGCAATATCAAGGATTAATAAAGTCAAGATAGAAATGTGTTAGTCAGTTTTCTGGTCTCAGAAAAAGCATTTATAAGACTGAAGGAGAAGAGAGACAGTATTGATCCAATCAATTTTAATTACTTACAGCAGCCTCTTTATTTCTCAAGAAAAGACTCAAATACAATCAGAATTTTTTCTTCTGCTTATTGAGGTGTCATTTCTATAAAAAAAAAATAAACTTCATGTGTGAAAGTAAAATTGGAAACCTCAGAATAGATAGAAATTTCCTGTGTTATTTGTTGAAAAATTATTGTCCCGTATTTTAAAATTTAAATTAAATTAAAATTAAATTTCAGTTTTTAAAAAACAAAAACCTTTACATGGTCTTAGAGTAGAAAATATAGAACTGCTATTATGATTTCTAGCTTCTTGAAACATTCCATAGTATATCTTCATAGATGTGAATGTGGAAGACTATGTCTTTTGATTTCATATTTCAAACAAAAAGTCTTTATTTAGATTGAGGACATGATAGTTTTGCTCAGTTCTTTATTCTCAAGTGTGAACATGTTTTGCAGTGAAATTACTTCCTGCTTTTGCCTACAAAGGACCGTAACTGTCTTTGCAACAGTAACTCTTCATTTATGTATTTCAAATTGAAAGTCACTGTCTCACATTGCTTTTTTTTTTCCTCCAGGAAAATGAATGTATGAGAATTAAGATCTTAGGTGACTGCTATTACTGTGTTTCTGGACTACCTATATCTCTTCAAAATCATGCCAAGAATTGTGTGAAAATGGGACTGGACATGTGTGAAGCCATTAAGTAAGTGCTGAACTTTAAAAAAAAAACCTTTAAAACCAGTCCTTCACTAAAATTAGTATATATAGGTGAGCTACACTTGGCAAAAATGTTTATCATGTGGAGATCTGGATATTTGGGAGTCTTCTATGTGATTTATTTTTCCTAATAAGCTGGACTTTGAATTTAAAACTTGATGTGCTCTTCTGTAAGTTCCATTTTATGTGTTTTTGTCTCGATTACATTAACCACTGTCCATTTAGCAAAGTGGGAAATTGACCCATCCTTGTGAGGTATATGTGTGGTGTGCACCTCATCATGAAGTGAATAATTGTGCCAAACTGTGTTGATCTTAATGTCTAATGAAGTAGCCATACAAAATTATTCCTCTAATCCTTAAATGTGTGTAATTGTAGTCACAAGAGGGATTTGGCTTTTAGCTATCTGGTCTTCTAACTCAATCCAGGGTAATTACTGTATGGGCAGGTTGACTAAAGAAAATTTGGTTCTTTTCCCTTTTATGTGTTCATGGAAAAGGTGTAGTATTTTTGGAAACTAGTGCTTTGATCTCCTTGCTTTAGTTTTGCAAAAGTAACCTCAGTACAGCAATCAGGTTGTTGCATTCTCTTAAATGTTGTTTCTTCATCCAAAAATGGTTGTAACTTACGTAGTGACCAAATAAATCTAATTTTTAAATGGTACTTGGGAGAATTTCTCCTTGCCGAGCAAGATAAAACTCTACAGATTTGATTGCTTTTCAGTCACTTTCACTGGATGCTTTCTCTTTCTCACCTAGTATCACAATTAAGCCATTTCCTTTTTTAGCATACTAGGAAGTAAAGCTACCATTCCTTCTTTAGAGAGTTGGTAAGAGGGTGTCAGTCCCAAAGTTCTGGCCCTATTTGTTGCTTGGCTTAAATATGTGAGGATTTTTTCCTAGCCTTTGACTGAAAATGAGAGCTTTCTGGTTTGCATTTCAAAACATCTGTGTGCTGTGTGAGAAAAGTGAGTTAAAAGTATTTGCATAGAGTTTCTGGTCAACCTGTTGTTTTGTTACCTAAGAGGAAAAAAATATAGGAAGTAACAGGGTGGTGAAAAAAACAACACTAAACTTGAGCCATGAAGTGCCCTTAACAAAGAACCAAAGTATGTCACACACCATAATGCGATGTTTTACTTGAGCTCAGAGAGCAATCTGTCAGTTCCTCACACTTCAGAACTTCCAATCTTCTCTGAAATAACTCTCTACTCAGGCTGCTATCAAGTATGTTCATTGTTAATGCTGTGTGATCAGGTTCTTGGTAAGAGCAGCCTTACAGACTACAAAATTATAGGTTAGTTGTAAAGCATATTCTGATCTGACTTTATTATTGTAGTCAGAAACTACAATGCTCCCATAGACAGATGCTGGATAACCACAGCCTGTTTACAGAAGGAGTGAGGAATCTGTACCCTGTGTTTTCAAATCCTTTCAAAGTATTATGTCAAGTGTTGCAGCCTGCAGGTGAATGAAAATTGCTGATTATTAACCAACTCCATATTTTGTTGTGTGATTGCTGCATCTTTGTATGGAAGCATCTCCTGACATACTGCTGTGCCTTGTAAAATGAGAAGTAGTAATACTCTTGCTATTGGCACTGTGTCACTCAATATGTTTGACTTGCTCTATCTGAAATATCTTTTTTGTCAGATAGAAATTATTGTTACATTCAGTCACTGAGGTGCAAACTGCCCCCTCGGTGTGTAAGCTACTGAAATAAAGTAGTTTGCTGTTTATATTAGCAGTTCTATATAAATTTTACCACCTGAATATGGTTTCAGTTCCATTTCTCTTTGAAGCAAAAAAGGAAGCATTCTGCCACATTGACAGATGATCTGTACTACAAAGTCTTATTCAGTCTTCTTCCCTAATGTTGCGTAGCTCCATTTTGAGCAATTCAGCTTTCCTATGCTATGAATTGTTCCCATTTAAACATGGATTGTAGTCCCATTGATTAAGTGCTTTGCTTCTCTGCTCTGTGTTGGAACGAATCCAATGTTTCTTATACTCTGCATCCTGCTTGCCCAGGAGTGGGATGCTTACTTTATCAACCCATAAATGCCAGTGCTACCTGTGAGCTGGCCACCTTAACTGGGTGCTTTAGGGATAGAGCTTATCTGTTGAGGCAAAATATTTTTGTGTGTGAATATATGTGTTGTTTCCATTCAGCTCAAACTCTGCCTCCTTGTCTGTCTGGTGACTTCCTTATTTGCATGTTTCTCAGTCACACATTCTCAAAGGCTTCCTTTGATTTGGTAGCATGAAACAAATCCCATTTCAGAGGAAAGTGAAAGAAACTGTTGGATATAAGATGGTTATACCATTTTGAATGCTAGATACAAAAGAAAATAATTCTTTTAGGCATGCTGTCATTCCTGCGGGTCTGATCCAAAAGGAAGCTATGCTGGTAAAGCTGGCAATTTGCAGGGAATTAAATGCCTTAGGCTCACTCAATGTGTTAAAGTGTGTAAGGAAGGGCTAGGTGAGTCTTAAATACCTTGGTCCAGAATTATAGATGAAAAAAGCATATTGATGCTTTACTAATGACCTGAACTCTTGCTTGTATGAAGTTTCTACAATTACCTGCAATATAGCCACACCTCTGAAAAATGCAGAATGCTTTCAAACCCAAATTTCACATTGCAATAGGAAAAATACAGTTTGATGAATATTTTGACTGCCCAGCCAGGCTGGGCACACAGACTGTGCTGTGCTGAAAGAAACCTGAGAGACAGGGGAGCACAAAATGAAATAAAGGTGGGAAGTTTCAGATATGCTTCTGTAGGTAATGCAAACGTCCTCTGGGGATGTGATAGCCTACATTCTTGAATGCATTCAGTGCCTGCATTGTCATGGCAATTGTTCAAGGAGATCAGGAGAGAAGAAGAGGTAAATCCTAATTCAGTTTAGAGTTCCACTGCTAATTTAATGTCTCCTGTGGTTTCTTTAATTTGTGAGACAGAAGAAGAGATTTCAGTTCTGGTACAATTCTGTTTGCTCCCCTGCTTAAATCCTGAGAGTTTATTATAAAGCAGACTTTATTCCGCTTGCTCTTGCTTTATTCTGCAGAATATGGAAGGGCAGTCTTTTGACAAGCACTCCTAGAGGATAAATGTTCCACTTCCATTTTGCCCAGTATTTTAAAACATTTTTCTCCAAAGTGCTAGGCTTGTGTCATACACCTTGTGGAGAGCAAAGTGCTGTTTGTGAGTTGCAAAGTGCTTACAAAGATCATTTACAGGCAGTTCATTTTCAAGTGTGTCAGCTACACAAGAGCAGTGTAGAATGGCAATGTGAAAAGAAATACCAATAAACACTTGAGAGAGACAGATGGAGTTAAAATACTTTCAGTCATGGTCCTGTTATTTTCATTTCCCAGGGAAAAAAACAATTGAGAATTACTGCTTAAATGCAGGATTTACCATATCAAATTAGGCCTCTTGCATTCTATGTTCCTTTTCAAAAAAAAGAGAAAACTGTCACATTAATTCAATAATTCACAAGATATAGAGGTGATGAATCTTATCACTGAGACTGAAGATGTTGCTAGAACTGTGCACCCAACTTCTATACAGGACCCATTTGGTTTCCTTATTCTGTAGTTGTTTTGTCCCTTAACATCCCAAATTTCTCCAAGTGTGTGTGCACGTTCCTTATTACTGGCTAGGTTTGGGTCCACACCAGTTGAGGTTTGATTACATAAATCTGGTTAAGTTATAATCTTCCCATTTCTTGGAGATCTCTAAGCCTGTAGACATCTGAATTAGTTTTATTACTCTTTACATGTGTGGTCAATACTCTTGTGACATATGTCTTGAAATGTTCTGGTTCTTTGACCTCAGTCACCCACCAGTGATTCAGAAGAACTGCTTCTGCAGAGATAATTGCTTTTCTTATGTGTAGGAGTCTTTTGAGATTTGGGGTGGGGTGAACAGGTACTAAGCTGTAGGGGGATAGAATATAAGAAAATAAAGATAGTGTAGAAAGTAATCTTACCCCTAAGGGGTTGCAGCTGGGCCAATTATCAAAGATTAGGAACAGGCCTGACTTTAACAGGCCACAGCTGTAACCAGTGAGAAGAAGAGTGCTACAAAAGAGTGGGGTGGCTGGGTGAGAGGGAACTGGGGTCAGTTGGCTGCTTTGTGAAGAAGAGTGAGTCAGTGCTTGGAGGAGCTGCCCACAAGAAACACCAAGAAGGTATGAAAGTTTTGCGATAAGGAGACAACAGTATGGAACCCCTGCAATAAGATGACAAGACTTAACTCTCTGACTGGAAAGGTCAAAGGTTTAGATGTGGTCTGGACAGTGAGGGTAGCCTTTTATTTGCTGTATAATGTTCTAGAGGGTGCAGCATTCACTAAGCATGGGGAAGGTTGTTGAGCCTACATTCTCCACAACCTGAATGGCACTGAGCCCATATCCCCAAAGACTGTACAAGTCCCTGCTTGTGGAATATCCTGAGGTGCTGTGGGTTTTGTCCTTCCTCTCAGATATGGCAGATACCAGAAGGTCTCTGATGTAAACATTGGGGTCTTTAGGTAGAAGGATGCGTAACAGTAGTTCCAGACCTCCAAAAGCAGCCTGTAGAACAAAAACAGTCCTTACTCTGTTCTGCCATGAGACTAAACATTTCCACTATTCACCACAATCCTCCCAAATAATTTCAGATGAATATAAAAGCAGGAACTTCAGACATAGACTTGAAAATTAGTATTTCTACAAATTGTTGCAAATACAGATAATAGGAAAGGTAATATATAATCATAGCATTAAAAGAATGGAGGCAATGCTAAGAAGAGGTAAATGTTATTACTGTTGTTACTGCTACTTTCATAGAGTCATAGAATGATAGAATGCTT
Organism: Ammodramus savannarum pratensis; assembly: GCA_020466415.1. NCBI lineage: Eukaryota > Metazoa > Chordata > Aves > Passeriformes > Passerellidae > Ammodramus > Ammodramus savannarum. Next base: position 61,617,000 of record JAHXMQ010000807.1, read on the forward strand.
TGGATTGGAGTGGTCCTTAAAGACCATCTAGTTCCAGCTCCTCTGCCATGGGCAGGGACACCTCCCAACAGAGCAGGTTGCACTGAGCCACACCCAACTTGGCCTTGAGCACTTCCAGGGGTGTGCCATCCTCGTAATTTGACTGGTAAATTAAAAGAAAACAAAGGGCCTATCATGTGTATTAACAGAGGCTTTGTTTTCAACCACAGGAAAGTGAGAGATGCGACTGGCGTGGACATTAACATGCGCGTCGGAGTGCACTCCGGGAACGTGCTCTGCGGCGTTATTGGGCTCCAGAAGTGGCAGTATGACGTCTGGTCCCACGATGTGACCCTGGCCAATCACATGGAGGCTGGGGGAGTCCCAGGGTAAGAGTCTTCTCCATTAATCTTCGGACACATAGATTTTTCAGTCATGGAAAAATGCATAGGCACCATGTCCTAAGCTATCAAGCATCATGGAGATGCCTGAACAAATTCTTAGGTGCTGCCTTGAGGAAGAAAAAAAAAAAAAAAAAAAACAACCAATACTGGGGCACTCAGTATTTACTGTGATTTAAGGAGCATTTTTTTTCTGCATGGAAACCATTATATTTATGCCCATTAGAACTTCTAAAATTTAGATTAGATTGACTGCAAAAGAAGTGAGCAGTAAATAAAAGGTGTATCCAAAAGCAATAAAAAAGTTTGATCAGGTTTAAATGATGCTTTTGATTGGTATTTGTGACTTTGTCCTTCTTTTAAAATATAATTTCAGCCGTGTTCACATCACCTCAGTCACCTTGGCACATTTGAATGGAGCTTACAAAGTGGAAGATGGGGACGGAGATGTGAGGGACCCATATCTGAAAGAGCATAATGTTAAGACTTACTTTGTAATCAATCCTAAGGTTAGTAGTACTTTTATTTTGTGGCCAGTCATACTTGTTTTTGAGCAGGACTGCTAATCTCTTTATTGAATAATTCACTGCAATAAGATATTGATCAGGGCTGTTACTGATGCCTACAAATATGTAATATTTGCAGTGCAAATGTTTCCCGCTCTTGAGAAATAAGTCTCTGATGTTTCCCAGCAATATCATTAAGAATTGCAGATTCTTAGCATCTCTCCATTTATAAGCCCCTAACCATGGAGATCTGTGGTGCCAGATGATGCACTGCTGCTTCAAAAGGTCGTGAGCACAAAGGCTGACATCACCTTTTGTCCTCTGTCAACCAGGGAGAGAAGCGAAGCCCTCAGCACCACATTCGGCCTCGGCACACTCTGGATGGAGCTAAAATGAGAGCTTCTGTCCGCATGACCCGGTACCTGGAGTCCTGGGGAGCTGCCAAGCCATTTGCACACCTGCACCACAGGGACAGCATGACCACTGAAAACGGCAAGATAAGCACAACAGTAGGGGCCTACTTATGTCATTTTGTACAACATAGCAATATTTGAAAGGAAAAAGCTGCTCACTGCTAAATACCTGGTTATTTCTGGTATAAGAAGATACTTGTAATTGTACAGGGCATAAACACAGTGAATTTGCTGGAAGCTTTTCCAGTTTTGGATTAGGGTGTAAGTGCATCCCTGAATTCAAAGGAGTCTGGCACTCTTATTTAAGTACAAAATTTGACCCTCTGAGCTCAGACCCCCCACCAAGTCACAGCATGTGCAGTGGCTGCTCTTCATCTTGTGGAAAGATATTTTGAACATAAAGCCAGAATGCAACACCTTTAGGAAGGAAATCCTTTAATACGGAGAAATTCCGAGAGATTTATTGGCTGTTCAGCTACATTCTCCATTTGGAAGATGGCCAAACCTGGAGCAAAGGCTGTGAAGTTAGAATAATCCCTGTGATACTTTAAGTGGACTTTATTCAGAGTACCCAGGAACCAAATCCATACTTACTGTAACATCTACCTTTTGAAGGTGCACCTACAAGACATTGATTGTGGTTGAAGGCCTGAATTTTAGAGTACTGTATTTCAATGTTGCATCTTTTACACTAAAATTAAAAATTACTTTTTAATTTTACTAATACTGTTATGCTGCTGTTAGTAAGATACTGACAATCTACAGCTTGCACATTGCATTATCTTCTACTTCTTAAAATAAAATGCCTGAAAGTAAATTCTGATAGTTTTCAACAATATATGAGATATATATATATATTTCAATATATCTCACCAGTACAGGAACAAAACATTCAGTTTTACTCCTGTACTGGTGAGATATATTGTTTTGTTTAATAAATATAATGCATCAGAATGTGAATTCTGACAGGTTCATTACAGGAAGTACCCAGCCATCACTATTAATCACCAAAAAAAATGTGGCTGTGATGGCTGCCATTGCTATTAATTAAAAAATAATGGCCATTGTCTGTATTGGGCCACTCAGATCTGTTTTTTTTTTTCAAAATCACTTAAGATTGATTTTTGCTGAAGCTGGCAGGAGTTTGGGCTACATCCAGAGAGTGGTGACATTCAAGTCCTTGTGGCAAAGCAAAACACTCTTGGATTCAGACTGCTGTATTAGTTTATCCTGCGTTTATGCTCAGAGATGAGTTTTATTCCAGGTCCCTCGATCTTCACTTCTAGCTGGATTTTTCTTTTAGACAGTTTTAATTCAATGCTAAAAGTATTTACACAGGAAACTTTTCTCCTTACTTGACCCTGTTGTCAACACTGTTTTAAAAGCAAATTAATATTTTTAAAGTCTAGTGTAATTAATAGGGTTCTTTTTGTTTGTTTGCTCTTTAGGATGTTCCCATGGGGCAATATCATTTTCAGCGTTGCAGAGAAAGGTAAGTCAATCTTAAAAAATTACTTATTCATAGGAAGTCCATATAAGGAGATAGACATTCGTATGCTTTCAAATATTGAGGGCCATTGCTCACATAGACTGTTTTTATGTGTAAGTGCTGATACCTCTTACATAAAGAAGGGCTGTGGAAACAGATTTGGCAGACATCTTTCTTATGAATTGCAAATTCACTTCCTGATAACAAATAGCTTTATTCTGAGTTGGTATGTTGGTGACCTACTACAAACCAGATACTCCACCAGTGGGAAGAAAATTATACACAGGAAAATTGGGATGGAGCCCAGAGAGGGGTAAGAAAAGGGAAGATGGAAAGGGCTGTCAAAATTTTTTCTTACAACAGCAAATAATATGTACTGAAAGAGACATTTTTTGTATTTGTTTAATTGCTTTGTATTTGTAATGTAGTTTATTATTTTAAAGCCTTTAGTATGTTTGCTGTAGTAGATATTCAAAAGCTATTTTGTGGTCTTGTATAGTGCTCCTGCTACACAAAATGTTTGCAAGATCACAATAGCTTTGAGTTTTCCTGGTGCTGCTTGGTACCTTGATGACTAGGGCCAGATGGTGATATCATCAATACTGTGAAGTCATTTAAATGAACCTCCTAAAAATTTGAGTTGTTATTGTCTCTGGTTACTATGCAATTATCTAAAATATTGTAAGTTCCAGAAGGTGAACAAGTTTTGACTGAACATGCATGATATTAATAAAGAGTCTTAATTCTAAAACTGCACATTTATATTTGGACACTATGTCCAAAGACTTTCTATCAGTCAATGAAAGACCATTGGACTGTGACATTTGGAAATAATTCAGTTCTGAGGTGTTCTTGCTTTTGTGTTCCTAAACACTATTCTAGAATAGACTCAGAAGGCACAAAAAATGTCTTGATACCATATCATGGAAGGAATTTCTTCCATTGCTGGTGTCTAATGTCCATAGTGAGGCAGACCTGTAACTAGGATTCTAGATAAGCTAGTTAATCATTCCCACAGGATAGAGCTGCAGTGATCATAAGCACTTTGAAAATCAGTATTTTATTAGAATATGAAAATATAGGGTTTGAAGTTTGACTGTAGACTTCTGTTTGTGAGAGTCTTAGCTCTTATTCATTACACACAATAGTCTTATGTTGTTCAGGACTTGCCAAGAGGATTAACTGTGATTGGACAATGTCTCCTCATCTGTCTATGCATTTCTCTTGGGTTGTTTCTGTGATTGATTTCTGTAAAAACAAGTTTTAAGCACTTTGTTACCTAAATTCACTAGCATTGAATAAGCATGAAATAACTTGTGTAATTTTTTTAAGTTTCTGTAGGTCCACTAATACAATTGCTGTATTAATTTGAAACTTACAACAGGTTATCAGTTTTAGAGAAATAACCCAAAAACTTGATGTTGAGGAAAATTTGTGTTCAACTGGGTTCAATTTGTAGGTTAAGAATATTTTGGTGAGGAAAGAGTCAAATTTCAGATCTGATTAATGACTTCTTAGAAAACACTTGTTTTAAGTTAGCAGTGAATTTCAGTTTTCAAATACAAACATCACCATCAATATTTGAGATATGTCGTTTTCAAGGAAAGCACAACTACTGAAAGGATTGATGATTGCAGCAATTTCTGTTAGCAAAGGTAAACCCATTGTGATGATCCTCTCTTGGGTTCATGCTGAGTCCAGTCAAAAGTAAAGAAGCTTTTTTTGTTGCAGATGAGTTACAAGGCTTATAAATAGAGTAATATTAAGTGTGTTTGAAACTAATTTCATTCAGTGCTCAATTTTCTTATTAAAAAGAGTAAAGTATTTCCAAGAAGAGTTGGCAGGATTTTGTTAGGGGATACCTATTATGCCTCATATTAGGTGCACTAATACTTTGTTCTCATCATCCAATTCTGAAAAGGTTTCTTTAGTAAAAAATCCTGCAAGAAACAGCGATGTTTTATGAATTTCAGCATATTCCCATTCTTTTTCATGAATTCATAAGACTGTGGAAGACTTTCCTTTGACCAGAATTTCTTGAGCTCTCTTGGCTTTTTATGAAATATTTTCTTGTGTTTGTATTTAAGTGCTCCCTAATAGCTAAACTCTAGATTTGTGAGAGTGTGTGTGTTTGTGCGTGAGACTGTGGCTTATGATGGTTTCTTATGAGCTTATTAAGAGGGTCATTTTGCCTGATGCCTATAGTTGCTATTGCATTATAAATGTTGAAAATTGATGATAAACTCACAAGTTTATGATAGCTGTTGTTTTTGATGTAACTTCCCACATTTTTCATTTCAGAACAAAATCACAGAAAAGAAGATTTGAGGAAGAACTGAATGAGAGGATGATCCAAGCCATTGATGGAATCAATGCCCAAAAGTATGGCTTTACCCTCTATCCTTTGTTGTCTTTGTCCGTTCCAACTTTGATATAAAACTGCAATAGAGGGCAGTGTTCAATATATTTTGCTCCCACATGCACACCAAGTCTGAAAACAGTAAAGGTGTTACTAATACTGGCGTGTTAGTACTGTTACTAATACGCCCTGCACATGTTGAAGATAGGCTGTAAAGTGACAGTTTCTGCTATATGAGATAAGACAGTGCCTGTGAGTCATGGTGTGACTGAGGCATTGACTTGTCTTGATCTTCCTGGCTGAGGGATTTTGCTCTGTAAGTGTTTGTCTGTAGGCTCATGGCTGTGGCACTACAGATTTATCTTACCTGGGGGTAGAGAAGTAAGACACAAGAAATGACTGGCTCAGTCAGAATGGTTTTCACATCATTCTGATGTGAAAATTAATGCTTCCTAATTGTCACAGAAACAATTCCTCAGGATTAGAAACTTTCCCTAAAACATAGTTTAATGTCTCTCAGTTAGTTGCTTGGTTTCTTAGGGAAGGTTAATCTTGATGGCATGTTGGACTTGCTGGGTGAAACAACCTGCCATGTATTTTTTTCCACGTCCTAAGAAGAGCTGGAGGCAGTATGAAGTTTTCTGTTTCCTGGTGAATAGATAAGACTAGAAAAAAATCAATTCCAGTCCAACATATGTGTTCAAGCTTCTTATATTTCTCTGATGAAATAAGTGTGGACAATAATTGTGATGAATTACATGTTTCCCCTCCACTTCTGTTACTCAGAATCTAAATCAACTGAGTATCACAGCTAATCATTAAATGTTCCTATGTCACACTTTGGTTTTTTTCATCTTTTAGTCCTATTAAATGGTACTTGGATTTAGGAAAAATTTTTCAGCAATTAGAAGACTGTTGATATTTATATGTCATAAAGAGAACACAGTGAAATAGGGTAGGTCATGTGTTAAGCAAAGCCTTTTGATTATACTAGATAGCTGCCTAAAACAGCTATATAAATTTTGGCAGGATTTTTGTGTCTTTAGGTATACTTGCTCTGATAAAATGATTTCAAAAATGATGTTTTGATGTCAAAAGTGAAGCATCTGTATAAATGCATTGAAATATTGGTGTGACCCTATTGTATGTTGTTTTATCTCAGACAATCCCTGTCTTATCTAATTAGCACATAAAATTCAGAGAAACTTGGGGGAAAAAAAGGTTTCTGAAAAAGTTTCATTGCATTTTGTGAATTACATTGGAAACTTCAGAAAGATAAGAAATGATCTTATATATCAGAAAGTCTGAATGTCACCTTCCAAAACTAAATTCTCTGCCTAGCTCTGTATTGATTTGCTGAATTGAATCTCTTAAAAGCTATGATTCAATTCATTAATACTCAGGGATAAGTTATGAAAAGTGCTGATTCCTCAAATGTCAAGGTAATTCAATAATAGTTTAACTCTGTGAAGTCTAAGTGCACAAAAAAAGGTAAATAAAATACTTCCTACATTCAGGACACAAAACCAATCACATTTTTGTTTTCTTTATTAGTGTGCATCTTTTTGTGCCTCAATTTTTCATCTGTAAAATGAAAATAACATTATTATCTAGAGTGAACAAATGGTTGTGAAACTGAACAAAAGGTTTTGTGAATCAAGGAGAAAATTTTAAGAAAGTCTATGAGAAAACTGGCATTTCTAAATTTTTTAAGTGTAACATTTGGATTGTATAACAAATAGGTCTATGACTGAATAAAGAAAATTTTAAAAACATTGCAAGAGTGAGTGAAGAACAAAGAGCTTCTGTGCCTTAGCCATTAGGGTGTAACATCACACTTTCTCCATGGGTTTCATTTCCCTGTATCTTGAACAAAGCGCTCCTGGCTCCAAGTGCCTGTTCTGCACCGGCTGGGGATGAGCAGCCCTAGATAAGCCATCTCAAGCCTTGGTGGTTAGGGAACTCCTGGAGAACATGAGATGGAGGGATGGCCATCTGCCAGCTAAAAATGCACCTACAGAGGGCTAAATATATATACCTGCAGAGGGGGCTGAAGTAAGGCCAGTTGGTCTTTGGTGAGCAGGTTGCTGTGTTAAAGGGACACACTCTCTTTGCTCTTTTTTTCCTTTAAGTCACAGTGCTGCTATGTTTTGTGCATAAGTCCTTGCTGTACATTGTCAAGCAGTACAAGCCCTATGACACCACATACCTCTGTGGATACAGACAGAATTCAGATGTCCGTCTGTGTTGTTCCTGGAATTGCAGAAGAACTTAAGCCAAACTTTGGTACCTAGTTTCCCAAGAGATATGTCCTCATGTAGTTGCACTTTGGCAATTTCCAGACCCATCAGGGAGTCACGTTGAAGGCAGAATTTTTTAGCCCTTGTGTCTGTGCCAAAGGTGTGTGACTTTGTGCTTCCTCTGCTGAACTCAGTCTCCACTTCCATTTGTGTTGTGCTGTTTCCCTCATCTCTGACCTCTCAGTGTCTGCTATGTAAAACCAGTACAGGTTTTATTGTGAACTTTTAAGAAGAACTAAAAGCCTCTGAAAACGTGAGCTTGTGATGTGGAATATAAGGCAGCACGTGCTCTAAATGGCACTCCTGACTTCACATGCCATCAAGTGTGTAACTAAATTGGGCCCTTGGGAGTAGATCTGCAGAGAGAACTTTTTAGCAATGTGCTGATGGTAATTAAATCAATCCACCTGTCAGATACCATTAGAAAAAACAGGAAATTTGTTAACTATTTGGGGAAGAGAGTTACTTCTTGTTTAATTTTTGTAACTAAATGGAAGTAAACTTTCATTTTCACAGTTTATCAAAAATTTTCTGCAAACTGAATGTTTTCTCCAGTATATTACAGCTGAACTTAAACAAAATCATGCTTTTTGTACACCAGCCTTTCAGATCTCTTTCTTCTCAGAATCCTAACTGTGATCACATAGATGGGAACCATTGCAAAGCAAAAAGGGAAATATATTTTTGAATTAAGCATTCTGAGAACTAAATATGTTTACAGACCCTTTTTTTCTTTAATGCAACTGGTTGCATAGGAACAGGGATGGTCTCCCAGGCAAGGAAACAAATATTTTCCATTTCACAAATTAAAGCTAATAGCTTACACTCCACTCTGACCACTCCTGCTCTCCAGGACTTTAATTTAGGTTATGTTCTACTGTGGTTCACTGCTGCTACTTATTTGCATTACAGACTGTCAGTTGAGACATTCCCTTTTATTTAGGAGGCATTAGCTACACTACTAGTTCAGAGCCTAATTTAAAGTTATTGCTGGAAATGTTGGGAAAAAATCTCGGTCCCTGCTACTATTGTTCAAGCTCAAGTACTGCATGTCCACAGAACTATTCTGTTTAATTAACTTTTTGTTTTCAAATTTGTGTTGTGCCTTTGATGTACAAGCAGCCAAACCCTCTTGACATTTAAATATTGTATATCTTTTCAAGTGTCTGTTAAAATAAATGTAGACTTTCATATTAGAACATCTCATTTTGTAAAAGTTATGTCAAGCTTTTGTCAAGGTTTACTTAGTTTAAAATAGGTTTGTCATTTCAATGCAAGTATTTATGCTATTTCTCATGTTAAAGCAGGGAAGAAGGTTTTATAATCAGGAAATTTACCTCTATAGTACAGAGCTATGGTCAAGAGACAGAAACAGTTCAAAGACAAAACCCCTCCACCTCTTTTAATAATTTTTGTTACATTTTTGTTTGCAATAGGAGTTTGTGAAATGTAGCTTACCTACCCACCACTCCTGCATATTGTGACAGTGCCTTTCCTAAAGGTGCCTTGTCAAGGCCCGTTTTTGTCTCAGCTCCTCCTCTGTCCACTGGATATACTACAGTATTTTGGGCATGATTGGAATATCACTGTTAGAGTTCCATCATATAAATCTCTCAGTCCATTCTCCTTAGGCATGATCAACAGGAAAACAGTTATTCATCTGAGCTTTTTTCATGTGTACCTTAGCAACAGAAGCCAAAAAGGAGAGGGGATTTTTCAGTCTCCACTTTACTGACAGTGAAATTCACCATATACACTGCAATATATGAACTTGCTTAATTCCAACTTATTTTCTTATTTTGCTGCATTTCAGTATTAGAAAAGGACAGGACTGCTTTCTTCCTATGTCAGTGATAATGTTCCTTCTCTTTTCTAGGCAGTGGCTTAAATCTGAAGACATTCAAAGGATATCACTTCTTTTCTATAATAAGACTCTGGAAAAAGAAGTAAGTTTTTTTCAATGAGTTCAGTAAGTCAGGCCTTTTCATTGTTTTATGGCCCTGTGGACCTTGAGTGTATTTCTACTCACTGACAGCTTCAGCAGGAAGACTGGGGAGTTGCCTCTTTCTGCTTTCTCATGAGCAGCTGATGGCTGAACAGCTATGCTTTCCTTTGGGGGAAGTAAGAGGTAGGTGGGACCACAACTGGCTGTGTAAATTGGTGAATTTGATGAGAAGGGGCTAGAGGAAGTATTGCCCTGCTGTGCTCACACTGTCCAGCAAGTATCCTCTGTGTCCCATGTGGTGGCTGAATACATACTTAGCTATTTTTGTAGATATCTTTCAGTTCAAAGCATCCAAAAGGAATTTCAGACTCTTTCACAGCTCAGCAGAATAGTTGTTATGGCCATCTGACAAAAGCATGTGTTGCTTGGCAGTGCATTAGGGTGGAAAAGGTTTCAAGGCTCCTTGAGCCTGTTTTGAAGACTTCCTAAGAGAGAAGCAAGACCTGGTGTGGTCTCATCCTTAGTGTTTGGGGGTTCACTGATTGGAACAAAGCCCTGCCTGGCAGCATGAGATTTTAATGTGGTTTTTACTAACCAATGAATTTTGAAAGAGAACTTGAGAGATATATGTCATAATGTGTAGTTTGGACAATGACTTGGGAGAAAATTTGGGAGCTAAGTTATTTGGCTGAATCAATGCTCCCAGTAGAAGTCAAATATCTTGATGTAGAATGCTGTGGAATGGAAAAGAGCTAATTGTTATTTTTGGATCCACCTTTTACTATCTTTTTCGTCACCTTTTAATGACTCACGAGTCCAGTCTTGGCTTTAAGGAACTTAGTAAGAAGTCTGCTTTTGATTTAAACAGAAGCTTTTCTGGCCCTGTGGGACCTGAAGGTACAGAAAAATAATAAAGCAAAGCAATTGTTTAGCCTAAGGAGTGAATTGCCTGCCTTCATTAGGAAATGCTTGGAGAAGTGTGAAACACTGAAAAAAATTTAAAAGTAGATTGTAATTCTGTGATATTTTAATAGCAACTCAAGGTTCAAAATTGTTGAACAGGACCACTACAAACATACTCAACAGGTGGAAGAGCAGATCTTGCTGTAGAGGTACCCATCAAGCAAAGACATATTTGTGCTTGTAATCCAGTTAGATAAGTGATAAGAATTGATTTTAATTTTTCATACAATTCAAAAGTAAAAAAAGCTGTTATGTTACTGAAGTGAGTTTCTACATATTCATGTAAAGTTTGGTGTACTGGTTTCCTAGGCAGAACTTGGAATTAAGCACAGAGACACAGCTGTGCGTTTGCAGTTGGAAGGCACAGCTCGTGCACTTTCCATTTTCTGAAGTTTGCATTTCCAGCACTTTGTGAAAATAATCTTTGGTATTTTTTTCTTAGTAATTAAATCTTGAACTTTTATCTTTTGGAAAAAAAAAAAGCAACCTAGTATAGAGTAAGTAACTTTAATAGCTACTTAGATCGTTTCCCTTTGAGTACTTAATTGGTTTCAACCTAGATATATCTATCTCAAATAGCAGAGCAACTCTGATAAATATTTCATTGCTTAATTCTCGTGTCTCTAGACAGACTAATTAGAGATAAATAGATTTTTCTCATAACAAAACAGATCAAATTGACTCTCTCCTAAGAATATCAAGTGTTTAGTAGTAACATAACATTAGTAATGGACATATGAAGCCTTTTAACAAAGATATAAAATATTTTAATTGAAGTAATAATATAGGTTCAGTAAATATCAGTGTGCTTCCTAGGTATGCTCTGTAGCACAGCTTACACTTTGCTACTTTTTGTGCTCAGAAGTTTCCTGTCTAAATTAATATTGCATTTTTTGTAACTGTTTCAGCCCATTCCGTATTTATCAATAATCGAAAATCAGTTTGAGGAATTAATCACAAAGAATTTTGGAATCTGAAGAATGCTTGGTCATTCCTAAAAATATTTTAACTTATGTTTTAACTTTTTTATTTTGATAGGTTTGGGTTTTTTTTTTTTTTTTTTTTTTTTTTTTTTTGTGTTTTTTTTGTTGGTTTTTTTTTGTTGGTTTTTTTTTTTTTTAATTAAACTTCTTATATTAAGTTTGAGATATTGAGTTTAGTGCAGGAACAGGGCAAAACCATTTGACATGACTATTCTTCTATAAGCAAAAGTATTAATGCTATGTCTGATAATCCATAACCCTGTGTGAGTGGATGTGAAGTCACTGAAGAACAGGAAATTTACTGTTTCTAAGAACTGCCTATACATATGTGCACCTTTAAGCTGAAAATTCAGTTGGGTGCTATTTTATCTGCTTTGGTAATTGTGTTTTTAACTTTTGCTTTTATTTTCTTTTAGTATCGAGCAACTACTCTGCCTGCATTCAAGTACTATGTGACTTGTGCCTGTCTCATATTCTTCTGCATTTTTGTTGTACAGATTCTGGTATTGCCAAAGTAAGTGATATTTAATGTATACTTGTTCCTATATATATTTGCTCATTAGTGTAGAAAAAAGAAATATAAGTTAAAAAATTTGGAATTGTTAGTTTGCATATGTCAATTCATGGAAATTAAATTGAACAGAAAAGACTGGGGATTTCAGCCAATGTTCAAAGTTAGGCTTCTTTCTAATTTAAAACACTGTTGATAGTGTTCTGCTAAATGTTAGTAAAATTTCTTCATTCCTTTTAGTTTCTCTCATTGCATTTAAAAATAAGTGTGACAGTTGGTCATTAGAGTGAGACAAAATGGATTACAGACTTGGCACTGTGATAAATCACTGTATTTAACTTATGACTATGATAATACTGCTATACAGAGTATGAAAACAGAGCATTAATAACCATAATGGGTACATTTATAAAATTGATTTCAGAATATTAAAATCCATTTCTGGAATAAATCTTTTCATCAGGATTTATGCATTATAAGATGATTTATATTTGTACTTTTTGTCAAAAGGCTGAAAACTGGAAGACAATTCCAATATAGGATGTTTTATTAGACTTCTTAAAAATAAATTTTGTGGCTGTTTGTTTACAAGTGAAAAGTTGGTTTTGTTTTATAGCAATTGTTTCTAAAGCAAACACTTCATATTCCCTGTCATATAGTAATTCTTAACTCATAGTCCTTTCTCCTGTAGAGTACTTTCAAGATTATTATTTATAACCACAGTTGTGTGATTGGTCTTGTTCTGTAGTATTTACTCACATTTTAGTTCAAAGCCAGAAGGAAGTGCTAGGAAATTATAAATTGACTTTCTACAGTGCAGACTTATAACATGTATAAAGTTTTATAGATTTCTATTCAGATGTTACAGCAGCAGTTTCCCTGCAAATTTCTCAAATGGAGGCACAAATCAAGGGACACTCTTCCAAGAATTCAGCAGTATCCTGTACATGTTTGAGTGTGACTTTGGGCATTATTAAAAATATGAAATTAAGACATGGTAAATTTTATTTTACAAGCTCATACTGTATTTTGATAAGTAAAATACTTAGTTCAGGAAAACTCATGTTTTGCCACATCCCAAAAGCCAAAGGTGGATCTAACTGCGCCCAGCCAGCATGATTTTTTTTTTGTTTTTATTTTAGTAATAAAAATTAATCTAGATTTATCATCTCTCTTACATGTGGTCAGGCATTCATTTTGCTCTATCCTTACTATGTTGCTTAAACTAATTCTTTATTTCCTTAAAATTGATCAGAATATCAGTGAAATCTAGGGAGCTGTATTCAGCTAAGGAAAATATCCTCCAGCTTGCTGGTATTTCTGATATTTCTAACATCAGAGCAAAAGACACTTATAAATGCTTTGTCATTTTCTTTACCAAAGTGTTGTGTCTTATGATCCTTTTATAGGCCTGCATATCAAATTGTAAAAGCAAAAGTGTAAAATCAGGTATTACCAACATTAATTGTATTCAGCTTTAGGTGGTCTGTGGATTATTTTAATAGATGCAAAAATGGAACCCAGAAAGGCAAGGTATTATACAGTCACCTGCATCTTTTCTAGAAAATTAGGAGCATCGCAAGTTAAAAGCAACAACAACAAAAGCTGAAAAAACACCAATGTATATCGTCATCACAAATGCAACTTAAATTGAACATACTCTTATGCTGCAAATGTTATTTCCTTCTAAAATTCTATCTACCCTTTTTGTTTTCTTCCAGAAGTTCTCCAGGATTTTTAAATGGTCTTCTAATGAAGACAGGGAGATGAACTAAATCTGTCACTGGGTTTTATTGATTCACGATTCCATTAACCTGGTTTTGCAGTAGTGTAATATCATTGATTTCTGTGCAGGCACACAGTCTGCTACTTAAAAGTAGATTTGGAGATATTTGATGATGGTTAACATCCAGCAAGTTGCAAGTATTAAGTAATATTTTCAAGATCACCAGACTTTTTTTCAAGGCTGGAAAAATTTATTAATGTCTAAATTTTCTTGGGGTTAAGTAAAGTGATGTGCTGTTTTAATAATAAGCTTTACACAAAGTGATAATTATAAATTTAATCAAGAAAACAACATCTTGGGGTGAAATATATGATGAGGAGTAGGTCTTCATTGGCATTAAATGAAAGAAAAATCTTTATCATTATACTTCCTTAGAACAGGCCTGTGGTAGCTCTCTAGAATTCTTGGCTTACCAAGTGAGAGAAGTTTGCCTATTAATTCACAGCAACCCTACACTCTATTTAAGCAAACAGAATTTGTACTATCATAGAATTGGTAGTGTTGGTTGTTTGAAATGCAAACTGGTGAATTGATCAAAGTATATTTCTATTGAACAGGAGGTACTTCTTGTAGTATGCAAGTAAGGGATTGTATTTAGGCTACATTTAAGATTCTTCCCAAGTCTTTACTCTCTGAGGCCATCATGTTCAAAAAACTGTGTGCTTTTTTCCTGAGTCATGCCAAACTAACAGTCATGGTCAGGAGGCCTTCACATTATATTCTTGATCAGGCACAACTGAATTTCTTCATAGGAGAGGGAGTACTCAGAAAGTTTGTCCGAAAGCAGGCACGGAAGATATAAGATGGTATAAGTGAAAGGAAAGCATTATTAGTAACTATTTTTCTGCTGTATTCTAACAAACAAACACCAACAATTCAATACTGAACTGATACTGTTTTAACTTTGAAAGTACCATACAGTCTCCATAGATATTGAATCTTTTGATGGCTTAGTGAAAGTATCAATGCCTTTAAGAAATAAATAGCTACTTTTAGATACCAAAAAAGTCTGAATTCAGTATTGGCTTGTATAATGGTCAGTTGCAGTGACTTCATTGTGATTTTATCACCTCAAGAGAATTTGCAGTCTTATTGTTCAGAACACAGATAAAAATTATCTACAAGCTAAGGAAATGCTCTGCATTAAAGGACATGTGTTAAAAGTCACATATTTTCCTAAAAGATACAAAATTGTAGGGAAAAACCACATTCTTTTTGGCATTTTTCAATATCTTTATCTTCACCAATAAATTTCTGGTTTTCGGTTAAATAGTTACTGAGATGTACATAAATATAATTTTTTTCCAATCTCATACCACGGATAAAAATGAATTGTCCAAAGCAGATATTTCCTAATGAAATCAGAAAAATGCAAGTTTAGCAAAGATCATAAATTTTTTTGACATGGAACTACCTGAAGCTTGGAAAGTTCTCATATTGTTGCCTCACTTTTAAACTGTCTCTCTGTAGCTTATGGTCAAGGGTTATCCTGTCTGAGTTTCTGGTGGGGGACTCTAGCAGAGAGCAGAATGAGGCCATTCCTTGAAGCATAGAAGGGGGAGGTAAAAACTTACTTGGATGAGACAATTTCAGGTGCTCCTCTGACTAAATATTTTGCCCAAATATGTCAATGCAAGCATTTGTTAACTCTACATAACAAAAATAAGGTTAGTTTACTGTAAAGAATTGTACTGGTTTTGTAATGTTTCGGTGATAAAAAAGAAATCATATTATGGCTTTCCTATGGTCATTGCCTCAAATGAGACTTGTTTATGGTGACACTTAATTTTTAGCATTTTGCTTCTCTTCATAGCATTTTCAGCCCACTTCTTTCCTTCTAGGAGCAGCATGAAACTGTTTTGTCTTAGCTTAAGTGAAACAGAAGTCTTGCTGTTCCCAGAAAAGAGCAGGGTGTGGGGAGCAAAAATACTATAGGGGTTTTGCTCTGTTTTCACCAGTCAAATCTGGATTCTAAGATAGCACTTTTTATTTTCTTCAGTCTTTTTCTCTTTGTCCTGTTCACCTTGCTGTGTAATTCTTATACTCCCTCAATAACATCATTGATTATGTGAAGCTGCTACAAAGACCTTTTGTTCTTGCCTGTTGCCCGGGAGATTAAGTACTCTTTGCATAAGCTCTCTTTATGCCATGTTAATTTTATTTCCTTTGCTCTCCAGTTTCTCAAACATCTTCATTTCTTCTACTAAAGGGATGCACTCCAAACTTGACTGATAAGGCTATTCTTGTGTTGAGCCATTTCTTAAGATCTGGAGGCCCCTTTCTTCTATTCTTCATATCAAAGAAAGAATAGCTATATTTTGAAATGTAGGAAAGGTTCTTTGAATGTTAATTAAGGACATATAAGATTGGAAGTGTTTATGCATATGTAAAAAATAAACCTGTTTCTTTCCTAACTGGTACTGTTTTTAGTTTCCTAGTTGGTTTTTTTTTCCCTCTTTTCTTTCATCTCTTCTGGTGCTTATGAGATTTTTCATTTCCTAAGAGTAGAATACTAGTTTTAATACTCTGATGTACTGCTTACTGTCTCAGTCTCAATGAGAAAATCTTGGAGAACATGTATTGATAAACAATAATGATCTTCATATTACTTTTTAAAGAAATATTATTTCATTATTAATATATGTTATGAATTCCCAGTCATATGTTTTTCATCAGCTGTGCTGATGCAGCCCAAAATCTGACGATTAATTCTTAATACATAACAAGTTCTCTGAATGTTTGGAAGGGAAGCTCATCAATTACTCTCCAAAATGCTTTTAATGACATCAGATTGGTTGGTGATGTTAATGCTTTTTTGTTCTTTCCTGAAAATATTTTGTATAACAGTATTGTTAAAACAGATCAAAGTGTTTCTTAATATTTCTGGCATATAATGTCTGATAAGGTAAGATGTTTGCTGAGGCTCCAAGGAGTTGAGAAATATTTTTTTGATTCTGTAAAAGTGTCAAATATGGGGTTAAACCTGAAAGCAGGTACTCAGGTGAGGGACTTCATGACTGCATCTAGGCCCCATGCCTAAACAAGCTCTGTTACAGAGCTTCTGGTCTTCTCTTGGCATTTATTAAACATAATTAGGTTCCACTGGATCTTTCTCTAGGCAGATGTGCTGAGAAGCTCTTACATGGTGCCTGGTGGAGCAATTATGCTCTGCTGTGGTATTACTATAGAGAGATTTCCACATTTGCAGAACGAATGAAGGAATGAATGAATGAGTGCACATATTGTTACTGAATCCCTGTTTACTGAGTATCCAGAGATGCTGCTTTGGCTAGACCTTCCTATTTATAACACACAAGAAAAGGATGAATGGTAGCACTGAGTAAGGGAGATCAGCATCACAGCTTTTGCTGCAAGACACTGAAAATGAACATCACTGACCTGTGCAGTTTTCTGCCTTTTAGGCAGAAGTTTATTTTGTATGTCTATTAGGCTCTATTATTATTATTATAGTAAAAAAAATCAATGACAAAAAACTAAAGCAGCAAGGATCATCTTTAGCTTCCTAAAGTTAAAACAAAACAAGGCATTGTTTCTCTTAATAAACTCTGTCATTATACATATGGAAATTATTATCTTCTCATGTTAATAACTTTGCAAGTCAGAGGTAATTTAATTCAAGCCTTCCCGAATTGAGAAAATAGCAATACAGAAATGCCAAAATGGGGAAATGCCTGCCATTAGGGTGAGGGTTTGAATTGGTTTTCCATGGTATTGGTGTTTGGAAGTTGCAGCTTGCACATAGTACTTTTTCATGTCATCAGTATTATAGACAAAGAAATGTCAAGTTACAAATGTGTAACCAAGAAATTAATACCTGTTTTCCTTTTCTTCTAGAACATCTATTCTTGGAATTTCATTTGGAGCTGCATTTCTCTTTCTTTCCTTCATTTTGTTTATCTGTTTTGCTGGACAGCTTTTGGTAGGTATTCAAGAAAATCTAATCCATTAGTTAATGATTTCTTTGAAATAACATGTTCTGATTTTGCCAAGTCACTCTGCCTTTGCAGAGTAGCAGTTAAAGGAAGAAGGATTTGCATACTCAGGCTTCTGTGGACATCGTTTTGTCTATGTTGGTTTTCTGTAAAATGTCCTGATTTATCTGAAAAACAGAAAATGCCAATGCAGTAATTGTCTGTATTGACACTAATATTCTTTTTCTCATATGAAACTGGATCATCTGAGAGGTTTTCATTATTGTTTGATAGACTGCCTTTTTAAATTTTTTTTTGCTATTGTGCTTACAGGAGGTGACTCATCTTATGATTGCTTTAATTTGCAGGACTGTGTGTTTGTTTAAGTATTGCATAAGACCATTTTCTGAGTTTAAAGAATATTTCACCATAACAATTTAATTTGAAATATAAAAATGTTTTAGTAAATTTCCAGTTTTGTCACTGAGTGATCCAGGTGTTTTATAATACCTACAAGTGTGTGTAATATTATGCTGAATTTAAGAATTTAATTCACTATTTGAGCAAACCATTTTGCCTTTCAGCATGTCTCTCCTTTCAGTTCTCAAATAGATCCAACATAGAACTCCATTTATAAGGATATGGAGTTTCAGGATTTGTAACAAAGTGAATGCAATCTGCATATGGCATCCCCACTTCTCCTTCTCTGTGTTTGCAAAAGTTCACATAGAGAAAACTAGAAGATCTTTTATAAAACAGCACATGGAAAAGACAATTACTTCAGTATGCAGTAAAACAGTATGACAAAGTAGTCAAAGAAAAAAAAGAGAGGAGGCAGGTTTTTATAATTTGTCTCTCTTATGAGGCTTGTAATTAACCGGGGCATTTTTTAAATAAAATATAATTAATATACATTCCAGTTACCTTTCCAATAAGTTAGGGATGCTGCCACTGCTCAGGAATTAATCTGAAATATAATGCAATTATATTTTTTAATATTTTTAATCATTAGGGTGAGGTCTTAGAGGTATTGCTATTACTTAACAGCAAAAATTAGTTCTCATGTAATACTTCTCTTTGTTACTGACAGTAAATTGAGAGTAAAATGATGAAGTTAGAGTACTACTCTTGAATAAGCAAATTTTAAAAAAATCTTTCAAGGAAAAGCCAGCCTTTTCCTGTAGGAAAAAGAGGTGCTAATGAAATCAAGAAGTGCTGGCAAATACATTCTCCTGAGACTTTTATTCATGGTATTACTTAGGAGGAATACAAATACATTTTTCTGCATTTAAAGGGGTGGCTAAGAAATATCCCAAGTCGGAGTTGTGGGTTTGTGCCATTTGAGTTATATCTTACACCTATTTTCAATGCCTTTTTGTCCACATCACACAAGTATTGTAAATACTGTAAATAGGAATGGAGACCTATCATTGCATTTCTGATGACTTGCAGGTTGTCACATTCTAACCTAAAGAACTTGAAGAGGAGTTATTTATGTCCATGTCTTTGTAAGTTCAGCTGCTCTAATACAGAAACTATGCTGCTAAGAAGATTTCAGAAAGTTATGACCGTAGTTGATGCAGTGTTGTCTTTCCTTCGTGTGCATGGATGTAGTTCTTAAGGTGACAAGAACCTAGGTCTTCCCCACAAGGTGGGAAGCAGCTAGCAAAACAAGCAATAGGTTTGCCTTTCCCTTGTTCTCTCCCTAAGATTTCTTCCTTTGTGTCAAAATCCAAGCATTGTTTTGCAGCTTTAACCACAGTGACACCCTATGTTATATTTTGATAGCATTTTTTTTGCACTATCTGACCCATCACTGTAAATGGTTTTTGTTTTCGAAGAAAAAGTCTAAAATTTCAAAGAAACTAATAGTGATATCTGAATTTTCACACAACAGTGTCACTGTTAACAGAAATCGGGCTTTATCATCCTAAGGCTGAATAGGTTTGGGTTTGTTTGGGGTTTTTCACTCGACTTTTTCTAAAGAGGTACAGTTTGGATTCCCTTGTAGAAGGCATGTAGTAAATGTAGACTTGCTTGTGTGTACATGTCCTTGCACACAATTACAGAGTTTAAAATCACAGTATCTCTCATCTAAAACTGCACCAAAAAGCCCAAGAATTTTTTGTGCCTGTCTCATCCTGAGAGATGAAATGTGGTGAGTTAGGTACCAGGCACTCAGCCAGCTGCTCACTCACTCTGCCTCACTCAGAAGGATGGGGTAGGAAAATACCATGAGAAAGCTCATGGCTTTAGATAAGGCAGGGAGACCACTGACCAGTTATTTTCAGAGAACATGCAGACTGAACTTGGGGATAATTGACATAATTTATTGGCAATTAGGATAGATTGGCATTGTAAGAAACAAAACCAAACATTAAAGCCACACCATTACACCTCCCTTTCTCAAATTTACATTCACTCCTCTGCTCCGGAGTCCTCTACCTTCCGTCAACCAGTACAAGCAGGGGAGAGTGGTTGGTGCAGAGACATTTCTCTGCTGCTCCTTCCTTTCCCATTTCCACCCTGCTCAGTTTTAAGGACTCCACAGGCTGCAGTTCCTTCAGGAACATCAGCTGCTCCAGCACAGGTCTTCCATGAGCTGCAGTATGGTCATCTGCTCCAGCGAGGAGTGGCTGCTCCTCCAGCCTTGGGGCTCCCTCTTCTGTTTCTCTCTTTGTGTTCCCTCCTCCTCTCTCTGCCCAACATTTTGGGCTCGTTCTTGCCCTGGGGTTCCCATGGAGCCCAGCCAGGGTCAGGCCTCACCACCAGCCTGAGCTCCAGAACCTGGTGCATAAACTTGCAGTTGCAGTCAAATGTTTACATGACTCTTACAAGATTTAGAGTGGGACCTGAAATGCCAGTAAAGACAGCAAAATCCAAGTTCAGTTTAGGACATCTGGGTATCACTGTGTTACTATATGTGCTTATCTTAGTACTTTTGACATTTTGCACTCTCAGTCTTCACCTATTGCAAATGGCTGTAACCACCACAGAGTAAGTCCCCCAAAAACCAACGCTGAACAAATTTCTCTGTTTGATTTTGATTTCATTGGCAAAACAAAAAAACTCAATCCAGACTGTAATGCTAAAATTACAGTCTTTTATGGAATTTAATTGCAATATTGTAAGAATAGATTTATGCTCACTGTTTCACTCTGAGTTTATTAATTGATTCTGCTGTTCAGCAGCACTGCAGCATGGCCCAGCTCAGTCTGGGGTGAAGTGATAATTCAGCCATTAGAGAAGAATAGGAATCTTTCCATCAAATGATGCAGCACCATAGCAGCACAAATAAGGAAGTGTCAGACTTCCAGAGCCTGTCTTTGTGGCATCCCCTGCTGGTCTTGGGCAAACAGGCCAAGGGCAGGGAGACCTGACAGTTCTCACAGAAACAGTCATTTGCCCATAGGCATTAAACCTTGCTCAATCCTAGCTAAAATGGCATATATCCTGAAACTTGAAAGGAATTTATCCTGTCTATATTCTAATTATTTTTTGTACTTATTAATTTTTTTATGTTTTGTTTTTCTTTTTTTTTGATAGTCACAGTATTCAGAGATACTCTTAAAGAGTATGAGTATTTTTTGTCATAAATATAAATTTTATCTTATTTTTTCATATTTTAAATATAGGCCTTTCTTTTTCATTAATTTTGAATATTTTCTTTGACTTTTCCTTGAAGAGTTTCTTTCTTAGATAGAGGGATAGAGAACAGTGATTGTCCTTTAGCTCATTTATTTTCTGTGTCTCTTCTCTTTATCTTCTTGAAGTACAGATGAGTTCATAGAATGCATGTGAAATGCCTCAGACCTGGTAAGTGTTAGATGTGTTTTACCTCCCACTGTGTATGCAAGGAAGCAATCATCTGGTACCTAAATGATACCTTGGAAAATGTAATGCATTCAGTGGGAAAAAACCACACTAAGCATGCAGCAGAAAGATCTTTGAAGTAGCTGAGGTAGCTGGCCAAAGAAGTAATAATCTCAAGCAGATGTTATTTATACGTTGTTCTTTATGCACTGTCTCAAAAATCTGTTCGCATTACCTGGGATATACTTGCACTTAATTGATGTGACATTGTCTTTGTGCCAGTAACATTTTAGTATTATGAAATTTTTTTTGCATATATTTGCGCCTTGCAAACTTGACTACTTAACAGAGAAGATGGAATTAATGTCATCTCATTTGGACATGTTTATAGTCTCTCTTAGATGCCCAATTGAATAATGGAATTAGAAGAACACACTACCAACAGAATAAACAGCAGAAAATAACTGGCTTCACAGTCGAGAAAGATGGTCTGATTTGAGGTTACTGAAGTCTCTGACAAAGGGTAGCCAGTGCATGAGCCCTGTTCCTGCTAGAAGAGAGCGCATTATTTACACCACATCACTGCATACAGAGTGTTCTTTACCTTTTTTTTGCAGGGGTTTGTATTTCATTCTAAAGTAATTGGCATTGGTACTTAGAGTCATAACTACTGTGTACACACAGATATTTAAAAGCTCTGTAAGGAGAGGAATGTTAGTACCAGCACTACTTGGAAATTATTTTCAATCTGGAATTTTACCTTTGAAATAAATGTCTTTTAATGCAGATATAGATGAAAGATCTAGGCCCTTTCATTTCTTCAATAGTAAGGCTTTGCCTGTAAATGAAGATTAAAATAGGGATGTTTAGGCAAGGAAAACCTAAAGAGGCATTTTGGCACCTACAACAGGGTCCATGAAGGAGGGTCATCAATCCTAAAAGTCATTCTGATGAGTCTCTAGCAGAGGTGCTACAACAGCAAATCCATCACCACTTTTCAGACTTCAGGAATTGTTCTAAGTGTACCAATGCCATTAACAAAAATCCTGCTTCTTACTCAGCTTCTAGATTACATGTTTACAACATTAGTTACATGACTGAAACCAGCTGAAGAATTTCCTAACTTGGTGAAAGCCACATTCTTTATGTCTACTTTGCCAAAAATTCTCTTTTAATAATTCTTTAAATCTAACAATGCTGCCCTTTAGCGTTTTTGCCCATGATGAGATTGTAAGTTAATTTCAAATACCCAACTGTGCTTCCAAGCGTACAAACAATTTCTCCTATGATTATTAAAAAAGCAGGAAAGCAGAAAGCATCCAGATTGTTTTTAGTGGTCTGTACATGTATTACCTGAGAGCTGATACCTGTGATGTGCTAATACTGGAATATGGGCTCAGATCAGAGCTCCTGTTTTGTGAGATGGTTTTCGGATGATAGAATCTCACTTGGAGATCAAGACTTGGCCAATGTAGAATGTAGCATTTGGAAATCCTTCCTCTAATTCAGTGCCCTGAGCATTGTTCTTAAAATGTCATTCAGGTTTGATTGTTCTCAAAACTAGTTACCCTTAAATATTTCCTGAGAAAAATTAAAACCTTGATGGGAGGGACTGAGAACATCTTAAAGTAACAGATAACACAGTGATTGTATGTTTTCTTGAGTGAGGAAAGCAGCACAGGAAGTGCCAGGACTGAACTCTGACCGCCTAAAGGCATATTTGTATTTACTGTTAGATATTTATCTGTTATAAATTACCTATTATTAACAGACATTTAGAATAGAGACTCTTTGTCAAGCCTCTATGGTGGGGAAATGATGCCTTAAGTTTTCATATTTTTCAGATTCTGCATGGCCTTAGTGTGTGACTCTGAACTTTATATAGCCTGTTAGCAAATTCTCTCCACGGTTTTGTTAGACAAAACAATCCTTTTCCACCCCAAGAACCAAGGACTTAGTCACAGCTTGGGGCACAAAAAGTGTAAACAATGGCAAATTGAGGAGAGCAAATTGGGAAGATGGGACTTCATAACCTGAAGCTGTAATTGGATAATTAACCTCAGTATGTCAATGGACCAAAACTTATAAACCGATCATCCATCTCGCATCCATCTCAAGTCCATCTTGGGAAGAGCTATGGCCAGGCTCTTGTACTGCCCAAGGTGTATCCTTTGAAGGCCTTTTAATAAATACCTGCTTTATTCCTTCTTAACTCTGTCCAGCCTCTGTTTCAGGTCAGCCTGGAACACTGATGTGTTCTTTCCTTTGAATGACGCAGCTGAAGTGAACCACATGGCCATTTTAACATGACCTATTTTAAAGGATAATTAACACTGCAGAGTATGGTGGAATTAAAAACGTAATGCTGACTTTATTTTTTGCTGTTATTTCTTTATTCAGGATTCTAGATTTTGTCCAGTCACTTGCATGAGGTAGAAGTTGAGTAGACTTTTCACCTGGATGCATTTTGTATGATTCAAAATTCGTGGCTTAGATTTACAGATACCACCATGAAATTCAAAATTTTGGTGTTACAGTACTTGTTTTAGAAGTACTTTGGTCCTTTTTGTCAACATTAGGAGCATTAATAAGTACATAAAGTAAAAGCTTGTGTCTGTATAGCAAAATTCCTCTTCTCCAAGCTTAGGTGAATGTAATTTCTGTCAGCAAGTTCTTGGAGGTTTGAATTTTGGTGTCTTCTTCAACTCTGAGAGAAAACAAGCATGTAAAAAATCTGAATTTTGTTTCTCTTGATTGCATTCTTTGAAGCATCGATACTGGTAAAATATAGAGTTGTGTTTGAATGCAAAGTGAAAAGAACAACAATAGAACTATAGAAAATCTGATTCACTGGCTTTCTGTAAATAAGAAGTTTTCAGTGAAGATGTTCCAACCTCAACTGGCATCTGAAGAAGTGTGACAGCTCTTGAAACACTGTCTTTCATCTACAACATAGCTGTCACAATTAGTTCTCGCACCAGTTCCTTGATCCTACTCAGAAAGACAGCATTCATCTTATTAAATGCTGAAGTAGGTTTTTGTGTGTGGAAAGACAACACAGGATACATTTTTAATGTCCTGAATATTCAAAATAAGTTATTACTCATTATCATGCTGTGCTGTCATATCAGATTTAACATGTTCAGATGAAAAGGTAATACATTAGTCACCTCTCATACTACAAATACATATTATTTCTAGTCAGAAAATGATAAGTACTGACTATATTCTGCAAGCTCCACTTAGAATAAACACTGTGATACTCTCTAATGCTGCTGAGATCTGATGTTTTATCCTCCTTGCATGCTTTCAACAACTGATTCTTTCTTTAATCTCATTCTCCATTTTATTCAGAAAATTGCAAAGGAGACATAACACAATAAAAGTGTATGATGGAATCAGCAAAATAAACCTGCCTAAGTCTGCTTTTAAGAGTGGTTTTCATGATTAACCTCACCTCTCCAGTTCTGCTTCCACAGATTTCCCAGATTTTCAGCAGTATTGAACTGCTGCAGTAGTATTACATATGGGCTGGATCTGGACTGCTCAAAAGTAAAATGAAGTTCAGCAAATCTGTTATTCACACAGAGAATTATTATTCAACTGTGTATTTTTTCATGTTTTCTAAGGAATATCTACTCAATGGCTTAAAAATTTTTAGGGTTTTGTCATAAGTTTTCCTTTCAGGACTCTCACTGGCTTAACAAATAAGGTGGGAAGGGCAGATGTGCCAAATAAACAGGGGTCTTTCCCATCCAGAACTCAGAGCTGTGCATTAAACAGACTGGTAAGAAATACATCACTCTGTTGTGCTTCTGTTTGACAAGTGGAAAAAGCTACCTAGAACTTTAAAAATTAAGTTGCACTCTTAACATAACTCACATTGTTCTTCTGGCTATAGCCATCAGTGTCTTGTAATTTTAGGAAGAGCAATGGAAATAATCCCTCTTATTGATTAATCACGTTGTCTGAATGATATATTGTTTCCTGAAATTTCTGTTGTTTTCCAGGCCTGTTCTAAGTGATAAAGTTCCTTTTTTTTTGCCTTAATGATATCAGAAAAAAATATTTTGAAGAAGTGTAGAGAATCAGCCCAATAAGTTCCTCCTTGCTGAAATATGTTAGCAGGGTCAGATGATATTGTTCAAAAATCTTGTAAGCAAAGAAAAATTGGAATTATTGCAAGGCATTTTGGTACAGAAGCTACATAAACCTGTACCTGTTTTCCAGACACTTTGAAAACAAAGGGAGTTCTCAGCAATACATGCTGTTCTCAGCATGGGCATTGCTAAGTAGTCTCAGCAATTCTATACTATAATTTGTTTCAATTTTTACTTTCAGATACAAAGAAAGTTCAAATTTAACAATTGGAAGCACTGATGTTAAAGAAGAAAAGTTTGAAAAGTCACCATCAATTGATGCCGACATTCTTGTAGTTAGATACTGGAGTTCAGCAGAGATTTTTTTCTGTGTGAAAGTTAGTTTTATCCTCAGAATTAAGATAACACAAACCATTAAGATAACACAAATTGTTTATGTGTGTAGAGAAAACTCAATTGACATTAGGTAGCACTACTAAAACACCTTTTTTTCCAACATGGTTTTACATTTTTTACTGAGACGTGATTTTTAAAGTTTTGAAATTGAAAGTAAGGGCTGCTAGAGCTTGTTGGGCCCAGTGGAGGTCAGGAGCTGGGAAGTGCTCCTTCCCAACCCACTGAAGCAAAATTTGATGGAATTCAATCCCAGAGAGGGGATCCTCTTGTCCCACTCCCACTGAAGTCTGAGATGCAACCTGTAGTGAGGCTGGGCATGTGTTCCCAATAGGAAAATGGGCATACACCATACACAGAGGAGCAATCACAGACATCCATGGACAGAACAGTTCTCTTACAGCGCTCATGTAACAACATACAGCACTCATGTAAACATGATCTACGCTGATGGTCTAGTTCCTTCTTTCTGCAGGATCAGGTCTGATGGGATATACACTTCCTGACAACCATCACCCACAGGCACACTTTCCCTCGTGGGTCTGGCATGTGGAGTTTTACTCAATACAATATCCATACCCAGGCTCTGCTCCCTTTGCAAAGTGACTAGCTCAACCCTCGGGTCTTTCCAAATTCAGACCTCCTGCTTGCCAGCCAGTTCTGTTTGAATTTTCTTTGTGGTTGCACACGCATTCCCCCACACACCCTGTGGGTCTCCTCAGGGACTGGTCTGAGACAGCTCAGCTCCTGACACCCTCAGTTGTACACCTACATGATCTCTCTCCAGTGGCACCATCCTGTGTCCCTTGCCATCTAGTCCAGCACGAAGTTTGCTGCCATTCACACACATGCAGGCTCAGAATAAGGGCTGCACTTACACCTACACAGAGGATGGTTAGAGACAGAGTTTAGTAACAATATACAATAGACTTATTTAGAAAAGTGTTCACCTGCATCCATTTCCTTTCATCCCTTCTTGTCAGCATCTACCTATATTTGTACATCTCTGATCCATGTTTATGCCTTGCTTTCCTCTCCTGTGTCCCATTCCCTAAATGCCATGTAAGTTTTCCACATACCCATAATGCCCTTAAGATATACCATTGTGTTTTACACAATTCCAAGTTTCTGCCCACTAGCAAAATTAACTATCCTGTGCTAGCCTGGTAGCCTTTTAGGCAGGAATCACTCTTAAAAGGCAGGGCATCCTGGAAAGGAAGATTTTTCATTGAAGGTTCTTGGTAGGTTTCCCACCAAAAATCCTGACTGCAGCAACCTCTTTCCATCATCTTAGAAGCAGCAAATTCAGTGGCTTCTGTTTGCAATGTTACTCATCAACTGTCATTGCCCTTTTGAGCATCGCCATTTGTATTTGATTTGATTAGCCTCTCATCAGGTAGTATAAACCCTGTAAAATTCATAATACAATTTATTTTGTTTAGACCATATAATTTATTTCCATTATTAGCTTACTTTCTTGGAATTTCTAATCCTAAAGGCTTTCTTTGAACGGTCTGTAACGTAATTCAGGAAGAACACAGTGTACAGCTTCATATATATATATATATATATATATATATATATATATATATATATAACTTCTTAGCTATTTTATATTCCTAGTGCCTTCTCAGTGTACTTGTCTAGTTTTCTGTGTCTAATGCAATTTAAACTCATACAGTTGCTTTTAAATTTCCAAGAAAATCACAGAACAACGTAGGTTAAGTTGTAGTAAAGCTCCAGGTGAGCTATAATAAAGGTAAAGAGTAATTAGGGCACGATTTCATTACTGTTTTAATTTGCCATAAATCCATGCTCCCTGACTAATTGAGTTTTAGGCAGACTAGACAGATAACTGAATGATTCATTTTCACTCAGATCCATTCCCTGCATCCATCGGGCCACTTCCCTCCTGTAGCAACAGCAGCAATCGATACTCTGTGCTTTTTACTATATTGAAGTGGGAGGGATGACAAAATTTTTTGTAAAATCTATGTGTGGTTTTAAATTATCTTGAAATTTGCTATGTACTTAGGACTGAAGAACAAGGTTGGGGAGTCAAAAAGGCTTTTGAGCAGGAATTTTTTGTTCAAAAATACAGATCCTTTGAGTTTATGTTTTTGGGTGAGTGTTGTAATCTTCACTGCAGTGTTGTTCTCCAGTCTCTGTAGTGCAGTTCTCCTCAGGGGCTCCTCTTGGGCTCTTGACCCACCCCTATTTATTCTTGTTACCTTCACGAGCTACAGCTGCTGCCCAACTAAGGACTTTGCAGCTGTAGCTCGTTTGGAGCAACTAGGACCCACACATAGATCTTACAATACATAGATCTTACAGGGACTCTCTCAATAACAATACATATATTCAGGCCCCGACAGGTGAGTTTTTAGTTAGGGAGAAGAGTAATGTTTATATAAAAGCTGCCTGATATTTTCCCTTTTTTTTTTCCGTCCCTAAGATTCCAGTCATTGTTTTGACCTTCCTGGAACTGAATTCAGAATCTGTCCAATTCAGTATGCAAAACTCCCTGTCATAAATGGAAACAATATGTGAAAAAGCTCTGCATATATAGTGGATTTGTCCAAATAATGTGTAATTAGGAGCAAAATACTTATGTGCAGAATAATAAAGATTGTCATGCAAAATGCACCCCACATGTAGGATAGTGATGTGCCATAGCTATTGAACCTGAACAAATAGATCAGTGCTGTAAAATAAGTCCTATGTTTGGTAGTTTTTCGTGCTTGAACTCCCATTTTTGAGACTTCCTGAGCTTGTATCTCTGCTGATGGCTGGGGCAAGGGTGAAAACAATATGTAAAACCATCTCAGATAATATTAAGTAAATAGAAAACACACGTTGGAAAAAAACAATTAATTTTGTGGGATTGTCATGTTCCTTAAATTTTCTTTGCCTTTTTTACAGGAGTTTGCATAAAACTGAATTTGACATTTGGAAAGGGCACAAGATGCTTCTAGGCAACCTTATCTCCTCATTGCTAAAGTTTTGGGAAAATTAATGTTTATTGGATGTGTCACAAATCGTTGTTTATTCTTTGTGAGCTGCTTGTGCCTCTAGGCACTATGCATGTATGAATGGAGACCTTGCAATGTCTTCTTAGAAACAGATTAAATGAGTCAGAGTTTTTTATTGTTAATTTTTCTCATTATACAAGAAAATTTTTCTATTCACTAAATATTTTTTGTCAAATTTTACATCCAGTTTTTTATGAAATGCTTATTTGCCTTCTGGATAGTTTTAGGGAAGGTTGATTTGCTTTGCTGAGTTATTTTCCATTTTAAATAATTACCAAATAAGACTCCAAAAAGATGAAAGAAAAGGCTGAAAGCTTTCCTGTTTTGTGGGCTACCAGGGATACATCTAGCCTTTATTCTGTGTCAAAGACTTTGCAGAGTCATTATTTACATTTTGAAGTTTCCAGAGGCTACTAAACATGACTCTTTCAATTCAGTCAAGGCAGGTCAGTTCATTTTCAAGGTTTTGATACTGTTAAAGGTAATGACACTGCTGTCAGCTCTGTATTTTGCTATTATTAGTAATATGTATTAAATATTTAGTAAGGTATTTGCAAATTATAATTATTTAATGGAAGTGATAATATGGCAGATATTTTAAATAAATTTTTCTTTGTGTTCATGTTTAATCATGATCTGTCATTCTCGAGAGACTATAATAGTTAAATAGTTCTGTGCAATGCTGTAAGATTATTACTTCCCTCAGTCTTAAGATATCTTAATTCTACCCTTGTTTATTCTAATTAAATATACTAAAGATCTTTTTTTTTTCTCTTTTCCAAACTGTTTGCACTTAGCAATGTAGCAAGAAAGCATCAGCTTCATTGTTGTGGATCCTGAAATCATCTGGAATAATTGCAAACCGTCCTTGGCCAAGGATCACTCTTACATTGACAACCACTGCTATAATTTTAACTATGGCTGTATTCAACATGGTAAGGGAAAAAGGGGTATTTTTTCCTGGTTTTTTGTCCATTTAAGATTTGTTGTTGTTGTTGTTATTCAGTATTTGTTTAGATGTTAAATTTATGGCCTGTTGCTATGCCAGGAACCTGCGTGGTAATTGCCAGAGACAGAAATGTAAAGCAGAGCAAAAGAAACATACTGTGTAATTGAGACCTCTGCAAACCGGATGCTCAACAAGAGCTCAGACCCTGGCTAAATTTGTTAAAGAAAAATATTATTTATAATGAACAGAAAGCAATTAAATCTCAGGTTTGAATTGTGCAAGTCCCTTAGTTATCTGTGCGTTGCTTAGAAAAGCAGCATTGCTGAGACAATCAAGTATCTCCTCATAGGATTTGTGGAAGACTTTATGTGAAACAAACCAAACTTTATTCGGTTTTGTGATGCTTCTCTGCTGACCCCAAAATTATCATAAGGTATACATTATTGGTGTCACATGCTTGATTTTTTTAAATAAGAAAAAAATCCAAAGTTACGTCAAAACTTCAAAAGTACTGACCTACAAATTCATTAGGGCTTATGTTTACTTAAGTGACTTCAACCTGTGCTTTTCTCTCCTAACAGAAAAAATTTATGTAATTTTATTATTCCTTTGCAACTATAGAGTAAATTATAGAGTAAATCTGTAAGCAATTATAGAGTAAATCTGTCATTAGTTTGCCTAAAGCATGAATCTTAATGATCTCATTTAGTCCGAAATGTCTGTTGTCTAATGGGATGAGCAGTACACGGGATCAAAAGTCTTCCTTTGTTTTGCCCTGTTGGCTAAGGTGGATTCTGTTTGTAAACCTGTGAAAGTGTTCAGTTCAGTTCTGCATCTGCAAAGTGGGAACTCTGACATTTATTCAGGCAATGTTTTCATCACAACATCAATGCATAAACATTCATGTTTCAAGTGAGCGAGGTTCAGTGCTTTTGAAATTGCAACCTTAATGCTTGCTTGAGTTGCCAGTACTTTTGTTACTTAGGATTTATAAAGGACTTAGAGATTGATAATGCCTACACTGTTTTATTTTGTTTTCCCACATTTCAGAGGACCCTTAATCAATCATTTGTTACACTATGTACTAAACTTGTCCAAATGATGTAATGTGGGCTTTTAAATGTGAACACTTTAAATAGTTGGGAGAATGTTCTCTCCACTTTATTGTTAAATTTTTCTAGTCTTGTTAATGTTGGTTTTTTGTTCTTTCTTTTTCCTGCTTTGTTTGAAGAAGAGGAGAGAAACACAAAACCAATTCCATTTCCAAAATCTAAAATTCACCTAAGTGAATTTAGTGTGTAAGGGTGGGAGAGGTGAAACTCAAAGAAGCAGTGGCTGACAATAATATAAAACTGAATATAAACTGACTTTTCATCAGTGAAAGCAGTTAGCAATGGAAACAATTATTCTGAAAAGCTGTTGATTGTCCATTAGCTGAAAACTTTTTGAATTATAACCTTTAGCCTTGAAAAAGTTATACAACAGCAAAACCCTCAGATTTAGTAACTTGTAGAATGAAGATCAGGCTAGACTTTCTCTTTTTTTAAACTCTGTCAATATATCAGAAGAAAATAAAGAACCTACTTGGGTTTAAATTATACGTTGATTTAGGCTTCATGCATATGGTTATTTATTAAGTAAAAAAATGTAAAAGGAGATATAGTCAGCGACTGTTTTTTGCTTAGACTAAAGTTCTACTAGTGCTTATAGCCCACATCAAACTTGGCCTTCAAGCAGTAAAAGACATTCTAGCATAAAAAAAGTAGTTGTTCTGTACATAATTTTTAGAAAAAGGTTTTAATTTAATTGGCTTATGTCCAGTTTTATGTGGACTGAATGTTACAGTAATACCTAATAGGCTGTATTTTAAAGTCTTAGTGCCTTATAAGCAATGTTACAGAGTTACAAATAATCATGTTCCATGATATTCATGAGATGGTAATTTTAAGTACAATTCCCACCTTGAAATTAAACCTTAATAGTTTGACTAGCAAAAATGACTTTAAATGTGATTGTGAATTTTGCATTAGCAAATTGTGGGAGAGACTCTGAAGTATCATTGTTATATCTCCAAGCAACATGTACTTAATAGCAGAGTCCGTTAACTGCATTTACTTCCATGAGCCATTTTAGTAGCAAAAGGCAAAATGTAGCCGTTAAGATTTAATGGAGATAAAGAGTGTCTAACCATGCCACACCTAATAATTCATCATTAAGAGCAAAAAGCCAAGTAAAACTCAGTCTTCATGGTCAAGAGAGACTGGAGAAGAGTGGGGGTGCAATTTTATTTGGAATTAGCTGTTTCAGCTCATGTCTAAATCTCTTGTTCAGGTTTGAGATGTGTGTAGTCCTCATCAGCAAAGAGAAGTTAAAAATCAGCTAATGTCACATAAATATCAAATGGTTCTGAGCTGAAGGGAGAGGATAAGCATTAGATCTGGTGCTAGATAGACAGTAGGACATCTAGCCAGTTGCTGAGGAAAGCTGTTTTTGTCAAGCTGATGTGCTTTAAACTGATCAGGAGAAAGAATCCTGCATGGAGCAATACAGGAGGCCCAGAAAGACAGTAGGACTGCATGATTGTGAAGGGTTACTACTTGAAAACTGATTGAATGACTGCAGGCAGTACATCAAATGATTGTGCCTTATCATCCTCTGGGATTGATTAGATCTTAAGGAATAGTGCATGATAAAAGAGTCCTGCAACAGCTCTTGGTTTCAGTGACTTCTGCATCAAATGCATGACTGGTTCTTGGCACAAGCAACAAGATCTCAGGCTTGTACTGTCCCACAAAGTCTTAATTACTCTAACCACCAGCTTTAGGATTCAGGATCATAGAATCATTGAATATTTGGGGTTGAAAAGAATCTTAAAAAGTCATTTAGTTCATCCCTCCCCACTTGCCATGGGCAGGGACATCTTTAACTGACTCTGATTGCTCAGTCCTGTCTAACCTGACTTTTGAGTGTTTCCAGGAATGAGACATCCAGCACCTCCCTGAGAAACCTGTTCTAGTGCCTTACCACCCTCATCATATGTTTCCTTATGTCTGAATCTACCCTGTTTTAGTTTAAAACCGTTACCCCTTGTCCTGTCACAACAGACCCTGCTACAAAGTTTGCCCCAATCTTTCTTAGGCCCTTCAGGTACTGGAAGGTCTCCCTGGGGAATTCTCTGGGCTGAACAACCCCAGGTCTCTCAGCCTTTCTTCAAAAAAGAAGTGTTCCAGCCCTCTGATTATCTTTGTGGCCCTTCTCTAGATATTACTTGTTTTCCTATCTTTACATCCAGTGAATGTTAACAACTGGACTGTTTCCTCTCAAAGAAAACAGGTTTAGGAATGTGAATACTGAGAGAGGTTTGAGTATTTTGTTCCATTGGTTATTGTACATCTGTGAGCCCAAATTGCCTTAAATGTATTAGCCCCCTCTAAGTCATGAATGATGCTGTGTTCAAATAATGACAAATAATTAATCAAACCTGCTTTCATTCTCATAGTGGAAAGTTGGTTTTTGTAACAGATCTTCCTTTTAGTGTAGCTGACTCTGTTGGTGAACTTGTATTTTTAATTGTTAATTGTTAGCACATACACTCTAATTATACAGTGCCCACAGTGCCTGGCACATTGAATACAGTTTTGGATGGTGCCTAATGCATGTCTTTTGAGAAGAATAAATAGACACTGTCTAGAGGTTGACCTGGCCAGGGAGTTGGAAGGAGAAAGCACAGCTGAAGAAATGTAGTTTAAGTGGTACTTGCAGGGCCCAGTCACAAATCTATTCCAGGATTTAAGGAACTCGAAAAAATCAGTATCAGTCTAGGTACACTGGATTAGTAGAGATGTGCTAGCAGGTGAGACACTGCTTTGAAATCATGTTTACAGTTCTGATTTCTTTCAAAGGTGTGGGAAGAGGTAGAGTCACGCTGTCACTGCCTTTATAAATGAGCATTTCTCCATATCTGTCAAATACAAAAATCATGCTGTCTGAGTCTGTAAAGGGCCAGCAGGCTCCTCATCTTTCCTGTTGGTGGGAGCTTTGAACAAGG
This sequence comes from Ammodramus savannarum pratensis, assembly GCA_020466415.1. NCBI lineage: Eukaryota > Metazoa > Chordata > Aves > Passeriformes > Passerellidae > Ammodramus > Ammodramus savannarum. The sequence continues at coordinate 61,650,902 of JAHXMQ010000807.1, forward strand.
CAGTGACTTGCCAATACATATTGCCTCTTCAGGGGGCTAGGGATTGAATACATGGTTGCACAAAGACAGTTATGCATTTTCACTTGCACACAAACTTTCATAGGAAATAAATTATTGAGCAACGTTAATTTGGTCCATTTATGCTACAAGACACCAAATAACACAGATGCATGAGCACTTTGATGTTAAGAAGCCTTGTACCAACTCAGAGGAAAAATGCTCTAAAATTTCTGCTAAATGCATTTCAGTACTTCTGGATTTTTGTTATCCTTTTACAACTTACCAATATCTCAGCATCACCTTTATTTGGTAAAAAAATACATAATAGTCTTGGTAAGAACTTAGCATTCCAGGCTGTCCTTAAACCTCTCCTTTTGAGCTTGGGAAGAGGGGGAATGATATTGAAATTTGTCATTCTTCACACTATTCTTGGGGCATTCTTGTGAGGATCTGGGAATAAAAGTCCTGACTCAACTGCCAGACAAACTGCCATTTTTCAAAGGAAGCTGTGATATGCATTCTACACCCAAGTACTTTCATACCTCAGTGGGAAAGATGGCTTCTTTTCTAATGAGATCTAAACTAGTGAATACAGTAGTTGTTGTTTTCAGACAACAAAAGAGATGCACTAATTTGCTTATCCCATGTTTTGGGGGGAGGTTCTGTCACCACATGGCTCCCACTGAAAGTAGGTATTTTCATTATGTGAGGCAGAAAACTCACAGCTGAGGATTGCAGGTCATGTGAACACAAGAAAAGAAAACACTGTCAGAATATATGAAGTTAAAATAAGAACGTAATGCTAGCATGCTCAGACGTTCCCTGGCAAACATTGGTATTCATAAAAAATACTGCTTTCATTTGAGTCATTTGTGTGGGTGTGACTGCTTAGTAGGACTGAACCTACTCTTACAAAAAATACTATGTTGAAGAACAATATGTATCTTCAAAGCATGATAGCAGATGTAGGTAACCGATGAAAGACAAGAAAGACAAGTGCAAACACATCATTCAGAAATAAGTGTTGTTTGGCTCATGGCAGGTGGCAACACTTCCATATCCTTTTTGTTCTCCTTTTTATTTTTATTAATATATGCATAGATATACCATATTTCATACAGTGTTCTGTGTATGCAGGTAACATTTATAGGTCAGAAATGCTTTGTGCAAGGTTCAAAACCCAAATTAAAATGCTTTATTCTAAATTACATATATAAATATGCATGCCATATGTCTTTTTGTAATATAATTGTGTTTGAGTTCTTCATGTTATATAATCTTTGCTCTGGGGACATGCAAAAAGTGGAATTCTGAAACTAAATATTTCATGTCCACAGAAAAAGTATATGCACTGTTAGTGGGATGTGGTTCTCATGGCAAATGCTCTTGTTAACAGAAGTTATTAAATAGCTAGAGGGAGGGAGGGAAAGTAAATCCTCAAAGCTGTCTGAAGGGGATTTTTTGTCCAAAGTTGTTCCAGTCAAAAGAGGCAGGTGAGCATCAGCTGGCTTAAAAAGTAACCAAGAAATTTCAGAAAATCCTTAAGTAGAGTAGGAAATAGTGTGAAAATAAGAATAAAAGAAATAGAATCACAGAATAGATGAGGTTGGAAAGGACCACAGTGATCATCTGGTCCAACCTCCCTGCTCAAGCAGGGTCATCCTAGAGCACATGGCACAGGATTGTGTCCAGACAGCTCTTGAATATCTCCACTGAGGGAGACTCCACAGCCTCTCTGGGCAATGTGGAAATATGTGACAGGAGGCAGAGAGCTATGTGTGGAAAGAGATGACTGTCAGAAAACTATTTTGACACTGTAATATGTCACCTCTCTGGCATCAACCTATGCTTCAGCCAGCAAGAGCAGCCTGCCTGCCAGATACTGAGCTGCCTGCACAAATGGGCTGGGACAAGCAGGGAGCACTGCTCAGGTTTGTCCCTGCACAGGAACCTGCAGGGTTCTCTCTCCAGCATGTGCATTGGCAGCTTGCAGGGAGCTGCACAGGTGCACATAGAGTACCTGCATCTCCTTTCAGCAGCGTGTGCCAGCAGGGCAACCTGCATTGCAGAAGGGGAGTGTGTGCATTTCACCCACACATCCTGTGGGAAGAGGCAGAGGTGCATGTAACTCCCTTCATGTGCACATCATTAGAGCTCTTTGGGATCAGTTATAGAAGGATGTTTCAAAATCTGCAGGAGTTCATTAACATTTTGTAGGGTCTGTTTTCATGGTTTATCTGTTCTATTTCTGATACTGATTCTCGTCTGTAGCAGCGTGGGGTGTTTCCCCAATGGAAAGAGAGTCAAAGGATTCCACACTCATCCTTACTTTGTAGTTCACTGATGGCAGGTTAAGTATATGCAGTTTTACATACACAGTTATGTTGGCAAAGCAAGGGAACCCAAAAGTGCAACTGCAGAAACACAGGTGAGTGCCAGCTTGGTGTTGGTAGTAGGTGGCATATTGATAACCTTTGAAAATCCACAACCTTGGACTTCTTTTGAAGGGGAGTTAAGAGAGAGAATGGCTTCAGACTCTTCTCTGCAGAGCTATAAAACATATCAAAGGGCACTCAGCACAAGTGGTGACATGGGAGGTTGGATAGTCTTTAGAAAGATAAAAGGAGTCACTGTGCATGAACAGCGCTGACTGCTGCCAAGGGGGACTGTGGGTCTCCATCCTTGGAAGTTTCTAAGACCTGGCTGTCCAGAACTGTGGCTGAATGACTGACCAGATCTAACATTAGGAAATCAATAAACCATTTTGACCCACATTTAGTTGCTCTGAGTTGAACAGTTCAGGTTTCCTCTGTAACAGTATTTAAAGACAGAAATGGAGAAAGAATTTAGAGGTGGGTTACTCAGTGACTACCTGCAGGGAACAGGGTGTGACAGGGAGGTGACCTCTGGAGCTCTACTCTGGTCAACCATGAGTGGGTTTTCATATTTAGTGTATAAGAGAGACTATGAAACTAATAAATTAAGGTGACAGTCAGTGTCTCTAAGGAAAGGCTTGAGATTTTAGAAAGGAAAAAGTCAGGTAGGGATTTAAGAAAATAAAAAGAACTAGGATGAAATTTAGTAGCAAAAAGGTCAAGATTATAGTTGGTCTGACAGATTAGTGACAAGAAATTCTGATACATGTTGGAAGCTCATCACATGGATAGGCAATGAGTTCAGGAATTTAATTAATTAGGTGAGTTTAATGTCAGCTTAGCTGAATAACAAGAACCATCCATGTGACTGCTTTTAAGTCATGGTAAGCATGAACTGCATTTTCCCAATGAAGGAAGACTACCTTCACATTTGCTGAGCATGATGTTAATAGCTGGGGTGATGTCCATGTGCAGAATGTGTTAAGCTGTCTGAGCCCCAGCTGCATGAGGTACAGTGAGCTTTTAAGGTTTTGTAGCTGTGAGCAAAGGAGCATTCTTCTGGATATATAAATTCAGGTTTTTTATTCAATTTATTCAAAACATATAAATCCCTCAAAGGCAGATGTCAAGAGGATGGTGCCGGGCTCTCTTTCGTGGTGTCCAGCAACAGGATGAGGAGCAATGGCCATAAACTAAAACACAACAAGTTTCACCTCAACATGAAGAAGAACTTTACATTGAGGGAGGAGAAGGCTGCCCAGGAAGGTTGTGGACTCTCCCTGTCTGGAGTCATTCAAAACCCACCTGGACACTTTGATGCATAGCCTGATCTAGGTGACTGTGCCACAGCAGGGGCATTAGACTGGATGATCTCCAGAGGTCCCTTCCAACCCTAAAAATTCAATGACTCTAGGATGGATGAGAATATATTTTCTGTAGAATTTGTATTAGTGCTATTGCATGACTCACTGATAAAATCTGGGAAGTGTGTTGGCAGTTGTGGTCACCCAGAAGGTTGAATTGAAAGAAATATGTACAGAGGGTGACTACCAGACTAACTGGGGGAATGAAGAGCTTGTTTTCAGGGAAGAAACAAGAAAAAACATAGATTGATGAGCACAATGAAGCCTGAGATTACACTAAATATTAGGACTTTAAATACTAGGGAGAGGAAGAAGCCATGTGAAAACTAAAGGATGAGATTATGACAACAAGAAGGACAAGCAAACTGGCCATGAATAGTGACTAAATGTAGAAACAGCTTAAATATTGAGATTCAAACTACTGGAATAAATGTAGTCACCAAAATCTAAATTGTTAAGAAAGTACTGGATCACTGCATCAAGGAGGTCTGTATGATGTTGGTTTCCTGTGTGATTACTGGCTGAATTTGATGCCCCAAGAGATAACTGGATCCACTTTTCCGTTTCAATTCCATCAGTTCCGATATTAATGTCAGCATTATGCTGTTATTGTATCAACTTCAGTAATGGCTCCATATTCTTTCTGTAATTCTTCCTTTGTTTAAATAGGATATTCAGTTGAGGTAAATCCAGGAATTATTAACATTGAGTTTATTTCGTCAATGTCTCTTGGATGTGCAAGCTTCTGATATATGAAAGTAATACAACAAAGAGCCTTTTGTCTTTTATTCAAGTAGAAAGTGTCAGATGAAGGTTACCACACTTATTTTTGTTTGAGAATGCAGGAACAAGTAATCATGGTATGTCATCTTCCTTTTCCTATTTCAAACTAAAATACAAGTGAAATACTAAAATTAAATGGTTACATGTAAAGCTTTCTCTGTTTCCCCATTTCTCTGTTCTCTATTTTGACCTTAAACTGCTGTCATGCTAATGGATTATATGTTGATTTTTTTTTCTAGTTTTTCCTGGATAATGCTGTGATAGATTTTCCCTCAGTTCTTAATTCATCAAATGCAAGTTTTCCTAATTCAAGTAATCAGACACGGTGGTGTATACAAAATAACTGTTTTTTCCTACCGGTAAGTTCATTTCACATTTCTTTGTTTGTTTACAACAATTACACTAAATTGACTGTTACCAGATCTGCTTGAAGTTAAACACCCACCCATTTTTTAGACTGCAGTAAAAGCTTGATTCTTTTTTTTTTTTAGTCAGCTACAACTGCATTTGAAGTAAGTGGGAAGTTAAATGAGATTAGTACTTCTGAAAATAGAGGTTTTAATGAATGTCAGATTAAAAAAGCAGGAAACAGTGTAATAACAAGGAATCTTAATTCACCCATGCTAACACATTACAAGATATCAAGATAACACACAGCATCTGCAAAACAGACTGTGCACTGAAAGCCAGGTTAGTCTGCAGGCAGGTTTCCCATGGTGGGAATATTTTCAGATGGCTGACCTGAAAATATTCACCATTTTCATCAAATGTGAAATTGTCACACTTCAGTCATTGCATATTTTTGGGAAAGCTGGTGTGAGAGGGGTGGAAATAAAACTCTCATGTGCCACTATATAAACTGCTTAAGAGACCTGAACTGATCTGAAGGGGATGTCTCAGTGTGAACAGAAGCACAATGGCACATGCAAGAGGAGGGGGAAGGACATTGCTGCAAAAAAGTGAGACCTGTGTTCTAGAGAGCAGTGATTCCTTAAAGCATTACAAAAGACCTGCAGCTGAAAATGTCAAGCCATATATTGTGTCAAAATATATGGGTTTGGGTGAATAAGCTGGTGGCAGCAGGAGGAAAAGGAAGTTTATTTCGTCTCTATGGTGAAATAATTACCAAAATGGTGTGTCCTGAGTTCAGGATTTATAGATTTTAAAGTATTAAAACAAATTCTTTCATCTATGAAAATTTGTCTTTGATAGATTGGCATAAAAAAATTATGTTAAAATTTCACTTCTGACATTAATAAAAGAAAAATTAAAGTTAGCTAAAGATTTTAAAACTTTAAAACATCTCTCAAATAAGCATTGTTTTCATCCCCAGACACTGCAAACATTTTAGCTGGAAAAAGCTTTAAATTCCTTTTGAGTTACCATTTTTAATTTTTTTTCTTTAATCTGGGAGTAAAATTTCTCTCTTTTCACTCTATTAGATATTGAATACTTAGGCTGACAAATGTTTGTTTCCTTAAATTAAAAATGTGTTATTTTGAATCAGTGTGTTAGTTTTAAGCTTTGCTCATGTCATTAAACTTTATGTGATTTATGATAGTAAACCTGACATCTATTGACTATGTCATCTAAAATGAGTGCATAAGAGCTTTGGAAATTACTTTAGCCCCAATTGATTTAAGTTCATTTTGAAGCAAAGCAATTTATTTGCCTCCTTCTCTACCTCCCTAAATAACTTTTTTGATTAGTTTAGCTTACTTTTTAAAAAGACTTAGCAAAGATTCCTCAGTAAATTATAGCAACATTTTTGTGTTTAGTTTAGTTTAGTTTTGCTATGATGCTTCTGTAGGTTCTGTGTAATAGAGTTTGACAGGTATATCTGCTCCTGGGACAAAATACAGTCCTGTATTAGTGCTGCCACCTCCACATGATAAATAAATAGAAGTTATAATACTGGCATCTAAAAGATGAAGTTTTGGAATATATTTGATTTGACTAAGATTTTTTTTTACAAAATTACTTTGTCCTCAAGTAATTTTTTCTCTATAGACATATGGGAGTAGAATTCCTTTTTACTTCAGTGAAAATCTTTATACCCACAGAACTGCAGGTCTTAAATTTTAAGAGAAGAGATCAAATGCATTGTGCTGGATCCTACGTGTGTACTACCCTGGTGCAAGACACCAGACCTGTGATCTCAGTCAGAAAGACAATCAGATTTTGTAAGGCATTAGTTAAAATACCTTTATTAGCTAGCACAAGAAAGAAAAAGAGAATATATGGGCTTATGCTGAGGATCTTGATTTATACAGCATGAGGTGCAGATTCTGTCTGTGGAGAGGTTACCCAGGATTTTCCTCTTTTGAGCCGTTGGAGTATTTTCTTAAAAGGGAGCATTTCTATTCACTGCTAGAGCTGTCAGACCAAAGGGCCTCCATGGGAACTTGCTGCTGCACTGTTGGCATCATGTTGGCAGCAGGTGGGAGCTGCCTGCAGGCTCCTGGGTTGTGACAGGTTGGCTGAGCTGGCTGAGGTTGTCCTGGGGCTGGGGGAATGCCCTAAGCAGAGCAGGGGCCTGCACCTGCTCAGCTTCACTGCTCTGTGGATTGCCAGGCTCTCCAGATCTGCTTGCTGCTAACTGAAACGCTGCGCTGCAATGCAAGGTCTGCATTCTGAAATGTGTGGCTGTGCCACTCTTCTCTAATTCATCCACCCTTGTCTGAAATTTTCAATCTATTCTATGTATTTGTATGAAACACTGTCAGAGACTGACTTGAAAATTTCTGGGTCTTTGTCAAACAGTATTCAGTTATGGGTTCAAGACTGCTTCTCCTTGTTACTTTTTGGGAAACTGATTTCAACACTAGAATGCCATATTGACTCAAAAAAAGAATGCTGCTATTTTTATGTAACCATGAATTTGGAGGGTGACCTCCTCTGAAATGCAGCTAACAGAGAAGTTTTATTTTTTTCATGATTCTGAACAATAGTTCTATGTATTTCTTATTTCAACCAGATCTTTGAGCAAATTACAGTAGCAGCAAAGATTGAGATGGCAGATAAATTCTGTCTGATGGGTGCTGTGAAAATTATCCTTCTTAGTGATCCTCCAAAATTAGTATACAGTGATTCAGGTTCTGTCAAAAGTGCTGCCATCAACAAGTCAACAGTAGTCCGAAAATAGCATGACTAGAAATAGAGTGCTTTGTAGTTTCAGAAAAGAAACTTCCTTGCAAGGTGCAGGACTGTAATTTTCAGGAAGCATTTCTGGCAAAGGGGTTGCATATTAAAGACTAAGATAATGATTCTAGAGATGATTCCTGTTTTAGCATTAATTTTGGTGCTGTAATCAACTGCCAGGAAATATTAGAAGAAAATATTTTTCCAGAAATTTAACTTCAACTCTACATATTTTTGTTGATATATATGACATAGGAAAGAAAAGGTTTTTTTTTTTTTTAGCAATTGAATCTGTTTTTATATGGTTATCCACAGGATTTGAGAGAAGGATTTTTTATATTTATATTATGCATAGGCCCTGTTAATAGCTTTGTATTTTTCCTATCCTGGCTGTTTATAAAATTGCATATCTGTGAGATTCATAACTGTGTACTGCATCAGTTTACAACAGCTGCAAATATAGACAATGAAATTATTGCTTCAGGCCTTTAGACATTTTTACCTTGACCCAAATGCTAGCAAGACATTCAGGGTAATCCTGGGACTCAAGCATGAATGAAAATTTTACAGTGGAACAGGAGTAAATCTTATGTCACTCTGCTGGCAACAGAGTCTTACATTAGATTTCAACACCAGCAGTGGTATCCCACAAATGCAGATGAGTAAATCAAAAGTGTCCAAGGGTGAAAATTAGGGAGCATAAATTTATTTTTATTGGCTGTCTATAAACCATAGTGTCTCAGATTGTGATAGATTGCACACTTCAGTGGTCAGTCAATGGTTTGTTTTTTAAAGTAGCCTTAGCATTTTATTATGCATGATTTCCTACTCAAGAGCCAAATTCTAAATATTTTCCATTTGATTTCTCTTTGCCAGTATTTTATATACAGCTGCATATTAGGGCTCATTTCCTGTTCTGTTTTCCTGAGGATAAATTATGAGTTGAAAATGGTAATAATGTTGATTGCATTGGTGGGCTACAATGTTATCCTTCTGCACACTCATGGGCCCATGCTGGATGACTACAGCAAATTTATGTATGCAATGGCACCTCTTAGAAGGTAGGTGGCTAACTCCAGTGTTTCTGAAGTTTAACACTACCCATGGTAGCTCTTAGTCATGGAACACACGTGTTTGGCTGTGTAATCTGAGTCACAATGTAAAATCATTGTCATGGTGCAGCAAATGTTTGATTTAATGTCACTCCTCAGAGCATTAGAATAAAAGAAGTCTGGACAAGGCATTTAAATCACACACTGTAGGAAATGGTGTACGGTTTAATTTGAATTGTTGTCACAAAGACGAAAGAAGTCATTAAAAGAAGTCATCACCAAGTTTGTTAAGGCTGCAAGCTGCACATAATTAAGGCTTTTAGGGCATATTTGCTACAAGCTGAAGGAAATCAGCTTCCCCAGAACTATTACATGGTCTGAAATGCTTACAAATAAAGTCGTAGTGATTGAACAAATTAGTAGACCAACAGTATGGATATTTTTTATTTTATTTTGCCATGCCTGTGCATTTGTATGTTAAGTTCTTAGTGAGGCTGCTGAAATCTTTGTTACAGCTGATAATATGTAAGACAAAATTATGACTCCAGTTCTTGTTTTTGCTGTGTAAAATAATTTTGGACAGCTGTAATTTCTACCTTATTTTCAAAACAAAGAGGTGATTCTCTTCTGTGTAGGCCAAGTGTATGGCATATGCCACACCAGAAAATCTGGATATTCAGCTTGTAGTTTCAGTATAATTTTTCCTGTGCTGTAACAATCACGGAAGAGGATCTCATTTGAAAATTTGGGGAAAAAATGTATGTTTTCTTTGCACTTAAATCTAAAGATTAAATGAACAAACCTAAGTGTTTGTTTCCATTTTATTAATGGAAAGAGTATGTGTGTGATGGTATGGAGAATCAGGGGACAGCTTAGATTGAGCTTGTGCTTCTGGCAGCTTTGATTTTGTCAGTCAAGCTCTGCATCTGTTGGTATTTTCCTTCCTAAATCTTTCACCAAGGTTTTTTTTTCAGAGGCATGAGTAGGAGAGTTCTAGTGTGAACTGTTTTCCATTGCCTTTAGTGACTTTTGCCAAAGCAGAGTTTTTAATAAACTCTTTACAAGATCTAGTTTGTGCCTCCTCAGGAGAAAAGGCATCTTGGGAGATAGATGCTTTAGTTTCTTTTTCTGCATATTCACTGGATATGGTTGAGCTCTGCACAATGGAAACAGTGTTATTGCATTAAAAATCTATTTTTATTCTACTTGTATAGAATAAGCCACAAATGCTCTCCATTTGCAAGTAAAAAAGGACATTATTTTTCCTAAATCCTCATCTTATTATTGGACTTCAAAATGTAGGCACATTTGCAGAGAATACTGTAGAGGTAATTAAATCTACATAATATAAATAATGATATTTTATCAAATAATATATTGTATAATATTTAAATGTTCTTAGTTTATGTACCAGAAAGTAGTGCATATAAATTGTGGTCCTATTTTTGTGTTTGAAGTAATATTAGTTTAACTTTTGAGCTGCCTGCTTTACTTATGTTTTTATTTTGTAGGCCAGGAATACTGAAGGACCTGAAGACAATGGGCTCAATTTCCTTGTTCATATTCTTCATCACATTACTGGTTTTGGGTAGACAGGTAAGACACACACTTCTCTTCACCTGCACCAGTGGACACAATGCCAGCTGCCACATGCAGCCTGTCACCTTCTCAAAGAAACACCTTTGTCCTGTTCTTTCCCATAGCCTTGCAAAGGAGTGTCAGGAGCATCTACAACATAATTTTCTTTCTTGCCTTCCAATATCCCTTAAAACTCACCAGTAACTAACACTGACACTATGCTGATAGTGTAGTGTGACTATTGCTTCTCATTCTGACCAATAGTGGCTCCTAGCTTCCTGCCTTGTTCCCATCTGTCTGCATCCATCTGCTGTCTCCCTGGCTGCTTAATTGCAAGCTATTTTCTTCACAGTTATTACAATTTGGTGCAGACACAGAAACAATACAGCGTGCACACAGAATTGTACCACATGCTGAGGCCGTGGTTGCACTAAAACTGTGACCCAACAGGAAACTACTCTTTTTATGACCCAGTTGTGCTTTTCCAGAACAAACGTGATATCAATGGTCTTACCCTGTACTAAGCAGAGGCAAGGTGCAAAGGCAGTTCTTTCTCTAAATCCTCAGGCTGGTACAGGATTCATGGCTAAAAGATGCAATTCCAGCCCATTGTGCCAGAACAATGCAGTGCACAAGACAGGGCTCTGAAATGGAAGAGGCAATCCATGTTAGATCTCATGAACAGCCTGAGCCGTCACAGACTGCAGCCTTGGGAAGGACTTTATCCCAGACTGTCCTTAAATCATTCATTTACATTATAACTCCTCAGAAGTTAATGACTGTCATTTAAATTGCCATGCAGGCCCTGCAGGTTGCTACACAAAAATTCTTATCTGGCAGTTTCTGCAGTATTTATTGTAGTGGGGAACATCCTTCTTGATTTAGAAATAACATTCTTCATCTGCCTTGTCAGCAGCAGTACTTAAGAGTTTATTCATTTGATGGTGGTGACAGAGTGGGTCTAGAGCACAGCTACTTTCCCTCAGAAAGAGGGACAAGTTTTTAATCTCATCAGTGGAGAATCTTTAGTCCCTGTCAACCCAAGTCTCGGATGGAGGCAAAGGGTGCAATACCAAGAATAAAGGAGAGAAGGAATATCATCTTCATTGGGAAAACAAAGATTTCTTAGTCTGTTCAGTCACATCAACAAGGAAGTTTGTTCTGCATGCAGCTACAGGTGTATTCTGTCACACCAAGAAAGAAATTAATGTATAATAGAAAAAGTCTTCATTTTTAAAGCTCTAGGTCCAGGATCCTTGTCATGATAACATTTACTTGTAAGCCTTCAGTCTTTTGCCTTTGATTTTTCTAACTTATTCTCTTTTAAAGAAGAAGGAGAAAAAAGCTTCTGCATTTTTAAATGCTCTCAAGCAGTCTAAAATGGAAAATGTTATGAACTAATTTTAATACATACCTGGCATAAGAGTTGCCATTTAAAGTTACTGTTGGTGATATTGATTGGTAGCAAATGCTTGGAAAAAGAATAGGGGAGGAAATCAACCTGCATAGTGCGACCTATTCACGGACATATACTTCCCACCTTCTGCCAGTTAGTATTTCTGTGGCTGTGTTTAACAGCTATTGGCTGTTCTGTTTTCTGTTTCACTGTCTGATCTCTTTTTAACCCATTTGATCTTGCTGGTGTTCCCAAGACTGATAATGAATTTCACAGTTTGATAAAAATTCATGTAACAGTGTCTGTCTTTCTATTTTTAGACTTTCTCTTTTCTACTTTTATTGAGTGGCACTTGTAGGATGCTGTTGAGCCAACTTGGCAGTGTCAACAAAATCAAATTATTCCTTACCCTTCTTCCACAGAGGGTAATATGCAAGTAATTTCTCTGTTAATTATTGCATTTTTTTTGCAGATAATACATATTTTTTCTTTTTCTGATATCTGATTGTTTTAAAAATGCTAAAGATAATAGCTCTGATGGAAAGGACAGCCTTTCTACTTCCCTTCAGCTGCCATTGGTGCTCCTCTGTCCCCAGGATGAGTAACCAAACGTTCATCCAAACAAAAAATGGATGCTCTCCTGCATCTGTGAGCATGCTCACCACTGGTCATAGAGATGCCTCTCCTGAATCAAAAGCAGCAGGGGATCAGTGCCTATCCCCTGGTTCAGTGGGGATGAAGAGACGAAGAGTTAGTATGTCATTACATGGTTTATGAGCCTACCTAATTGCTGTAGCTGCACAGCTAGCATCACCAATGGAACAAGCACACCTTCCCTCTGCTGCTTATTCCTATCCTTTTGTCTCCTCATTTGTACTGGCCCAGCTCACTGTGTAGATGAATAGTGGATCAAAATAGAGAAATGGTCAGGATTAAAAATCAATCTTGCAGAAGTGGTTGGTTTTGAGGCAGATCTATTTTCAAGATTTACGGTGTGGCCACAGCAATGCTTATGCCAGAAGAATGACAGTGAACAGACAAAAGTGTGGTAGAAAAAGCAGAACTTTTTTTTTTTTTTTTTTTTTTTTTTTTTTTTTTTTTTTTTTTTTTTTTTTTTTTTTTGATGGCCCTGCCAGCATAGGTGACAACCATTTCCTGACACTGAGACAAAGTGACTCATTTCACCCTGCATACAGATCCCGAGAGTTACTTGATAATGGGCTGGCAACAGGCAGACAGTGTGCTGAGAATGGTGATTCTGCCACCCTTCCCAAGAGAATCCAGATTGGTGTGGGCTTGACTGTGTAAGGAGTGTGCTCACTTTTAAACGCGGTTGAGCGCTAAATCTCTCTTATGATCTGCTTTGAATCCAATATTGACATAGCCTGTGAATTCCTTTCTCAACAGTACCTAAAATTTTATGTGTCTCGTTCCTCTGTAGGCTGGCTGTATAGTTTTCCATGATTGATTATACTGTAGTTATCCACACTGAATTTCATTGGTAGTTGTACTGCTGAGGTGCTTGAGGCAGCTTCCCAGAGCTGTAAAAACAAAAAAAAAAAAGCTGTTTGTTTTTTCTGTTCTGTTTTTTAGCAAGCTTTCATTTTGCGACAGAATTCTCTTTTCGAACAAAGTCTCTTCAAGAGCCTCTTCTGAAAGAATTCAATGAAAACTTATTTCAAATTTCACTGCTAGTCACATGACCATTTACTTCTTTGTAGTAGATGGTGGCATGTTTACAGAAAGCATGTCAACTCATCCACTTGTATCAGCATTAGCCAGTAAGTCTAAATAGCTCTGCTCTTTAGCATTTACTGGCTTTTTTTACAAGGTACCTTGCTCTGCTGTTCCTGCTTCTTTTCCGAAGACTTGCCTTGTATCCCTACCGTTTGTTAGTTCTCTAACACTCTGTCTTGATTGATCAGGATAAGTTTAGTATCATGCAAACAAACCAACACAAAAACCACCACCACCACAATTCAAAATAAGTTAATAAACTAGTGCTCTTCTCTTTTTGAAATATGATATGCTGACTTTTCTAATTTCAAAGCAAATTGTAGAATACATTCTGATTTTTCTTTTCTGATCTCCAAGTTCTCTCTGCCCTTTTTTGGAGCAGCCTAAATTTAATTCAGTAAAGAGTAAGATAGTAAATAAATTACCTTTTTTATACTAGCTTTTAAAGATGAAACATATTTTTGAAAACTTCATGTAGCTACCACCTTTTTTTTTCACTATAAAGTTGGTACATTCTATGGATATTTAATTTCAGCAGGCATCCATGTTACTTTTGTTAATTTATGCCAAGGATTTTGACATCCCAAGGTTTTAGTGGATTTTTCCTGCATGAATACCATTTGTGGCATTTGAATTTATGTGTATTTATATTTATACTATAAATATAAATACATCTATGTGTATTTACATTTATACTAATCCAAGTTTTTGGATGTATACATATCTAACATATATATAAACAAGACATTCTAAAAAAGTGACTGCATGTATTTTGCATCATGTGGATGGTTCTGAAAAAAATCCATATTCATGACCTCACACTTTATAGGACTGATAATTGCCATTTAATACAGGCACAACGACAGGGCAACAATAAAATCCTATTTCCAAATTCCTGCAGTAATCTGTTTTCAGGTTCTCTGTACCTTTATGATTGCCTGAACAAGTATTTAAGTCTCTGCCCACTCTTATTTTGCTTATAGTTCACAAATATCCTTTAGTAACATATAATTATTTAAAATATCCAGCTTGTTTGTTTATTTGACATTCAAAGTCCAGATTTCTGCGATGCAGCATGATCCATTCTAAGATGTCAAGACCCCTTTTACTTTCAGAAGAATGTCACCTTTGAATCAGAATAGCCAGAATATTTCTTTTGGGGTGCATTTGAGGTCTGCATTCTGTCCTTAGCAGTATTGATATCAGCACAAAGAGAGTATGTTAACAGTGATTTTATGTGATGGATGTTCTCTTTCAGTTTTGTAATTAAATGTTTAAATAGTACCTGGCCCTTATCAAATAATTCAAAAGAACTCTGAGTACATTTCTCTCTATACATTTAAGTGGAGGAATCCTTTTCCTCTTACTGTTTTTCATCCTGCCGGTATTTTGCAGATACAGTTTTGCTTCATCAGTTTTTTTTTTTTCTTTCATTGCCTTTTAAAAGCTTGCCAAATCATTTTAATACCATCTAATTTCAACTTTCTACTCTTATCTTTGGCTGTGATCTCAGCAGAGTACCTATGAATCATTTTGAGCTGTTACAGCCACTGTCCAGTCAGGACTACTCTCATTTTTTATGCCAATGCTTACTGACTGCTAATACCAGTAGCTAGCACTTTTAAGTTTTTCTGTAATGAGATTGCCATCATAATCATATTCTCCTGGTTAATGACATAGTCTTCATTGAGATTGCCTGATAGTGTTAAACCATTCAGACTACATTGAAATAGCTCTTGATGTTATCAGGTCAAATGAGATAGGCCAGAGGAGGCTTTACCGTGGAAATAATGCTTTAGAATTCATGACAACACCCTGACAATATTGAAAGGAAGTGGAGAGAGCTCTGCAAAAGTGCAGTTTTATTAATTTTCCACCACCTTTCTAGTGAAATTAGATCTCAGAATATACTGATGCTCCAAGGATGTTGTGTATTTTCATATAGTTCCAGGTATTATTGTTGTGGTTACTAGAAAGCTACTGTGAAAACTCTGGGACAACAACAACAACAAAAAAAAGGCAGGATAAAGTATTACAGAAAGGAGTGTAAAAGTAAGCAACCAAACAAAAAAAAAAAGAGCAACTAACAAAACCAAAACTAAACTGAGTTGGCCCAGCTGACTGGGCCATTTTTTATAGTCTGATCATGATTTGATATACTGAATGTAAATCAAATCAATAGGCTGTTTTCTTTTCACCAGGCTGGTTGCATGGCATAAGTTCAAGTTAGTAAAACTAGGGTCTTCCTAAAATGCCCATTGTTGTAAGTGAAATTCTGCACTTACAAAATAATATTTAGTTGCAAAACTAAACATTGTTTCCATTACAGTGTTTGCTTTCTGTAATGAATTTCTACTCAAGTTTAAGAGTAGATAAATAAATCTTCTGTTGCTTAAGGCACCTTGCAGGTTTCTTTTTTTCTCATGGGCCTTTTTGCTGGATTTGATAAAATGTATGTCACAAAATGTATGCTTGGGGTGTGACTTCTGTGGGACTTGGAATTATATTTGAGTAGCCAAATAATTGTAGGGGTTGTGTACTGTGCTTATTTTGTCTCTTAAACCTGTACTCCAGCAGGACAAGATGCCTATTGTTTCTTTACTTCTGTGTCCTCTTGTAACAGAATGAATATTACTGTAGGTTAGACTTCCTGTGGAAGAACAAGTTCAAAAAAGAGCGGGAGGAGATTGAAACCATGGAGAACCTAAATCGGGTGCTTCTGGAGAATGTGCTTCCAGCCCACGTAGCTGAACACTTCTTGGCAAGGAACCTGAAGAATGAGGTCAGCTGTCTCTGTATATCCTCTACTCTGTAAGAAAGCAGTGTGCGCTGGAAATACCACTTAATGCTGTTTTGAACAGTAGGTCCTTACAGCAAAAATATAAATTTACAGACACTTTCATTTCCCCTTTCCTTCCTGTAAGGTTTGCTTTACAGCACTGAATGCACCATAAAACCTTGAAATAAAAAGGTGAAATTTTCCGAAGTGGCAATGTGCTTTGCCTTTTGAAAGATGGTAAAAATAGGTGAGGAGGAGGAGGAACAGAATGGCTGAATCAACATGGGTTTAATTTTAAATCATATGCATTCAGATACTTTTTCCTCCATGATCAGAGTGGAGTTGCAACCAGGTTCTGAATTTTCTTCTGTTCACAGGAGAGCTTGTTTATTGGTGTGAAAATTAACTTTTTCCCCGAAATAGTGGCTATGTTAATTCAGGAACACTGAATTACCTGTTTATTTACTGTTTAATGGACCTAATCCAAGCACCAGAAAAGTCACCCAAAAGATCCATCTTTACTTTTCTGGAAATTAGATCTGCTCCTAGTATTCCTTTACAGTAATAATAAAGGAAAAAAATATATATAAAAATCTATTTAGAGAGAGTAGCAGCTATAGAGATCTTAAATGTAAGATTTTTAATTACTTGTGCTCACCAAATAATTGTTTCAAAATAGACAAAAGAGGGCAGAGGGCAGATTTAGGGATTCATTTTTGATCTTCTGAGCCAAAAAGGACAACTTCTTCCTTTTCACTGTGGTTTGCATTAAGCAGTACTAATCAGGACTTCATTTCAACACTTTAGTATTCCCTGCAAATATTCATTTGGTAGCTAACAAAAATTGCTGTGGGGTTCCTTTGAATGCAGTGAAGATTTTTGGCTAGAAGCCAAGTTGACTCAGCTCCAGTTCTCAGTTAAGGCATTAAACACAGCAAACCATCAGGAGATTGCTTTCTTGATTATGTGCTACTCACCTCAGCTTCCCAGCAGAGCAACACCATCTGCTTACCTTTGTATCAGCTACGAGATTTATCTTGTCACCCCTCAAGATTCTTAGGTTGGAATGAGTTTACTTAATTCAATGAAGCACAGAAATTGTAAAGTGCTAAGCTCCCCAACTCATCATGTCAGGTGAAGGAAAAATGATTTGACATGATTTTAATGACATCCATTGAAAAAAACCCAAAAAAACAAAACAAGTTGTTCCTTGTTTTGTTTCTTTCAAGAGTTTTCAAAGGAAGGCCCTTTCAAATCTCTGGAAGTATTCAGGAATATAAGTATCTGTCATGTCTTTAGATTTGTTTCAATATCAGCAAAGTTCTGTATGTAGATACAGATGTTAGGGCAGATTAGGCCTTTGTTTTCTCGGTGTGGATATCTAAGTCAACAGATATGACATTGAAATTTGTCCACATTTTCCTTAGCTGCAAACATTCAAGTCAGTATAGTTTTTTGTTTGTTCTGTTCTGTTTAAAACAGATTCTGAGATTAAGAAAATGAATATTCTATTTCCAAATACTACTTCCCTTAGTATTTTATGCATGCAGGTGTATATGGAGATAAGGGAAAACAAATGCTGCTGAAAAGCAGGCAGAAGAAATGAAAAGGGAAAAAGTGAGTGGATAAATGCTAACAGTTGCATGGTAGTTTCAAATGACCAACATCTTTTTATAACAAGATATATATATTGACTAATGCTAATACGCTAAAAGCAAAGGTCCTTCAGAGCAAATAATAAAGGTTTGTTTGCTTTACCAGAACCTCCAGAGCTGGGTTTCTGCTTTATAGTCTGCACGCTGGATACAAGACAGTTTATTTTCCAATTGAAAGGCAGGCTCAAATCTAAAATGAAAAGCAGGAAACAAGGCCAGGGTTAAATATACCTGCACCTGGCTTTTGCAGCTTTCTCCTTAATGCTTTTATCCTTCAGATTCCCTATTAGTAAAAAGTGCTTGAGAACTTTTGTGCTGCAAGCTAACTGGCAAGCCCATCACTGAACAAGAGGAATCATGCTTTATTAGCTACAGGATGGAGCTAGCACTTTACTTAGAGCAAAAATTCTGCCCCAGAGAAGCTGACCGCCATACCCTTCCAAGGGATGGAATTGGACTGGTTTGCCTGCCCTATCCCAGGAAGATCTTCAGGCATTGGAGATGAGGGGATAGTAAAAGGAACATACTTGCAGAATTTCAGATGGTATTAAAGAGGAAAGAGAAAAGGATTGAATGCAAAA
This sequence comes from Ammodramus savannarum pratensis, assembly GCA_020466415.1. Taxonomy (NCBI): domain Eukaryota; kingdom Metazoa; phylum Chordata; class Aves; order Passeriformes; family Passerellidae; genus Ammodramus; species Ammodramus savannarum. The sequence goes on from JAHXMQ010000807.1 coordinate 61,669,343, forward strand.
GACAGGATGATTTTTTTTTTGTAAAAATAAGAAAAGCTATTCCTTCCTAGAATAGTATTGCACTTAATTTTCTAACTACATGTTTTGGAGAGTACTGTTTCAAGAGAAGAACCCTCAGGAAAATTAAGGCACTCAATTGTAACATTCTTTATTATTATGATCAAAATAAACTAGATAGGGATGACTCCTTGAAATTCTCTGAAATTTATTGTGATAGTCACAATTACTAGTTATCTGGTTATAAATAGTGCCACTTGTTGTTGTTCTATGATGGTGCTATGTAATTGAGCATTCATTAGTGGAGATGAATTATTAGAGAGGAAGGAGAACAAATGGGTCACTGTAATTGAAATGAAGTTACAGTGAAGATGACCTGAGGAAATAGAAGTAAAGCTGAGTTAACCATGGAATGTAGTCTCTGTACCTTGTTAAGGAAATACCCCATCTGACCATGCAGGAGCCACTCTGGCAGTCACACCTGCACCACCTGAGAAGGGACCGAATTCCCTTCACACTGGGCAGCTCCAGTGAGCCAACAGGTGCCCTGCTGGACTCCCCACACACTCACAGTCAGACCAGATTTCCTTACTGGCTTGACTCTTGGGTTTCCCACAGCAGAGTCTCAAAAACCTGGATTTAATCACGGTGCTACAAGAGAATAACAGCTGGAGCTGTGAATCAATGTATTCCATCCCTACAGCATACAGTTGTGGTGGAGCTTCAGCAATGCTATGGGTATAAAATCCCTAGAAAATACAGGAGGCACAAAAATCTAGTTATAAAAAATTTATCTCCTGCAGCTGCATGTGTTCCTTCCTGTCCATCATTATTTTCATGTTTGCTCAGAACTTCCCTCACACATGTGATGGGATGAAGCAGTCAGCAGTTTCCCCTTAGTTCTGTTATTTTTCAGTTATACATCAGCAGTAATGATCCCCTATGTCTGTGCACATCTGTGTACAGATACACCACATTCTTCCAAAAGGACACGCTGACTGTCAAATTGCAAAACCCAGGCTTTGCTAAGTAAAAAGAGAAATACTATCTTATGCTTCTTGAACTCACAGAATAAATCCTTTTTATGTGAATATTGAAATCCCTTGTTACTCAAATAATAACTTGAGGGTAGTTTTACATAAAAGTAGATAGCAAAGTAGATAGCAGCCTCGTTTATCGCTATGTCTACCTTGGTGTATAGATGTTATTTATTTTTTAAGTGTTAGGTTAATAAATTTTTTTTCTTTCTATCTTTTTTGGGGGGATATGAATTTGTCCCAAAAGAAGAGATAGTCTCATGTTCAAGGGCAGTGGAGAGAAAAGTGAAGGGGGTCGTGGGAGGTGGTAATTTTTAGTACCAGAATCTTTCTGTGGAGTAGAGATGCTCTCATTTCAGTGGTCACAGAAGGCAGTCCAGACTCTGCCATAAGTAAGTTTCAGTTCAGATGAATTCTTTCTTTTTGGCCCAGCTCCTTGTTATGCCAAAGAAAGGATAATTATTTTTTCCTCTTAGGCATATTGTCATTTTAGGTTAGGAACTATCAATCATAATGACTTTGTATAATGCATTTGTAGTACACTGAGTTTGTGATTTTGGTTCAGTTTTTTAGTTAGTACAATAACAAACAGCTAATAATAAATTGGATATTGTTTTGCAAAATACATTTTCAGCCATGCAAGCCAGACTAAATTCTCTTCATAAGAAGTCTCAGAGATGGGCCCTATCTAATGAATTAGTGAACATTTTGTTTTCACAAAGTTCATGTTCAGGGAGAAAAATAAATCATTACAATATTTTCAACTTTATATGTTAGGTTTCTTTTATGAACAAGTTTATGCATTGTTTAAAATTAATAAATGCAGCTAAATGCAAAAAACATCCAACCTCCATCTTAAGGCATTCCAACTACTGCAGCACCTCTGGTTTTAGATCCTGGATATTGCATGTTAATGAGGAAAGTTATTTACAGCTGGGTATGATAATTTTTTTTTCTTTATACTGTTTTCTTTTGGACAGGACCTGTATCACCAGTCATATGACTGTGTCTGTGTCATGTTTGCCTCTGTTCCGGATTTCAAGGAATTTTATACAGAATCTGATGTAAATAAGGAAGGGTTGGAATGTCTCAGGCTGCTGAATGAGATCATTGCGGACTTTGATGATGTATGTACTACAACAGTGATTGACATATGGTTTCAATCTTACTAACTCATGATATGCAACTGTCAGAAAACATACTTGAAGGGGACAGTGGAAGAGCTGTCAGAAAATACTTACAGGGACTATTGAAGGAAAAATAGATTTATGTGGGATAAATCAGATACTGATCTCAGATCATATTCAATTGCTTTTGATTTCCTATAATGAGAAACCTATGAGTATTTTTTTTTTTTTTGCCCATTAGCTGCAGTTTTTGAGACAATTACATTACATGCCATGGATTAACCATAGGTTCTGAATATGAATGTTTAAAGTCAGGCATAACCTTTGTGTTATACCTGATCTGCACTGATGATTTGATACACAAGCATAGTCAAAGGACTATAAAAGTCGTGATGTTCCATTCTCTGAAGTCAGAAGCAAATAGAGTGTATGACTACAGATGGGTTGGGAAAAGGCATCTATAAAGGCCTCACTGAGAACAGTATTTCTCTATAGGGAAGTCATTAGTGATGAAGATAGCAGTAAAAGGTATTAAAATCATGTCATGACTCAGAGAGCACAGTCTGGATTTGTGGGTCTGCAGCTATAGAGGGTATTTTAGCGGCAAACCCATTTGGAGAGCATTGAGTGTTCAATGTTCAAAACAAACTGGGATACATGTACTAAAATCCTTGGATTTTAGTCCTATTGGCATGGAGTATTCCACTGGCATGGAATGGATGCTTACTTTCAGAAAGCTGCCTAAAGCTTAACTGTTGGCTGGCATGGTGGTCCACTTCCAATATCACAGCAGTGCAGTCTACTGACTTTTATAAGCTGTATGTAAAATAAGATGGAATTTATTCTCACTACCATAAATTTAATTTCTTTATAGTAAAAAGTTATTTTAGAAGAAAGAAATTCCCTTTCCTTGGAGTTCTGTAACCATTGTTTTATCCATCTTTAAGTCCTTCATCCTGTATATATTTGTGAAGCCATTTGAGGTCCATACAGAAACTGTTCTAAGACTTGATTCTCTGATTGGTGTTAGACTAACAGGACTGCTGATCTGAATAATGAATGAGACTGTCCTTGTTTTACAGCTGTTGTCAAAGCCAAAGTTCAGTGGAGTTGAAAAGATAAAGACCATCGGAAGCACTTACATGGCAGCAACAGGACTCAGTGCTACACCCAACCAAGAACAGTGTCAGGTACAGGAAAACATGTTTCTGCTTAATAAAAAGCATATTCAAATGAAGGCTAAAACTTTGTTCATTACGCTGCAGGTTATGTATAATAATGTGGCCTAGTTTTTTCTTATTAGCATAGATTGTGTTGTACTGGACAAGTATATACTTTAGTATACATTCTGTGAATTTTTCTTCACATTGCAGTTTGAAAATGCCACCTCTGTATTTGCTAAAACAGGCCTTCTACTCTGGATACAGTACAGCATTTCATTCCTATGTGGTACATCAGGACTGAATTTACAAGCATACAAAAGATTGCAAGAATTAAAGTTTTCCATTGTGAGCTGGGAGGGATGATTTGCCTTACTAACTATACCCTTTTAGAACCCTCAGAATCAGCACTGAGAATATGTTCCTTTATTTCTAGTTTACTTAATATGGTAAGATTAGGAACTGCAGTCAGTGGAAATCCAGATCAGAAAAGCAATTCTTAACTTATTCAAAAACCTTGCCATGGTCTTTAGAGTACTATAGGTTGGCAACAGAGAGACAGCAATTAAGAATCAACACAGTCTCAGCTAAGGATTAATGTGCTCTTGCCAAACTCATGTTCCTTCTAAACACAAGCAATTACGACATGAACTATAGACCCTCAGGAACCTGAGGACAAAGGATTATTTTAAATTAGCTCTGACATTTAATGCAGGGAGGTGAAGGAGATGAAGAAAATGCAGAGCTGCAGACCGAAGATATGAAGACATAAAGAGCTCTCAATCACAACTAAAACTAGTGTATGCAGAGGAAGAAATTTATCACATGAGTTATTTCCACAATCAGGAGATCCACAGTTTAGCATTCCTTTGGTGATTTAGTTCACATTCTCAAAAGAAACCCACCAAAACTCAGCAGCCTTCATTCCAGATTCCCAAAGATGCACAGATCCTGCAGTACCTAGTGAGGCAGTGACTGACTGCTAGACATACTGCTGGGAACCACCCCCAGCTTAAAACAAGCATCCAAGGAAGACTAAGTGCCTAAGGAAGGGGTCTGAATATACCAGCTGAACAGGAAACCATCTGTTTTAGCTAGGAGTGAACTCCAAAGGAAACAGGCTTCATTTATCTAAACAGCTGCTCCAGCAAGCACCACCACTGTCCTACCCTAGGCTGATGCACGCACTCCATGAATCATCTCTGAAGTTGTCATCTGTCCATCTCTTCTGTCCTTTTATATCAAGAAATAGGGAAGATTCAGTAATTTCTCATAGAGATCAATGAGTCCATGTCTTATGAAATTAGTCACTTGTCAGCATCCTACCTTGGGCTGTGGGACACCAAAATCAATTTTCTCCTCAGGCTGAAAGGACTCAAAACAGCACTTAAAATAAAGTTGCTTTGTTATGTATGAGGAGAGATTAAATCTACAGCCTTGGTAAATTATATAAGCTCTGTAAGTAAAAGTGCAGAATGGGGTTGCCCTCTTCCTCTTGCATTTTAGTAATTTTCAGGTCTGTTAAATGTTCTCAAATATACTTGCTTATCTGCAAGATGAGATCAGTGGAAGAATTTTTAGAATTGTGAATTTCACTGGATCTTAAGCATTTTATAAGGGTGCGGAGCTGTGCAACAGTGAGAGGAAAGAATCTCTGTAGAGCTGTCCACAAGCATTATTTATTATGAAAGGGAATACAATAGAAGCAGACACTTAAAGAAAATGAATTAACAAATCATAGGCACACATAGATATTGAGTGCCTGTGGGATTAAACAGCAGCTAATCAGTCACCTGACAATCAAAATGTTGGATTAGGCATGGTTTGGATCTATCACCACTAGATTGCCTGGTTGTACACAAGTGAAATGCATTCTGTGTCTTGGCCATTGTTTGATCTTACTGATGCTGGACAGGGTACTACCTTCTACATTACTTCTCTGCATCTGCCTGCAGAGGACATCCCTAAGGGCTTAAGTGTCTTCAAGTTTGCAACGTATTTTGGTTGTATTCTCTCAGCAACCAAGGCCCACAAGACTGATTTCACACTGTTTATTTTTTGAATTCAGGAACCTGAACGACAATATATGCACATAGGAACCATGGTGGAGTTTGCATTTGCCTTGGTGGCAAAACTGGATGTCATAAACAAGCATTCATTCAATGACTTCAAGTTACGAGTAGGTGAGTATCACATGCTTCTTAGGAGAGCATTGTGGACAAGGGGGAGAATTAAAGTAGTAATAGAACTGACCAAAAGGGCCATGATAGTAAACAGCACCATCTTTACCTTGTTTAAAAGCAGCCTGCATGGTATTGCCCATCAACCCCTAGAGTGTTTCAAGGCTGGACACGGAAAAGGGCAGTATTCCTATTTAAAGAATGGTTGAAAAAATTTGTTCACACAGCTCTGAGTGGTTTTATGGTAACTCTTTAAAAATTATTGCAGAGGTTATAAGCTGTGCATTTTTGGAAGTTTACAAATACCAAAAGAATACACAATAAAACTCTAGACTGGGCTTTGCAAAACTATATAAATGTTTTTTTCAGAGGACAGGAGCTATAAGGGGTCAGTGAGGCTGGAGTCTGAAATATTTTACATGTACTAAATTCAAGCAAGCACACAAAAATGCACTCTTTCCTTTGAACTGTTAGACAAGGGAGAGTATTTGCCTTTGTTATTCAGGTAAGAGCAAAGATGACTGGTTATTTATCTTGGAAAGAGGTATCCCTTATGTTTCAGTTTCTAATTGCTTTTTTTTGTGCATCCTGGTATTTTTAAAAAGAAACAGACAGCTGCAGTAAGTAGTAGAAAGAATGATAAATTAATTCAGAGCTGGTCAAGAACCATATGTTCCAAAATGTTTATTTCCTGATAGCAGTACACAGCAGTTTCACAATGCAATATGTAACGTGGAAAGTGTGAAATGAAAACAGTAAACAAATATTGAAAACCCATAAATTCTGTAAATGTGTCAGAAGTATTTGATTTCCAACAGTTATTCTTCTGCCTCTTCTCCTGCCTTGCTGTACTGCTTGCTTTTCCTTTCCGCTGCTCCTCTCAAGTCTATTTCACAGTGCCACCCACTGGCAAAACTGGCTGTCTTCTGACTTGAAACAAGCTTCTTAGGGCACTCCTTTGCCAGTATGTTTTGTATTCCTTGCTAAAACTTACAAAGCAAATCAGAAGTATGCTTCCTTCTCAGAGTGTTACAGAACCTGATGGTTCTGGCCATGGCTGACATTGCACATATCAGCAGCTTCAGTACCGACAGACAGCTGTTGGGTGCCGGGGCTACATCTGCAAACTGCTTAAAGCAGTACTGGGTCCTTTCAAGTGCAGACCATGAAGCAAAACAAAATTCTTAACTTTTGATTTTTACTAATCTTTCTAAAGACTACAGAGAACTCAGACTCCTTTGCTTCATGAAACAAAAAAATGTTTTAACTCTAAAAAGAAACACAGGCCCCAAAGTAGTATTTGTACCACCATAAGGCAACATACTGAGATCTTCATTTTCACATCACTACTTCTCCACTTCCCAACACCTGATGATGAAAGCCTCTGATATCCATACTAATTATAGTCACAGAAACATTTTAACTACTTCTGACCTAGTCCCCACTGTAAGGATTTGTACCCAAACTGCCCTTTGTAAAAGCGTCCCTCGGCCAGTATCTAAGTCTGAAATTTTTGCAAGTCATTAGAGGTCTCATCTTTCATAATCTTCTGTGAGTGCCTGAAATGCTAGTGTGACTTAGGAGGTACACACTGCTCTGATCTTGTCAGATAAGGAAGAGGAAGATCTAGATGACATCTTAGGCATTCCTCCCCTTCTGCAAGTTGAGATGCTTGATTTATGAGACAAGCTCAGATATGCTTTTGCAGCAAGTTTTGCACAGGTATTACTTTCTTTCAGAACAGAGGCTGGTGTATTATTTTCCATATAACTTCATAGTTGGAAGATTTGTCTGTGTTGTAGGTGACTTAATTTGGTTCCTGGTTTTGGGTGAGGCTAGGCCATGAGCCCAGGCTGTAGGATACTTCAGAATGAGGTATTCTCTGTCATTCCTGCTGAACAGTGTTGCATTTCATGGAATGATTAAATATTGCTTTGGATATGAGAGGAAGAGATAGATAATATCACCCTCTATTAGAGCATCCCCCTGTAGTGAGAGTACTACTCTTCCAGCCATGTCCCAAAAACATTCATGTGTGTCATGCCAAAAAGATGGAACACCAGCAGGAATGACATAGAGCAGCATATCCCACAATGCCTGGGTGGCCAGAACATATTCCTAAGATAATACTGGTAGAAGTTTCCTCAAAGGAGGAGGCATCTGAAGGTGACTCCTGAGCCCCTCAGGTATTTCTCAAATCATCAACACTGGTGGTTCAGGAAGGAGGTAAAAAATAAAAGTCCCTTCCTGCCCATTGTACTTCGTAGGAAAATCCTACTGCACTGCCCCAGTTTCTGGACCATGGCTACACACATGTCTTCAATATTTCCTGCTAACCAGATTGGGATACCCAGCAGATGGCTTTTGTGGATTCCAGTCTTAGTTCCCTAGTGTTTTCTACAAGTTGTATGTCATGAAGTAGAAAAACCCATCCATGGCTCAGTTGTTAATGCAAAGTGTTGCAATGCCCAAGTCTCTTTGTGCATTGAACCCTGAGCACTTAGAAAGATATATATCTATTATGTTTAATAATTCACATGTTCTGTGGGGTTGGTGGTTGGAGACAGGGACAACACACTCACCTCCAAGCTCCATGTGACAAACAGCCTCTTCTATTTTTGAGAGCCTCCTTATATATAGGGAGTTCAAGACTCCCAGATTTAGACAGCTCACTGGTCTGATCCTCCCACAGCCCAACTCCTGACCAGTGAGATGTCCACAGCCCAGGATGGAATGTGAAAGGTGAAGTTCCCTATCTATCAACCCAGGGCCCGGTTTGCAGAACCGAGCTGGGCTTCTTATTTATCAGTACAAGCCAGCTTGTACAGTAACATATATCAGGTTCCATTTGTTATCTTGTAGTGTTTGCATCTTTTCCTAATTTAACTTCTACAGTCACATTTTCCAGGATTTCCAAGTGGGCTGATAGTGTTGTTGCTAGCCTGTGCTGCCATGTTGCATACCAGATGAGCCAGCTCTGAGATCCCTCTCCATCCTACAATCACACTTTCATTTGACTGAGCAGATATATCCCTAATGATGGTTTCTGTCAAGGAGCTAACAGAAATCAGTTATGATCCATTGGGATAATTTTATAAATCCAAATTACTCACTTGTTCAGGGTTTATTTCTCACTAGGCCTAACTTGTCTTTCCTGCGTATCAGTATGTACAGCTACAATTATAGTACCTTTGATGCTGGTTATCAATAGGACTTTGGATTTTACCTCCTGGTTTCTTTTCCTACTAGCAAAGTAAAACTCATTTACTTTACAGACATAATATAGGTTACAAACTGACTGCAAGATAAAAAATGCCCAGAGTCTAACAAGGGACTATAGCTTCTGTTCTACGTCATACTTAATCAAAGTTTTTGAATACATATATTTATATTGCAGATCTTTAGGACAATTCTATGGTCAATCCAGCCTTCAGAAAAAGGCTTCAAATCCTTTCAGCTAATTCTCTTTAGTTTATTCTACATTTAAGAAGCAAAGAATACTATAAAAGCAACTTGATTGGGCCTTTAACCATTGCAGAGGAGAGGCCCTTTTCCCTACAAGTAGAAATTAAAAGAAATACTTGTATATTTGTTTTCTCAGAAGCTGCTGCTCACCCACAGTGCGGTTCCCTGCTACGTAATTAAGGCAGCAGCAGCAGGTTATTATTAGGGTGCCAGTGGTTGAATATTGCAAGTTACTCAGGATGGGAGGGAGCTGTAAAACTAAAATTAGATGAACTGACTTTTGACACTTCTATAACTAAAATTCTCCTGCCATAAATGGTTAATAAAACCATGATGTTTGCTGCCGTACTCACTATTCAGTGAGGGGCAAATGCTGCATTCATTGACTGGCTGTATGCCAGATGCACTTTGTGTCCTTGTTTGGTGGATCTTTACAGAATCACAGAATCAGCTAAGTTTGAAAAGACTTTAAGATCATCAAGTCTGACCTATGACTGAACATCCCCATGTCAACTAGACCGTTGCACCAAATGCCACAACCAGTCTTTTCTTTAACACCTCTGGGGACAATAACTCCACCAACTTCCTGGGCAGCCCATTCCAATGTCTAGTCACACTTGAATGTGAAGCAATTCCTCCTAAGGATCAACTAAATCTCCCCTGGCACAGCTTGAGACTGTCATCTTACACTGTCATTGGTTGCCTGGGAGAAGAGACCAACTCCCACCTACCTACAGCCTCTTCTCAGAGAGCTGTAGGGAGCGATAAGGTTTCCCTGAGTCTCCTTTTCTCAAGGCTAAATGACCCCAAGTCCCTCACAGGCTCCTCATAGGACTTGTGATACAGGGCCTTCACCAGCTTTGTTGCCTTTCTCTTCATTGCTAACGTTAAGTTCTGATGCTTTCCAGGTATAAACCATGGACCTGTAATAGCTGGAGTAATTGGAGCTCAAAAACCACAATATGATATATGGGGCAATACAGTAAATGTGGCCAGCAGGATGGACAGCACTGGTGTCTTAGACAAAATACAAGTAAGCCTTGATTTTGTGCTAGTGGGCTTTTACCTAAAATGGCAGAATGGGCTAAAGTTTGGTTCACAAACAGTTATGTAAGACACTGGCAACAGCAGCTCTGAAAAGTGATGCTAACCATTTCCTTACCATCACTTCATTTACATGTCCTTAGCAATTGTAGAATGATGGGGAAGCTTGGGTCTACTCAAGTGAAAATAAGGTCTTGAAGATGAGGAGAGTGCTATGTGAGAAAGAATATTGTCCCTAGTTCCATTTATCTATCTACAAGCTCTCTACTGGCAACCCTGGATACAGATGTGGTTACACCAAATTTGAATCTTGATGTAAATTATTAGAGTGGGCATCCAGCAACAGACTGTTTGAATGCTTAGGTGTTAAAATTTCACCTGAGACCCTTAAAGGCCTTACGAGCATTACAGCAAACCCCTTAAAAATGAAGAGAACATTATGTTATCTTCACACTCTGGAAGAAGGTTCTGCTCTGCTTTGTTATCAACACTGGCTGTATTACTGTATTGTTGCAGGTTACAGAGGAGACAAACAACGTCCTGCAAACGCTGGGGTACATGAGCACCTGCAGAGGAATAATAAATGTAAAAGGAAAAGGAGAATTGAAGACATACTTTGTACATACAGAAATGACAAGATCCCTTTCACAAGGGAATGTGGCATCTTGAAGATGCTTGTATGTGTCATCAATACCATATTTTCAGGAAAGTATCACGCACTTTTTAACTACATTTTGGCCCTTAACATGCGTGCTATTTTCTGGTATGTGGCACTTATTTTAATATGGCTGCAGAATAGTCCCATGAGCCATCATTTTGCACCTTGATATTTCTATGTTCAAGGACAGTTGTGATGTACGCTATAGGACTGGAAGATTGTACTGCTACTTGCACTGTTATTCAAAGACAAGAAAAGAAGGAATAGGAATCAAAAGGAGGTAATGCATCCTGAAAGGACTAAAGAGAAGTGTTAGTGACAAATGCGGGGGAAAAAGGCAATAAAGCTAGGGGTGCATACTATTTTCTGATGCATGGTGTTTTCTGGAAAATACAGTCGCTCCCCAATAGCATCCACTAATCTGGTATTAAAGTATACAGTATTGTAAATAAGTTTACTCTGTCCACACACAATTTGGATGTGATCACCAGTTGCATCTCATAGCCAGGGACACGTTGGGTGGTTTGCTGGCATTCTTTCTGAAGAGAGAACTAAAAATGCTGGAATAGTTTTGTACAAACGTGTCAAATGTTTTGAAGCTATTGTCTTTTGTAAAGTTAATTCATTAAAAGTTTATATGTACTTTGTCTTACTGTTGCTGTCTCTTAGTTTTGCTTCCTTCCTTGGCTTCTATCACTCTAAAGCTGTGTGTTTTCTGCTGCTGCCACTTCTTTTTATTCAGTAGTTAGAAATTGAGGCAGGCTATGGCCATCTGCTAGACTTGCTATTGCCTTTCAGAAACTAAATCACCTCTACTGTCTTCAGTCATTGGTGGCATCCTAGGCACTTCGCAGTCACTACCTAGGTGATACAGAAGACTGACTTCATAAACACAAACAAAATGGGGGATACTGAAGACAGTAGCAGTGCTGCTATTTAAGACCTGGCCCACAGTGCTTAAACAGTAACAAGGAGAAGCTGTTCAAGAGAAGAAAAAGTTCTGTTTTGCACTTTGACAACCTTTTTTGCCCTTGCATGCCTTTCATTTAACCTTCACAATGCTGAATTTTGTGGGATATTTAAAGGAATAATCTTATTTATCATTTAAAGTAATAATTTTATTTATACTCACTAGGACATGAGTATGAGTAAAATGCTATTTTGTGGATATCAGAGATTTTTTTAAATCCCTTTGAATTAAAAAGTATCATATTTGCAGAGTTTCATAGATGAGTCAGGGGAAAGACAGTAAAAGTAGGTAATTTTACTATCTATGCTCCTTTTAAGCACAGACAGAAACAATTAAGTTTTGCGTTGTTGTAATCAATTATTTTAGTCATAGCATCCTAACAAGAAAATAATATTATTTACAAAATAGCATATAATTACAAGATTTTTTTCTGAGTGATCCCATATGAATATGGAAGTCAGCTTATGCACTGTTACCTCTTAGCATGTTATTGAAATCCGAAAAGTATTCAGACTGCTCATTCATGAACATAAATATACATTTGTATATCAACGGTCTCCTAAGTTCTCAAAATTGTGGGACACAAATACATGGCATCAGTCCAGTCTCACTGAATGTGGCACAGTTTACTCACAGCAGCCATCTGCCCACTAGTAAATTGGAATGACAGTAGATTTCAAAGTGCCTATTTTGCTGTAAAACAGACAATCTGAATTTTGATCCCCTTAAGTAAGTGTAAAAGCAAAATGTAAGTTATTTCAGTTATGTTTGACATAACACACCTAATTTCTCCTCCAGCCCTGGAGACTTTTAAACGGTAATTTTCAAGACAGCTGCTCAGTCTAATAAAATCTCATGAAAATTATTTTTGTTGTCTTTATGATTTCTTCCTTTTAATTAATAAGTTGATAAATGTTTTCCAGTGGAATTAAAGATTTTCCAAATAGCTCACATGGCCGCAAACCCAGTGTCCCAGTCATTGGCTAGCTGTCAGTTAGCTATGTCACATAAGACTTTTCCTAAATCCCTCCTCACCACTTACTATAAATTTGTCCTAGGAACATTGAAATAAATTATTGATCTCCTTCTTAGACTTTGAATGTACTCTGGGCCTTTAAAATCACTGTGGTATTACCACAAGTCAACGCAATAATTTCCTACTGTGGATGAAAACCCTTATGTAAAGTGGATTCTATTATACTGTCATATATATGTGCAGCTTTCAGGTATAACCTGTGCGTTCAGGATTTTGCTTTCATTTGTATTCTTGCTCATCATTAACAAACCTTGTACCTAATTCCATAGCCTTGTTCCTATGATTTTTATAGAAGCTAAACAATATTATTTCTGTAAGCTATGAAATGTTAAAACATCTGAATGTTGGGGAGCTGACTAGTCCAATGAAGTATAAAGAAAGGTGTGTATGTTCCCTCCAAGAGCATGTTGAAAATGCCTATGTCCAAAGCACTCATATTTCACTGGTGTTCTTCTCTCATTTTGTAACTGCATTTAGATTCTTGCAGCCAAATCCTGCTAAAGAACAAGAAAGTGGGCAAAAGATACACATATGTTTGCCCAGACAAAGAAAAGTTCATACCATCCTCTCTAGCCTTCAGTTGCTTAGTATTACTATCTTTCTAGTGCTGAGAAGCTATTTGTATTTAATAAATACCTCTTGTCTTCCAATGCATTTTACATCTACTGTTTATATTGACTTATTTTTCTGCTGTCTAGTTACACTTAAGAAAATAACTTTATTTCCTCCTCCTGCAGCAATTTCAGCATCAGTAACTGGATATAACACTACTCATGTATCAGCCCACAACCTGAAAAACTTTATGATAATGATGTAAATCAGTATTTGACATTCCACATATTCCACATCACAGTAAGAGTCAAGTTCTGCAACTTTCATGTTGGTGACATAATTCACAGCTCCTTAGTGAACCGCAGAGTGGGACTTCCAAAAGTACAATGCAAATGCATTTCACACTGTGAGCCAGCAGCCAGGAGATCAATGTAAGAGTGATTCACTGTGGTCTGGGAAAAAGAGAATCAAATGAGAACACCTGGTAAGCCTGCTGGAATTCTTTTTCAAAGTCAGTGCTTTGCTCCAATTCATGGAGGGCTACCAAAGGACAGGAAGAAAGATTAGCCTCGCAGATATTTCGGAAATAGTTTGTGTTACCTGTAAATAACTGCTATTTAGCTGCTGTTTCTAAAGAGAGACATTAGTGCTATATGAATAGACATTTATGCCATATGAAAAGTATTTTTCATTTTCTTATATTCATATATGCTTCCTCCATTTTGTAAAATATCTACAAATCCTCCCTTTTTCCACTGAGACACAGGTAGCTCAGTCTGCTTGTCTCTAAAGTGATGTGAGGGAAGAGCTGTTGCAAGTCTTCCCTGTTTTGTTTTTAGAACCTCATACTGGGATAAATAATGAAGTATGTTTTCAAGAAGCTTTATATAGCAGAAGATGTGCTGTTAAAAGATATTATTATCTTGTACTTTAATACATAGTTTTCCTTCTTGTTGTGATTATATATGAATATACACTTATTTTTAATTTTCAGATAGCAGATTCTAGGTGTAGTTAGTACCCTTCAAGACTTTTTACAGGTGAACCCCAAACAATTTTAAATCTAGGGATTTTTTGTTTTATTCTTCATTTTTTGTCTAAATTAGTGGAGTGATTCTGAGAAAATGTAGAATGAGATGTATGTGCCTTAAATAAACTATGTAACTAAGAGATAATTTTTTTGTTCTTTGAAGTAATTCAGATTTGTGTGGATTTGTCAAAAGTGGTATAAAAATTAATTATACCTAGTTCAACCTAAAGCTTGCTACATATTAATTTTAAGCATTTTCAGATTTAGAAGCAGGAATTATTCAGGTCAATTTAATTTTTGACATGTTAAAATGCAAGACAAGGGCATTTTATTAATGTTTACAGCTATAACAATATGAACCCCTTTATGTTATAGGATACCCTATTTAAAACAAAGATTGTGCCAAGAATTGTTAGAAATTTTTTGGATGGAGAATTTTTCAAATCTATTTGTAGCCATTGAGATGCTCTTCATGAAAATCTCAGTTTTGACAGGAAAAAATGCATGTGAAGTATTTCTAAAGGTTGATATTCCTGGTCTAGAATTTTTCATGTTTGATTCCAAAAAAAGCGTTACAAATAGCAATTTTTATGAAAGTTATGTCACCTCATGTATAAAAATATATACTACTTTACTTACCAAGAGAGTTATTGAACAGAATATTGATCTGAATTGAAGCATGTATCAGTCAGCTATATTGGCTTGTATGGCAAGGTTTTGGTAGCAAGGAGAAGAGAACAGGGCTACAGGGGTGGTCTCTGTGAGAAGCTGCAAGAAACTTCCCCATGTCCAACAGACCCAATGCCAGACAACTTCAAGACTAACCCACCACTGGCCAAATTGAGCCCATCAACAACAGCTCTGGAATAACACATTTAAGAAGAGATAAAAAATGCAGCAGAACCAGCAGCTGAAGAGAGGAAGCATCTCTGGAAATACAGG
This sequence comes from Ammodramus savannarum pratensis, assembly GCA_020466415.1. Taxonomy (NCBI): domain Eukaryota; kingdom Metazoa; phylum Chordata; class Aves; order Passeriformes; family Passerellidae; genus Ammodramus; species Ammodramus savannarum. The sequence goes on from JAHXMQ010000807.1 coordinate 61,684,541, forward strand.
GGCAGCAAGGAAGGAGATGTTCCTGGCTATGGAGCAGAGATTCCCCTGCAGCCTGTGGTGCAAACCATCACCAACCAGCTGTCCCTGCAGCCCTTGGAGGTCCATGGTGGAGCAGAAATCCACCTGCTGCCCATAAACAAACCCACACTGGACCAGGTGGATGCCCCAAAGAGGCTGTGACCCCATGGGAAAGCTGTGCTGGAGGAGGCTCCTGACAGGACCTGTGAGCCCTTGGAGAGAGGAGCCAGTGCTCTAGCAGGTTTGCTGACAGGGCCTGTGACCCCATGGGGAACCCACACTGGAGCAGCCTGTTCCAGAAGGACTGCACCCCAAGAAAGGGACCCACGCTGAAGCACTCATGACAGACTACAGACTCCGAGAAGGATTCACATGGGAGAAGTTCTTGGAGAACAGTCTCCTGTGGGATGGATGCAATGCTCCTGAAGAGCCTTCCCATTTGAGGTGGGCATTATCAGTAATTAGGATCCAGAAGAAACAAGCACTTCTGTGAAACAACTGGCTTGACTCAAAGCTATGGTAGTAGAAAGATGACAAGTTTTGAGCTATTTTTGTTTCAGCCTCTTTCAAGGGCCATTGAATGGAACACATTTGGCAAAGACTGTCTCCCGTTCATGGCTCAGCTGAAGGTCAGGGCCACATGGCAAACTGATACATGTTGAGGTCAAAGAGCTAGGACAGGAAAGGGCTTGCTAAGCCTTAATTTGACAGCAGGCTGCCATCTCAGCTCTAAGTGACACAAGGCTAAAACAAGTTTTCTTTCTTGTAGTAAGAAAACAGCTACTGTTTTTCTGTGTATCAATGCCCTGTCCAGTTATATGTCACCTGTCCTCTTGTGTTCATCCTGTCTCCCTTCCCCATTGTCTCTTTTATGTCTCCTTTCCCCATCTCCATTATTATTTGCTTCATATTCCTTTTAGGAAGTTTTTTCTGCAAAACAGTCTGACATTTCAGAACAGTGACCCTGCCTTTGAGACACACTATGGCTATAAAAGTACATACCAACATGTTCAAAACTCAGACACCTTAGCAGTGGAACCTGACAGGGTATTACTACTCTCCAAAAGGGCAGCAATTGAACTTCTCATCCAAGACACCAAATTTAAAGCAACTTTTAACACTTTGGTCTCTTAGCTCAGCTGTATGTGAATGAATAGTTTTCACCATATAGACTAAAATTGCTCCATTGTTTACATGTTCATATTGAAGTTATTAAGGAAACACACTGACCTTCCATGCTATTGTATAACACATACACTTAACACTAGCATATTAATATCTGGTGGCAACTGGGACAAACCTCCCTGGGCATTCACATCCTGCTTCTGGGGAGTCTGCAAAAGGTGACCAGGAAGAAAAGCCTTTGTAAGTTTCAAATTATTCTAAAAGGATTTATACCTTCACTGGGAAGGAAAAATTAAGTAAAAAGCATTTTTTAAAATTGTTTCAAATGGGGGGAGTGGTGGTATGGCAAATCTTAGCAGTATTTGTGACAATTTGTATTGCATCCAGATGCTGTAATTCAATTTAATTCCATCAATTCGATGTTAATAAAAAGGAGCTACATGAGAACAGTAGAAAGAAAACTGGAGAGAAATATTTCAGATCTGACTTCAGAGCTCTTGCCTAGCGTAGTTGGTATCTCTGGTGAACAGTTTCTTGTGGCTCTATTTATAGCTGTAGTTTCAGCTGAGTTGCTTTTTATAAATGGGCTTGCAATCTCTCTGTGCTCGGACTAAACTACAGAAAAGCACTTGCACAGTGGCAAGCAGGTCTCTGCTTAGGAAGCTAATGCAAGGCAGCTGTTGGATTTTCAATTCCACTGCTCGCTTACACTGTGCTAATTTGGCCCACGCTACAGAAAAAACAGGATCTTAATTGGTAGAGGGACATTATTAGATAAGCAGATGGAAATTGTCACTAATGATTAAAAAACCACCCACACCAGTCTGCAGATTATAAAGCCTCCATGCTACACTTGCAAAGAAGCTGGAGTCTGTGTAATTCAGTAGATTTATAAAGGGAGAGTGCCAGCTACACAGGGACGATACTTTTGTAGGCCTGAATTATTGCCTGGCTCCAAGATGCCTGAAACAATCAGTTGTGAAGATTTCTAGTACTCTGAAAGTTGGGGGATTTAAAATAAATTTTGGATGTTTGGTAAAATTCAAGATGCCTGGGAGAGTGCTGTGGTGAAACTGCTTACCAAAAGCTACTGATAGCATTAATAACAGTAATGCTGTGCCTACAGGACAGTAGCTCTACACCTGTGGTTACAGACAACAAAGGTAAACTAAACCAAGCCACTCACAGATCCCTAAGGACCACAGAAGAAGCAGCATGGGCATAGTTACATATATGTATTAAACCACGATAACCATGGGGTGAACATCAAAACTAGGAGCCAGGTGCTACTAGGGCAGAGCAGTTTTACAATCAGTCTGAGATTTATACTCAGAAGACCTATTTTCAGTGTTCCCAACACAAGTAAGTACATGAGACAATTTTTGAATTGCATTGCCTGAAATGGCTGAGCATTCTGTGCTGGATTTTGCACCTGGGATGGGTGAACCCTGGATGTATATACAACTCAAGGAATGAGACGCTGGAAAGCAGTGCCATGGAAAGTGACCTGGGGGGTCCTAGTGGATGTTAAGGTGAACATGAGCCAGCAGTGCCCTGGCAGCCAGGTGGGCTACACGTGTCCTGGGGTGCATCAGGCACAGCATCATAGCCAGGCAAGGGAGGGGATTGTCCTGCTCTGCTCTGAGCTGAGGCGGCCTCATCTCAAGTGCTGGGGGCAGGTTTGGGTGCCACAATTTCTGAAGGACATAAAGCTGTTACAGAGCATCCAGAGGATGGCAACAAAGATGGTGAAGGGTCTGGAGGGGAAGTCAGATGAGGAGCATCTGAGGTCACTTGGTCTGTTCAGCCTGGAGGAGACTGAGGGGAGATCTCATTGCAGTTACAGCTTCCCCATGAGGGGAAGAGGAGGGGCAGACACTGATCTCTTCCCTGTGGTGACCAGTGACAGCACCTAAGGGAAGGGCCTGAAGCTGAGTCTGGGGAGGTTTAGGCTGGATATTATACAAAGGTTCTTCACCCAGAGGGTGTTTGGGCACTGGCACAGGCTCCCCAGGGCAGTGGTCACAGCATCAAAGCTGACAGAGCCCAGGAAGTGTGTGAAAGCCTGTGCCTGAGTAGATGAGCTACTATCCCAAGAGAGAAGTCCAAGATCCTCGTGACACTGGCTCCTTATTCTGGTGGAAATTCCATGCTGTGGTGTGGTTTTATTCAACTTGCCCACCTAGAGGGGGATTTGGGGCCTAGTGCAAGCTGTCACAGCAAAAAAAGGCAGTCCCCTTCGGCTAGGCTTCCCTCTAACATTCATCCCCAGCTTCCAAGGACACAAAGGACCAGGGAGCTGGAGTCGCTGCACAAGACTGAGACCAAAACTCCGCTATCGGGTGTCCAGGAACTCACACTTCATGTTTGACAGAGCTCTGCGGGAGTCCCCGAGCACCGGAGCCCATCCCAGCACCGGGGCGGTTCCGGCCGGGCTGCCCGGACCGGGAGGGCCCAGGGCGCTGCCGGGTAACGGCGGCGGGGCACCATGGCCACCAGCGCGACGCGCTTGGCGCAGGAGGCGCTCGGCGACGCGCCGGGGAGGAGGCGGCCTGCCCTCGCTTCCTTCTCCGCCTTCAGCTTCGTCCCGCCCAAACGGGAAGGGCCTCCGGAGCTCAGCTATTACAACCGGCCGCACAAGGTGAGGGGGTGAATGGAGCGAGCCGGGACAGGCGGGGAGCAGCGCAGGGACAAGCTTTCCCCGTGGGTCTCTGAGCAGTGTAGACCCTCTGCTTGGACCCAGTGCAGAGCTCGGTTCTCATCATGAGCGACCTGGTCAGACAGGTGCCAAAAATCGTCATAGCATCATAGAATGGTTTGGGTTAGAAGGGGTCTTAAAGGTCACCCAGTTCCAACCCCCTGCCATGGGCGGGGATACCTTCCACTAGACCAGGTCCAATCCAGCCTGGCCTTGAACACCGCCAGGGATAAGGCATCCACAGCTTCCCTGGGCAACCTATTCTAGTTCCTCACCACACTCACAGTGAAAATTTTTTTTCTGATACAGAAATGTGGGACATAAATCTCTATTACTAGGCTATCTAATGCCAAAATAACAAGAGTCACCATCAGAGGCCTTTGCAAAGTGTGTTTGCTACTTGTGCATGACAAATGAGGGTAAGGTCTTTCACTGGATAGCAAGAAAAGGCAGAGACATTATTTCCGAAGGATTGAGGACGAATAGGCCACTTGGTATCAATGAAATGTGAGGCATTTTTAGGAGGAACACTAGGAAAGGCATCATCTGTCTCTAGCGTGTGATGCAGCACCAGTGAATTTTGTTGTAACACACACTCTTGGGACCCCTTTAATAAGAAACTTCTTCATTCTCATTTGAGGGAAAAGATTTTCCATGTGCATTTCCATGTGCATTTCCATGAATTTTCTGCATGGTCAGCTTTAATAAAATCACTAGAGCTACTCAAAACAGTAACATATATATGTTACATAATATATGCCTCTCTAGCTGAATGCTTCTGAAGGTGGTACACTGCCACTCAATGTGTGGTAACTCAAGTGTGCTGGCAGGGAGCCTCAATCCTCACTCTGCTGCATTATGTCACCATTGCTTCTCATTCTGTCCTCATATTTAAAATCAGAAATGAGAACAATCTTACACATTCTGCCTCAGCTGAGCTACAGTTCCTGGGTGGTGAACTTTTCTATGAAATGTCACATGAGACATTGAAATTAACCGGCTTTTTTCTCAAAAAAAAAAAAAAGAAAATATAGTATTAAAAAGTTCTGAAATGCCTATTATGTCAATGTAACATAGCAGTGCTATGGCAATTTATCACAATAAATACAACCCATGAGTCCTCTCCTCATGCAAATGACAAGCTGTTGAATGCACCAAGCACTGGGCAGCACTGACTGGTGGTTCGTGAGAGTTTGCAGATCCTGTGTCCCTGGGATGTGGGCAGGGTACACACCAGAGCACTGTGCTGGGTATTGAATAAACAGCAAATTTCCTGCGTTGACCAGGTGGCCCTGCTAGAAGACAAGAAGATTTCTCTTGTGAGTCTTTTGTGTTGATTCCAGCATTGCCTTGGCAGGGTGATCTGACCCAAAGGTGAGGAGGCACAGTTGGTGCCATGCTTCATGAAACAGTAGGGAGAGCACAACAAGAGTGAGATAAGGGCAGGTCAGAGGGCTGGCATGGTGTTCTTGGAACTGGTGGAGCTCACCAGTCTGCACAGAATTTGCAGCCCTATGGCAGAGCTTTTCCTAGTCTGCTTTCACACTCACAACAGCCTGGTTTGTGAAAAAATCTGCTCCAGTGGCATGGAAACAAAAAGTGATGACAGCTGTTTAATAGGTTTCTTCACAGCCCAGACCTTGGCCACAGGGGAGGAAGCAGATTCAACCCATTCTTCTGCAAAATTTAGGAATTAGATCATTTGAATATTTTTATTTATAGAGCAAAAGGAATCTCATTCCTTTTTGCAGCTTAAATACCTAAAACCAACCATGTATCAGAGACTGAAGCAGAGAGAAGTAGGAAGAAGGTGGGCTCATTGCATGGCCAGAGGCCAGAAATTCCTGCCTTTTAATCCCTTGGCTGACAGTTGCTCCCTGGATTGCTTTACATAAGTTACTGTAGCCAGTGTGCCTGGTGTTTCCTCTTCTGAGATGTGGAGAAAGCTACTACCTATTTTATGTGTGTCTGGAATACTAATGAATGCTTGCAAAGCATTTAGCTTTAGCAGCAGTACACAGAGGATGCCTAACCTGAGTGCACATTTATCATCAGCTCTGTGTGACTCACTTGCTCTGATGGGTTTAAGAAACAGCTTGCTGCCACCACCACCCAGGCCAACCAAGTTATCTTTTACAACAAAGAGAAACAGCAGCAGAAAGTTATCAGTGTGTTGAGCAAAGAAGTGTTGTCTCTACAAATCTGGCAGAAAATCTTAAACAGATACCTGGGACAGAGCTAGTTTTTGATATAACAGGTTGGCTGACTGCGAGTTCCAGAAAGAATGAATTACCTGCTCTGACATGAGCAACGGATGACACGTACTCTTTCTTACTCTGAAACAAGTAACAAATACTGCCACATGAGTTTCAGCAAAGAGCAAACATTTCTGGTGGTGAGTACAAATTAAATGCTCACTGAATGAAGCTGGTAGTGTGGGGAGGAAAGGAGAAGCAAGGAAGCATGGAAATAATCATGGAGATGACAAATCATTGCAGGGTGCTCTTGAACATGCCTGAAATCCTTTGAAGCTCAATGGTTTCTGAGTAGTGAAGAGGTAGATCGGTTAAATACAAAATAATCTCTCCCTTAGGCAGAACCAAGTATTGGAGATACCTTTACAAACAAAGCCTGAAATTACAGCAGTGTCTCACTAGTGCTCATAACTATGATTTTATTTTAATGGAACTATTGTAACCTTCTTGACCTGCCATGACTTGACTATATTTGGAGAATACCACTGTAATTTGAAAATTTCAAAGTACATGAGATTTTAAAAGGTTAAATTGGACACACTGTAAAATTAGAGGACAAAAAAGGGCCAAGCAAAATGCACCATTCTTTTAGTCAGCCATGCACAAAGCCAATGATGATTGATATTTTAAACAGAATATTGACCCTTAATGAAGTTCAGTTACAACAGGCAGCATATTTCAGTAGGGGATTTTCTTTTTGGTTTTTTTTTCATTGAAAAGTTTTTTTTAGTTTTGAAATTGCTTTGATTCCATTTATGAAAACTTCTTGACTGGATTTCACAAACACCTTTGTTAGAAGAGCAGATCTTTTATGTTGCTTATTTGGAAGCAAACTATGTCAACAGTTGAACAACAATATTATGGCTTGAGGTGTGCTTTATTTTAATGCCTGACATATGTGTGTCATGCATACCACTGGATCACAGGATTACCTCTATAGCACATTTCTCAATTCCGCTCTAATCAAAAATTAAATTATGTTTACAGTGTAGGGTACCTTTGTCTGTTTGAAAGTTTCTGGTTTGCTTTTACATAATTGTGCCAGATAATTTGACAAATACACAAATTTAGGAAGGAGAATATTAAATACATACAATTAAAACAGATCAAATCAGTTTCCAAAATTACAACAGATTACAGGGGTGTGGTGGGGGGAAAGAAGTAAATTGCCACAAGGAATATTTCAGACTGAAAAAAGTTAATAAATGATACCACATGTCATTAGGTAATTTTGCAAACTATTTAAAAGGACTGGCCAAAACTTCCTAATGAGGTCATTACTGTAATATTACAGTTGTCATCATCTAATGCAATATATGCACTATGTAGATATTGAATTAGCTACATGCATTCTGTAATCTGTAAAGCAAAGCTATTATGTGAATTAGCAATTTTCCCTCTTTTCTCAAGACAGGAGATTTTTTCACCTATGATGCTGCTTTTGGAATACCAGATGATTATGACCAATATCTTCCACGATGTGACAGAAAACATGCAAAGGGTCGTGGCCTTAAAATTAATGAGGAGGTAACTCTTTGGTAAATTCATAATTATCTTTGTTTAAGGTGTTTTGTACTTTTTGACATGACTGGAGGCTCTAAGCATTGTTTTACCCTTTATAATGTAGCCCACATTGTAAGAAAGGAATTGGAAGGAGGAGATCAGCCTGCAGGTTTAGGAGAAAGCATTATCCCATGAAGACACCCAAATTAGCTCTTGCTTTTTCATATCCTGAAGATTTCCAGGTGACAAGACATATGCAAGTTAAAGCTAGGGGGAAGAGGCAAATTCTCTTTTGTAGAGTGCAGGGTCTACTCTGAACCATCTGTGCCCCTCAAGAGTTGTACTTCAGGTGGTTCTGCAGTTATTTCTGTGGTGCTTAAAAACTCTTTTCCTTCTTCACTACTGTCCTCTGACACCTCCCCTCTCTATGCCAGCATTTTCTGTGAAAGCCCAAGTCTCTGAAGCTGGTGAGTTTGTTAGGAAAACCTACACCAGATTGCTCTGCAGGAAGGAAATTCATAGAGAGCTAGTGCAAAGGTGTGGTCAGTCAGAACACATGGGCATGCCTGGGAAAGGATGGGCAAGTACTTGAGGCCAGCAGAATCTGGGTTTGATGTGCAGCCCGCTAGGTAAATACTCCCTTGGGAACAGAAACACTATAATATACATGATAAATGAATGTAGATGTATTTTTGCATGCAGCATCTGAATAATAGACATACATACAACTGACTCTGTATATGGTTATATATATGCATACACACACAAAACTGCACACAGAGGCAGAGGCTGTCATAAACCAAATGAAGTGTAACCACTGTGTAATAACGACCTCAAAATCCCAATGAGTTCATAGGATATTAGAGTGATGGGTAGGCTAGGGGTGTAGGGATGGCTGCCTGCTTTGATGGTTATGGAGAAGGAAGAAGGAAGAATGACACAAGAGTTCAAATTGCTCTACTTTCTGTGCAATAAAACTGTTCTTGTTTTTTTTTCTGATAAAGCCCATTGCTTGGGATTCGTCTCATTAGCAGTTATATATGCCAGACATTTCTGTGCAAGTGTGTAGCCATAATGCCCTTCAACTCTATCAGACAGTGCAGGAAGCATTAGATGCTCCCAAAGGAATCCCAGGAGTGTCCATTAGCATCACATGCTCATGCCTAATAACTCAACTGCAAATCTGGGCATCTCTGTAAATGACTACTCCAATTAGAAATTAAACTTTTTATTTAAACAAAACAAAGACAACCTCTCTCCCCTAGTACCAAGCATAATTTTCAAGTGGGAAATTTGTGTAGAAAGTTCATCAATATTAAGTTACAGCTTTTTTACTGAGGTCTTTTATCAACAAAACTCACTTTCCAATTGGCTTTCTTGCTAGACCAAACTTGTATGGGCCAGAATTCATACCAGCTGTGCTGGGCAGTGCACACAAGGGACTGTCCAAACAGGTGTCCTTTAATCCAGCCCTTTAATTAGCATGGATACACATCAAACCCACAGTTATTTAATACTACAGCATGATCCTCCTGCATGTCATGGCACCCAACACTGTAACCATAACTAAGTGCAGATCACATACTCAACTCATCTTTATCACAGTGGCCCTCTCAGGCTTTATGTAATAATAACTAAATTATAAAATATAATAAATAGAAATACAATTGACATCTTTGTAGTTCAACACTGAACACAGACTATAGCCACCACAGCACACTGCTTTACCTGAGCTAGAAAAAAGCAAACCACTGCAGCAAGCCCCTCATTTCCTGCAGGTAAGCTGGGTGCACCCAGGGGATTCAAGAGTACAGTGACAGATACTTGGTTTAGCTACGTGCAGCTGAGTGACTGCAGTGGAGTGTGTGCTCAGGGCTGCCATTGCTGATTGCAAGTGCTAGCAGTGCTAGAATTACACACTGCGAGGGCGGGCAGCAGGATGCTTCCCAGCCAACTGTTGGAAAATCTGAAACCCACTGAATGCCAAACCCACAAAGATGAAATGCCATTGTGCACAGTCAGCACTGTGCTACCAAGGATGCTGAAAACTGATTTTAAATAAACTTATTTATTTAAAAGGAACACAAACTGTTGGAATTGCATACTGCTGCCTGTCATTAGCACTGTAAACCTTGAATTTCTAGCAAAGTCTTTCTTGATGGTACAAAGATTTTTTAGTTTCTCATTTTTCAGCATTTATCCACAACTAGGGCAGGGGAGGAAATTATCTTAATTTTGCCTGCCAGTCATCTTGACTTGATTTTCATTCTGCTGGGGTTAAAAGTTGGTGTGCTGAATAGGTTTTAATAGGGTGGAGTAAGGTGGGCAGGAGAACTGGGAGATAAATGGTTGATTTGAAATGAGCTTTTGTATTGAGTGGGTTGGTTAGTTAGTTAGTTAGTTAGTTAGTTAGTTTGTTTGTTTGTTTGTTTTAAAGTGTTTACAGCATCTTTCCAAGAACCTCAGGTTCTGGCCATGAGGCTAGAAATGTGTCATAGCTGACTGCCCTGCTATGAGATCCCAATCTGTGCTCCCACCAGCATCCTTGCAGGACATAGGTGCTGATTTGCTCAGGCTTGTGTCCGTTGTAGCAAAGTAGTAATTTGCTTGCTCTTGAACTATGGTGGCATCTGCATTTTGATTTGCCTGTTAGATACTATGTGTATCATAAGATGAGAAAAACACATTGCAGACCAAGGCTGACTGTGTTGGTCAGTGTGCAAATATACAAGCAGCCTGATAAATCTGAGACCTTTGGCTAGGGAAAGAAAAACAAACAAATTCTGTCTTTCCCTTCTGACTCCGTAGCTCCCTGTTGCTCTAACACAGGAAGGAACTGCAGATTGCAGATAGTGATTGCACAGCCACTTAAAGTGCAGCTTACTAAGAACAAGCTTAAAATCTTTTCTTGGTCAGGTTGTTTTTCATCAAGTCCACTTTCCATCATGGCAAAGCAGATATTTCTGTAATCTTACAGCTACAAGTATTTTTAGTAAAACCTTTCATTGTGCAAAAATAAAGTAGTATATGCTTTATTTCCTTCAGGAAAAGCTTGCATGGGCTAGTGGTTGTTCAGGGTTTTTCTTCAGACTGATTTTTTTCATGCTGTGCTTTCACTGAATTGTGCAAGCAGGGTAGGTGTTCCTGTAACAGGGGGCACAAATCTCTCATGTTTTTCAAAAGAATCATGCAACTCAGTGCACGAGAAAAATAAAAATAAAATCAGTGCTTCTCTAGCATTTAGTTACCCAGTAATCACATGGTAATCACGTGTGTATGTATTTGTGTAAAAAAATTATCAGTCCACAACTCTGTATCTTATCATCTTGTCATCTAGTGACACATTCATGTTTTACTAAGATAAAAATAACATAAAAAACTAGGGCAGGGATAGAACAGTAAGGGTGCTAAACAAATACACATGCATATTGCAGATGCTGTACAATTGTGTTAGTTATTTTACCCCTGGCCACAGCACATTTAGCAATAGAAAACTGCCATGTTTTTTATTTACCTTGTGATTTTCTTCTAAGGTGACTTTTGTGTTTTCACAGGAAAAGGCAAGAACTGTTCCTGTGCTGACATCTTCAGAGTATGGGAAGCGCATAGATAAGCTCTTAGACCCACCAACCAGAGAGTATGCCAGGGTTCATAGCCTGCACGCAGCAATCTACGGGGAAAACAGCCGCCTCGCTCATTGAAAAACCTTCTCCAGACCTGGATCCATGGGAAATCTCTTGTGTCTGTCATCACCAGTAACATTTATTTGGGAAAAAAATAAACCAGCACTTTGAAAAGTGATATGGTGCTTTTGCCTTTTCCTCTACAGTTTATTTAATAAGAATTATCTGGATTAAAAAACAGGGTGAAATAGCAGCTGCACTTTTTCTCATGCTAATTCAAATGCATGTCTTTTCCTTACATTCTCATAAAAATCTCATAAAGAGCAGCACCAACAAGAACTTTTTAGGCAGCAACGCTGGGAATGAGACCTGTTGGGTTAAAAGCCATGTCTGCAATTCTGGGCACTGCAGCTACATAACCATTCACAGACCTAACATTTTATACAAGCTTGTCCTTCAAGGTATCAATAGTCACAGATTTTTCAATCCTTACAGAGTTGTTCAAGAATTGGGAGACCTTGTTTTATGTACGCAACAGCTGAAATAGATATTCAGCTCAGAATTTTCAAAAATGCATGGGTTCATGTGCTTAGCAGCTTCACTAGACTTCAAGTGGAACTTGAGTTAAAAGGAACTTCTGAGCACTTGGCATTTGAAGAGACAAAATCTGGGTTTAGCTGAATTCAGACATTCATTTCACTGACCCACTCTAGGAATGGCATCTGACTGATTTAACAAGAAAAATCATCATTGGTTCTGTATCGAATCTGAAAAAAATGGGAACATAGACTAAGAATACCAGCAGAACGAGCAGTAAATAATTTGGTAGAAAGGGTGAAAAAACCGAAAGGATTTGAGCAGTAGCCATTTAAAAAGCATATTTAGCACAAATGTCTAAATCTGATTAAACATTTGATGGCTTGTACTTTCACAGAATCCAATACTTAAATTTTAAGGTAATTTCAGGAGGAGTTTCTCCTGCAGAGTATGCACCAGTTTGGTTCTCAAGAGCCATTGATCCTGTTGTTATTTAAGGCTGAAGCAGTATCGTTCAGAAAGGAACAGCCAGCTTGATCTTACCAGGAAAAGGACTGGAAGTCCACAGCTGTGACTGACACTGGTTTTGTCAGGTATTTAGACACAGGAAATCTGCGTCATTGGTAAATGCAGTGAGACAACTAGTGGAAAAAAAAAGAGAGAAACAAAAACCTTCTAAATATGGGACCTGAAAAAGTAGTAAATTAGGCAATCAATAGCACTTGTTAGGCTTGATGTGAGAAGCAGAGCACATAGAGCAGCCCATTCTGAGAGGTGTTTGTTACTTTCATTATTCATGACCTGCAGTTCTGTGACAGCGGTCACAGGGGTCTTTGGATGAGGGAAGAGACGAGGATTTGACTCCATATTTCAGAAGGCTTGATTTATTATTTGATGATATATATTACATTAAAACTATACTAAAAGATTAGAAGAAAAGGTTCTCAGAAGGATAGCTAAGCTAAGAATAGAAAGGAATGAATAACAAAGATTTGTGGCTCGCACAGAGAGAGAGCCAGCTGTGCCATGATTGGCCATTAATTACAAACAAGCACATGAGATCAATCACAGACCCGCCTGTTGCATTCCACAGCAGCAGATAACCATTGTTTACATTTTGTCCCTGAGGCCTCACAGCTTCTCAGGAGGAAAAAAATCCCAAGGAAAGGATTTTCATGAAAAGATGTCTTCGACACAGTTCTTCTACACTCAATGGGCTATGGACAAAAGGACATTAATAGCTACATTCCTTTCCAAAAATAATCGCTTCACTAAACAAATTCAGCAACATTAAATGAAAGGAATTATAGTAAGAACAAAGGGAGAAGGAAATGTTTTCTAATACCACAAAGTTATACCAGTGAAGAATGAGATGGAATATGGCCATATTCTTAGCAGGTTATTTTTACTTTGGGACAGTCAGTACAAATTGCTTTTTTGAAGTAGCCTTACTATATTTACAAACCATCTGTGTCTGAAAAACTATTGGAAATTAAATTTGTTTGAGAATAGCACCACCTTCTGGCCTGTGTGAGAAATAGGCATCACTTCCACCACAAACATAACACCAATCTGAGTTTTCCTAAATAATTTCTTTGCTTATGTCACACCCTTGTCATCTGTACTCACTTTGGAAGGTCTTTCACAGGTTAGTCCTCCCACTACTTGTTTCCCATTCAGTTCTGAATGGTTCACTTCTTCCTTCAGTGCTCAGTGTCAGAACAACACCCTGACAATTTCTTCTGTATTAGTGATAAGTTCCTTATAAATGCTTGCAAAGCCATTTCAGCTCTCCTTCAACTTCTTCCTTGCTAGAATGACAAATTCTTAGGTTGTTGATGTTCTGAGCTTACTGTTACCCATTGGAAAGCACCTTTTGGTGCTCCCTCACCTGTCAGCGTTGACATACCACTGTGAGGAAGAGTTTTATGCATGCAACAAATTAACATGGACAGAATGGACAGTGTATAACAATGTAAAACATATTCTGGATCTGGATTTTGCATCCAGTAATCTCCAGATTGTTGGGGCAATTGATAGACACCTCCAACTCACAAATTATAGGAAGGAAAAACTAGCCACATTCTCTATTTACTGGTGAAATATACAGAATGTCAGTGATGAGAAAGTTTCACCTTTGTTGTATCAAAACAACAGTGAAAATCAAATTAGGTAATGCTGGGAATTCTGCTTTGCCACTCATAAATAGTAATTCCACACAGAGAGGAAGTACAAGCTGACAAGAAAATGTGTTCCATGGCAGTTCATGGAGAACAGATGATATAAGCAGAACCAAAGTTATCCTGTTTTCCCTTCATCATCTGCAAGGCAATATACTGACCCAAGTTAGTGCACTTGTTCTGGCTGAAGTGGGTACTGGTTCTCAGTTCCAGAATTTCTGTTCATACATAAAAAAGGGCTGCCATGGGACATGGTTCTTCTGAGCTTCAGAGCATAGTAACCCAGAGGAACTCTGGAGCATATACATGGCCCCATTTAGACAGTTTAGCTAAAACTGCCACCAAAGGCAAAACAACAAATAAAATATATCTGGAACATTGGGTGGACCCACAGAGACAGTTGTAAAAGTCCATATCCTGTAGCAGCTGCTACTTTACAAAATGAAGCAAATCCTTTTTATTAAAAATCTCATTTTCTGTAAGGCATTGCTATTTATTGAACAGCACTCTGCATCTCTTAAGTAAAACCAATAAGCCAATACTGCTTCTGCAACTACTTAAAATTTTAGTTTTATGAAACTCTTGGGAAATCAAGTGAGCAGCAGTAAGTAAATTGCACAATTTCTTTTTATACTGTCAAGAAAAGCCCTGAATAGTAGGTAATTCTGTAGGCTTATTCTGTCCATCCAGACTGGCCAGTATTCTTCAACAGTCACATGTGGCTGTTGGCAGCTGTGAATTAGAACCAGTTAAAAATACAAGAGAAAAGCAGCACTGTCTGTCTGTCTGTCTGGCACCTATCTCTGTAAACTTGTAATAAATATTGACACAACTCTTAAGAAAATACAATGCTCTTTATTACTCCTTATATGTCAATTGTTCCAAATATTGGAAGGTTTCACACTCAGAAGCTCACATTTTCTGAGGTGGAGTTACTTAGAAAAAATAGTTTTTCTTCCATGCACAAAATTTACACTTTGTAGTATAGAAGGTCAGCCTGTTATCCAGTAGTATTCTTCAGTGTCAGTTGCTGAGTCATTATGTACAAGGAAAGATTTTTTTGTGTAGATAATCTGCTATTTTTCTGGTATTTTGTAGACTTTCTACCTCAAAAAATGGAATCTGGAAACAAAACAGAAATGATTGTTGAAAATACCTTTTAATAAACAACTGGGTAAGACTGATGTTCGTTAAGCAGTTGCAAAACTACACATTAAATACTTTTTTTTTTTTTAAACTAAAGATTTAATCCTAAATGTACTATTGATCTATAAATTACCTGAAGAGAGATTACTATTAAAAAAAAAAGAGTGATATTTATTACAGTTTAAAGAAAGCTAAATATTACGGAGTTAGGCTTATGTAATAAGTGATGATGAGTGAAAAATAAAATCTCAAGAAACAAACAGTTTTCATTCAAAGTATATTTCAAGAAAAATATACCTCTATTAATTCAACAGTCAAAATAAAGGTTATACTCTTTTGTGAAAATACTATTTCCAATACAAATCAGTTTCTTTTTTTTTAACTCCTGTTTTTAAACTCAAACCTTTTAAAAAAGTATTTAATTAAAAACTCCAATTCTAATGAACTTTTACATAACATTTCCCTTTAATTCAAGATTTGAATCTTAATCACTGAAGAGAAGTACTCTTCCAAACAGCAACTAGGTGGCAAAAACACAGACAGAATGCATTAATTGATCCAAGAAAAAGGTAGCTCTGTACACACTCAAAAAGACAAAAACTAGGCAGAGAGAACATAATATGGAGAGAACAAGACTATGTCTGCTTTAGGAATTAATTGAAACTACAGTTTAAAGTATTGTGAAATAACTTTTTGCTTGTTTTCTTAGAGCAAAAGTAAATCAGTGTCTTTGGACTTTACCTGCACAACTTCATAACCAAGTAACTGAAGGTGTCTCTGTTTAATAGCTTCTTCTCCCAACAGATTGTGGCTATGAGCACAAAATCTATTTTGACCATCAACACACAGGGCAATTCTAAAATTAAGCATAAGTGTAATATCAAAAAAAACCAAAAAACCCAACAAACCCACAACAATCAGTTATTTTAATCACCACAACTACTGCAGTTCCTAAGAAGCAGGAGCTGCTGACAGCACAGTTCCCTCTTACAACTCGTTGAATCAGATGCAGGATGGGACTTATCTAGTCCAGGATAATTCAAATCACTCAATTTAAGGGTGGGAGGTGAAACTCTGAAACTTAGTGAAACTGATCTGAAAATCTCTTTTATTTGCTCTGAACAAAAATTACCATGCAAGTTAAAGAGAGGTTTTTTTTAATGCTATGATTAGCAAACCATTTTGAATTCTTCTGGAAAGCAAAACGTTAAAAAAATTGCCTCAGCTAGAAAACATTTCAGCATCTAAATGTATTTAACTTACTAATTTACCAGTTAAATCCATTAGAGTTCAAACTGAGTTTAAGCTACGTCTGTTTTAAATCTGTACATATGGTTGGCAGGATGTATTATAACAATATTTTTTCTTCTGGGTGATAAAAATCCCATCAAGTTTAACCACGGTTTTTATATCTACTGTTAAAAAGTAGCTTAAGTTTTCAGTATCTTAAGTATACTGTGACTTTATTTACTTTATGAAAGCTACTACTTAAAACCCAAACATTGAAGCTCATTCTTAAGCATTTAAGCATGGACTCTTGGAAAGAACATGTATTAGTCTCTGAGTCTTGTAAATGTGAAGGTGTCCTGGTTTCAGCTTAAACCACAACAGAATGTTACACTGGAGAAAGCCTAGCCTCTTCAAAGACTTTTGCTTTTTCACACTGCAGTTACAATTATCATAGAGGCAGGTTGCTTAACTTTGTATCCAAGGCTTCCCACATTAACCCTTGTTTAATAAACTTTTAAACATCTATGTATTTCTCAATGAAAAAAACCCCTGCATCTGTAGTAAATATCCTTATTATTCAGGATTTCTTGCAGAAGTAAATTTGTGAACTCAAATCTGTTAAATCTGTGCAAATACACTCAGTTAGAATTTAGTTTTAATTTGAAAATTAATTACAGAATATTAAAATAGATTAATCCAAATAAGGATCACTTGATTCTGTCATTGAGTAAAGAAACCAACTGTCTGACACTGCATAGTCAGGTGGCAAAAATAAGCAAAAAGCACATTATTAATCTTGTCCTTCTGCCAGCGGTTTCAGTGTGAGAACTTTGTAGAAGTCAATGGCAAAACTGCAAATAGCCTAAATTTAGCCAGTTTTTTACCCTGGATACTTTTCCTAGTGTAAATCAACATTTTACCAGTGGTTTCTTTCATTCTCTTACCGTCTGTGCACCTCTTCAAGTTGGGTCGCAGGCAATACAAAACCTTCTTCATCTAATTTAATCTCAATATCTTGTGTCGATGAAAAAAGAGAAGTGACATTAAATGGCATTTCTTACAACAAACTTTCTACTGTAATTCTCATCTTCTCACAGTTGTTTTATTAAACAACTATAATACTATCACAATTTTTTTTTAATCACAGAGGCTGGAAAAATTTGTATAGACTTAACACAAATGAGTGATAATTAGTAACAATTCAGCCTTTCATGATGCTAACAAAGTAGTGTTCCAAGTCCACTCAAAACTGTAACACAGTTAAATGGTGATTTGCTGTGCTAGCTAGGATCTCTGGAATTTTGAGGACTTTGGGGAGAGACACACTCTCTGTCTCTGTTTGCTTCAACATCCTCATGAAACCTGACACACAGAGTAAATTTGGAATCATCCCCCTTTTTTATTTTTTAAATCTCTCTGACATCCATGGTGTCCAAGACTCATCCCTCAACATCTTATCATCCACCCCTCCTGGGCACGTGCCTTCCTCATCACTGCCTTCTGTTTCCTGCTGCACACAACACTCAGTATTGCTCACTCCTGTCTCACCAGGCACAAACCCCCACTGACTGTGCTGTCAGCAGCTCCTGCTGAGGGGAGAGGAGCCCAGCTGAGCAGGGCACACAGCTGACCAGCTTCCTTTCTCCACTCACCACTAAAGCAGGGAGTTCAGGCAAGTGGCATTGCCGCATTTTGCTTTACATTATATGAACTGTTTAATGGATAAGGAGCTGATAATAAAAACACAGAATACAGGCAGCTGTTTTCAGTGCGGACTGGCTGCCTAAATACCAATCTGCAGTGCTTTTCTCTCCATTTTCCTTTCTCTGACTCTAAAAATTATTTATTTAAAGTTCCCAAATTTCAGATCTTTTACAGAAATTGGTATCCCAGTTTACTTTTTCTGTATTTGCAGAATTTAAACTGCCCACAAAGGAAATTATAGTTTTGGCACCATACACACACATACTTAATAACTAATCTAAAGAAATTATACTTACCAACTACATAGAAATATGGTGTTGATACCTCTGATGCAAAGTATATTCTTTTTTTCAGTAAATCAAGTAATCCTGTCTTCACCCTTTTAAAGAGGTGAACATCCAGAGAACTCTGAGGTGTGGGAAAGGCCTTTACCTGGTACCTGGAAAGGAGTTTTGGACCCTAGATAGGGACAGAAAACCAAATAAAAAGAGGGAGATAACATTTTTGTAATTACCTCATCTTAACGTAGCAAAATGTATTCTGTGCATTTCAAAGCCAAGTCTATTGAGAGATCCACAGTCTGAGGTATGATTTGCTGGAAACTTGAAATCACCCAAACAATCACCAGAACATCCTCATAAAGCTTCAATGCTATCCTGTTCATGAGAAATGCACAGCTGTTTCCATTCATATAAATATATCAAGTCATTCAATCAGGTAGAAATGCTCCATAGTTTCATCAAGGAAAACTGGTTTGTCCAATTCCAAAGCTTTTTATGGGAAATACACGAAACTAAGTATAAGCAAGATGCTAATGACCTTATTACCTCTTGTTAACGTCACTTCTGGTTTCACACGTACTTACCTCATAAAATGGGCACTCCAGGGTGACAGTCAGAAAAAGCTGGGTTAGCTGGGACATAACAACTCTGTTCAAACCAGGTGGCTGAGCTGAAACAACAACATTCAGGTTTTCAGGTGTACCTTCCATAAAGTATCTTTACACAAACCATAATGCAGAAGTTAGGAAAAGTTATTCAGTATGATGTGCAGAAAAGCTACTTAATCATTAAAATTCTCAGCATTTGCTTAAAGTAACAGAAAGATCAGTATGAAATTAAACAGGTAGAAAAATGAGAAATTTATTTACAGAAATATCAATACAAAAATACAAAACTAGCAAGATCTTAGTTAAAACTGTCGTATTTTTTCACAAAAAAATGAACAACCAAAAGATGGATGACATTCTACATAGAAGAATAAATTTGAGTTGAGGTATTAGATAAATATCTTCTTCTTATAACCACTTTTCCCCAAGTTATAATCCCAGGATCTCAAAGTTTCTTTTTTTTTTTTTTTCATCTGCAAGTTGTGGATAATACCAAATAATTTCTGAAGATTTATCTGCTTTGAAACAATCAACTCCTTCAGGTATTTCATGTTGTTGAAAAATTAAGTGACCAAAACTTCTAATCACTTTGAAAACTTTAGCTTATTATTTGTAAAGCAATCTTAGCTGAAATCTTATTGCCAGTCATCTTTCTAGCATAGCTTACCTCTCTCTACAATGACCTTAAAAATGCTTTAGTATCGAATAGAGAATAACTCAAAATGATGTGTTATTCGTAACAGTTTTGTGTCCAAAAGCAATGATTAGAGCCAAAAACAGGCTACCACAGGAGGGATCTTCTAGCATCATGTATAAGACATGGACAAACATGGGGAACACCAGGTCACTGTTTTTTTGGAAAACCAGAAGGATTAACTGAAATAATTTTTTTAAGGAAATTCAAGTCTGTGTTTTAAAACTGTACAGTGCAATTGTCCAACTCAACTAAATTATGTACATGAAAGACAATGGCAACTGTGACAAGGAAGCATCAGCCTTTGGCCTCCTGATCACAATTTTCCAGCCACTTCAATTAGGTCACTGTTGATTTGACTAATTAAATTGATAAAAAATAGGTGCTTGAAAAGAGACAAACTCCATAATAGAAAGAAACATGGAACATCCCAGAAGAAATTCTGCCCCTTACCTTGAAGCTTTTGCAGAAAATAGGGACTAAATATTTTTGGGAGGAAATTTGTCGGATAACGTTGAATAAGGACACACGAGTGTAGCAGGTTCAGCAAGGTGTGAGGCTGAAAGTGCCTCAGGCGGGTGTGCAGCACAGTTTCAAGCTTCCCAAACAAGGAAGAAGCACTTGGAGGGAGGTAGTTAAGGGTCCCAAATGGGATAACATATGCAGCAATCTGGTCAGTGGTAAGTGTCTCAGCACTGGAAATGAAACCTTCTGCCACTGCATCAAAGACGGGCTTTGAAAGGATCATCTTTACACAGCAATACTGCATGACCTTGCTGACTGTTTGAGGGTGCATAGTGTGGATGGACTTGGGGACATGTCTTTCCAGTGCCTCTGTAAAATTTTGCATTTTTTGACCAAAGTATAGGAAAGCCTCCAGTACATTTACCAGTTCATGATCTGTGAAATAGGGAACATGCTGCACTGAATGTTTACACAGTGCAGTAACTAAGAGAACTGCCCGAGTCTGACGAAGAACCACCAGTGAATTCAGTATTACACTTACAAAGTTTGGGCTCAGTTGGGAAACTGCAGCTAAAGTGGCACTGTTCAGTCTGTTTAGCAAGCTTTGCCATTGTTTCCCTTCCCTCACAGTCACTTCCAGTATCTTATAAACCATCACTATTTCCCTCAGGCTCCAACTCTTAATGTCTCTTTCTTGCATATGGTTCACAATTTGTTCCAGCGTGGCACAACTTGGGCTTTCTAACTCGAGCAAACTCTCCCCAAGAGCACAGAGATGTTCAGCAGCCAGCTGTCCCCTGCCAAGCCGCTCCTCGCTCTCCGAAAGCAGGCTCGTCATCAGCGTGCTATGCGGGTCTATACGCAGCTTTATCAAAGCCTGCAAGGCATTCAGCAGCCCCGTGTTTGACAGGTTTGAGGATTCAAATTCAAACTGGAAGCATAATGCCCTGAAAACTTCATTCTCTAACAACGCAGGGTTTTTAAGACCATTGTCATCCACCTCAAGTTCAGAAATCTTCTGCAGGGCTCCCGAGGCCATTGTATCAGACATGGCTTCTAGAGAGCTAAGAAAATATAAAATCTCTTTTGATGTACAAAGGCTGTTCAACCTCTTGAAAAATAATTGTTCATCCATCCACACATTATTTGATTTAGTACAGTTCCTCGTATCTCCACAAAGATGCACAGCTTCATTAACAGAAAGTGACTGCATCTGCAGTTGTACATGTTTTTTCCTACAAAACGTATACTGAGATTTATCTTTGACACACATCATCCTCATGGCCACGGAGCTACAGTTTTGGGGTTTGTGCTGCCCACTGATGAAGTTCAACCTTCTGCTTAGGGTCATCAAAGCAGACCTGCTCGCTGGTGTGCTGGATGAATACAGCTGGAAGCTTTTTCGGCTAATCAAAGCCATATTGAATCAAGTGAGTTCTGAAATGGTACCTAGAGGAAGAAGAATAGATATGTAGTCTGAAAAACCACCAGGGTCACTAAAATGCAGAAAAAAAACACAACCCCAATCCTTTTGGTGGCTGGAAAGATGGGTACGATCCCTTTCCCGCGACCAGGAGCACAGAGAGCAGAAATGCTCGGAGCGGCGATCCCCGTGTGACAGGCTGCCCCGTGCTCCCGCAAGGACACTCCGGCAGACCAACAGGAGACTCTGCCCGCCACCCCCGCGGCCGGGGCGACACCGGCGCGGCCCCTCCATCCCCCTCGGCCCCAGCACCTACTGCTGCTGCTGCTAGTGCCGCTGCCGCGGGCCGGGACCGCGCCGCTCCGCCCCGGGGGACACCCGGCCGTGCCGGGGCACCGCGGCCGCCTCACCTCGGCAGCCATCACGGGCAGCGCGGCGCCTGCCGGGACCTTCCGGCGCCGCCACCCGCCCCGGCCCTGCCTCCTCCCCGCGTTGCCACCGCCCGCTCTGGCCCTGCCTCCTCCCGCGTTGCCATCGCCTCTGGCAGTCGCGCAACGAGGGCTGGCACTGGCGCTTTGCTTGGAAGCGGGATTCGTGTCCGTGTCACCGCGTCTCCAGCGCAAGTACTCCCGCTCCCCGCTCGGGGGGCACCGGGGCCGGGTGGAGCGGGTGGGCGGGGCGGAGGGTTTGTATTTCACTGTTATATTTGTCTTGGCCCTAGAATGCTTCTGGGCAAATCGCAAGCTGTTGAAAAAGTGGCTTGGGAATGGCTTCGTGGCTCAAGTCACGGTGCCACAACCTGGGTTAAAGCCACAGAGGGGTGCGTAAAGCTCTTCTGGTTGCTGACAGAAAGAAGACGTTCTTCTAACTTTCAGAAGGGTGAACCTCCAACATGTGTGCAGGTCAGGTTGAATGAGGATCTAAGGAGTTTATCCAGCTACTGATGACATAGTTAGCAGTGTGCGCACTGAAGTTTCTTGCTTTTTTCCCCCGCGGTCCGTGGCCGCGCAGTTCGTATCTGACAGAGCAGCTCGGTGACGTGCGCGGTCTGGCCTTGCCGCGCTGTCGCGGCACTGCTGGGCGAGTCACTGTTTTTCAGAAAGCAGTGGGCAGCACGTGGGGTTGGTTCAGCGGCATTCCTGCAAGGATTGTCCTACACTCTGCTGCCTTTGGGAGCCGCTGGACTCCTTGCTAATCTTCCGTGGACTGTTAGCTCTCTGACTTTTCCAAGTATTGGATCAGGAGAGCTGTAGTTTGGAATTTCATCCTTAGTTTCCTGTTAAGCCCTGGTGTGATCCAGCAAATCACAGGTTGTGTTCCCAGCTTAAACATTGTATTTTGATATGCGTCTACCAGCACGAAAACCTGTTAAAGGCTGCTAGTGTGGTAGTACTATTAAAGTTACGGGGATTCTTCAGAAAGTTCGATAGCTCATGAATTGCCTTTTTTCCCTCTATTTATTCCAGTTGAACTTGTATCACGTAAGTGGAAGTGGCGTAGCATCTTTGAAGAGTGAAAGAACAGCAAAGCAAGAGCACTATGGGCAGCATGCTCGTCTGAGAGCAAGTGTGTTCCTGGTTTATGGTTGTTCATCTGCAGGTAGGCATGTCTTTTATTTCTCTCTTTGAGCAACACCACTTGGTAGTCTATGCATAAAGATCTTATGGTTGATGACTGAGAGAAGATGTGTTTGCCGAGTGAAACTCTTCAACTTGTGCAGTTTAGATCAAATCACGATCAAAGGAATTTATTGGTCTATTGTTGACATAATTAACTTTTAGGGAATTAAATGAACTAGTCAGTTAATTGAATTATGTATTTAAGACAAATAGCAACAATGCAATACATATAACACTAAGCTCCTAGAAAATGTTAATGAATGCCACAAAATATTTAAACAGCTTTCTGTGCCTAATTCCAAGGAATTGTCTAATTGTGTTCTCTCCAACTGCCACAAGGATGCATTCACACTGTTGCATACACACACAGTACCTTGTCTCAGGAGGTCTTGCGTGTGTATCTCCAGCATCATTGGATCTTCTGGCTGTGTGGGTTCTCTTGTTTCCACATGCTGTTTGTGAGAGGTGCAGTTGCTCCAGATTTTGTGTCTCCATGCAATCTACTGGTCCATTCACCAGTGGAAAAAACCTCTCTCTAAGTTCACATATATGCACCGAAAATGTGTGTGGCTGCCTTTTGCACCCTTTATTGTTGCTATACTAGTTGGAATAGAAAGCTCACAATGTCGTACAGGAATCCAGGCTGCTCTACCTGACCTAGGCTTAAGTGATAGCACTGTTAGGGCCACATCTGACCATGTCAGACAACATCTTGGTTGCTATTACTTCTGTTGCACTCTCCATTCCTCCTGCTGTTGCAAATTTTTGTGCTTCTCAAACATTAACGGCTTCCCAAGCTGACTTGTTCTAACAGACTTGTTGGTAATGCCTGGGCTATAGTGTTGGCAACTTACTCCTCAGCTTTTCTTGTATAGAAGGTTTCTGTGCTATGGTGTGGTCTTTGTGGGATCTGATTATCTTTCTCCCTTTCTGAGGTATGAGGAAGAGTGTAGTAATGAAGTGCTGCTTTGTCTTTTTTGGTTTTGTTCATTTGTGGTCGGGTGATGCCACCTGCTGACAAGAGAGTTAGGTGAAAACACAGCACATGGCCAGGATGAATCTGCATTACTACAGGGATCTGAGGGTATTTAAACTGTATTTATGCTATTTTATAGGAATCATCATAATTAGCACATTTTTTTCCTTTGGAAAAGGAAGGTGAAAAATCATTTTGAGCATTGTTTTGTTGTATACACCTTCTGTGCACACAGGTACATAAAACCAGTTATATAAATGAATTTATTTAAAAGTGGCTGTTAAGGTAATTACTTATAATTTTAGATAATATATGTAATTAATTTAAAATTAAAACTAAAATGGAATTTTCTTCTACGTAGTAGAAGAAAATACAAGGAAAACCTCAACATTTTCTAGTAATTATATTTTTCATGAAATTCACTTGTGATACAGGCATTCTTAAGAACACTTCACTTAGTTTTGCTACTTTTGATGTATAATTATGCTTTTAAAAAAATCCTGTAGGAAAAACCTTCTGCAGTACTGTGGGGAGAAATATCCTGCCATATCTATGGAGTACAGTATTCTTATACAATTGAACTATGTTTGTTTTCCATTGAGAGAAAGAGAAAAAAGAGATACCTTGAGTTATACAGCCACAGGTTTCCCTAACTGTGTGTCTGGCTAGGACACTGAATGCTTTCTGTAGTTGAAACTGTGTGGAGCCAATAGGTGAAGTGCAGCAAACTGGCATGGGAGAGGTACCTCAGATTGGGAACTGAAAATTTCTCAGTACTAATTTTAGGTATTTCAGTTCTACTGCACCTCCTTAGCAATGACAAGGTAATTTGCAATATCCACTCTAAGGACATTCTGCTTCTATCTCTTATTTACTGCTGCCTGAAGTTAAATCTGTGGTGTTCTCTGTGTCAAAATAGTGGAAAACTTCTTGCATTCAGATTTTCATGGGACAGGTGAATGGATAAGGATATGCATCTCATTCATCCTGCTGCTTGCAAGGGGCTTGGTGACCCCACGACAGAGTGCTCTAAGATTGTTTCTTACTCTTAGGAAAATAAAACCCCAAAGAGTCAATTCTGTAGTTCACAGAATCACAGAGTGGTCTGTGTTGGAAGGGACCCAGAAGTATCATCAAGTCCAGCTCCTCCTAAGTGAATGGTCAATATGGGGATCAAAAGCAACACCTTGGTGTTATTAGCATTGTGTTCTGAGAAACTGAGCTAACCTCAGGGTCAGGTTGCACTTGTGTAAGGAGCTCCCTTTTGAAATACAAGATTGAACTCAGTGTTGGTGCTCCAAGATACATAGTGGACAATAAAGTGTAAAGTCATTGCAGCAAAAAATACTGATTTCAGAAAAGAAGAAACAGAGAATTTAAATTTTTTTCATCAGGCTTTTATAGTTTGACTTTACCAGGTCTGTGTTTTGTTTTGTTTTCAAAGACAGCTCAGAAAAGTGAACAAAGCAGTCACTAAATTGAAATGGAAAACGTATAATAATATAATAAAAATAGTGTATATTTAATTTTAGAAGTTTTCATGTTATTTGGGTTATGAACTAAATTCTTGATATCAGAGATATTGTTACATTACTGGAGCATCAAGGCAGTACAGCACATAGGACCAACAGCACACATCCTTTGCAACCTGATCTACAAAGCTTGCTTGTGAGAAATGGCTTCACTTCAGAGCAGATCCCTCATTTCCAAGTTAAACACCAATGCTGCTGTCTTTATTTCTTTTTAATCTCATAAAAAAAGTAAAATCTTGCTTTTCTGCTTACAAGAAATTCACTTTTTAAATTCTTTTTTCCTCTGCAGTTTCTCTAAAAAAAAATAGGATGTGCTGTGAGTCAAAAAGGAGGTTTTTGCTCCTCTATGCAACACAAAAGGGGCAGGCAAAAGCCATAGCTGAGGAAATATGGCAGCAAGCAGGTGCCCATGGACTTGAAGCTGATATACACTGTATAAGTGAAATGGATAAGGTGAGATACTCCATGCTGTTTTGAAAAATATGTATTGAAGCACTGAATTCTTCTTCACATGCT
Organism: Ammodramus savannarum pratensis; assembly: GCA_020466415.1. Classification (NCBI taxonomy): domain Eukaryota; kingdom Metazoa; phylum Chordata; class Aves; order Passeriformes; family Passerellidae; genus Ammodramus; species Ammodramus savannarum. Next base: position 61,710,674 of record JAHXMQ010000807.1, read on the forward strand.
AGAGTGGTGGCTCTGGATGTCACAAAGGCTTGCAGGTGCACCCACCTGAAAAACACCATCTAGTGTCAAATTCTTGTTCTTTGTGAATCAGTAATTTCAACCAATACTCACAGTTGCTTAATAGTCTTCTGCCAAAGATAAATCTTATGATTTTTCTTATTGGAACTGTAAATTAATAAGTCTTTATCTCTCTTCTAACAATGATTCAGTGACTTCTTGAAAACTTTCTATGTATGCAGTAGTGAATAAATTCTGTATTTACAGGTCAGGTCTGCTGTTACTAGAAGTTATGCTTTTTCTTCTTCATTTTTTCTGGGAGTTTTTGTGTTTGTTTTTGTGGGTTTTTTTTGTTTGTTTGCTTAGGGTTTTTTTTTCTTTTGTTGCATTGATGTTCTGTGTTGTGTTAATTGTGGGCTCCACCATGTCCCAGAGCTTTTGTAGTTCTTCTTATGTTGCTTAGCATATGCACTCATTTCAATTCCCACAGGACTCACTCCAAGTTATGTTCTAGAACAAAATAAAATGCTTGGCTGGGACAAGGAAGTGGCTTTTTATTACTTGCTGTTATCCAAGAGTAAGAAAGCTTAGTTCTGTAACTGAAAGCATTATGGACTGTGATTTCCTTCACAAAGTACTCTCAACTGTATGCCCTCAAACAAAAACATATAAAAAACAAACAATCAAAACTTGATAGTCTGGTATTTCATATGAGATGAGGAGAAAATAACATTTAAAAGAGTTTTTTTCACGCACTTGAAAATGTGAGACATTTTGAGTGAATGTGCACTAAGTACAGAGCTGAGTGTTAAAAAGAGGCACTTATGCAGCCAGCATGGAATGTGAAGATTCTCTTTATATTCTTGCATTTAATTTCCTCTGCATTTGACAGGTTTGGAGATTAGTTTCAGGAAGATGATAGAACATTTCTAGCCCTGTCATTGGCCTGCCACTTAAATAAATGTATTTAATTTGGCAAGACAATTCAGAGCTGCAAATTAATTATGAATTGAGAATCTGAGAATTGAGCATTGAGGAAAAAAGTAACTTCTGCAGCTTTGTAAGTCTTGTCAAAGATAAGCTTCTGTTTTTTTCCCTACTTATCAGTTAGAAGCTCTGTCTTTATGTAGCTTTTGGGTATTTTCAGACCTTGTGAAGGTCTGTGGAGGGAATAGGTGGTTACAGAGCCGTTAATAGTAATACTTGCCATTCAAAAGTGAATGGTCAAATACTGCTCAGGTCTTAGGAACACTGGCTTTTTCCAAGTAGTGTCTCTCACCTACAGTCCCAGGGGTGAGATAAGGTCATAAATCTTTAGTTGGTTATGGTGATTACATTTTATGAAGACTGAAATTAAGTGGAAGTGAGGAGCAGTAAGAAATGGGAGGCTAAATGGAGATCATCTTGGGTCACTGTGTGTGTCAAAGTCAGCCTTGGATGAATTATTTGAATAAGTACATTTGTCATGATATGTATTATTCTGGATGAGGCAAACCTGGCTGCTTGATCCCATCCTCTTCTTTCAACAACCATGCACAGCTTGAGCTGCCTGCTCACTGCTCTTGTGTGACATTGCTGTCCTCAGCTGAGGGGAATGTTTGAAGGGAAGAGAAAGAATGAGACAAAGCTGAAATACAAAGGATGTAGGAGGAAGTGGAAGGTAGAGTAAAAAACTTCCTAGTTGTGTTAGGTTCTTTCTGGTCTGGTAATGTAGCAAACCTCACAGTAATTGACACATGTCGCAGTACGACACGGAATGAACAACACTCGCACACTGAGATGTCTGAGGCAAAAAAGGTGTGTTTGTTTCTGGACGTCGATATTTATAGAATTTTAAAAGTACCCATGGATTGGAGGATGAAATTGCCACCTCTCCAACCACACTGGTCAAACCAACAGTCCTTCAATTCTCTCCTCCTCCAGAAAGGAATGCAAAACAATCATTATTTACGCGAAAAGTGTGTGAGAAACTCCATTACAAAAATACAAACATCAGAAAGCTTAGAAGAAGTTTAGAAGAACAAAGCAACAGACACAAATTATTGCAGAACCTGTGTCGCCAAATGTTTAGTTTTCAAAAGGTATCCAAGTTTGCAGATGAAAATCTGCAGTGGAGTAAGCAATAACAGAGTTAATAATTCTTCTGTTCTAATACAGCACTTCATACTTCCTGAGCTTGTATCTTTTTTGTTTTTTTAATGGAGCTGATTTTAGTGTATATTCTCATGTGATACCAGTAGACCCTTACTTTCTTTACTTCAAGAATTTGCTTTTCTTTGTGAATGTGGTAGTCACCTGTGGCAATGCACTGCAGAAGCTCTGGGTCTGTGTTATCAAATCAACTGTGGAAGCTTTGAAAATATGAGTCCTTATTGCAACAGGACCCTTAAGGCCTTTTTTTGTACAACTTAGAGTTCAGTTTTGAAAGTGTCCAGATTTTGTAAGTACTTGGGGTTTGCCTAAACTTGTAAAAGACAAAAGCTATGTTTGGAAGGTTCCTGGGCTACAACTCATTGAAGTCTGGCAAAGTGCCCTGGGAATATCCTTGCATGTTTACTCTGTTTACTTGTGCTTCTCTAGACTTCTCCTGTAGGCCACTGTCAGAGGCAAGACATGTAGTAATTTAAGTTTACCATGCAACTGCTTTTAGCTTCTTCAGGAAAGATTTGGAAACATTGCCAAAAGCAAAGCTGCTTTAGTCTATTTCTGTGTATTCCTGGCCTTTTTGGGTTGTAGGTGTCAGGTAATTTTTTACATGGCTTGACAAGGAGATAAAGTTTGAGTGATTTATTGAGGAAGGTGTTTAGAACATAACTCCACAAAATGTGAAGTTTTGAATTGCAGTCTTGAAACTGCTGAGTGAAACAGAGCACCTCTTGCAATCTATTTTCTCATAGTCTTGTTATTTTTATTAAACTTAGAATGCTGGGAGATGATTTAAACTATAACCCACAGGGAGCAGTAGAAGGAGCTTAGGTTATTATGGCAAAAAGGAGCCTAAGGAATGCTCTAATAGCAGCCTGTGTGAGCCAAACTGGACAACAGGAGGCCAAATCCATTGGGTGCTGCCTGATAAACTCAGATTTGACACTGGTGGAGAAGTTCTGCATGGAAGAAGCTGCGCAGAAAAGGGAAATCTCTACCCTGAGAAGTTTTCAAAATTCAGCCAGTTATAGCTGACTGAGTGCAGCACTGCCTGTTAGTCGCACTTGAGGCATGGGGTGGGAATAAGTGGTCTCCAGAGGTCACTCCCAAGCACTGGGCTGGAGCTGTGTGTCACAGAGGTCACTACCCACAGGCCATAGGGGTTGCTGCAAGAGCCATTTGTATGGGTGACCTGACTGACAGCACACTGGGACAGTGCTGCAGCCTGCTAAAGATAGTCAAAGATTCTGAGGGCTTTTTAATGAGAAGTAATAAATGTTTGCATGAGGTGTGAATTTATGGAGCTGACACGCTGTAGTCCCTACTACAGACAGTTCTTTGAAGCTGGTATAATGGAAGTAGCCCCATGAAACTCTGGGAAATGCAGGAGACCAGTATTAGCAAAGGAGAGACAAATGAATTGGGGGAACGGTGAATGGGCCAAAATTAATCAGGCTGTGGAGCACGGTGTCTGATTATCACTCTTCAGAGTTACCTTAGTTCTCCCAAAAGGACTGGGGGATTTTCTGGGTGTGATCATCTCAAAGGTCTTTTCCAACCTAGTTACTTCTGTGATAGTGCAGTTCTGTAAGATGGAAGTTATCAAACAGGACCAAATGATACTTAATGGAAATTAGAAATGATCCCTTCAGTTCGTATGGCCACACCCCACTTATCTGTGTGAAATCATAAGGATTATGGCTGTTAGGCTGTGATTATAGATACAAAAATACTTTTTCCACTTGACAAATAAAATACTGTAAGAACTGTGTATTTAAGCTGAGTGCAGCTGTGAAGTATTCTTCATGTATCTACTAGCCTGCTCAAAGTGCTGCCCTTGGACATCTGTATATGGGATCATAGGATATGTCAGGTTGGAAGAAGCTTTATGATGTCATCTTGCAGCAGGGTCATTTGAGGTCAGAGCGGGTTCTTCAGGGCTTTATCAGATCTGGTCTTGAAAATTCCAAATATGATCATAAGTTGCATCCCCCAAATTGCTTGTAATTATACTTGAAAGACTTCCTGTGACTTAACATAGGTAAAATGTGATTAAATGTTTTTTATGTACACTTGGGAAGAAGAAAGGTGGGAGATAGAGTATCTAAGGCCCACAATTATGTATCGAATGGCACCTTGTAACTTAACTTGTTCTATTGCTTGTAGTATAACCTGGAAACTGAAAAGGATCCTGTAGTTATTGTTATTTCCACTACTGGGACAGGAGAGCCACCAGACACTGCCCGCAAGTTTGTGAAGAAAATTCAAGACAAGACCTTGCCTCCTGACCATTTTGCACATCTCCAGTATGGATTGCTAGGTGACTTAGTATTTTCTATAAGATTGCAGAACTTGTCTGTCAATGAATAATTTTTATATTTCATTTATTTCTGAAGAGGTGGTTTGGGCTTTTTTAAGTGCCTATAAAACATGTAAGCATTATAAAACATTTGTTTTTATAAACAGCAGTTTTATGTAATGTCCTCTATGAGCAATAAAGGAAAAACATCACAAAAATTATCTGAATGTAAGCTACCAATGTAATTTTTTACAGCTTAATTTTCTCTCTGCATAAAAACTATATGATATAAGCTATCTATAGCTGTTTGAAGTTTAAATTTCATGTCAAGTTTCTACAGAGATTAGTAAACTAGATTAGTTTACTTGGCTGTGTGAGTCATTGAGCATTTTTCTCTACAGAGGAAGAGGCAGTATAAAATGTTCTTAAAAGTAAAATCCTTAAATCTTCCATCCCTTTAAATTTGCAATAATACTTTAGTTTTGAATGTTGTACTCATCAAGAGAATGAATGTACCTTCAGCTTAAAAATGGATAAGCAAAATACAGATTTGGCAAAATGCATGATGTATCTTGAGCTGATTGTAAGCTTAGTTTGTTCAGTTTTCAAATTTCATTTATAAACAAACTCCAGAAATGTCTATTTAAACCTAGGTTATTTTTACCTGACAAGTAATTTGATAGATGGGAGTAAGGAAACTTCTAAGTTTCTAATAAGGAAGGGATCCATTAGAAGGAAGTTTCTCCTGGATATATAATGTGGAAATCTGAACGGTATGCGTCCTAATCATGTAGCATTTTGAGAAGCTGTTATGCTATTGCCACATAACAATTTGTGAAATGGGCAGGAGTCTCACAGCTGACTGCATGCAAATGTGTATGTGTAAAGATAAGTATTATATTAATCCTGAATTTTATTATGGCAGAAATTATTAAGATGTCTAAATTACAATGTGATTCAAGTTTAGCAAGTTATCAGTCTTAAAATATTTTCATGGTGTCCATCTAAATTGGTCCAATTAAATGTTTGCTTTAAGTACTGTACTTGAGAGAAAGCAAAAGTCCTCTTAAAAGGGAAAAAAAAAAAAAAGGATGTTAAAAGGAGAGGGGAATGCTCCATTATTAGTTGGCATCATGCTTTAACCACAGCCAGAAACCAAGCTGCTCTCTCCTTCCCCCCAAGTCCTCCCTGGTGGGATGGAGCAGTGAATAGGACGTGTAAAAGTGATTACACTTGTGGATTGGGATAATGACAGTTTAATACGGAAGGCAAAAGCCATGAATACAATTAAAGCAAAACAAGGAATTCATTCACCCTTCCCCATGGACAGGCAGGTGTTTCAGCCATCTCCAGCAAAGCAGAGCTCCAGCAAAGCAGACCTCCATCCAGTAGTAGTGTTTTGGGAAAATAAATGCCATCACTGCATATGTCCTCCCATTGCCTCTTCTTTGTCCAGCTCTATGTGCTGAGCATGATGCCATGTGGTGTGGGATGTCCCTTTGGTCATTCTGAGGTATCGATGCTGTTTCCAGCACAAACCCAAAGTACAGCCCCATACTAGCTATGATGAGGAAAACTAGCACTATTTCAGCCAAAACCAGCACAAGTGGAAATAATCAAAATCTAGTGGCTTGAAATTGCACACAAGAAAGGGTCAGGCTGTGGAAAATTATGATAGAAGAGTGAAACAGTGGTGCAGATTACTTAAAGATTTTGTGAAGATGGACCTAAACCCAGTGGTCTTCAGGATTGCTGGGCAAATGTCTCTAAAGGATGATTGATCATTTTTGTGGAATGGCTCAGTGATTTGGTTGACCTCTTAAAATCTTGGATCTTCCACGGACAATAACCTCCTGAGTGCACTGCCTGTTCAACTGGTAACAAGGAACACCTTCATCTTAAACAGCTTCATAACAATTAAGGAGCAGAAAACCCAGTGCAGGTGAAACAAGATCTGCAAAGAAATCTTTCATTCCTGCAGAGGAAGTTGCTGGACTTTGGTCCCTCATGCAGATGTTTCGGCTTTCTTCTTGTTTAAAATCACTGCTATGTTTGATCCTTTCTTTCCTCTCAAGTTTCTAATACTTTTTAATTTCTTTTAATACTGTCTCATGTTGTTGACATTATTAACAATTTAATCCTGAAAGATCAATTATTTTGGTAATTCACACGTGGTTTATCAGCTTCCAGTTCCTTATATTTTTCCTGTTAGAGGAATTTTGTATATTTTAAAAGCCTCAAACTAAAGCAGTATTCTTCTGACATGTGAAATACTGAAAGCAAAGTGTTTTCAGTGTATTTCTCTGTCTTACATTTGGGAAGGAGGGAGACAGTTTTGCAGCCCTATTTTGGTACAAAACCAATTTTGTTTGAAATTCAAAAATATGTATGTATATTTCAATTTAGCCTCTGAATGATACACTTACATATGCAAGTGTTTAAGTATGTATAGATAGCACAATTATAATTATCATGGAATCATAGAAGGCCTTTGTTGGACAGGGCCTTTAAAATCATCCAGTTCCAATCCCCTGCTGTGGACAGGGACACCTTCCATTAGAATGGGTTGCTTAAAGTCCCATCCAATATGACCTTGAATGCTTCCAGGGATGAGGCATCCACAACATCTTTGGGCAACCTGTGCCAGTGCCTCACCACCTTCACAGTAAAGAATTTCTTGCTATCATCCAATCTAAACTTACTCTCAGTTTGAAGCCATTCCTTCTTGTCCTGTCACATGTCCTTGTAAAAATCCCCCATATCTTTCTTGTGGGCTCCCTTCAGGTACTGGAAGGCCACAGTTAGGTCACTCCAAAGCCTTCTCTTCTCAAGGCTGAACAAACCCAATTATGTCACCTTTCCTCCTAGGAGTGGTGCTCCATCATTCTAATCATCTTGGTTCCTCTTGTGGACTTGCTCCAACATACCTGTTTCTTCTGTTAGCCTGCAAGAAAAGTCTGTCCTGACTTTGCGTAGCCTGGGAGGCTGCCTGGTTGACAGGATTCCTCTTTCCTTGAATTTGCTAGGTCTGGGAGACTCAGAGTACATGTTCTTCTGTAATGGGGGAAGGACAGTAGACCGACGACTTCAAGAACTTGGTGCCCAACACTTCTATGACACAGGATTAGCAGATGACTGTGTAGGGTAAGAGCTGGATGGGTTTGGATTTTATTTCTTCATGATGAAATATTTGTATAGGCATTTGACTAAATGTCCGGAACTGTTTGAAGTCCATTAAAGCTGGATACTCAGCACCTCCTAGAAATGAGTTCTGCCTGAGCACACTATGCCTTTTCAGTTTCAATTGCCATTAAGTAAAATTCCATTTTTAAAGTGCAGTGCCTGGAAAATTAATATTTAGCAGTTCTAGACATTAAATAAGTTGGAGTAAGTAGCAGAGTTTGAAAATGTAGTTTCTTTTTGTTTTTTCTTTTTTTTTTTTTTTTTTTTTTTCATTTTTCTCTTTTGGGAATGGGCAGAGGATCACTTTAGAGTAATTATGTAAGAAGATTTATCTCTTTGCTGTGGAGGAATTATGTAAGAAAACAACTCCCTGTTTTGCTATTCTTTCTGGCCGGTAGGCTGTAGTCTTGGCTTAGTTATTTTGAACTGCTGCTTTTATTGGTTCTGTGCAAGGCAGTTGAACACAAACATTGTCATAACCATAAAACTTATCTCTTGTGTTCTGAAATAATAAAAATGGGCCATTAGTGTAAGCTATTGATGTTGCTGTTACACAATGAAAAGTTGCATATTCTGATGCCATTACTTCAACTTTCTGTCATAAAGTTCAGCCTATGAAAATAAAAATGAGAAACTGTTGGAAGAGCAAGGCTGTTACACATTTTAGACTCTAAATTTACATAGTGGTAACAACTAAATAATTTTTTTTTACAAAGGAGTAATCTTGATAACAGCTGCAGATATATATTAGAAATGGAAAATGATTAGAGTTTTTTGCTTTTGTGGTCTTTCATTATCTGTAAATTATCAATCCAGGAAGTCACAATAATTCATCCATGCATTTTTTCTTTTTTTTTTTCTCCTCCATTCCCAGTTTGGAATTAGTGGTTGATCCTTGGATTGATGGACTTTGGCTTGCTCTCAAGGAAGTATTACAATTGCAGAAAGAGAAAGAAGGCATGAACAATGCTGTCAATGCTGTTTCCAGCTCTCTCTCTACAGCTCCACATGCTGTGCATGAGCTAAAGTTAAGCTCTGAAGTACAGAACTTGAAGCTAGAAGATGAGGAAGCAAGGGGTTCTGATACTCTGTCACAGAAACTGGATGACATCAATCATGTGGCTCTAGCTAGAGATGCTGAACCTTCACTCATTCATTCTGTGCCTCCTGTCTCTCAGTCTGCTCTTAATATTCCTGCCCTGCCACCAGAACATATAGAGGTGGAGTTTCAGGACACCCAGGGTGAGGTAAGGACTTCCCTTTGAGTGATGGAAGCCTCTGGCTCTTGTAGGAGTATGAGTCTCCTACACGAGGCTCAAAAGAGCAAGTGAATGCTTACATAATGGAAATGTGTCCCCAGTGCAGGAGGCTTTTGAATTTTAAGTAAAAAGTCCATTTATACTGAATGTAGGTGCCACCATATGGGTTATGGACACTTATGTCAAGATATAATTCCGCTAAATAGCAAGTTGGTATTGCATTGTCAGGAAGGCAAGAATTCAAATCCTCTGTGGCTTATAACAGTGAAAACATCTTGCTGTAGTGAGGAATACAGTAAAGTTTCTGTTCAAATTTTTTGTTCTTTTCAGAACGCACTAAGAAGCTGTAAAATTGCTCAAAATCTTGCTGCATACTTAGTAATGGAGAAATTTGTCATTGTGAAAATAAGATCCTTATTGTACTGAGGGAAATGGAAGATGAACTGTAGATCAAAATCCGGTATGCTTTTCCTATTGAAGCCACACTGAACAAAGACCTGCTGTCCTAAGAGAAGAATTATCATGAGCTGGAAATCACCTCAAGTTGGCAGGAGTGACTCAACTTTTCTGGTTGCCTGCAGAGTGCAGATGTTTCAGTTATCCATGCAAGGAAGCAGGGAAGCCTGGCTGCTTTTTAAATGACAGGGAGCCAGGAGCTGAGTGTGGTAACAAATCCAGTGTTGCTATCCGCTATCTAAGCAATGCAAAGCAGGAGGTGGCAGCCCGGGTTAGCCAAGAGTAGAGATCCTCAGGCAGGTTTGTGGGAATCTTGGCCCAAACCAAGAAACTGGTCTCAAGATCTAGGCCTGGATCAACAGAACGTGTGTCCAGTCGTGGGCATGGTTGTGGTTCAGCTGCCAACCAGTGCTGCTATAATGTAGCTGAGGCCAGGGCTGAAGAACCAGTACTGAGCTGAGGTGGGGGTTCTGGGCCCAGGCCTCTGGTATGGCTGCTCCTGATCATGAAAGCCCTTTAGTATCCTTGGGTGCTGACACTGTCTCTGTTGAGACTGTTAATGGAAATGCTGAGAGAATCACTTAGGCTAGCTAATATAGTTATGGAAGAGTGTATCGATTTAAAAACTGGATAATTTTGCTTTTCTTTTAAACCTCATACTGTTGGTTTTGCTCAGGTTGTTAAATTTAATAATCCAAATTCTTCAGGTTTATGATTTAGAGGTGCTCTTCTATTAAAGAGTAATAGTTGGGTTGAATGTGCTGCTACAGTCCTTAAAAAAAACCATTTTCTTCTTAAAGTCAGCATATATTCAGACTGATCTCTGAAATAGTTCGTCAGAGATGCCCTTTCTGTATGTAAAAGAAAAATTTAATTTTGCTTTGGAACGGCAAATGGAAAACGCTGAATCTGCTAATGTGGAACTCAGTGACAGATTAAAGATTATAGTCCAGATTTCAGATATAAAAAGGGTGGTTGTCTTGAGCCCTGGAAAGAATCAAATGCATGTTTGTGGGTTTTTTTTTCCCTTTGGAACTATTTTTGACATAGTTGGCTAGATCTTGTCAACAAGTAGGTTTATGTAGGGTCATGTTTGGTTTTGCAGGTATCACACAATTCATGTGCTTTTTTTTGGTATCTCACATTGCAACAACATCTATGAATTGTTTTTGCCAAGGAGAGCTGAAGTTGGTGTGTTTTGAAATTCAGTAAGGTGAGGTTTGGATACTTCCAAACAGAGACTTACTGCCATTTATAGAAGGCCTGGTACATGATCTCTCCACTCTTGAGTCTCAGGGTTGAAATAGCAAGTTGCTGCATACCAATACCAGGCCAGGCCAGAGCTGGTCTAAAGCATTTCTGGGAAGTGTAAGATAATACAATTTAGCTTAAATCTTGATTTCATTATGCCTTGAATTTGGCTTGGAGGGAATACAAATGTAGACAGTTGCAACAGTCCAGCTGATGCACAATGACTTGATATGGCCCAAACTATTAATCACCATGTCAAAATCCTAAGAAAACAAGGAAACTTCCAACTGTTGCTCTCAAGTGATGCTCTTGTCTCCTTTTTTAAATAGGAGATCTTCAGATAAACAAATGCTCTCCTATTGGTAGGATGATTCTTTTACATTGGACGGAGTATTATTAAAGGCATTTGGTTGCCCTCCTACCTCTTTTTTTTACTCTTGTGCCCATTTGTCATACTTGGGGCACATTCTTACCTGTCTAGAAATGTTGTGTTATAACATGATGCTGTCTTGTAGAGTGGGTTTTGCTCATTAGCTCTAATTTAAAAATCCTTTTATAAGTTGCCTATAATAGTAGACCCCAAATGGACTCCAAAACCTTAAGCTGTAAACCTGCAATGATGTAACTTCTGTTCTTACTTCTTATGTCCCTTCTATACACCTAATAATCCTTTAATTAGGCAGGAGTTTTCTGGGGTTTCACATAAATGCCATTCTCTAATTGGCTATTTTCAAGGCAGTTCTTGAAAAATGAAACAGCTCGCTGCATTTGATAATATGTAGGCCCATTACACTGTTCAAGCCCACTGACTTTTTGTAATTGAATATATGCCAGTTATTGCTTAGATGTGATTTTTTATAAAGAGCAAAGCACTATATGTGTATAGAGGATTTATGTTCTTCCTTGTTGTTTTGAGTTGTTTTCTAAGATTGTTTCAAAAACAACCTGTACCAACACCAATTCCTGTATGTCATAATAAGATGTCATAAAGCTGATTTGCATTTTTAGTGTAAGTTTTTGTGTTGTCTTTTTCAGAATCCGCATCTGTCTTCACTTATCTCAGAGGGAAGAACCTTTGAAGTGCCAGTCTCAAAAGCAGTTCAGCTCACTAGAGACGATGCAGTAAAGACTGCATTGCTCTTGGAGCTTGATATTGCAGTAAGTTGGTGATGGCTTTTTCTTTAGTGGGTTAAAATAAAGGGTGAAAAACATGTGTATTATGTATAATAACAGGAGGGAAAATTATTTATTTGACTATTCAAAAAGAAAAAATACTTCTGCATTCAATAGGATGTCAGCTTATGCTGATCCATTTTGTAAATGTAAAGGTTAATTTATTTGCTGAAAGACAGGACTCCATGGAAGTCAAAACAGAAACAAAGTGTCAAGTTTAATACTTTGTTGTTCCACGGAGATCATATTGAGTGAAATACCTTTATGAAGGGAATTTGCAGTGGAGAAAGGCAGTCAGGGAGTATTGAAAACGAGTAATTGTTCCATTTATAAGTATACAACTTGAAGGATATTCAGAAACTATATAGTAAATTGTGGCTGTTTATTATGGTGGGTAATCTACACAAGTAGTGATTTCATTAACAGTATCAAGCAGTAGGAATTAGCTCTTGAGCGCTGTTTCTGCTTTTGACATTCATTTGCTCTGCCTTGTTAATGTGATACTCAAGCTGGCAACCTTGGTTACCCTCTCTTAAAAAACTGGTTTGGTTTATTCACTGAAGATCATACTTTGTATACTGGTTTGAAGATGAAAGGCAGGCAGAGAGTGCTCAATATTACTTTATAGGAAAGCCTGAATAGAAAAGAATGTTACTTTTGAGTGGTTTCCCAAACTGATAGAATATTACTTTTGGAATATTGTGATTTTTGGCAGCACCTTTTGTTGGACTCTCTTAGCCTTATCTGTCTCAATATACCTGAGACATCTTTAAATCTCAGTTATAAATAGATTCTATTAAGTTTCGAGCAACTGATTCTTTGAGCGACATGGTTTTTTGCATGTGTTTTTAAGTATATATGCATTCTGTCATCAGCCCCCACTGAAAATATAAGCATTTTCTTGCCTTTTTCACCTAAAATTCTGGCTAGTCTGTGTATGCAGGTCACTCACCTGATGAATGAGGCAAACATAATGATGTAAGTATAATTTTGCATGTTCCTTTAACAGGCAGGAGCTTGAGTTGCACACAACAGTTTCAGCAGTTGCACACAAGAATCTCAGCTAATCTAGCTAAACTAGAATCTAGGTCTTAAGATTTGAATTTTCACTGTGCTCTTGTTTGTTTTTTTTCATCTTTTCTTCCAAAAAATAAAAGGAATTCTGGTCATTTCTGTCACAATTCATCAAATAGTTTAACCATCAGATTTTCTTTTAGTGATGATGTGTATCTATAAAAGTTACATTAATTATGAAGACTTAATTTCTCTGCTCTTCTCAAACTAGAAAATGTAGAACATTAGTAATTAATGATCTGGGCTGATTATATAACACAACCTCTTAATATGTATTTATTTTCTTTCTGTTTGGTCTGCTCAGCAGTTCTTATTAAAGAGTGTCCAAATATTTAAACCAGATAAAGAAAGACTTTTTCTAATTAGTTAAGGTTAAACCTGAAAAGAAAACATGACAACTTCATTTCTGATGTGCTCAAAACAGCAAAGTGTTAGTACAGAGTAAAAATATTTGACTTAATAGTAGGAGCATAATAGTAGGAAGGTTGTTGTCAGGAATGGGAATGCCTTGGTTTGTAGTAAGATTTAATAGAAATGCTTCATGTTTTAAAACAGGATACAGCTTTTGAGTACCAGCCTGGAGATGCCTTCTGTGTAATATGTCCCAACAATGTCAGTGAAGTGGAAAAGCTTCTTCACATTTTGGGGCTTTCTGAAAAAGGAGACGACTTTGTTTGTGTAAAGGTTAAGCAGGGCACTAAAAAGAAAGGTATGGTGTGATGTACTGGTCATGGAACAGCATTCCTTCATTCCTTTCTGTGTTGGTAGGAGTTGGTGTGCGCACTTTTGAATATTTTTACCTTTAGTATGGAACACAGCTTTCTTTCATGGAAGCATGTTGGAACTCACAGTGATGTGTTAAAAAAGAGGATGCATAAGAATGCTGCTAGTAGTTATACTGTAGTTGAGCTCTTGACTGGGAACTGCAGCCTGGCATTGGCATCCATCCATCTCGTTCTTACTCTGTGCTCCATCATGTTTGTGGAGATAAGGCTTTAGTCACATAACCTTACAATCCCTCACTTGAAAGTAAAATCTCCTTGCACAACACTGCATGTCAATCTGTTTTACATCGTAGGAGGGCTGCACTCCTCAAGGACAAGCCTTAATGCTGTTGCAAAGGTGCCTTTTAATGGACTTGTAGGTCTGTGGATATGTTCTGCTGAATCTTACGATATCATACTTAGAAGGAGTGGCTTCAAATTCAAAGCATGCCTGTGCACTGCTGGCTGGACCTGTGTGAATTACTCCTTTCTTGTATTGCAGTTGGGGTCTTAAGGGTGCTGCTGAGTTGTGCCTTCATTTCCACAGGGTGGTGGAGGGCTCTTTGTTGTTCTGGTTTATAGGTAAATCAGTTCTCACTGCAAGATTCCCTGCACTTTTGAGGGCTGCACAAGTTGTCCATTAAGTATGAGATGTGTGATGCCACTTCTGTATATTAATAGATGCACATTTTACTTTTTGTTTTTTGTTCTCCCCCTGAACCAGGAGCAGTTCGTCCACAACATATCCCTGAAAGAAGCACTCTCAAATTCATTCTAACCTGGTGTCTGGAAATAAGAGCAATTCCCAAAAAGGTGCTTATGTGTTTTTTCTTCTAAAGACAAATCAGTCATTCTATGCTATATTGTCTCTTAGAGATCTGTCCTTGCTTTGTGTGTAGTTATGATATCTCTTAGTGAATAAGGATTGTCAGTTTGTATGCTACTGTTTGTACTTTACTCTGAGAAAAGTCACTTCTGGTAGTTTATCTGGCAGATATTCCTGTTCTGGGGTATCTTGATTCATGACTAGTCTGGAAGAAAGTAGAAAAGTATTAGATGACTCAGTGCCAGATAACTGGGAAGGCTGACTGAACCTAGCCCCGTAGTCATTTAAAGTAAACAATTTTTTTAATCAGAGGGAGCCACATCTATCAAGTTCTGTTGCTAAAATACACATATTGCTGTATGCAAATGTACCACAGTGTCCTTTACAATAGCTCAGTCAGAGCATGGTGCTGGTAACCCTGTGTGAGCCATTCACTTAAGAGATGGAGTTGATCCTTGTGGGCCCCTTCCAACTCACAATGTTGTGTGAAATCTGTGAAATTTTAAAGCTTTTCTTTAACATTTCAGTAACATAGCAGAATTCAAAATAAGATTTTTGGTTTTTTAGTATTTGTTCTCACAACATGTATGTATTATTTTCCTTTCTTTTTGTGCATGTAAAAAAATCAAAGCTTCTAACTGAAAACGTATCTGTATTTCTGGTATTGTCAAAACATATTTTAAAGATACCTTTATGTGAAAGATGAAGCTAAATGATTGTGTGGTCAGGTTTCTAAAGGAAATCAGTTTTTGGGAGGACCTTTTTACTGAATTTAGTGGATTTTGCAGCAGAAGGGAATATTCCTGTTATTCCAGCCTTTTCAAAACCGCATTTAATATTTTTGAAAATTTGTCTCGGCAATAAGAGTAGGCAGAGAGAACTGGCTGGGGAATATCACTGAAACCAGTTTTTATAACCTGTCTGCTGTATTAAGCCTTCAGCCTGAAATGTGCTTTATGTGACTTCATACTCAAAACTATTGTCTGGAAGCTCTGTGGTTGAGCACACATTATTTTTCAAGTATTCCTTTGTGTAGAATGTGTCATCTGATTGCATTTGCTGTTTGCTATCACTTCTCTTTTATGCACTGTGTCTATTTCCATCTTTCTTTTTTGAAAAAAAAAACCTTGTAACTACTTACATCTGATCTTCACTTTATCTTACAATGCTCAATTTAGCTTCCCTTTAAGAAAAGTTTACACTACCAGTGTGTAGGCATAAAGTATAGAATAAAACACCACAACAACATTAACATGACTGATTTAATACCATACTTTATTTATAGTCATACCTTTTCTAAGATTTTTGTTACTCTTTTCCTGGCTTCTGTACCCTAGCAAATGGTGTTTTGTCTTGAACTGTATTATGGAGCTGCCTAACTAAAGTGTAAATACGGGCAATAAGAACACCTTTCAAAAATCTGGAATTTTGGGGGAAGTGGCTTGTGCCTGTTTTTTTGTCTCTTCCTTGGTCAGGCTAAGTAGGATTTTCTAAAGTGCCAACTTGTTCTAGACATTAGAAGAGCAATCAAAAAAAAATTGATAAAGTGTATTACCTATTAACGTAATTCTTGTCCCCAGGCAACCCAAGTTTTTCCCAGTTTTGTGATCATTTTCCCAAATGGACAAGTTTTTTACCCTTCACTCTTTCCTTTCTTCCCTACAGGCATTTTTGCGAGCTCTTGTGGAATGTACCAGTGATGCGGGAGAAAAACGGAGGCTTCAAGAGCTTTGCAGCAGACAAGGAGCCTCTGATTATACTCACTTTATTAGAGATTCTAATGTTTGCCTCCTGGATTTACTTCTTGCTTTTCCAAGCTGCAAGCCTTCACTTAGCCTGTTAATTGGTAAAAGACTGATTTAGATTTAATTAGATTTGGTTTCTGAAAATGCATCAGGCTAAATGTTCAATTTTCCAAGAAAGGGGAGTAGCTGTTCAGTTAACTGCTTTAGGAATATAGTTTCTCTAATGATCAAGCTGAAACTCTTGTTGAGGAACAAAGCTCTCTTTTATGGTTCATAGTCTTTGACTTTCTTTCTGCAAACACTTAGGTTCATACCAATGCTTTGACTCTGCATTACTCCTGTACATAAAAAGTAAGCATAAGGTGCTTGCAGGATTAGGGTCTTTATGAATTAGTTCATCAATTGCTTACAATTATAAAATACATATTTTTACAGTTTCTAATTTCTCTGCCTACATGGTCTTTTCTTGCACTTTTACCTGTTAAAACAGAATGCTCTTCCTAGTATATCTGTATTTATGCTGTGTCTAACACACTCTCAGGGTTCCTGATATAAAATGATGAAAGGATGGGACTACACCTGTAACCATGTCAAATACATCTGAAATTGCTGGTAGTTATTTTTCAAATTAAAATCCAGATTTTCTTAGTATGTTTCATAATAGGAGTCAAAGAAATTGCTTTCTGTGTTCTTGCAGTCATTTTGTCCACCTTTACCCTGATTGCTGAAATGGTTTAGTGTCTTGTTTAAGTAATTTCACTGCACTACCTTTTCTTAACTCCACCTAGCAACTATCTCATGTAGAGCACCTTTAAAATATGTCAGGGTGTGCATGTACCGACAAAAAGAGTAGTTCTGCTTTTGTACATTCATAGATAGGCATAAATGTATGTGTGATATATGTAGGGGGTTGCTTGTTCAAAAAATGTCCTGTGAACTCCTGCATCTTGGTTTTTCAGCTGAGATGTCAAAACTTTGCATAGGTAATCAGTGGTTTGAAACTGAGCTGGCACATCTGCTTCTAGGACATTATATAGGAAACATTCAATAAAGCAATTTCTATTGTGAGAGCTTTTGAGCTCACAGAGGAAAGGTGGGAAAAATTAAATTTCAAGCTTCACATCATCTGAAGTGAAGCAACTGGCAGCTCTTCTGTACGCCTTACAGTCACTTTCGTTTGACCAAGAACCCCATAAATTATGTGTTACGGTCTCATTGTATAGGATCTCTAATTGCTGTTGCACAAAGTCGGAAACCCATTCAAAATAGAGTACAGATCTTAATTGCTTGTTTCTGAACCACAAACACTGAATGTTACTAGAATAAAATTAAAGTTAAATCAAAATAGCTTATAATCTGTTGTAGTGTAAACACTCATTATACGATATCTTCATTGGGGTGTATCAAATAAGTGATACTTTTTTTTTTTTGTTCTTCAGAACATCTTCCCAAATTACAAGCCAGATCCTACTCTGCTTCAAGGTAAAGAATTCAATACAATTCAATAAAATTCAAATTGTATCTTCTTAGTTATTTTGGTATGGGGTTTGTCTCAAATATGTTTGTGTATGTTAGAATCTGAGGAAGAAGGAGAGAAGTAAAGGAGAAAATGTAATTGTGACCCTGTTGGAAAAAACATTGACTATTTCAAAGAACATTGTTTTGAGTGTGTGGCAAGACTTTGGTAAAGATCTCAGGAACAAGCTCACACACAAGTAAATCTGGTAGGAATTTGGATTCCCTTCTGTAGACACTGGCCTTTGAGTCCAGCCATAAAACAATTTCTAACTAAATATAAATATTATGCAGTTAGCTGAACACTGAGTATCTTTTATTCATTTGAAATAGTTTGGACTACATACAGACCTGCTGCAAGATTGTTCAACTGTTTCTCAGGTTTTAGGTTGGTTTTTAATGTTTTTGTCTTTGCAGTTCCAACTTATATCAGCCAGGAAGGCTGTGCTTTGTATTTAATGTTGTGGAGTTCCCTGCCGGTCCCTCCAGACCAGTCTCACGGAAAGGAGTTTGTACAGGGTGGCTTGCTGAGTTAGTTGCACCTCTACTGCACCCCAGTAAAAACTCTCAGGGTGCGAAAGGAGAAAACTCTTCAACTGAAAAGGTATGAATATTAGCTCTAAAGTCATTAACTGTTAAATCTATGCATGTCTGAAAAAACTGCAGGTTTCTTTGTTCGCTGTTGTGATGTTGGGGGCAGGTGGTTTGGCAGCATAAACCTTAATTTTGCAGTTATATCCTACTTCTGTATAACATGTCCAGAACTTGATTCCTAAACACTAAAGTTAAATTTTACTTATCTATGCATACCTAAATTGTGAAATTTCCCATTGCTGAAAGGCCAGAGTTGTTTTCCACCCTTCTGTAGCTCTACGTGTATCACGAAGGATGTTTTCGTGGACTAAACTATCACTGTATGGTTGTGACTGTTTGCATCACAAGAGAGAGGCACTGGGTCATTTCCAGGAAGCAGTGGCAGGTAATAGGGGAGAAACTGTAAAACTCACATTTCTTGTCAGGTCTTCCAGATTTTGCAAAGGCCAAGTTATTGACACGGGACAGTTCTCTGTGTTTTTTTCTGACGTGTATCAGTGATTGTTTGGCACAGTTGATATTACCGGGAGAAGGTACTTCTTTATTTTTTTCCCCCTCATTTCATTTTGTGGCAGAGATTCTGTGTAATTAATCCATCTCAAAGTCACTGCGTCTAAGCTAATTATTAAAAAATAGGAACTCTACTGTATAATTGATATGTGTGATATACATATCTTTTCTCTAAAATAACTACTGGCAGTCTAATCTATATTTGAATATGAAAAATGAAAACAAGAATAGAATTTGGTTGAAAGAAAACTGTGCCAGGAATTCAAGGTATCAGTCAGACAAAATAGGGAAAAAACACCATACAAGTTATCTTCATTTTTTAAAACTAATGCAAAGATTAATATGTGCATCATATATCTTATTCCAGTGTTCATGTCTGCTCTTTATTTAAAGTATAATTGATTTGAAATTAATTGAAGATCAAAAAAGAAAAAGAGGTGGATAAAAAGAAAAAAAATATTATTACAAAATGAGTCTGGATAAAGCTTAGAAACAATTTTGTCTACTGCAGCTACAAGCTAGAATTCAGCATAGATAAATGGGCAGCAGTGCACATAGATTGCAGAAATATATGGGATAACTATAGAAAACAGATGAGTGTGATCTTATGCAAAAATACATTAGATTAATTGAATACACTTTACAGTATAAATGTGTTTACCATTTGCAGTCTGTTTTGAAAGAATGACCAGTTTAGAATCATTAATAGGGTAAATATCCTCCTAACTCAAGTGTGGTGTGAAGTGTATATATATAAAGTATCATTCCTCACCAGCAAGAATTATTCTGTTTTTTTATCTTCATGAAACTAGGAAAATAATGCTCTTTAACATTGTCATATCTGTAGTAAATTAAGCTATAAAAAAATTAGCAGTGCTAAACCTTTCAGATTTACACAACAAAGTTTAAATAACTTGGTCTACTGCCTTTCTCCTTCGTTAAACTTGAAAGTAAATTCAAATCCTTTCATAATTAATGTACAAAACAAATTACATATTTACTTATGACTTTAATGTATGAAGCTTTGCTATGGCTGCTGCTGAGTCTTGAATAATCTCTTGGAATTAAAAATAGTAATCTCTTGTTTTCTATAGACTTTTTTGGCTGTGTCTCAGAGGATAGGTATGGAGCTCATATGAAAATATTACTTCCTTTCTGATACAGATATGAAAATTAGAATTACTGTTTATCACTGGGATTATATAAAATATTTTTCCAAGATCTTAGAGCTGTTATGTGCCTCCCCTCACCCATATGCACTTTTGGAAATCATGTCAAACTTCTGAAAATTAAGAAAGCAGGCTCTTTACCAGCAGGCTTTAATTCACTATAAACAAATCCTGACCTCCAAGAATGTGAAAAAAGGTTGAGTTGTCTTTGATAGGATTAAACTAGCTTTGCTTCTCTTTGAATGCCAATAGCAAACTTTCTGTGCATTCTGTAACAGTATTCCCCAAATTTCTGGTGCAGCCAGTTTTCATATTCAGCAACTCATGTCTGTGTGGTTTATCCCAGTTTTCCTCCAGATGGATTAATAGGTTTGTAAATATGGTGTGGTTTTGTTGTTTGTTTTTTTTTTCTCCAGAGACTTCTCTGAGATTTTATGCTAAATGTCTGTGTGGCATTAAAGATGAACTCTGAAGCTCAGGATTTGGGAGGGTTTGTGGGTACATATGCTGTGTAAATATCCTGAAGGTTCTAAAAATGTCATGGTGTTTTTAAGGCTTAAGAATACCCTTCAATTATATTTTACCTGCTTTTATTTTAGATCTCTATTTTTCCTCGTCCAAACAATGCATTCCACTTACCTGCAGACCCATCTGTGCCATTCATTATGGTTGGTCCAGGAACAGGAATTGCACCATTTATTGGTTTCCTACAACATAGGTGTGTATCAAGTTGTTATCTGGAGAGCAGCCTTTTTATGTTGAGGAGAAATACAGCCTGAGGGTTTGAGTATAAATGCAGTTAATTGTTTTTTCCTTTTTGTAATGGTCATATGCTGATTATAAGCAGTCTTAATAATTTTAAACAAGCATTTTTCATGTATTTATTTGTTTCTCAAAGTAGTAAAACTTACATTTTCATCTGACTGTATTTACTATTCATAGTAGATATATGAGAAGTTGGGTGAATTGCAGAAATAGTAATAAGAAATTAAATCCTTTATCTCCTTGTGTTGCTGGTGGAAGGCCTGTAAGAGTATGATAGTTTTTTATAATGTGTTGATTGGCTTAAGTTTGTTATTCAATCTACTTCCTTGAGAAATGGCATCTATATTAAAAGGCATGGTGAATGTCTAGATTTCTCCCATATTGTCTTATTTCTGTGTGGTTTACATTTTGGTATTTTAAGATAAGGAGCTTAGCACCAGAACCTTCAACTCAGCAGTAGTCTTGGTGTTTGGGAGTTTGTGTGTGAGGGAAGGTGGATCTCTTTATTTTCCCTCTCCAGTCACAGCAATGTAATTTTGCAAGGCAAAGAGATGTTTGTTCAAAAAGTGACAGCACATCACCAAGAATATGTAAAACCTTGATCATTCTGAGGAAAAGAACAGTAGGAGTGAAGTATTTGGGTGGGAAATGGTTCTAAGTTTTGAAGGTAACCAGCACATATTCCAATGTTACTCATTAGTTCCAGCAAGGTAATGGAGTTTCTTGGGTCCTATAGCAATTTTCAAAACATCTTATTTGAGAGAAAAGTGCAATTTTGACATGGTGTTTCTAACTCCATGCTTTGCTTTAGCCAAATCATTGTGTACTCCTTAGTTTGATTCTCAAATGTACCTTTACCTCTCAAAAGTATTTTGCATTTTATTTTAAAGTATAAATGAAATGTCTCTCTCTTGGTGTAACTAGAAAATGGCAGCTAAAACTCCTTTAAAATAACACTTCCAGCATTATTTCAAGAAAATGAAATAATTTTTCTGATGGTGTGGTAGTTAATAGATTGTTATTCATAATAGCTAGCAGGTATCTACATCTAAATGGAAAGCCTTCTAAAGCTGCTGAGTTTTCCCAGGTGGTTTTGTATAGCTTCCAATGAAGGATAAAAGGCAGTGATTACCTAGGTAGTGAATCAGTCAGGATTATTTTGTGAGATGTTTGGATATGTCAGTCTTGACTATTCCAATATCAAACTGTGGCAAAAAAAAAAAAAAGATTGATCTTGAGCTAGTCTGAAAGTCAAGAAAATCAAATGAGGGTTTGACTTTGATTTACCTAAATCGTTTTACGTTTCTGCCGGTCCAGAGGTTTGTTAAAATATTACAATTAAAAATTAGGTTATATATATTTCAGATTCTGCACTTGAAGGAATAAAGTTTTTTTTTTTCTTTAGGCAAAAGCTCAGAGAAGAACATACAGACTGGGAATTTGGAGAAACATGGCTGTTCTTTGGTTGTCGGCATCAGGATCGGGATTATTTGTTCAAGCAAGTTCACCATTTAACATCTCTTTTGTATTCATTAGGGAATGCTCATCTCTGAGCCTTTGCTAACAGGTTTTTAATACCTTTCAGAGATGAGCTCCAGTGTTTTCTTAAAAATGGAACCTTAACTCACCTTAAGGTTTGTTTCTCAAGAGACTCTTCAACTGCGGAAGTGGCCCCCCCTAAATATGTGCAAGATGTCCTTAGGCTTTGTGCTAAGGAGGTTGCCAGAGTTCTGCTGAAGGAGAGAGGTTACTTCTATATATGTGGGTGAGTAGACTGGAAATGGACTGTTCAGAAAGAGAGTAGCAGAAGTTTGAGGCTTTGGAAAGACTTAGAGCTGTCTGAAAGAAAGGGCCAATATGATGCTGAAAGAGCCTTCCTGGAGAGCTAGACTGTCATCCCTGTGACCTCTGTTTCCCAGTATAATCTTGAAATATAGCTTGTAACCACAGAGTTCCACTGATTGTTTTAGTCACTTATTGTTTTCCTTTTTTTTGTTCAATATTCAATTAAATTATAGGAGATTTCAAGCCAATTGATTTCTCTTTAGAAAATTATGTATGTGAGTAGATGTGGTGAGAAACTCCTCATCTGTGAGACAATAGCAGTCTTCTGTGTTCCAGTGGCTATATGAGGAATTTGCATTACCTTCTGTTGGAGTTCAAACCTCCCATAGATCAATATATAAGATTTCTGCTACAAGAATGCTAAAACTCTGTCATAGTAATACATTTTACAGGGGGAGGTTTTGTTTGTGGATACTAACTTACCTGGAGGTTCAAGTTTTTTAGAAAGTTTGTTGATGAATGGACAAACTGTTTGAATATAGGGCCCAATGTTAATGTGTTCTCCTGCAGGTGTAAATGTCAGCTGTTTGTATTGAAAATAATATTCTTAATAAATGAGGGGTTTGGTACCAATTTTTAGTTTGGTTTTTTTTCTTTAATATTTGAACTCTGATATAGGAATCAAAGCTCATTCAACAGGTTCAGTTCTTCCTTAGAAAGAAACCAATTCTCTGCCAGCTCAACTAGGGTTGCAAGGTGGTTTTTTTTTCTTAGGAATTACAGCATGCTGAAAACTATGTGGTGTTTGGTTGAGAGAAACCCTAGTTAATTTCAATGCTCAGCTACAGGAAAAGTCTGAGAAACATGCTGTACAATATAAAAGCTTTATTTTTGTTGGGGATTTTTTTAATGATTCTTTCCTCTGTTGTCCTGCCTCTGAAGCTATTGAAAAATGGAATAATACACTATCACACTTTTTCTCCTCTATTTTTTATTTTTCAGAGATAAGAAGCACATGGCTGATGATGTAAGTGATGCTATAGTAGACATTTTGAGCATGGAAATGGAAGCTGACAAATTGGAAGCAATGAAGAGCCTGGCCATGCTTCGGGAAGCAAAACGATATTTGCAGGATGTTTGGAGCTAAATGTTGAACTTTTCCTATATCTTTGTAATACAAAATACTTCCTTTTACACATCTGTTTTTGACTAAAAGTTACTGCCAAAAGTTCTGTCAGTAGTTGCACAAAGGTTAACTTTCTCTATTGACCTTTCCAACAGGAGCATGAAACCTTTTAAATGACAACAAACGAGGCTGGCCTTTTAAGTGTATGGTTTTTCAGAGATGTTTCATATTGGACTGTCTCAGTGCCTTGATTTTTCGTCCTAAGATTGGGTTCCTGTATAAACTAAAAACTTCTGCACTTGTACAAGCATAACTGTATGTTCACATTACATCATGTATCTTTTCCTATAATATACACATAAAGATGTTACAGAATAAATATGTTGCACAATGATCTGTGAATCATGAAATACATTACTGGCTTGCCAATATTTACTTGATCACTTCCCAGATACTTCCTGAGACTGCTTGTATATTTTCTTCTTGCACAATAACTGCCAAAAGGAATGAATACCTAGGGTATTCCACAGACAGGTTACTGAAAAATTTCAACTCCAAAGCTCTCTTTAAATAATTAGCTTTTCCATCACATCCTTACATCATGTCTCAAAATTTGCAACACACCATTTTAATGCTTATTAGATCTTCCTGTATAATTCTTTTGAAATTGTTTTCATTCCTGTCTCTGAAACATTTGTGGTTTAATTTATGTGCAAACTCACCAGTTGTGTTGAATTTGGTTAATTGAATAATATTGCTTGGTAAATACTTTCTCAAATTACTAAATTAATCTTCTGAAATTGAAGACATAGAAAATATGGTGTTTTGAAAGTAGTTGCCCTTATATATGGCCACCCACTGCAAAATAAAGTGGCTGAAAGCAAATTACTGAAGTGTGTGGTTGTCTTTCTAACAAGAGACATTTGCAGTACAAATAGGTGGAAAAGTTAAAGTCATTCAGGCTTCACTTCAGAGCCCTGCTCTCTTCCCTCTGCTTTTTCTGACTTCTAAACATCCATGTTGTCTCCTCGATTCCAAGTCATGCTTAGACCTTTAAAGATAAACACAAAGTGTGAGTAAATGTTTTTTGGCAAATCATCATTTATTTCCTGAGAGGAATTGTTTTGTTTTGACTTATACATAATCAGAACCACATCACTTGCTGCAACTTTCATTGTCTTTTAGTCATTATTAGTTAACTGGTAGGTAAATTTTTTAAAATATGGAAAAATTAGAATGATCAGTTAGAATAAAACCATGTGTTTAAAGAAGAAACATTCCAGTGAAGTTCCTGGAAGTAAGGTTATGATATAACCTGTGCAATGATTATTTAAGTAACTTTGGAAGATATCAACTTCAACAAATTTTGTGCAGGAGTTCTTCAGCAGAGTGGTTATATCAATCTTTGTCATGTAATCTCTACAGAAAAAACTCCATAGAGAGAGGTGGCTTACAGTAATTGCAAGCTGCATTTTTTAATTTTTAGCACTTAAAAAAGAAGAGAGTGCTTCTTTTTCAAAAGTATTCTTAATTTTAAACTCATGGAAATGATGAACACAATGCAAATGTCAACATTTTGCATCAGTGAATCAGCTTTACATATTTTTGAAAACTATTAGTGAAAGAAAAATCTACTAGTTTTAGAATAATAAAGGTAAATTTTTAACCACCTTCTGTTGGCTGAGGCTTGTTTAGAAAAAACACTTAATATATCATGTGCATTCTCAGGGTTTTCTGTTCCACTTGAAAATGCTTGGAGATTACAGGAAAAGCAATGATTTCCTGACTGCTAGCTTCAGCTTTCCCCATATCTCTTGCAGGTATTCATTTTCAGACTTACATCCCACAATCCAGGAGTTGCAGTACTTGGTAATACTGCAGGTCACTGCATGGCACCCTTTGGGATACTGACAGCTGAATGTCCTTTTCTGACTGTGTATGTTGCATTTGACAGATGTACAGTTTGTGTCTGCGCATTTCTCCTCTCCTTTGTCAATCCTCAGCAAAATTAAAACATTTGGATGATTTAGGGGTAAATCCTTAGTTAAGCATGTGAGCTTTTTTGTGATATCTTAGAACCACAAAAAATTGTTGCAGGTTATTATTAAATTTATATCTGTATGGTGCAAAGCCCAAAGCTCAAATTAACTCCAGCAAACATCACTGTGTGTTACCTGAGGAGGAAGTTTCTTTCAGCAACACTGAACGAGGAGGACTTCCGAGATACAGGAATCATGGAGACGGAAAAGGCTTGCAGTAAAAGCTGTGTTTTTCTTAATTGCAATGTGTTTCTCTGTAATTAGATAATACTGATTTATGACTCAGTGTTTCTTTTAGAAAAGCATATAGGGTGGGATTTACGAAATTTTCTCAACTTGAGGGTGGTTTTTTAAACATCTTTTGATTTTCTTCTATTAGAGAAATACCACGTATCTGCTTTTCCTCAAAATTACAGAATTTATTATACAATACCTTTGTTATTTAAAAGAAATAGTGAAGATTGTGTGCAGTTACATTTAGGATGTTTGCAATTTATTTTTATGCTGCTAACAAGGACTAGTGGTTGTGCTAAAGCTGCTGTCCCAGAGCATTGCTTATGGCCAATTTTCTCAGTAGTTTCTTAATGCTATTCTGAATTTGTGAAACGGGGTCGATGTTGAAATTTCTCTTTTAAACTACAGTTTTTAAAAGAGAGTTGACTTATCAAATTATTAAGGTCATGCCAAATTTTTTCAGTTTGCTGCTTCTAAACTAAAGCTGACTTTCCTGCACCTGGAAGCAGAAGTACTATTGGCATGTTTCTTGCCCCTCTTTTTCCTTTCCTTTTCCTTCCCTCTTCTCTCATATCTTTTCAGGAAATCTAGCATATTGGCAGAAATAGAGTGAATAGGATTTTTTAGCAGTGTCTGAAGATACTGAGTATCTTGAGAAGTTTCTTTCAGAGAATTACAAGGCCAGATGAAAGAAATGCCAGAATCACATAACATCACTTGTGTGTCCATTTTAAGGGTTGAACTTACTAATGGCACCTTAGATATTGAACAGCACAGGGGTGAGGGGTTGGAGAGAGGTTATTGGGAGCAAAAGTACATGTTGATTGGGTCTCATAAGCTCTTGGAGTAAGGGGGGCTGTGTTGCAAAGAATAGTTTGTTGGCAATTTTGAAATAGGAAACTAACTTGTTCCTTTCACCATTTCCAGTTATCAGCAACCATGATTTGTGATTAATCACGCCGTGTTTTACACATAATGAAATGTTTTGTCCTAAGGGGATTTATATTGCTAAGATGAATCTTTTTGAGTAGATTTGCAAACACTGCTTTATTTAGTTAAAGTGGCTTGTCCTCTGTCAGTACTTGTTCTGCCCAACTTTGTGAGGAGAGCAGTACCAACTGGTGTGCTGTGCTTGTTGAATCTGTTTCACATGGAAGCCCTGTCCTATTTTTCATGAGTCCTTGGGAATGTGTTGTGTATTGCTGTCTGCTTGTTTCCTTTGGAAATTAAGCCCCAAAGCCACAGGTTTTGGCTTAACTGTTCAAATTTTACTTTTGGAATGGGAAATAAGGAACAAGAGTATTAGTTAAAGAGAAAGTAGGTTTTGCTAGTAATATAAGTAGGAATTCTGCTCATAAGTTTCTTTCTTTTTTTATATGTTCATGTTTCTCTGTCTAAAAGCCTAATGTAGGAAATAAACAAAGCCTTCCAGCTCAGATCACTGCCTGATACAGATCGGCATATATGAGTACACCAGGGAAGGTTCTTGTCCCAGATTGTATCCCTGAAATAATGGACTTTTAAATGCATTTTGAAATAACCCTCCAAGCCTATATTTGCTGACATTTAGTGTTTTGTTTGCATCTAGTTTATCTGAAGATGAGGCCACATATGGGAATGTGTACATTTTAATACGTGTGAACCACCAACACCAGAGGTCTTGTGTCTCATTCCCCCCAGCCCTGATTTTACAAATGACTGCTCATGTGTTTACATATCTATATATCTATATCTATATCTTATATATATATATATATATATATACATATATAAACAGAAGTTCTGCAAATTCATATGCTATTCCTTACTCCTGTGACATCCTTTTTACTCTCCAGTTACTCTCAGTGTAGCTGTACAACTGATAATTAACACATCAGCTGCTGCTTATACTCAGGAACGTGGTGAAGTCATCTCATGTGGTTTTCTTAGTTTGTTTTCTTGGTTTTTTGGTAAGGTGTGTTTTTTGTTGTTTTTATATGGTAGGTGTTTTTTGTTGTTTTTATATGGTAGGTGTTAGCTTCAGATATGTCCTGCTTTTAGGGAGACTCATGGGACAAAATTATTTCTGTCTTCCTTGTCCAACAGAAATGTCCATGCAGCAATTTCCTCAGATGAAAGTGTCTTCCTCACCCCTTCATTTTTCTATAATCATTTTAATATATATTTCTTATGCTTTCAGATTGTTGGGGTTTCTTTAATAGTGCCAAGCAATCATAACTGGTTTTCATTAAAACTTCTCAGAGCATTCACTGGGCAGGTTATGTTGTTCAGTTTTAATTCAACTGGTTAGATCATTACAGTGAAGGTGTTACTATTCCAATATATTCAATTTCTAAAAAAACACTTATTTCTGTTTGTTAAGTGTTCTTCAGTTTCCTGCTTATTCTTTGCCCTCATTCATACTGCTGCACAGGGCAGGAGATGCATGGAATGCTGCAGTTGGTGGCACTGGTGCAGGTTTGATGTAGACTCTTCCATTAACCAGTGTCTCACTACTCTTAGTTACTGTATTGTATTTCATACTCTGAAAATTACAAATTTTTTGAAACCTGTCCTGAATGTAATGCAAATTCTTTTCCAGCAGTAATATTTTATGCAGCCTAATAACAGTTACTGTTACTATACAAGGATGTGTTGTCACAAAAACCATATGGAAAATGCACACTGCAAGTTTTATCTGAATGTTGTGCTGTATCCTTGCTGATGCTGCTTCCCAGATGATAATAATTCTGTGCTGTTGAGGATGGAAATATTTTGTCAGGCTCCATGCTTGGTTCTGGTGTCTATAGCAGATAGCATATCAGATGCCTATATCTGAAGACTTCGTGCTTTTTAAAACCTTGGTCAACACCATGCCAGAGATAATTTTAAATGTATCTGACTCAAAAATGACCTGTTTAAATAGAAAAATTCAGCTGCAGGTCCAAGTAGTGATGAATTGTACTAAATTGGCCTATTTGGTCCATTATTCTGCAGCTGAGCTTTTAAAAAGAAGAATAGAAGAACACTTACAGCAGCAGATATGAGATGAGCTGCTTGTAACTCAGCTTTGAGTTTTATGGCTTCCACAAAGCCATATGCTTGCAACTTTTACTTTCTATAATGTAAAAATTTATGTTCTCATTGCATATTTATACATTTAGCAGTTTGGTATTTTGATGGCTTTGCACAACCAATTTATTAGTGTCTCAGTTCCACTGGATGTCCTTTGTGTAAAAGGGACTTTTTTTTTCTTTTCTGAGTAGTTCTGTCATTCTGCATCTTAACCTGACATCTTCAGATTTATCCCTGCTCCTCAAATGAAAAAAATTTATGTCTCCAGCTCTGGATCGATTTAATTCAATTATGCATCATCTGAGTTGGGAAGACCAGCTCTGAATCCAGTACTCCAGTTTCAGACATGACAGTGATTATATAATAAATAGCAACAATATTTTCAATATAATTTTATATTCTTTTATGGGTTTTGGTGTGTCAGGAGGAATGAAAATGGGAGAATCACTGCATGCCTGCTAGTGATTATAGGAAGAATATTACATCACTGAAAGTTACTATCTAGAAGCCCTGGTCAGTTATGGTAAATAAGAGATGAATCTACATTAGCAGAATATGAAAAACTGATTTGTTGAAATTGTGATATTTGATAACA
The DNA here is from genome assembly GCA_020466415.1 of Ammodramus savannarum pratensis. NCBI lineage: Eukaryota > Metazoa > Chordata > Aves > Passeriformes > Passerellidae > Ammodramus > Ammodramus savannarum. The sequence goes on from JAHXMQ010000807.1 coordinate 61,740,232, forward strand.
ATGGTTTAATATAAGAGCTATAGATAATTTTAATTAATTTTGTGTCTGTTCTCTAGTTGAAGACAGTGTAAATATAAAAAGCTGCTCTCTATTATTAGAATTGCCTCACATAAAGAAATCAAAATGCTTTTGAATTGATGGAAAAAACAGTATATCAATTTGTTTAGTCTGAAAACTCTATTCAAATATATTTCATTTTGAAAGAATCAGACTTTTATAGAAATGCAAATTGCAGTCTTGAAAAGTTGATTCAGCACCACTACAAATTACATTCACTTTCATTAGCATTTAAATAAATGCTTCACTTGTGGTAGAAAAGGTTTGTCACGTTGACAAAGCACTCCAAGCCAATTGTGCTTATTAAAAAAGGAGGTTCTACTGTTGGTTTGAAAACAGCAGTTTTGTAGAGCTTCATCAGTCTGGAATATTCATTTCTAATCTGCTTTTAACTCAATTGCATGGATGATGGATTAGGTTTCCTTATTTTTTTGTAATTCATTGTATGGTAACTTGCTGGAAGATCATCAGGGCTGCTTCCAGTACTCCTCAATGTTTTCAGTTTTTTGCATGTTGTGAGAAAATGGTGTCACTTGCCCTTGATTTATGAAAATCAAACCAGACTGAAGCAGAATTATGGGGCTGTAACTACTCAGCATTTTTGGCTGGAGGCAGATGTTGAAATAGGCACTTCTGTGTGCATCTGTACATCCCGTGTGTCTGTAAAAATTCCTCTGTTTTCCAGATAAATGCCAGCTCCCTTCTTGTGATTCTTACAGAACACTACTTTGAGACTAAGATAATACTGCCCTCTCCTCCTTATGGTGGGAGCAGGTTCCTGTAGATAAACCACTCGTTATCCCACCTTCTTGTGTTCTGCAAAGATGAGAAAGGAGCAGTATATCAGCTACCAAAACTACAGTCAAGTATCAGCTTGTGGCATTTGTAAGACACTGTTTTAAAGGCAGAATCTCTTTCCCTTTTTTCATGTTACAGTTCCTAGGCTTGTTAGGAAGGGGTGGCTTTGCAATGGACACCCCAGAGACACAGCTTAATGCTAGTAAATTTTTTTATATTTTCCTTGCCTAAAACAGCTAGTGAAAACACAAATAGGAGGGGGAGAGATGAACATGATGTCATGTTTTTTAAATAAATTTTTGGATGCCCAAGAATTTCACATACATTAGTTTTTAAAATATCTGTTCCTATGAGAAGCAGAACATACTGATATTTGTTTAAGCTATTTTTGAAAATTTCCCAAACAGAAAGGTAGTTCCTGAGTAGAAATGGCTATATTTATCTACCCATGGGCAAGTTTGTTAAGGCTCTTACAAATTTGCACACAGAGAGTATTGCATTTTAAGGTAAATGCAACCATTTTTCATGCTTGTAAAACTTTCTAACAAAGTCCATTCAGAACTTTCATTGCCTATAGGCCATGGGAATAATAATTCTCTCAGCAGTTTGTAGTTGTTTTGCTTTTTCTTTTTTAATGGGGTGTGTAAAACATCTTTTTTGTATTTGTAGACATGCATGTATATATCCAAGTATAAAAAAAAAATAAAATTCTATCTTCAAATATAAATGTGTATCTTTTAGATTGCCAAAACTGCATTGCCAAGATCTGCATGCAGTTTTTGTCTTTGCTTTACAGATAAGATATATTTTGAAATGTCTGTCAGGATAACGGTGTCCTTCAGTTTACACAGCTATATATACTAATAAAATATATGCAAACTTGAATTCAGGAAAGGTCAAATGAATGCTTCCAAGAAAAAATAGCTTCCAGGTAGTTTCCTCCATTTATTAGTATCAAAAGAATATAGGATTCTTTTTTTCAGAGAAAAAGAAACTTATGAATGTACAAATGGTAAATAAAAATGAGGGCATAAATCTGCACACTGCTCTATAGATGTGGTGGGAATATTTATTTCTCTCATTCATTGTTTCTTACAGTGCCTGTAGCATGCTAGGGGCTTTCAAACACATGAAGAAACACAACTGATCTTGTTCTTCTTAATCTCACTGACTGTAAAGGATTTTTTAGAGTTTCATTTAATCAACTGACATTGCTGACAAAATTTAGGGGAATGAGGGAATCTGTATTCTGTGAGTACATTATTATCCGCTGTTTTTATTTATGTATTCAACATGTAGATGGTGAGTCCACTCTAGATTATCTCTGAAAGGTCATGACAGCCAGGAGAGATTCCCAAGGGCTGTAGGAAAGAAAATATCACTTCAAGATTAACCACAAGGAAGATCTGAATAAGGTCAGCTTTGCCTTCTTCCCTAGGAAGGTGATAAGAGAAAATCCTCCTGGAAACCATTCCTAAGGGAAAATTGGTGATCTGGATTAGTCACTATGGATGGTGAGGAAATAGCAGCTGACCAATGTAATAGCCTTTCTGAATCAGGGCAGAGCAGTGGAAATCCTTGGAGCTCAATTGTAATATGGATTTTACCAGTGTCCTGCTGAAGAAATCAGGTCTAAAGGAATAACAGTGATGGGTTGAAAACTGGCTGAACTGCCGGTCACAAGAGATTAGCTCAGTCTGTCGCTGAAGTGCCCCAGGGGACAATATTGGGTCCAGTCCAGTTTAGCTGTCCTTCAATGCCCTGGACAATGGGGCAAGTGCAGGTTCAGCAAGCTGACAGGTGATGGAGAGCTGGGAATGCAGTGCTGTTTGATAGAGGTGTGTGCTGCCTTTTAGTGGGGGGCTCTGACAGCCTGGAGCACAGAGACAACAGGAATCTCTCTTGCAAGTGGCCTTTGCATGTGTTTGTCTCCAGTTTACAACAGCTAGCACCTCTCTTACATTGGTAGTAGTTTCACCCAGACAGCTTTAGGCACAGGCTTCAGACATAGAAAAGATATTCCGGCAGGAAACCTGCAAATGAGGAGGGAGTCCTGTAGAAGTTGCCCAAAACTTGCACACTGGAGAGTCTGAGCTGTTCCTTGGTGCCTCTGCTACCTACAGCATTATGTGATGTCTGTGGTCTTTTGCTTTCCTGACACTTTGTGCCTACACATATTTGCAAGGGATGATTTGAGGAAGGGGATTTAATGGACCACCGCTGCCATCTATCCAGTAGAACCTTTTCCCTGATGTTTGCTTTAAAAATTACCAATTTGTTTTCTAATAAAACTTCTGTATTGAAGTTCAACAGTATTTTTCCATTATAAGATTTTCAGCACAGCATCTTAAGCACTGCTGTGTGACTACATGTGATTTGTGCTCCTGCTTCGTTTTGGTCCATAGCCAGATTAATCTCCTAAAAGAAAATATTCAAGGCATGGTGTGAACTTCTACAATTCAGTACATCTGGGGAAGTTCATCCCCAGCAGAGCTAAATTAAAAATAAACTGGTTGACTGTGAGTCAGGCTGCAAAAAAAGGGTGCATGCAGGCTTCAGAAAGACAAAGTATACATGCCAGCTGGCCCAATAAACCACATTTTGTTTTATACTTTTACCGCTGGGCTTGTGCAAGGAATGGTTACATTGTGTTTTTTGAGTCATTTCTTGAGGCTCTGCAGCACTGGAGAATAGTCAGCTTTGATCTGAAAAGAGATCCAGGTAATTGTGAGTTTCAGATGATCACTTATATGTCTAAGACATCTGAAGAGAATGGTTGATACTTGCTTGTAACACTGATGTGCAGGGTAGACCATGTTTTTTTCTGTTTTATGGCAATAATTCCAATGGCATTGTCGAGGTTTGGAATTTTGTCTTTCTTTTCTGGCACTTCTGTTGCAATAAAGTGTAAAGCAACCAGGAGTCATCAATGGAAATTTTTTTTCTGTATAATTCATAAATAATTGCTATAAAATCCCCATTTTTAATAGAATATTCTATTTGTCTCTTAATTAATTGATTTTGTTTTGTTTTGGTTGTTGTTGTTGTTTGTTTTTGTTTCTGAACTTGCACTGGGCAATTTATGCAGACTCTGGGGTGTCCTCTGCAGAGGATATGCCCTTCTTTTTAAATGACAGAGCGTTCAGAATAAAGAGATGGAGTATTATTTTTTCCTTCATCACTGATACTGGTAAACTCAAAGTGAATGTGATGGAGCTAGCCATGTCATCCTTTGGCTTTGTTTAATTCCAGGTTCAAATAATGCAGTGTGTCAAGGGAAACAAGAAATACACACACATGATATACACATCTCCAGCACCAGGGTGAGGAAGACAACAAGGGAACATGTGTGCATCCTCTTATCACCACCACCCTTGCAGAGGGTGTGTGTGTGTGTAAATCATTCCCCTGGCAAGCCAGCAAATAAGCAATCAATGATCAATGTAGCATACACATAATTTTCTTGTTGTGAATCTGCTCTTGGCATATTCATCACTTTTTTTTTTTTTTTTTTAAGAAAGGAGGAGAAGGATCATTAGAGCAGGTATAATGAGTATTGGTTTTCAGTATGCACGATTTTCATTCTCAGATTTTTGTCTCCTTGCTGCATGCTAGGGTTGAGAAGATTCCTTGACAGGGTGACTGTGATTCATTGCCTGGATTGTTCAGAGTAAACACAGTGGCTTTCCTAAGGCAGACAGCCCAGTTTATCTCTGCTGGCAAACTGCAGCAGAGGAATACAATGAAGGCAGCTCTGCCACAGGTGGACATACTCTCTGAGGATGCAGAGGATGCTTTCACTGCTGTCAGGAGCTGCGGACTCTGCTGTCTTGCAATCAGCTTTAATTTGTGGCTGAAGTTAGATAAAAATTCCACCAAAGTCAGCAATATGGGAAATGTGCTGAACTAACATGGTCAGTCACCTGCTTTGAAGGATGCATAATTTCTGGCCAGCTCATATTCCTGATGAGATACTGTTTTGGGGAGTGCTGAGCACATCTGCCTTCAGTGATTTCTGTGACCTCTTTGGGAGAGTGTGTTCCCATGTTGCAACTGAGGATATCAACATCTTGCTGCACTCCTCAAACACCCTTAACATGTTACACAAACTCAACATCTTCGGTCACTCATTGCCCAGGCCATGGGCAGTTGCCACACCAGAGAAAACCTTTTGGTGATGTTTATAATGCCTGCTGCCTTTAAGGTAGGGAAAGATGAAAAAGTAAAAAGGCTTCTGGAAATAGCAGCCTGTGTGATGTTAAAAGGAGTTGTCTGATGTTATCTTGTAGAAAGGAAAAAACCTAAAGATAACACAGATTTGCTAGGGAGAAAAATTCTAATTGCTTTAGTGGAAATTGTTACTCTATTTAAAATAAGGCAAAATATCAATATCAGAAGTGAACAGGGATGGAACTTCTGAACAAATAATATTGCCAATCAACAGAAATTTGTACTTGGACACCAGCATGCAGTTCTTATGTCCTAAATCAGATCATGAGTGGGTGGCAGAGCCCCTCTGTAACTTGAGTCTTTTTGTGAAATCACTGGTGGAAAAAATATAATGTTAAGAGTGAAGCATAAAATAAATCCATTGTGTCTTAATTACAGATGACTAAAAATACTATTTGCAGTGTGCTATCCTCATTGTGTCATGATGAATAACTATTACTGTGATCTATTGTTGTCTGTGTTCTAGTCTAGCTGATACCTGATATCTCATTTCTGCAAATTTTTACATTCATTCTACTTACCTGCCATTAACCTGATACTCCTCTGGTCTTTTGTCACAGTTTTATTTTGCCTGAGTGGGTCAGAGAAAGAACACAGGAGCTATAATTAGTTTTTCTATTCTTATTTTTGTGGTTGTATTCTTCTGTGAACGTGACTCAAAAGCATCTACATCGTACAGAGAGAGAGCAAATAAAGAGACACCCATTGGGATGACCTTTGTAAGCAAAGTTGAAAGTATCATGACAATGCCCAAAAGTAAGTAAAAGATTGCTTTAAAATAAAATAGTAGGAGCAAAAGCAAAATGAGGCTGTCCATTGATTTAAGTTCAGAACCATTTTAGAAGAGCTGCAAATGATTGCAAGTCTAGAGACTGTTTAACAAATTTAACCTCAAGCACTTCTATTTATCATTTTTGGCTGGTAGAATTAGCTTCATTTCAGAAGCAATGACAGATGGACTTCTTGATTTATGATATATTTCAGCTGAGGCCTGAAATAGCTTAAAACTCTTGTAGCAGAAATCTTATATATTGATCTATGGGAGGTTTGATCTCCAACAGAAGGTAAGGCAAATTCCTCATATAGCCACTAAGTCACATCTTATAAAGAAAATTAATCAATCTTGATGCTCTTGTTTATTGTCTTTGGGTTTTTTTAAGGAGATATACTCTCTTGTAGTGATATTGCTGCTAATAAGGTGAAAAAAAATAAAAAAGAAACCCAACCAAACCATCAATGATTTTGAAAATGTTTTAGAGCAGCAACTTATTTTCCAAGACTGGTCATTTTGGTCCGAATTTAGATTTATTCTTCTTTGTATGGCTTAGTTGTAGTATTTAGCAATGGCCATTTAGCACTGGCAACAATGACTCAGAAGCTAGACCGTGAAAGAGTCTGGGAACTGGAATTCTGGGCCTGTCTGGGAAACTTCTATGAACATTGGTACTTCTGGTCTTCCAAAAATTAATACATATCAGAAATTCAAAAGATTTTTCAAGTCAACTCAATTATTTGCACTTCAGATTTTCTTGGATGCACATAGAACATTGACCCTGTCCTTAGCATTTTAGCATTTGAGTTTATTTGGTTTTCTTTCACTCTCTTTCCTTTCCTACCTACTCTTTCTCATTGCTTTTATCTATTAAATGTTGTAGTATAACTGCTCCCTGGATAGGCAATAATCAGTATTGATTTTATGATTTATAGAAGGTTGATTTTTTTTTTTTATTAAGAAACTTATTGCTTTTATAGATAGTTATGATATAGGTGGAATTGACTGTTTTTTTAATTCAAACACTATTGCTGTTGGTCAATTAGAAAATTACTTTCTGGTAAACAAATTTCTAGAACACATTTTATATGTTTATAATACTAGGTGTAGTAAGTTAAGATGAGAATTGTTTCTTATTGTTTTCTCTCATCTTCTCACAGCCTTTCCCAGGATAGTGCTTAGGACAGTTGTGTGTTTCTGTGGCTAGTGAGCTGCTGCCACATTGAAACATGTGCTGGGTTTGTGGTTTTGGCAAAAACAAACAACAAAGAGGGATTTTAGAGACCTTGCCCACTCATGTAAGAATGCTATACAGGACATCAAAGAGCATCAGGAATTAAGTGGGCATCAAGAAAACTCAAAATCAGTAGCAAAAGGTTGATTGAAGAAAGCATGGCCATTGCTGAGTAGGGCAGGTGCTCGAGTGCCATTTGGAGCACACTGGGTGGAGATACTCTGTTGATGTTTTGCCTCAATCTTCAGCAGCCATGTCTTCCAGGCCTCTCTCCCTAAAGAGAAGGAGCCACCAACAGTGGATGTAGATCAGATGAGGTCAGGAATCACCTGAGATCGATTCATTCAGACCCAGAAGAGTGGACAGGCTGCATGCAAAAGTGCTGAGAGAACTGGTTGGTGTGCATCACACTGCAGATACTTTCTCTCGTCTTTGATGTACTGAATAGGGTGGGAAAGATCCCCAGGGGCTGAAGAAGAGCAAATATTCACTGGCTTCATTTCAAACTGAAAAGACAACTAGGGAAGTGACAGACCGATCAGCCTCTCCTTTTTTCTCTGCAAAAATAATGGAGTGAGTCTCCTTGGAATGCACTTATGAGCAGAAACTTGGGAAAGTCAGCATGGATTTAACAAAGGTATAGCGTGTGAGTTCCTTTTAGAATAACATAACTGAATTTGTAGGTAAGGAGGCAGCAGTAGATGTTTTTACCTTAACTTCAGCAAGGCTTTTGGCACAGCCATCCCCAGCATCTCTGTATCTAATTGTTATGAGTTGACCCTGGTCAGCTGCTAAGCACCACACAATCCTTCTTCCCCAGCAGGACTGGAGAGAGAGCAGCAAGAGCAACAGTGAAGAAATTCATCAATAGAGATCAACAATTTTATGAGTGAAGGAAAGAAGTGGGTAAAACATCCCCACATCAGTGGTGCAAAGGCAATTACTCATCACCTTCCCCAGCTCAGCAATGTCTTACAGGCCTCTGAGCAAGAGCTGCCTCAGAAAACTCAGTCTGTGGAGAGCAACTCTCCAGAGGTCTTAGTAAGACCCCAGCTAAATATATCAGTGTACTCTGGTAGCAAAGAAGGTCCATTTCCTCAATTGTATTATCAGCCAGGAGGTTGTGGGAAGCAACCCTTCCTTTACTCAGCGCTTTTAAGACCACATCTAGAACATTGTGTCCAGTTTTGGCCCCTTAATTTTGGCCCCTTGTTTTAAGAAGATCTAATAGGAACTGTCTTATACTTAAGACTCAGCAAAAACAAACCAACCAAACAAAAATCCCAGCAGGATGTAGGTGACTTTAGATCCCTAACAGGATATTAGTACATGGAATTAGCCATGATTTTTCTTTCGCTATGAGGAAAATGGTTTGCTGAAGAGTGTGAATACACTACTACCTAAACCAAGCATTGTTTCTCCACAGATCACCTGTAGGGAATTCCAAACTACTGAAGCCCCGAAACAGATAGTCTTCAAGAAATAATGGGT
>JAHXMQ010000807.1:61748913-61923066 GCA_020466415.1 Ammodramus savannarum pratensis
GTAATCCTATATCCAAAACTGTATAAAAGGCTTGTTTTGTCAAAGAAAACTCGGAAATCCCTTTAGCGATTTCCCCGACGTGTCGCAAATAAAAATACCTCTTGTTTAACTGACTTAAACTGAGTTTCTTAAGCAGTTAATCTCGCCTTTTGGGGCAAAATTCGGCATCACTACCGAGGCAAATCAACTTTGATACACTTTAGAACACGTCCTGAGTGCCATTAGATAGCTACAGACTATCTGTATTATGTTTGATATATGCTTGCAGGATTGCACTGAGGCAGAACAACCAGGCATGAGATCAGCTGTGAGAACAAAAATACATGTACCTGCTGCACAAAAGGATTTCAATGTTCAAACTTAAGTCTATTTTTCTACATCTATTGCTTCTTATGTGAGAGACAATAAAAAGTGTTGCTTTGGTTTTCTGAATCCTGACAGTAAGGATGCACAGCAGGGTGGATAAAACCCATCTTACAAACTGGTAATGTAATTTTCTTTAAATTGGGAATCCAGCTTGCCTGATATTTCAATGTTTTTATCTTAATCTTTGGGAAACAAAAAATATGAGGGGGAAATGTAAGGTATGAAATTGAGTAAACAACTAATTTCTTGTGTTTCATTTCTGAGCTTCTGTTAACTTTGCATGAGGACAAGCATCTCTGTTGTGCTGCCCTTGCAGTGGGCACTGCTTGAGGCAAAGCTGGTCAGCACCTGAGTTCAGTTCTACAAATCACAGGTAACAACAAAAAGACTGAATATTCATTTTTTTATTGAAGTAAAGTGTCCTCAGATTCTACCTTGGAGTGGTTTCTCCTTTGCCTCCAACAGCACAAAAGCTGTTAATTTTATTACTGCCCCTTAGGGCTGGAATTTAAGCCATTCCACTAGCTAAACTGGAAAATGCCAACAGTGAAATACCAGATATTCTGTATGTTAATCGGCCAATTTATTTTTCTTATTTCAAGAGAAAAAAAGTAATGAACTAAACAGGTTTTCTGATAATTGTAATTCTTCGTTTGGTTGGGATTTAAGGATGGTATAATTCTTACTTCACACCAGTACCAGCCTGTTAACATTGCTACTCCATGAAGTGCTTGCTCTGGCTCCTAGGTAATAGGAACCTCTTAGGCATAACCACACAGAAATATATGTGCAAAAATCAAACCTCTGTGGTGTTGACTCAGTGAGTTGGTATCAAGTTTTGAGGGAGCGAAAGTGTTACTTATTCCATCTTCAGCATGAGATGCTCCAGGAGCTGTGCATTGATTTTCCCCTGGAGTGCCCAGTCTGTACAAAAGACCCCTCTCAGAGTCAGCCGTGCTACTGCACGAAGTTCTGCATAGAGCTGCCTGGAGTTCCTTCAGTGCTGAACTAGTCTGTCCTGGCTTACCTAGGGTGAATACAAGGGTGCAAGAGTGTCATTTTCAGTAGGATTACTTCAGAAGCAGAGGGAGAAATAAGCCAGCCATCAATCATTGACCTTCTTCTTCATGGCCACCTCTCCTGTTCCCACATAGGGGAGAATGAATTCACCCACAATGTCTATTTCCACATTTTCAGTAGTAAAGAAGTGTGGTCTGTAGTCTGAATCTTCCTCCCCTGTTGGGCATGGTTGTTTGGTCTGCCTTCAGTAACATTTTAAGAGCTCTACTTAGCTTTTAATGAGACTGCAATCTTATGCAAGCAAATATGTTAAAACCAATCACTAGCTGGTAGAAGTGATTGTTTCTGCAGAAGAGCACCAGAGGAATAGTTTTTGGTCCTAAATCTTTGCATGGGAAAATAATATGCTTTCTACCCATGAATAAAATAAAAATAAAAGAACCAAAAACAACAACAACAACAACAACAAAAAAAAAAAAAAACCAACAAAACAACCCAACAAGAAAAAGCCACACAAATAAAAATACTCAGCTACAATGGATCCCATTATCTTCCATTATCCTCTCAGGTATGGTTTTGGATAATACAAGACTAAGAAACAGGTGATGACAGAATATCTGTGGATAGTTTAGAGACAGTGTTACCTTCTTAAGAACACAGAGTTTGGGTACTGGAAAAGAAAATTCCAGATTTAAAATGTGTTCTAGTTTCATTACCTTTAAATAGATCAATCTATTTTATTGCCAGCTATAATTTTTAAGGCTCATCTGCCTTCTATACTTAGTCAACAGTGTACAATTTTTTAGGTTTCAATATTGAACAGCAAGAAGTTTCACCTGCATGATTCCTTCTTTTTACTTCCTGGAAATGCAAGAGGTTGGGCTGAGAGCCCAAAGAACAATTATCCTTAAAACTCAGAAGCATTTACATAATCCAAATTGATTTAAATATGACTTGGGAAGTTAAGTGTTCTCAATTATTTACAAAAATAAGGTTTGGAGGTGTTAAGCATAGTTCTTGTGGCAATGCTTATAAAGCTTTTAAGATAGGATATAAAGCTTCTAGGATATAAAGTTTTTAAGATTTAGGATAGGAAAGAAACATGCTCAATATTTGGAGAAATTAGTTTTGAGTTCTGTGAGGGAAGAAAGGGCTAAATATTTGTGTGTGTATTGCAGTGAAATTATTGCACTGCTTCAAAATACAACAAAAATCGGCTAAAATTCAGAATTTGAGTCTTGGCGCATAATAACCTGGACATATCCATCAACTTTGTATTTATTTATTTGTGATTTCTTTATTGTTTCTATTTTTTTACAGCAATTGTATTAGTGGATGACATATTCCCCTTTCTTATTTTCTCACTATGCTTTTCAGACTTTGAGTGAGCAGTGAGCACTGTTTAAATAAGCATTTTGACCTATCAATGAAAAGTACTTTACATGCTGTTGTAATATTAGCAACATAAAACTTGAGTCTGTGTAAAATCTTATGTGCAAAACCTGATAAATTAAGAATAACATTTCTTATACATTAAAATATAAAAGCTACAACTGAATGACAGATGAACCCATCTTATGTTGCAGTGTGATTCTGAAAGCAGTTGGGTTTTTCTAACTGAGCCAAAGCTTCAATCTTTAGTACACCTCTGTTCTCCTTAAATATTCCCCAAGTACTCCTCAAAAAGCTGAGAAGCCTCAGACAGCATTGAAATGACTGTCTTCACTTTAGCAGTTCCAGTGTGGAAAAGGGCCTCTTGGACATCCAGTCATACTATTCTTGTGAAAAAAAAGATGAGTATGTAATGAAAAGTGAATTTTCTGCAGTTTCTCTTTCACTCCGAAGAGTAGTGAACAAATGCAACTGTTTAAGTTGTAAGGCTTCAGCTTGTAAGTCTTAAGGTTGTAATTTCTTCTAGGAGCTTTCTGCTATTTCGAAATCCTGTTTGAAGACTGTCATGATCATTCACAATCACTTAACTTGGTTTCTGGAGGTTGGTAAGAGCTATTATAACCATGTGCTGCCTGAGTCAGGCACATTTCACAAAACAACTCTGCAAGAAATCTTTGGACACAAACAGCTGTAATAAATCTGGTTGCTTGAGTGCTGGCAGCCTGCTGCTCCTTTCATTTCCATGCTAACCATGCATATGATAGCTCATCCAAAAAACATATCTCACAATTTTGCATTGTCAGACTCGCAACAATGGTTTCATGGGGACTGTGTTCTTTTAACTTGTCATATCTTTTTGATTTTTGCACACTGCAAAGAAACACCAAAATTGAATAAAATAAATAATAAAATACCCATTAATGAAAGCTTTTAAAGCTGTGGCTTGTGGTGGTCTTTTCTTAAGACAGCTTCAAGGCAGTTTTAAGGTGATTACTGCACTGAAAATAGTATGTAAATATTTATGATATTGATAGGCAACACTAATTCACAGGAATGGATTGTGGGAATTTCCTCTCATCTGTTTACAAAGAATTTATGAGCCATTTTTCTAGACCTAAATTCTGCAATAAGCCTGCTCTTCTGCACCGATTTCAAGAGTCAACTTGCTGCTGTCAGTGATTATCAGCTGCCTTTACTGCTGTTTATTTTGTTTAGGTTTGGTATTTGGTGTTATCAGGCTACTGAATCGACAACTCTGATAGATGTTGTGTCTGTGCTTGCTGCAACCATAGATTACCCCCTAGTCTCTATACCTCAAGGAGAGATCACTCCATCACAACATCTCATTCTGTTCAACCAGTTGTCTCTGTAAAGGGAGAATTTGCCAATATTTACCTCAGCATAACATATTTCAAGTTAATAACAGCACCGATTCAATGCCATGCTGCAAACATATCACAGCATAATCTCTGTTTATTGCTTTCAGTAATTTTGAAAAGTCTGCATGAAACAGCCTTTTCACTTGCAACGTGACTGAAAATCTTTACAAGATAATAAAGGGAAATTTAAGTTGCATGCTGTTGTTAAGTGGAGATTATTGACCATTTCCTTCAGGCCTGGGATAGAAACTGACACAGGATTCTTTCTTCATCCATCTGGGTGCTCCTTTTCCATCCTGGGAAAATATCTTAATCCATTTCTGCACTGATCCTTCTGACCACAAAAACTTCTCTGATGGCAAAACAATTGCTCTCTAAATTGAAGTGCTCATGAGAAAATTCTGGAACAACCTCTGAAGTTCACACACACAGATTGGTGTTTTTACTTTGCTCTAGAAGGAGCATTCCTCTGTGCAGGTCTCAGGCTACAGGGAATGCCTGGAACCCCTCACCAGGCCAGGGAAGTGAGAGACAGTCTCAATGCAGGACATGGGAACTTACTGAGGATCTGTGCTGCCAAGTAAGGGAGCTGTGGGGGACAGACATAAGACAGGCCAGTGCTCAGCACCCAAAGCAGCAGGGCCAGCAGGGTCAGCAGGTGGGGTCTCACCAGAGGGAGGGGACTCTGCCCCTCTGCTCTGCCCTGGTGACACCTCATCTGCAGTGCTGCATCCAGCTCAGGATCCCCAGCACAGCAAGGACTGAGGCCAGAGAAGGACTGAGTCCAGAGAAGGGCCTCAAAGCTGATCAGAGGGATGGAGCACCTGTTCTATGAAGACAGGCTCAGATTTGGGATTGTTTAGCCTAAAGAACAGAGGGTTCCTGGGAGACCTTATTTCAGTACCTAAAGGAGGTCTACAAGAAAGCTGGAGAAGGATTTTTTACAGGGGAATGTAGTGATAGGACAAGAGAGAATGGTTTTAGACTGGAAGAGTGTAGATTTAGGATAGACATGAGGAAAAAATTCTTCACTGTAAGGACGATGAGGCACTGGAACAGGTTGCCCAGAGATACTTCATCCCTGGAAATGTCAAAGGCCAAGTTGGATGGAGCCTTGAGCAACCAGGTCTAGTGGAAGGTCTCCTCGCCCAAGGCAGGGAGATTGGAATTAAATGATCTTTAAGATCCCTTGAAACCCAAGCCATGTTAAGATTTGAATTCTTCAGGGTTTCCAGTAGGACATGCTGCTTGAGCGCAGGCTATCATCTGCATCTTATCTCTCTGAGAGACGTCATGTTTCCTATGCATAATCTCCCAAAGTTTGATTTCCCTGTCTCAGGTGCTGCTGTGCTGCCTTTATGGAACATTATATTCAATCAGAACTGTGAAATGTTGGTGTGGGAGAAGTTTGCAATCAAGGGGACAGAGACCTGTTGCAACCCATTTCTGTAAGTCTGTGTGGGCAAGGAAAATACTACTGCAGGTGGGGCATCTCAAGTACAGCAGACCAGTGGTGTAATCTTTGTTTTTGGAGGTTTTAGAAATGTGCCTGAACTAGATCTTAAACAACCTGACCAAGAAGTTAGGAGATAATGTAGATGTAGAGAGAATAAGTATGACTGAGTATATGATTGAGAGTATTTCATATCAGCTGTCATCACTGCTTCAGGGAAAGGGGTTGAGGCTGAGACAGCTCTGTGAGAGTATCAACAGTCTGTCTCCTAAAGTGAGAAAGTAAAAAGCACCGCTGTTTCCAACAAATAAACAAAATCAAGTCTTTTTTATTCTTTTGCAGTTGGAGTCCATTTCTCAGGAGTTGCAGAGAAATATATAGTTCATAGTCTTTTTTGCAATGTGGTGCACACTAGAATGCTCTTGAAGCTCACCCTTTGGTCTGGAAACTTCTGTATATTTAAATGTTGCTTTCATTTTATTCTGTATTTCTCCCAAAGCATAAGGGATTTAGTGTATTCAAATGATTAACAAATATTGGCAGTCGAGTCTTTGTTTTCTCAGCTTGCATGCTAGGTGTTAGCATTATTCAATTTAAAATGATTGAGATAATGATCTCTCTCCTTGTAACATGTTACTTTATCTAGCCTGTACAGCCCACTTTTTTCTCAGAAAAGTTACATGTCATAGCACTTTTTGATGCTGATAAATAATAAAATTGAAAATCTCTCTGAATTTTTTGCACTCATGGCAAATTCAGCTTTGAACAAATATTCCTGGATTTAAATGTGTAAGTGCAAATTTTTCATGGAATGTTTGTTAAAAGTATGTGCTAACCAGAAAAAGATAGATTCCATGGGCTTTAAAAGGAAATACACATAATCATTTTGAGTTGTACTCAAGCAAAACTGTGAAATCAGTTTGATTTTATATTATAAAGAAAATAATATGAATTTAATTTATTCTATATTTGAATGCAATTCTTTTATATTTATAGCTAAAGTTCAGTAAAATATTTGGTTATAATGAGGCTTTTGCTTTACTGTTTAGAAGATATTATTTCACAATGTGTTCTTCTAGAACCATTCAAAGGTTTGTAAACTAGTTCCCTTTCCAACATTTCTTTTTCCACAGTGAAAATAAGGTAGCTTTGGGAATTCCTAATTGAAAAATCTCCTTTTCTGGAAGTCTCTAGTCCAACCTTCTACTCAGAGCTCTCCTTCTACAGTCAGCACTACCTTGGGTTAGCTGTGACACTGCCCTGCTGTCCTGCTGTCTTAAAAACTGCTCAGGGTAGGAAGGACATGTTTCTATACACAGATCAGCACAATTTTTCAAAGCTTAGATTTCCATTTCAAATTAGATTTTATATTTCCATTTCTGAAAATATTGCAGTTGTACAGTGATAATTAATGGAGCAGAGTGAAGATAGTATCTAATAAATTCAGTTTTAATTTCAGAAATTTTCACAGTTTTGATTATGGTCGTCTAACAAATTGTTCAGGATCTGTTCTAAATTCTTTTGAAAGCAGGGGGAAAGAGCAGATTTAGATGCAGTCAGAGCCACCTGTGTTAGCATCAGCAGAAATTTTCCATGCAGGTATATTTCTACCACAGAGTACTGATGCACTGAAGGTGAAACACCCTGTGGAAATGTGTCAACACTAATAAAGCTTTCGAGGAATATGAAATATTTGTCTTCCTTCTTTTGGGCCAGTTTGGCTGCCAGCCTCTGTCCTCCTCAGCAGATCACTGACAGGCTGCTGTAATGAAAGGCTTCCAGATTCCCTTTGGAACCACACCAACAGGTATGAGTGTTTCACTTCCATTAGATTTTTTTGGCCTCTTGATGTTTCCTTCTCTCTGCTGGACAGATTGGTCTCTGGGTTTGCAGGCAAGCAGCAATTGCTTTCTAGACCAGGCCTTGATCAGAGCTTCTGTGAGCAGATGTACTCTACAAGATCTGTGAAATCAATAGATAGGAGAAGGGAAGCTGTTCTCCTGTAGTTTGAGGTGTTCTGCCTCTCCTCAGGTATGGAATAAGCATTGTAGAAATTGTGCAAGATGGCATGTGGAATCAAACTTGAGTATAGCAAACCAGTTAGGATATAGGCACTCTTTGGAGCATAATTCTAAGCTTCTGAAACAGGAGACATTTTTGAACGTAAAGAAAAAGTGTGCTTTTAGGCATATGATTTAGTTGACAAACAAGAAATAAACTAATTTATGAGAGTTCAATGCGTCTACACTACTTATTAAGTGTGATTCCTTGCCTGTCTTAAAAGTGAGAAGTTTCATAACCAAAGATCTCATTATATGTTATTGAACTCTATAGTTTTAATATTTAAACATCTCTGCAGTGTCTTGATTTATGTGAAGAACTGGTCTTAAAAGTATTGCTTTTTCTTAGGGAGCAGTTTTGTTAAGTACACATTGCATCTCCTGATTTCCATTGCTTTCTGCAAATATTACTTTAAATTTTGTAGCATACTATTCTTAATATATACTGGAGTTTTTCCTGAACAATTGTACATTTTCTCTACTTAAAGAATGGTAGTTGTTGGAGAATAATCAACTGTTGCCATCTCTGGCTGAACTAGAATACACCAACAGACAACATGCATCATAGCTCAGAAATTGGAGCTTTTACTCCACTGAAAAGGGGAAAATAGTAAGCATATTAAACAAATACCAGTGAAGTTTTTGAAATAGATGGATTAAATAGCTTTTTTGGTAGTCAAATGAGAAAAATCCATATTGTGGACCACATATTTTCCATATTGTGGACCATATATTGTGTGACAACCGGCTGTTAGAATTTCAAACCTTGCAGACTTGTTTCTGGTATTAATGAGTTTTTCTTAGAGAAACTTTCTCTTAGTACAGTATGTAGAAGTAACTTTTCTGCTTTAAGCAAAACCAGGTTTCTTTCAAGTCATTGGATACCTTGTTTATCCCTGGATGTCCCTTTCACAACAGATTTCTTTGCAGGTTTTCATGTCTTACTATCTGAAAAAGATTACATGGAAACATCACATGGGAAAGAAGCAGAGGTTCTGTGGCTGCAGTTACAGGCAGAGATATGGGTTCTCATCATGCATTCAAAAGGACTCTATGATGGCACTCTGCAGTAGTCATGGGAGTAGTCAGCACAGATTTATGAAGGGGAAATGTGGTCTGACAGATTGAGACAATTTGATGACTGGCTTGGCAGGTGAGGACAGAGCAGTGGATGTTGTTTATCTTGAATTTAGAAAGGCTTTCAACATTGCCTTCCATAACCTCCCTCTTGGACAAGCTGATGAATTACAGCTTAGACAAGTAGACAGTGATTGAATTGCTGGGCTCAGACTGTTGTCAAAAGCAGCACAAAGCCCATCAGGAGGTCAGGCACTAGTGCTGTGCCCCAGGGGCCGATATTGGGTCTGATCATGCTTAACATCATGAATGACCTGGGCAATGGGGCAGTGCACTCTCACCACACTGATGGATAATGCAGAGCCAGGGTAGGGAGGTTAGTGATTATTTAACAAGTTGAATGTCCTGTCTTTCAGAGGAAGCTTGACAAGCTAGAGCATGAAGGAGTCTCGTGAAGTTTAGCAATGGGGAATGCAGAGTCCTGCACACTGGGAGGAATAGTCTCATGAACTTTAACAACAGGAGAAGTCTTGAATACCAGGAGGCACAACCCCATGCACCAGCATAAGCTCAGGGCTGAATGGCTGGTGACCAGCTCTGCAGACTTGAGAGTCCTGATGGAGAACAAGATGAACAAGAGACAGCTGTGTGCCCCTGCCACACAGGCTGCATTAGAAAGGCTCTTTCACAGAATCACAGAAGACTGGGTTGGAAGGGACCCACAAGGATCATCCAGTCCAACTCCTGGCCATGCACAGCACCATTCCCAAGAGTCACACCCTGTGCCTGAGAGCATTCTCCAGAAACTTCTTGAACTCTATCAGTCATGGTGCTGTGACCACTTCCCTGGGGAACCTTTTTCCAGTGCCCAGCCACCATCTGGGTGAAAAACCTTTTTCTACTATCCAGCCTAAACCTCCCCTGACTCAGCTTCAGGCCATTCCCTCCTGTCACTGGTCACCAGAGACAAGACATCAGTGCCAGCCTGTTCCCCTCATGAGGAAGTTGTGACTGCAAGGAGGTGTTCCTTCAGGCTCTTTTTGCCAGGCTGAACAGACCAAGTGGCCTCAGCTGCTCCTCATATGGCTTCCCCTCAAGGCCCTTCACCATCTTTGTTGCCCTCCTGTGGATGCTCTCTAGTAACCTAATGTCTTTCTTACATTGTGGCACACAGCACTTGAGGTGAGGCCTCTCCAGCTCAGAGCAGAGCAGAGCAGGACAATCCCCTCCCTTGCCCAGCTGTGATGCTGTGCCTGATGCCCCCCAGGACATGCCTGTCCCTCCTGGCTGCCAGGGCACTGCTGGCTCATGTTCAACTTGCCATCCACCAGGACCCCCAGGTCACTTTCCATGGCACTGCTTTCCACCATCTCATTCCCAGTCTGTACCTACACCCAGGATTGACCTGGGGCTTTCCTTTGTTCTACTTCATATGGCTGATGATTGTCCAGACCTCTGATTTGTTGAGGTCTCTCTGCAGATCTTCCCTGCCTTCAAGAGAGTTGACAGCTCCTCTCAGTTTTATATAATCTATCCCTTCCAGTCCTGCATCCATGTTGTTAATGAAAATGCTAAAAAGCATAGAGAAGAGGATGGAGCCCTGTGGAACCCCACCAGTGACAGGTCACCAATCTGGTGTCACCCAATTCACCACAACCCTTTGTGCCTGGCCCATTGCCAGCAGGCCAAGGAAGGTGATCAGCACAGGTGAGACAAATCAGGTCTGCTGTGCCTGGGTTTGTTCTCTTTGGTGCAAGGAGGGCATGGGCAAACTGTAGCATGTTCAGCAAATGGTCATGGAGCATGTGTTGTAACAATGCTCCATGTAAGTTGTTGATTTCTATAATATTTATTTTGCTTGTTTTGTTTGCTTTTATGAACTGGTTTTGTTTATTACTTGCTTTGATCTATTATTTACTTCCTAATTTAACTTGCAAAATAAATTTTATTATGTAAAATAATAACATCTCAAGCCAAAGCAAGAGGTAAAAGTAGAAATAACTGATTTTGGTTTTAACCTCTGTTTTTTTGAGAGCTATTTTGGCTGAGATGCATGATATGCCATTTTTTTTTCAATTCAAAAAATTTTAAAAGACTTCAATGTTTTGAAAAGTGAAGGGGGTTGGCATGCCTTAAGAACTACTTCAGCATAATCTGTAAAATCCAAATCATATGACACCAAGTTTGATTTTAGAATGAGTTGTTTTTACATCAAGATTGAGCTCATAATAAAATAATAATAATGAAAGTGGATATTTCATATTTATTTTTGATATATAGTCTAAGAATAATATAAAATCATATTAAAATACTGGTTTCCTAGGGTGTCTGTGTTGAAAAGAATTTCAGAGAAGGATAGGGAAGAGTTAGGAAAATGAGAAGTGTAGCAGACTCCTAAATGTACTTTCCACACTAGGCAAATAAACCCCAAGTTGGTGGTGTTTGTTGTGCCCTAAAGGCAAGTGTTAAGCTTTAAGTTTTCCCTCAGGTGGCAGCTAAAAAGGAGCAGCACAGTTTTAAGACAGGATCCTACAGGCACAGCTCAAGCTTATCAAAACTGATTCCTTGTCTGCCCCTGTCTCACCCCAGGTCAACAGATAAAGTGAGTTCTAATTTAAGTGACCTGCTTCTGGCAATACTCACTGTCTTAGGATCAGACTCTACTGAAAATGTTTGAATTAAAAGGTCCAAACATAAATGTTTTATAAACTGTGTGAAGAACCTTGTCCTAAAGAAACAACCTGTTTTGTTCATTTGTGATGAATTGCTGCAGAATGGCTCCTTTACATCTGTATGTTTACACAAAGAGTGAAGCAAAATTAAAGTGCCATCAAAGTTCTCTTCATTATGTGCTAGAAAAGCCTGATGTGGTGTGTGTTTGATTACACTGTTGTGGTCCTCAGATTTGCAGCCTGCCGCTTCTTCATGATAAGCAGAAAAACATAGATTAGACTTTTATTTTTTCTGGAATAAGACAGCCTCATGATCTCTGAGACTTGTTTTCTCTCCCTCTCTGGGTGCCTGTGAACTTGCTGACTCTAAAGTCTGTGCCAAACTTGCAATTTTTTTATGGGGATAGAGGGGAGCAGTTGTTGGATGCAATTGCACTTCCACCTTCATTTAATCAGGTACCACTCCTGGATACAGGGCACAAAGGGAGCCAGAAGGAAAGAAGGGATCCTCTCTGAGACTCCAGCAAGTCACCACAGATTTGGTATTTGGTAACTGCAGCTGAGCTGTGACATGCCAGCGCTTTGAATTCAGTTTCTCTCATAGTACACTAATTGTGTCTTCTCAGCTTTTTAGTTTCATGCAAATCATTATGAACTTGGTTTGAGGGCAATTATACCACATAATCAGGCCTCAGGACTGTGAGAAAGACCAGTCAGGTCTCTGTTTAGCACATGTAAGTGCTAAAATGTCAGCTAAATTCCTTCAAAACTGTTAGAAGGGCACAAGGAGAAAAACATACAAAGCAAATTTATAGAAAGAGACCTGAAGATGTTGAGTGTGTATCAAAGAGACAGCAGAGCTCTCTGTCTCAGGCTGTTACTGACTTATTTGTGCAAAACTGTGCCTTGCACATTCTTGAATTTCTGGAAGGTGCTGCTTATCTAGCAATATTGAATATTGATGGTTCCATAATCAACCAACCAGAAGAGGTCCATGGTTCCTGTCTGAGCCTGTCTCACTTTTCCAAGTTTCTTTCAGTTCTTTAGGTCTCTGTCATTTTCCTGGAGAAAATTGCTGAAGCTTGTTATGCTTCACTTCAGATGCACTGTCTCTTTTTCACATCTGTCCCAGAGGTGATGAAGTGAAAGAAGCTTCAGAGTGATAGGAAGACGGAGATCTCAGAATATAAGTAGAAACTATTGCAGAATATTTTTTTTCAGTATTGTTTATTTAACATATAAAGGAAATTCATAAAACTATATTTCCCATATGTCACTTTTTTTCAAATAAAATAATCTGTTGGTTGTTGGAGACAATCTAGTTTACTTGGCGGTATAGAAATTAAAAAAAACCCACAAAATCCCTCACATTTAATTTTACATTCATTTGCCTTTCTCCTTATATCTAAATAAATAATTTGTTTGAATGATTTATGTTTTGGAGCTTACACAGAGGCTTTATCAAAGTACAGCATGTGTATTTGTATTAATGGGATGATTCACTGGCAGGATTTTCTGTCTAGTGCCAGAATTCTCTATCTCCAGTGATTATTTCTGTCATCACATGCTTTACTTATTTATGTTTTGGCTGACCTTTTGAAAGCATCGTCTTTCTTTATTAAGTGTTAGTCAGGAAAATCCTGACTTGTAAACTGCACACTTCTTCAGTACTTACAAGCCATCAGTTGTTGATGAAAAACAGAGAAAACCTGAAAGTATTTCCTTGTGAGTAAGGCTTTTGTACAGCATTCAGAAAACCTGTTTAATTTGTGGTTTTGCCACACATTTCTTGTGTGGCTGCTGGAGAATTGTGTAGGCTCAGAATCCAAGCTGTTTAAACATGACAGTGGTAATTCCTCCAACTTTGTATTTACCTTGCTCCTGCATTACAACCTTTCCAGAAAATGCTATAATTTTTACTGCATTTATACCATGTAGAAAAGTGGACTTCTTTAGGTCCACAGTAACACAAAGAGTTGCATTAGAAGCAGCGAATCATCCCTCTTTGTACAAATATATTCAATGAAAAACAATGACTGGGCCTGCCAAGACTTATTCTGTAGGAATGGCATTAATGTCCTCTAGAGTCATACACCCCAGCTATTTCTAATTTCCTGTCATTTGTCCAGGGATGTCTCTTAGAATTTAAGGAAGACGGTGAAGAAAAATTTCTTTATCAGACTCAATCACTCATAAATATTGGTGTAATAGATCTGTATCTGAACTGGCAATGCTTTATTAACTCTTTATTGGGGGATAACATGCTGTCTCTTGGGCAGGACAGTGCTGTAAGTGTGTGGAATGAGTGGAAAGCTGAAATGAGTCCCCAGCACATCAGTTTGGAGAGAGTGCTTAGAAGGTTTACCTGTATTTAATGAAAATTTTGTCCAATGTCAGAAATGCAAGTTGCAAAAAATATCAGGTTTATTGAAAATTACATAGAATTCCTGCAGGAAGGAAGAGATCTAATATCTATCAGTATTAATTTCATCTGAAGCTTCAAAATGAAACTGAATCACATTCCATATCTTTATTTTTCCTTAATGAACATGAATAAAATTGTATTTCTGTCATGAGAAACATGTGGATTTACACTCAAAATGTAATTCCTGTATTCCCAGGGAAAGCTCTTCAAATTAAAATAAGAAATAATGCAATAATTTCGCTTTCAAGTTACTTTGAAATACTTAATGTGACTGTCAGAATCAAACACTGCCAAGAGCTAATTTCCAGAAAAGTAATAAAAAGACTGGACTATTTTGCCATTCCCTATACTACTAATGTTGTGTAAAGTTTACATCACCTGACATGAAGTAAAAGCCCTGCCTCCTGTGTTTGGGTACTCACAAACATTGGCAATGATCACCAGGATTTTTTCCAGTTTCTCCAGAAGGAGAGGCTTCATGCTGTTCTCCCTGGATCTGCAGAAATCCCTATGGTTGTTTGTGAAGCAGATCATTCTAAGCACTTGCCTGGAGAAATGTGTTACACAGACAGGCTAAGAATTGGGGATTTTCTCACACAAATCAATTTTGACAAGAGCAGACCAGAAACAAATGCTCAAGTTAGTTTAATATTCCATCCGGGCAGCCGGTGCGGAGAGCTGACAACCACCCACTTGCCCTGAACTGTTGAAAAGTGTCAAAGAATTTTCAAAATTTGGCAGCACTTTGGGCAACTGCAATCATTGACCAGACAGAACCTGAGCCCTGGCAGTTCCTGAAGGAGATTCTGCACATGAAGTCATGTTGGAATGAAGGCTGAAGCACTTACAAATATAATTTAAAACTTGCAACTCTTAATGGTGTTAAGAGTTCAAGAGTTCAAGAATTCATGTTAACGTAATTGAAGATCATTAGGGAAGCTGCCATAAAACTTTTTCTTTACCTATTAAGAGAGCTTATGGTGTAGCAAAATTATTTGATTCACACTAGATTCTGCCTTTCAAAGGGGTTTTTGCATTTTTGAGATTTTTTATTTTTTTTTATTTTGCCACTGAAGGAGATGGAAAGCATAAGAGATGCTGAAGTATGCATTGTGTAGCCCTTTGTCAAATCGTGCATGGATAGCATTGGAGTTCCTCTGGTTCTATCTTTCTGACAACCTCTGGAGGAGAAATCTTGACTAGAGAAATCTAAATTGAGAAATATTCTGGCTTCTGCAGCAGGAGACAGAAAGAAGGCTGAGTAAGGAGTGACAAAGAACAAGCACTTAAGGTGTCAGCTTGAAGTTTAGAAGCAGATATTGCAGTGGCAGGGGCTGAAGCAGCCCCAGCAAAAACAACAACTACTGAACCAACATGTGGAGTCATGTTGCAAAATTTCTCACTTTTGGTCTTTGGAACAGAGAAAGAAGCTTTCAAGAAAGATGCAGAAGTAGTAAAAATGAAAATGAAGGTTTTTAGGTGCTATCCTTTGACATAAACATTCTATGCCTATCTAGCATATCTGAAATGTCTGTTTCCCTACATTACAGAATAATTCAGAGTAGATCATTCTAGCTTTAGTGTGTATTTGACCCCATGTTTCTTTGTTCTTTATGTTTTTCTGTGTTGCTACAGTCTTGCTGCTGCTCCTTATTTCATGAGTCCTCTTTTTCCAGCTTCTTGCTTGCCTGGAGCATTGATAACTCTTCTATTCCAGGTATTCCCATCTTACTGTCCAACATGTACTACAATGTCTCCTGTACTGAGAACATTCCCCCGATCTCTTCCACTGTCCCTCAGCACATCTTGCTTGTCTTCCCATTGCTCATTTATCCTGCTGTACATGATGCTTTAAATAGGCGAGATTGTAGGCAGCAGTGAAAAGCAAGGCAGCCTGGAGAACAGAAATTGCATTCAAGGTACACCCCTCTAGGATTCTTTCCTAATCCTATCAAGGTTGTTGTCAAGCTGGAGGGTGATGGCTCTGCTGGGAGATGCAGTGTGCCAATAACTTGGATGTGCTGGAATCTGAGAGTCTTTCATTGGAAATGACACATTTCAGAGTATTTGCAAGTGCTATTACTAAGAGGCTGTCAGAACTAATTTTGATGAAATGACCCTTAGTTAAAGTTGAAATTACTTTAATAAAAATTGAAAGGAGGGAAAAAGCATCTGAGACATTTTCCTAGCTATGTGAATGGGTTCTTCTTCCCTACTCCTGGCCAACTTAATCTTCAGTTCCAAACAATTCCCTTATTAAAGACAACATTGTGCAGTTTCTGCAGATATTCTGTTATTTAATGAAAACAAATTTCAAGGCATAAGAGTTGATACCCTTCAGGCTGTTTTACCTCTAGGCCCTGCTAAATTTTCTTTCTTTCTGCTCCCTCCAAGACCATGCATAATAATAATGTCCAGAAGAAGTAGCAGTTGTTTAGAGCATATTTGACACAAGAATAGAATACTTAAATATAAAAAAAAAACAAAACCAGTTCGATTTTTATTTTAAGATTTACTACATTGATTTTCTTTTCTCTTAGGGATATGCTCTCTTTTCAAAAGAAAACAGTCTTGGTGAGAAATGAAAAATAATTTATCAGATGCATGCGATGGAAGTAAAGCAATTCAGCTCAGCCAGTTCATTGTATAAACTATCATCAACAGGGAGTAGGAGGAAAACATTCATTTTAGACAAACCATTCTCTCAGTAAATAGCTATTATTTCTTATCTCAGAATTTTTCCTATAAAGTTTTACTATAAGGAAGAAGACACAGTTTTTTTCTTAAAGCTCTTTGTGTGCATGAATAATAAGGAAATACAAAGATTATTTATGTTGGACCACAATGCAAATTGCATTCCAGGGATTCCAGAGTGTAATGGAGAGCATCCTTTTTTTTTTCCAATTTTTTTTTCAGTTTGTGTATTATGTACCTTTAAAAAGCAAGTGGATCAGACCCTCCAGTTCAGGTTGCCCTTTCTCTTGGAAGTAGCTGGGTCTGTTTCTGTAGGGCTTTTGCAGCCTGCAGGTAGAGGCAAAGATCTGGAGCCCCTGTGTTTCACAGGAGGCACTACAGGCAGCAGATAAAACCCAGGTCTGAGGTATGAAAGGGAAACCCCCAAGGCTCAAGAGGATTGTGCAGTTTCCTGCAGCCCAAAAAGTTCTTGATGACACCAAAAGAAAGAATGCAATAGATAGAAGGGAGTGTGATTTATGAGCTTTTAAATTTTCTAGTTTGTCCATTTTTATAATTTAGGAGGGGTTTTTTGCCACCTTTTATTTTCCTTGTTTAGAAAGTAACGGATTCTATGTTCTTAGATAAAAGATAAAACCTGCCTTCCTTTCTTTTTTGTTTTTTTTTCTTACCTTTTCTTAGTCTCATTTTAAAACCTGCCATTCTTACAAAAGTTCAAGGTAAGCTCATTACTGACATGACTCAAAACTGTAGTTTTTATTGAGTATTTTTATAGATGTTAAGAGCACTTCTATACAACTATTTCTCTTATCTGTTCTTCAAATAACTCAAATATAAATAGGATACATTCACAAAAAATATAATAAAAATAATAAAGAGCAAAAAAATGTAAATAAACGACCAATGCAGTAGAAAAAAAAAAAAAAAATCAATCAATTTAAAATTCTTGCTGATTTTGCACATTTCAGTCTGCTGATTTATTACAAGGCATATTCCAATTTTCTAGCTCTAGCTGCCTGATTGATCATGAAGTGTAGATTCTGCAGTCTCTCCAGCACATTATAGGTCTCTGGTATTTTAACTCACTTCATTTCACTATCTGATAGAATAACTTAGTACTACTGTGAGCATTCTATTGCTCTGACTCAAGTTTTGTTAGGATTAATGTCAAACTGCAAGTGGCTTTGCCTCCTGTGTTGGGTTTCTGAATGCATTCCTGACCAAACAATTCCCAGTCACCAGCCCTGGCAGGAAATGTTGATTGGCGTTGGCAAGACAGCAACTCTTCCATTTGTTGTAACCTACTGTTTTGATGTGAAAGGTCAAATGAGCACAGCTTAATAAAGCATCTGGGAATTTGCAGTTAAGTCCAAACATGTGATTGTTGTACTGGCTGGAGTTCTGTATTGGGGACTTTCAAAAGATTCAGACATTTGGCATCAGAGACTTGAGGCTTTCAGCCAAGAGCTGGGATTGTTATTCCAGCTTTCCGTCCTCTCCTGCACAATTTGTTCACTCAGCTGTGCTTGATCCTCCTGCTCTTCCTTCTTAAGGGGTCCTCCTGCCTTGCCTTGTTTTCTCTCATCATTTACTCGAGAGCTCCTTGGTTTTTTTTCAGTGAAAGGAGAAATTTTGTATCTTCATTTTTATGTTTGAATGGACTTTTGCCGACCTGTTTGATGTGTGAAAAATCTGTGAAACAGCTGCCACAGCTTTGTGTAACTTGTTGAGGCTTGGATAAGCCCTTTCCTACCCTACCTGAAGGCACTAGAAACAGCATATATGAAGTGATCTTTTTTCATTATAGAGTTTATGATTTAAAAAATTTGTGCGTGGACAAATAATTGTTAGGCAACATCTAACAATAATTCCCATCAAGACAGACAGGTGGAAACAGAATTTTCTATTGATGCATGAAATTTTTAAAGAGAAATAATGATAAAAAAGGTTTCTTAGGCATGTTCTAAAACAGTGTTCTTTGCTGTCTTCTGGTGATAATGAAAGTTCTGAAGAACCATTTTAAAAATAATTCTTACGGAAACCGGTTGTAATCATTACAGATAAATTTTAGTAAAAGCTTGTTTTATGTGTAGAAAAAAATATAGCTGAAAAACATGACATCAGTTAGAAAGTTCCTCAATAAACATTTATATATTTACCATATGAGTCTGTGTGACAGAAAAACTCACATCCAACACAAATCACTGTTTTTTGGCTTTTTCTTTCTTTCCTGTAAACTAATATTTCCAGAAACTGGGTTTTTCAGAGGACCTCT
This sequence comes from Ammodramus savannarum pratensis, assembly GCA_020466415.1. Classification (NCBI taxonomy): domain Eukaryota; kingdom Metazoa; phylum Chordata; class Aves; order Passeriformes; family Passerellidae; genus Ammodramus; species Ammodramus savannarum. The sequence continues at coordinate 61,767,727 of JAHXMQ010000807.1, forward strand.
AGTTAATAAGGGTTTTTTCATTTAGGTCTTCAAGGTTGACTGCTTTTGTTTTCACCCAAAAGAATTGGCTACTGCTGCTGCTGGGAATAAATAATAGCAGTGATGTTGTGCTTGTTCTTTACTCCCTCTCTGTCTTAGTCACACAAAAGATGTCTTATCATGCACTGGAAGAATGTAAGTTCATTTTCCTTTGCTGTACAGCGATTATAAAACTTCTTCAACAGTAGTTATGGTGGGTCTCTAACTCACAGAAGAATTTCTTAATTTTGAAAATTCCTCTTTCTAAAAATTCCCAATAGAAATAAATAGGTCAAGAATATGCAGAATTCAACTTAGATACAGGACTTTAAAAAAACACTTTTTCCTTATCTTCTGCTAAATTCAGAGTGCCTTGAAAACTAATCTTTGCTGCCAGCATACAGCAGCTATGTGCATTCACTCATTGTGACTTGTATTTCCCATTTGCTGGAAACAAGTTTCTTTAGATTGTATCCTTGACAAGGTATACTATCTTACATTTAATTGCAGTTACCCTAAGACCTCCTAACCCTATGGCCTGAAGTTATGGCTCCCTTCCCCACTCCAGATCTCCTTCTCTTTGCTGAGATTGCAGCATGTGGAGCACATTCAGGATGCTTCTCCCTTTCTAGCAGGAGTCAGTCCTCAGGAAGGTAGGAACCGGCCTTTCAGCACAATGCCTGTTGCCTGAGAGGCAGAGGAACCCCTGTCCTGCCTTGTTTGAGCTCATTTCAGACATCCCTCTCTTGAAAGGGTGCGGGTGGTCCTGCACGAGCTGGGGTGCTGATGCTGGAGGCAGCAGTTCTGAGGTCTCTGAGGTCACTTCCCTCACTCCCCTCTGCAGCCAACAGCATCTGACTGCCCTGTACAAACAGGCAGGAAAGCAGAACTGATTCAGGGGCCCTGAGCAGGTCTTGTGATCACAAGTGTCACATGCAGAAATCCCTGCTGTAGAGTTTTGTGGAGTAAGGCCAACTTTCATGTGCCTCTGCTTGCTCTAAGCACTGGTTTAAAGTTGTACTTCAATAGAAAAGATTAGAAGATATAGGGCAAATCACTGTAGCAAATCAACACAGTCCTTAAAATCTAGCAGTAGAATTTAGTTAATACCAGAGAATTCATGTTTTCCTCACTGAACTGGAGAAGTTAAATCCCTCTGAAAGGCAATATTTCTGAACGATACTTGAGCTTTATTTCCAAAAGATTCTTGAAAGCCCAAGAAATACCAAGATCATGAGAAACAATAAAAACTTACTTGTCAGGGCAAATCTCATCCCCTGCAGCTTGTTTTTTTCTGTCATCTTGGATGCAAAGATCATCAGAAAGCTAACAAGCCTCCCTTTTCCATAACAATATCACCTGAACCTTTCTCCAGTGTTTGCCACACAGAGTTTGAATGACATGAAATAATTTTAGCAAGATTCATCAGCAAAATTTAACCCCTTTGTTCTTTGAAGATCAAAAGATTCTCACAGATATGATAATTCCTATTTTTCATGTTATCACATTCTCCATTTTCACCTTGTACTTCAAAATGATGGCAAATTTTAGTTTTGATAACTACAGCTACAGCATTTATGATTTTTATTTCATACCTTTCAGTCCTGAGACCTTCAAATCTAACTAACTGCATCCCTTTTATCTGCTCACTAATGACTCTTTGGCTGACATGTTGTCACAAAAGAGTGAAGCTTGAAACCACCTCCATGGGGTTTAAATGTTGATCATTCATAAGGGGGTGTTGATGAATACAAGTTTTTTCTGCAAAATTTGAATGTGAAATCTTTTCAGGAACTATGTTATGGCCAGCTCTTTTCAGATTTTTCATCCCCAGAACTGAACCAAGAAACTTGTCAGCCCATCATGACTTCTGAAATAATAAACAAATACAAATGAGACCATCTGATAGAGCACCCCATTGTCCCCTCCCCACACCCAGCACGTGAATGCTGCTATATTAAAACCTGGCATTTCAATCACAGCAGAGGCAAACTGCTGATATGAAGGATCACCTAAATGGAATAAATGTAAGTGAAGATTTTCACAGCCAGACATTGAATGTGCTATGTGTGTGACTAAATCTTGGACATGTGTGAGACAAATATAAATACCATTAATCGACTTCAGAGAAGATTTTCCCCTTTGCATCTCAGGGTTTTTTTCCCTCTTTTTAACAGCTAAAAGCACAGGGGGAAAGGGGCCAAAGAGTTCATCATTTGCTGATGAACTATAACACTACAAATCATCAGGGAGAGAGCTCTGGTGTCTGAGCACTCAGAAAAATGAAACGGCTACTTTTGACAGCAACATAAAACACCACATTTTTCTCAGTAAATTAATCACAGTAAGTTAAATGATGGATGAAGGCTGCATCTGTGGGAGACAAAAATGATGCTTTCCTCCTACCTAGACAACAAAGTTTAGACAACCATGCAAGTTGCCTGCTGGGTTATTGCTTCACAGCCTGTGTGGCTTCTCTAGATGAATTCACATTTGTTTCTCTAGAGGAATTAACTCTGTGGTGGTGTAAAAATGGTCATTGACTTGCAACTGCATTTAACACTTTGAAAATACAAGTGCCAGACACACTGAATAAGGGAGCTGTGGATGCTAGTAATGCTAGGCTGTACAGTGCTCAATTCCCAGATCATTAGGGAAGGTTGATGCAGTTCCTTGAAGGAAGAAAACCAGGTGAATATGCAAGCAGCAAGATTCTCTCACTTCTTCGAATCTGCTTGCTGAGCACTGTCTCACGGTGCAGAGGAGGCTGCAGCCATGCCAGCTGTATTTCTGCACTGGCAGCGTGGTGGAACCATAGGTCAATCCTGAATGCTTGGGCTGGGCTCCCCAGGCTGCCCCTTTCTCTATAGTGAACATCTCTGGAAGGAGCTTTGAATTCAAATGGCTTTTTCTGTCAGGTTTTCTCTCAGGCCAATTCAGAGATGATATTTAATGGTCTCTATTAAATCCTGACCCCACCTGCCTCCTGCCACCTTGGTGTGGTATACGTATGCTCCTCTCCTCCACTGCCCGCAGGTCCTTGGTTCTGTAGAAGGCTCCCAGCTAGCTAGACCCTTTCTACCCTGTCTTCTCTGTCTTGCTGGGCTGGAAACATCAGTCTCCCAAGCACAACTGGTTCCAGAGCACAACTGCTCTGGAGGGCACTGCAGAGCGTTGCGTACAGCTGCCTGAAGAAAGAAACCACTTGTGTCCCTGCAGAAGAAACAATTTAAAGCAGCAGTAAGTACAGACATTATTACCATAATTAACCTGAAATAATAGTGGCCATGTTCCTTCATGAACTGAAATTCAAAGCTTGTGACCTAGTCATTCAAGTACCAAGAAGCTGAATATCAAAATAGTCAACTTGTTATGCTGTTTTTCCCTCCTCTTTGCTCTTTCAGAAATGCTGCATACCAACCAAACTTTACCTCTTCAATATTCTCAAATGATCAAGAAATTTATGTTTTCCTTATCCAGATTAATGACTTACAGATGCTGCATTTATTATTAACTCCATGTACTGTAAAATTAGCATGGTAGAGTTGCTAGTAGCTCTTAGACACACAGGAAAATGTCTCCTGACACAGTCACGTTCCTTACATGTACATGTCAACTAATTTACAGCTAATTTAGTTGAAAAAAAAATCAAGAAAAGATAAAACAAGTAGGGTCTCTAGTGAAATCAAAATCTTGCTCACAAAATATTGCTTCCTTTAGTGCAGTTTGAAGCCAAATGTAAGCATTTGTAAATGAAGCAGCTAATTAACTGCTCCAGTGGAGGATAATGGTTGGAAGCAGAGTTTTAAGCAAAACCGCTGTCCTGTCTACCACAATAGGTAAAGGCAATGAAGAAGGCATATTTCTAAGTCCATGAGCAGAAGACATTTGAGTTTTAGGACAGGAAATACTGGACAATCAAGTCAGCAAGTTCTGGTAACCATTAACTTTCAAAGAGCCTTCCAGATATTCTCTCAAGATTCCTCACTTTGAATCAGCTTCTCACCTATTTTTTCTTCCCATTAGTGGCAGTCTGTTCATTGCAAAGATAATGAAAGGAAGAACATCCTAGAAATTATGTAGTGGTATTTACCCAGACCCCTGCTAATGAATTCTTGTGTGATGGACTGTTTAGAAGTGTCAAATTAGTTTCTCTGCTTAGAGGCTTATATTGACTTAAAATACCTCACAGATCAAATGTGCAACTTCTCTTTGATTTGTTTATGACACCCAGCAGTACAGAGTCTAACAGCATGAAAAGGCTTCAAGAGTAGCTCTGGGGCAGTAAATTAACAGAATGACTTGCTAGATTGCAGTATTTAGTAGTGATCACAGCACTGTCAATTTTCATAATCTGTGAGGAAACTACAGATGTAAACAACAGTATTGGGTAGGTGTTTTCTCTTGGTCACAGAGCAAGAGAAGGCATAGGCATACTTCCAAGAAGTTGGACCACATGAACAATGAGTAAACTTTGTGTAGATCATCCTGAGGGGTTTCTCATATCAAACAGTACTATATAAAAATAATAACTATATCTTCAGTAATTAAAGCAACCAGTGGGGATGTATGAAACTGAAAAGAAAAGGACCTGTGTACTGCAAATTCCCAATCAGGGCATTCCTGAATAGGAAGGAGTAGACAGGTCAAAGTAGCTGAAAGGCAGAGTAAGAGGCAAAGCATTTTTTTCCCATAACATTCCTGGATAGAGATATTTTCTGATTCTCACTGGAGAGAAGGGCTCATCCAAAATTAAATTAGTTAAATTAATCAAGTAAAATCAGTTGGAACACAAGGCTGAGAAGAGAATTTCAATTGAAGTTCTGTCCCATGTTCCCGGTGTGGTTTGCAGTGGCATTTCCATAACTAAACAACACTGGTAACTTGAGACCATTCTTTTTCCATTTAGGGAAGATATTTAGCACAAAATTTTAAAATCCGATAAAGACTTTTTCTTTCTCTCAAATGCTTCAGCAATATATGTGTGTGGTTCTAATACACATTTCATCTAAACAGATGAACAGTAAAGAAAAATATTTTCCATCTTGATTCTACAGATGTTGCTAAATGTCATTTGGGAGGGAAAATGTCAGAAGCTAGTATTTTTACTATGTATGAGATGAAATTCTGCTCAATAAAGCACTTTTTACTGGGTTAAAAATAATTGTCTCCCATTATCAAGAGCTTTCCAAGTTGTACAGTGCTACTACTGCAGCAGTTAAAGTTTTCTCGCCTGTATTTATTGTAAAAATGAGTAGGAGTATACACCAGGAAGGACCATTTGACTCACTGAGAACATTTTCCTGCTGTTGCAGACAGTCAAACTACTTGATCTTTTTCATACACTGATAGAAACTCAATTTTTAACACCAAGTAAGTGTTATCTCACTTGTATCACTCAAAAAGATGTCCCAGAGCTCAATCAAGTGGAATTAAACCTCTAGATTCAAGCACAGATTTATTCATTAACAGAGAACCATTTGTTTCTGTGACAAAAACATTTTTCAGTTTAAGTATCTTTTTCCTCCCAGAGCTCATGCTTCTGATGCCATATTTATGGAGTATAGTCATATCTCTTCTCACTCTTAAAAGTACTTTAAATTTTGCAAAAATAAAACACATAAGAAGATAGGGTCTTTAAAAGAATATGCTGAATTTGGAAGTAATGGAAAGAAAATGTTTGAGACACTTGGTACTTTAAAGCACAAAATACACAAATTGTGGAAAATACAGAACTGTATTTACTCTTATCACTTTCAAATACAAGATATGCCAAAATTATGTGCATAGGAAGATATTAGTATGGACACTGTTTTGATGGTGAGGTGTGTAGGAAAATGTACTGGCTTTTGACACAAACTTGGATTATTGGAAAATTTGTTTTATAGAAAGAATAAATATTGGCAGAGATTACTATCTCAATGTCTGGTACTCATGCCTTGACAAATTCACTGTATAGAGACTCACTGGATAAAAGGGGGGGAAAGCTCAGTTCTCCAGATCTGATCATGTCTTTAAATTTTTATTTTTGCTCTTTGTGACATTGCTTTTCAAAGGTACTTATGAAAAGTCACTGTAGAACTATTTTCAGGTGCAATTATCTCCAATACCTAGTGGCTATATAAAACTGCACCTGCAACTGGCTAAATTGTATAGTCTACATTTACAGACACAATTCTGCCAGAAAACAAAATGTCAGTTCATGCAAATTAGGCCCAGAAGTAAAATATTGCCAGATACTTTTGTGGACTTCACTAGGCTTTGGATCCACTTTAAACACTTTTGCTTTTCTAGATCAGCTTTTGGAATGTTTCTGAGTGACAAATTACATTTCTATCAATAGGAGAAGTAGCAGTTTTTGGTCTTCTAACATAATGTAAGATAATATTTCTGCTTTGATTGGAAACCAGTGGTGATTTAAATTTCACCCTTAGTGGTCGTAGACAACAGGCAGAGGAGACCAGAACCTCTAGCATTTGCATTTTCTTGAATAGATTGGATGCTGGAATTACTGACAGACATGCCTTTTCTTAAAGGCTGCTCTGAAAGTGGCTAGGGTGTCAGCAGATACTCTTTGCTGTGTTCCTGGAGTGTAAAATCTTCCTGAATAGCTACAGTTTTGTTTTTCAAGGGCAGCTTAGGTACTTTTTAAGTAAATAAGCACTAGTCTCTATTAGAAGAGAAATGTTGAACATATTTTTAAATATTGCTTTATTTATATGAAAATCACTCTGTTGTGTATATTGGGTGTAATCAGGCAAATTCCAAAAGGAATTTATGTCGTTGGGCTGAATTTGATTAATATCTGCGAAAAAACTCATAGTTTTGTTCAGAAGATACTATTGAAAATTCAATTCAATATATACTATAGTTGAAATTATGTTTGTCATAGTTTGTATCCTGTAGTAGCAGACTGGAACACAAGAAGTTAAAGTCTAAAGACTTGGCTATTCAGAATCAACAAAATTCATCAAACTGCATTTTTAATTTTCCTTTAATGAAAGCATGAACAACTGGACAACATTATAGACAGCTCTGTTCATCAAAGAAAAATTATCTTGTTTCTGCTGGATTTGGTAACAAAGTTATGTAAGGGGCTCAATAATTGCAGGCATTTTTCTCTCTGATTTAATAGGAAAGGAAGTTTGAGCCATAGGAAAACAGTCAGGAAAACACAGAGAGATGTTTGGAGGATTTTGAAGCCCATTCCACCTTTGTGCTCCTTTCAGTCATTGCCACTTCCCATTTTATTTTTCCTAGGCAGTGCCAATGGCTTGCAGTGGTCAGGTATATTTCATTGAATCACAGATGTTGCATGGCTGGAAGGCACCGCTGGAAGCTCCTCATCCAATTTCTCACATCAGGGCCAGCACAAGGCCAGGTCAGTCGTGGCTTTGTCCAGATGAACCTTGAAAAACTCCAAGGATATTTTCCATAGCCACTTACTTTGGGGAATTGTTTACATAGGACTCTATTTTTCCACACCACTGACCTTATAACTTTTAAGATGAAGCTGACAAGAACTAAACTATTTTCTACTATCTTAAAAGCACCAGCCTCTTAAAACTTTCCAATTTTTCTATGCTTCCTCTATATTTTTCACTCCATTGATTTTAATGTCACCAACTTTCAGAAGTTTCCAAATGAAAAAAATGTTTCTTCTGAGATTTTCTGGGATGTGATGGTTCAGTCAGGGTGTTAAGTGTAACAAAGTCATCTGCATAATGTGGCGTGTGGGATCATTATATGAGAACAACATCTGTGATGTGACTGAGCACAAGTCAGCTCCTGTAATACAAGGCAAAGAGCTGTAGTGTTTGAACACAAAAGTCTTCTTTTATTTTCAAAATTAATGTGGCTTTTATTTTACAGATAAAAGCATATTAGGCACAAATTAGACATCCATTAAAAAAAATCCATAAAAAAATGTCTTAAAACATTGCTGCTGCGTTATTGATGCTTCAGTGCTAGTAATTTTGTATGATATGTCAGCCTTGCTCTGACTTTGGATTTTATTGGCAAACTCATAGTACTCTAGTGCCTGTTGAAAAATATCTGTTTTCTTGATTATCTTTCTGCTGTCAACTCTATTATGATCTTGTGTTATATGCTGCATGTGTATAGCAACTATAAATACAAGCTAAAAGTCACACAGAAGATGTGAAAAAAATGAATGCATAGTCTATCACATCTGTCAATATCCATTTTAGATATGCTCATAGGTGAATATGAGCACAAGGGAGGAGCTGAACAAAATAGGCAAAATCATTTTGACAGGAAATAATTTCTTCACATTTCTACAAATTGTGGATAAAATCTTAGTAGATCAATACATACATATCTTTGAGAGAGTGAGAGGAAATCTGGAGAAAAAGGAAGAATTTTTTATGAGTATTATGAGAGATGATGTCAAAAATCTTTTTGAAATCAAGATAAACAACTTCCACTGGTTTCCCCCCCTGTCCACTCAGCCAGTCATCTCATCATAAAGAGTAGTTGGTCAGGCATTTCAACTTCACAATCATAGGCTGACCAATCCCAATTACTAAATTTTGCTTAATATGGTTGCAAATGGTTTCCAGGAGGTTTTGATGCATCATGCCCCCCAGGTAATGCAGTGAGGCTGCCTGGACTGCAGCTCTCCTCATCTTCCATCCTGTTCTTAAAGACAGGAGTGATTTTGCTTTTTTTAAATACGCATGAAACTTTCCCCTTTCCCACAACCTTTCAAATATCATAATGAGGGATATCATAAATATGCCAACCCCCTTAATACTCAAGGATGCATCCTGTCAGGTCCCATGGGCCTATGCATGTCCAGTTCTTTCAAATCTTTCCTGAGTTGATTCTGCTCTATTGAGGGTATATCTATATTTCTCCAAGCTTTCTCATGGGTTGGAAGGTCCTGGTATCCCTGAGGAAAATTCTAGCCAAAAAATAATAAAGCAATGAAGAAGACATTCATTACTTCAGTGTTTTCCTTGCCCCTTGTCAGCAGGGATCTACCCAATTCAATGCTAGCACTTCCCAGTTTTTCCTTTGCTGCTGATATTGCAGTGAAAGCCCTCATCATATGTCCCCAGTCACATTTCCATCTTTTCCAACTGCTCTCTGCTACAAAGTACACCTAAGAATCACAGAATCATAGAATAAACAAGGTTAGAAAAGAACTTTCAGATCATCAAGTCTAACCAGTGAGCTAACATTACCTTACCAGCTAAATCATGACACTGAGTGCCTCATCAAGTCTTTTTTCAAACACCTCCAGGGACAGTGACTCAACCACCTCCATGGGCAGCCCATTCCAATGCTGAGCCACTCTTTCTGTGAAGAATCTTTTCCTCCCGTGCTCAGAGGCTCTGTAACATTCCTAAGGAGCATGCATAAAGCTGCCTCACATTTCTAGTCAAACCACAATTTCCAGATTAGTGACCAAGGCCAAAAGGCAATAATGGTGTTCAAGATTTCAACATGGGAAGGACAGCTTATCTGCAGCTGCTGTACAGCCTGTAAACGTGTCACCACCTCTAGAATTTAAGCAGCTGGGTGCTTGTCCAACTTCTCACGCCAGTTTCCCACCTGGGAAAAGGTTAGTGACAGCAAAGCTGGGTAGAATCTAAGTGTTCTTTCTGTATTTATAACAGGTAAACAAGCCTTTGATAAGGAGTGGTTAATATAACACCGCTTTAGACCTTGCATTAAAAGAAAGAAATAAGACATAGTCAGAGAAAACTGACTAAGCATTAGGAGTTGATAAGATAGACAAATTATTTGCAGTTACTCTGGGTTTTCTGCCATTTCTCTCATTTCTTTTGCTACCTTTTCCCCTCCAAACTGTTTCTGGAGAAATTAAGCACAGTATGTATAATGGTATTATAGGCAACACTCACAGAAATATTATTTTATTTCATTACTTGAATTATTTATATGTACTTGTACAAAAATATTTTTTTCTGGTCTTGAATGAAAGAAACTCACATCTTCCCAGCATTAGAATCAGGTGTGTGCTGCACAGAGCACAATTACACAATTCTCTGACAAAATAAAGCAGAATAACCTGAAGGTGTTAAAGAAGAAAAAAGCTTTTCAGCAAAAATGCATTTTAAAAACCAAGAAGGGTGATTTTATGATACAGTGTCTCTTTTCCATACCTATATAGTTAGTATAAAAATTGACAAGTAAAAACATTTTAATGTGCATTTCATATGCAGAAGTGGTGATTTCTGCTAATGTTTTGTTATAATGAGACTTGTAAAGAACTACATTAGAAATGTCTTACGTGTACTATGATTTATTTGCAACTAAATTTTTTAGGATATGTTTTTATTGCTTACTTTATTTAACTTTCTGGGAAATTAAGTTTTCTTGCCATCTCCAATTTGCATTCTGTGCCTGTCTTTAGCTAGACTACAGCTCCCAAGGAAAGTTTAATGTCCACAGCGTAAAACATTCCTCAACAGAACGCAAGACTTCAGGAAGCCTCCCAGTATAGTAGGAGTTCTAGTAAAATATCTGTATTGTATAAGTGGCCTTGCCCTGATCCTAATTGTTCTAAATGGGCTGCAGCTGTGATGTCCTTCACTGGGTGGCAGCTGTGGCTAATGAAGATAACTGGGATAAAAGGGGGTGGGTTCGCCAGCTGGGGAGAGCCTTGAAGGAGCTCTGATTAAGAAGGAATCATGTGCAGAAAAAGGAGTCTGTGCTGTGAAGCTCTTCAGCCCTAAGAAAAGATTGAGAGAAGGTATGGGACTCTAGAAATAGGAATACAACAATTGGTAACCCCAATGTGATGGCAGAGATAAGGCAGCTAAGAGCTGTGGAGAAACATGGCCTTTGAGCCAGGAGCTGTGGAAGAAAAGGCAACCTGAGAGTTGCCAGGGATAAGACAGCCATAAGAAAACACTGAGAGAAGGTATGGGACTCTAGAAATCTAATAATAACCAGTGGTGATCCCAATGTGATAGAATATAGGACAGCTGAGAGCTGTGGCAGCCTGAGAGCTGGGACTCTAGAAATATAATAACAACATTCCAGCGTCTGGGAATGCCAAATATTGGAATCATAATGACACCTAGCCTGCTACTGCAGAAAATGAAACCCAGTGATGGGCCTTTTGTGATTTTTTTGGTTCTCTGGTAGGAGCAGGAAGGCAAGAAGCACTGGCACCTGAAGGCCCAGCAGCAGCACTCACCGACTGGAGGTTTTCATGCTGAATACTGAAAGAGGATTCCTGGTGCAGCACTGAGTCAGTGCTGACTTCAGCCCTGCAGTATCAATTACCTGGTCATGCAAAAAGCGGGGAGCAGAATTCACACAGACATACGATGCTTTTAAAAAATCTTGTGTAGAATTATCCAAATTTTGCAGGAGAGCAAAATAAGATTGCTGAGATTACAGTCATGAAATGTAACAAATGGCTCCTCAAAAAAAGGTGCCTGCCAAAGGGAAAGAAGTTTTTGGGGGCTTAATCAGTGGTACACTGGAGAAATTCCTGTTTGTTTTTCCTTTGTCCCTGCTCTTATAGGCACTGTGACTGTGACCACTTTTTTATCATCTTCTCTGTGCTTTCCTTGTGTCTGTTCTACATATACTTAATTTTGTCTCTTTCATGTCCATAAGTCTGTTCTACCCAACCCCAAAGCTGCTTTCCTTCAGTAAACAGTGACTGAGCGTGTGGCGTCAGGCACATTTAGAAGGTTTTCTTTAGTCCCTTCTGAACAGGTCACCTGCTGCAGAGTGGCTTAGAATGGGAGGGTTTGGGACTTGACAGCCCCTTTCAAGAGGATGCCAGCAAGCTGCAGAGGGTCCAGCAGAGCACTGTAGAGTCAGGGCCCAGAGCACATGAGTTGTGAGGAGTGATTAACAGAGCTGGGCTTGTTTAGTTTGGAAAACAAGAGGTTGAATGGTAAATAATCTCACAGCAGCCTAAAACTGCTAGAAGGGGACTTGCAAGCATGCTCTTCTTGATTGTGGCAGGCAATGTAAGGGACAATGACCCCAAGTTGCAAGTTAAATAACTTAGATTGGACATTTCTTCCAAGAGCACACAGGGAAGTGTGACAGAATCTCCATCCCTGGAGGTTTTCAAGACTTGTCTCAAAAATGTAGAATCATTTCTGGGAAATGAGACTGGAAGTGGAGATAATGAGAATGTTTCTGGAAAGATGGGAGAAAAGGAAAGATTTCACAAAAGGAATCTCTCAAGCACTGCTCTCTAAGTGCAGTTTATCCTCTGATGTTTTAGTTTAAGAATCTGCCATGGAGAAATACAAATGACAAAAGCAAATCTCTCACATACGTTGGAATAACAATGATTTTTTTTAAATAAAGGAGGGATTTTATCATCAATTTTAGTTTCTGTTCCTGCTGTCTCAAGAAGTTCATGATCACAAGCAGGAAACTATGTTGTGACAGTAAAGATATGTTTCTTTAAAGTAAATGCCAGTTTTTTTGTTTTTTTTTTTAAAAGCCGTATATTCGAGGATGACTGGATTTAAATTGATAAGTGACTTACTACCCTTGTCAAGGTTGTAGCTACATACAGGTTAGTAGTGGTCAAATTATTACTATGTAGACCATTCAGAGAAGAAAATAATAAGAAACCATTATATTATACAAGCACAAAGATATTAATAGCTTTATCGTATTAAACATAACAGTCTTTACACTCCTGCCTTTGTCAGCTGTCAAATCATCAAACGCAACCCAATTTTTTTCCAACTCTAGAACTGCACTGACCCATCATTTTGGTAAACCCTTTGATATTAATCAACCTCTGTATTAATATCTTCACAGGATAAAACTGAGGTTCAAGTAAATGATACAGAATTTTGTGCTTTTGAGAATAACAGGGACTGTGGTTTTGATCAAAATAACTCTCTGAAGCCATTACTTTCTGCCATATCCTTAGGACTTATTTTAAAATAAATGAGTATGTCTGATGAGAAAACAGTGAGTCAACATAGCAGCTGCTCAGAGATGTAGTAATGATTCAAAACCAAAGCCTAAAATTTGAGGCTTTTTATGTAGGTCTTTTCTGTGGTTTTTGGTTTTTTTTTGTTTTTAATATCTTGATCTTTGACAGCTTAAAAAATTAATTTCAATAAGCATTCCCTCTCAAAACTAATAAATTTTTAAGTAACCAAGAGACATCTTAAAGCACCTTTTGGTCCTTTTTATGAGGAAAGTGGAAGTAAATTTATCTTTCAATCCCGAGTGACCCATTCTCTGACAGAAAATAAATTTGTATGATTTGCAAGTGGGTAGTGCATTGATATGGAGGGTCTCTCCATTTTAGTGGAGAAAATATATCAAGCTGCTCTTATGTGAATGCTGCCAAAATCATGTCTTGATAACGGGTAGCATAAAATATGATTTACCTAATCCATTTTAAGGTTTACTAATTCTTGATGGGATTATAAGAGCATCTTTGGAACAAGTGCTGCAAAAGAAATAATTTTTACCATTTTATGTAGCTTTACTGAAGTTTCAAGGATTTTCCCACTGTGGAGTAAGCTGAGCCAAAACCTGGCAAGGAGCAAGGACTGCAACAATGAGTGAGACAGTGCAGAAGACCTGATGAGCTTCAGAAAATAAATCTCAGCTGGAATGTGATCTGTTTATGTGGATTTCTTCTTTTGCCAAATTTGACCTTTAGTCTATGATCTAGGTATTCTTCTCATGAAGAAGACTCAGTCATGTCAGTATCAGGCAGCCAAGGCTGCTTACTTTGTTTTGTCTTTTATGAATTCCTATTTTTATTTTTGGGGTTTTCTAATTTTTTAAATATTCAATATATCATTAACTAAAGCAGAGGGTCTGATCTAATTCAGTTTTGACTTAAGTGAATGATCTAAACCCTGAACTGTGCAATTATTAACTGCTGCACTATTTCTGATGGATCAATATTTTCCAGTATGTGAAAAAAAAGTTCAAAAAAAAAATCATGCCTGGTTCTCCATAAAGCTGACTTTTGGCTAGTTAAAGAGCATGATGGTTGTGTGATTTTTGTATAGGACATTGTGGTATTACACTTTGTTAGATTTTTAGCATCTAATGTTTATGGGCATATCCACTTGGATTGCAATCTCAGCTTGAATATGACCAACATAAAATGAATTTATTAACACAAACTTGGGTGTTAACAGAAATGATTTTCATTCTTCCTTGAGCCCACTGAAATATTTGTCTCACTGCTATTAACGAAATATTCACTCTAGTTAGATTACTTGAAGTTAAGCATTTTTGTAATTAGTTGTAATGAAGATCCTTTCTTAAGTAGTCTTTATTTGTTGGAGAATTTTCTTCAGATATGGCTTATAGAGAGAGGCCATGACTGAAATCAGTAGCTTTCCCAGGCCTGCTCTTGTAAACAGTAAAGTTTCTCAGGTTTGAGCATGAGAAACTGCAAATTTCCCAGCTCAACTTTTGACAACAATGAACACCACGTCCTTGAGTAGGTATGGGAAAGAAAGATGAAAAACAAAGGCCGTGAGAAAAGTAGATAACAAGAAAGTCTTAATTAAAGAAAACAAGGAGGGATTCCTTTGTGATCTGTATCCAGTGATGAGCTCGGGTTTTGCAATATGCATAAGCTTAATTAACACGGTTATAAGAATGTGTATCTTGGAGCAATGAACCGGAGTTCAATGCATAAGAGGATGGTCGATTCTCCCTTCACCTTGGTCAATGGCTGCGGGGGGATTTTTTACAACATTTATTTTCCATCTTCCTTTTCTCTTCTACTAAATTATCTTCATCCCAAGCCACAAATTTTACTTTTTTCCCCCAGTTCTCTCTCCCATTCTCCTGGAGGGGCAGGTGGAGGTGGTAGGAAGAAGGCTGAGCATGCGAGAGGCTGTGTCATGGTTACCTTCCCACTGGCTTAAACCAAAACTGTCCTTTTTAGCATCCAACGTGAAAGGTTGAGATAATGGCAGAACATATGAGAATCTGTTAAGCAAATTTGTTATAAGCATTCATTATATTAGTTTGGTAGTTGCTGGTTGTGAGGTTGCCAGTAGAGAAAACTGCAGCTTTTGCTTTGAAGTTCCCATTAGGAAATCATGATCACCCTGGCCATTCCTGAAGTACCCACCCTTCTATTCCTCCCTGGCACACAGGGGATGCAAAAGATGGAAAAATCTGTCTGTTACAGATTCTGTTTTCTTCTAAGAAGAAAAAAGAATTTAATAAGAAGAGTGCCAACTTTGCAGATATTTTGTTCAAATATGGTTATTTACATAGACTCACTTCTTGGCCTAAGTCAGATTTTTAATTCTGTACTATCTGCCTTGATTAGATTAGTAAAGATATAAATGTAAATTTCATTTTATCTTTTTGAAGGACACCTTGTAATGAAATTATCCATAAACTGATCTTTGCTATGTGTCTGTCCCTGTTAGCTTCTGACTGCTGGGTGCCAAATAAATGCATGCATTATCTTTTGAATTTGTGTCAGTGTGAACTCATGAACACTGTTTGCCTAATAATTTTATTCTCAAAATGGTTGCCTTTTCCACCACTTAGCAATTAGGTTTTGCTTAATATTAACTAGTTTCCTTCTTTTTGGTTTGTTTTTTTTTTTTTTAATGAGAAATTATAAAAACTAAGAGCTGGGATGAAATGCCCACCTTTTTATAATAATTCTTATATTTATGAATTCAAAGAAATAATCAGTACTTAGAAGTAACCAGCGATATAAATTAAAAAAAAATATTAGAAAGGGTTCAGAAAGATCCTGTGAGCTTTCTCGAGGCTTACTGAGTGCAACTCTGTGCTGGGGTCATCTTTCCTGAGTTGTGAGTGCACCCTTGCAGCAGCTGAGACCTGGAGAGGATGTGTGTGGGCAGGAGCTGTGATGGGGAGGTGAAACACAGGGGAAGGAGCACAGGGGCAGGTTGGTGTCAGTGCTGTGGCCCTGCCCATCAGGGGCCATTCCCTGGGAATTCTGTGAGCCCTACCAAGTGCCTGCCCCTGCCTCCCCTATGTGCAGGCAGTAGTAATGCTTCTGACTTGAGAAGTCTTACTCTGCTAATGTGGCATTTTATAGGAGCTGTTGGTCTTCTCAGGTCCTGAATGGGCACAGGAAAAAGCTGGAAGATTCTTTTCATCCTGATCCTGGTCATTTTAGGAGCTGTAGGCTGTGGCATCACCCAGATTGAGGATCAGGGAAGGGAGGAAGGGTAGATTTTAACTTCAAAGCTGAATCATTTTACTGAGTATCCTGTACAATCAAATAATGAATATGTCTTTTAACTATGCAGAGGTGTCCCTTGCTTGATGTAACAGTAATTGGCACCAGGCATGGGAAGTTCCACTTTCAAATCTGGAACTGATAACTTTGAGTTCAAGGAGGATTTATCCTTTTTTCTTTTTTCTTTTATTCTTTTTTTTTTGCTTTTCCCCTACAGATCACTTTGTGACTTTGTTTTTCTATTATCAGAAATGTGGCTGCAGAACTGTCACTTAGCAGTTAACCCAGGACACACCAGTGCCTCTGATCTCCCCAGCACTTCCCCAGGGTACCTTAGCTCTTCAAAGATTTTGCCTTTTGTAAGAGAATTACTGAGTTTGTTATAGTGATGTTGGAAGGGATTTTCATTTCTTAGATGTGGATGAAATACACTCTTGGCCTTCTAACAGTATAATTCATCACAAACTTTGGGGGAAGGACAAGGTGAAGAACTAGAGACCTAAAAGGCTGATAATCATGTGATCCCATAGATAATAAATGAAATATTTGAGGGGAGATATTCAGAAAAATAAAGTGAGCTTTGTGTTGAGTGGTTTTGTGCACTTCAAACTAAGTTCTCTAAACTCATCCCCTACTGTGCACACATCAAAACGCTAAAGAGGTTTTAGAACCCAGCAAAATATCATGGGATTTTCTAAAAGAGAGAAAGCACAAAGTCACATAAAGAACACCCAAAAAATTGGGCATCGTGGACAAATTTTGGTCTGTATTGCCTTTGCAGGAAATATTCTATGTCCTGGATTTGTTTTAAAACTCTTAAACGAGTGTCTTTCTAGGTGGCAGCAGAGGACATTCTGTCTCTTTGCAGGAATTTCATCCTTCCACCCCTTTGGAATTCCCATGGCATGCCTGCTCCTTGCTCCTTTGAAGCAATCTGTATCTGTTGCTACTGCACTCTAAAAATCTTCTGTTAGTGGACAGACACTTGGATGTCTCCAGGCAAAATGGATTTTCCCCTTCTTTTCTGAACAGTCCACCTGTCCCAAAGTGTAGTAATAAATCCTGGAAATTTTCTGCAAATTTCCCTGAAAAATTCCAACTAATCATTGCATAACAACTCTTATGCAAGTGCTCTCTTTCAACAATTAATAATCACTTTTATGAATGCTGCAAAATGTATACATGTGGGCACATGGTGATTCCTTTAGTAATTAGGAAACCTATTTTGTTGCTTTTATTTACCAGTCAGTTTTTCATTAACTCAACTTTTTCTCATGACAGCCTTATGGAAATGTGGTATTGTGAGTTTGGGAACCAAGAAAGATTTAAATTAAATGTATTTTATTAGGCTTAGCTTCAGACCTTCTCACAAGCATCCCTTAGAACCAGTGAATTGCTGACATGAACATTATGTGGAATTGCACAACCAACATGCTTTTTTTCTGAAAGAAGGTATTTTGTACATGCATTTTTTCTAAAGTTTCTGCTTTTGAGTCAGAAATATCTGTGCTACAGAGCATAAGCTGTATTACTTAGTTCTGTAATCGCTGAAGCTATACTTTCCAATTAATGACTTTTTCCAGCTCTCTAGCTAGTGGTCCAGACCAAAATGAAGGAATTTAATAATTTTTACATTAAAATTATTACTTAATATGCTTTTCTATTATTCCTTTGACATGAAGGCTTAATGAATGAAAGGATTTTTAAATTAATTGTGAGGCAAGAAACTCTAGTTAATGTGATCCTAGCTTCTCTGGCAGTGATGCTTCATAAATTTAGAGTTCCAAGTTCTTATGACTTAAATTGAAGATAGGTTGCTAAACCTCCTTAGAAGCCTCTAATACAGCAATGTGTTCAATGAAGCGGTATTCCTTAAGGATTTATATTTTTTTTTGGTGCTGTACTCAACTATATTAAAGAAAATTCTAAAGAGAAGTGTAATGTTTAAGTAGTACCAATAATTTCCACTGATTGTGTTTCCATCATTGATATTAAACTGCAATGAATAGGCCAACTGCAGTACTGGGAGTTTTAAAATTTATTTTAAAATGGGATTGCACCACAGCTTTCCAGACAGTGAGAGAGAGGTTTTGAATTCATAATGTTTAATTGCTAAAAAAATAATAGTGGCAGAAAGTGCAGTACTGGTCACAGTAGAAATACACAACAATTTTTGGTCTAATGCAACATCACATCAGAGAGCTTTTGTTTACATGTGATTTTGCATTTTCTGCTTTGACCCCATTGTTTCTTTCTCAGACCATTATATTCTTAGTTGAAATATCTTGTCTGATTTCATTTATAAAGTAAAGTATTTATTTTGGAAAAATGTACATTAAAAAGAATAGAGAGTAGGAAAAATGTTTTCTGCACAAGCTGTTCTGGAGCACATTCTTGAAGGCAAAAAATGCATAGAAAAAGGCTCAGCAGCTTAATTTATCTAAAGAAGTTTCAATTTGAATGTTTATTAAAATTATCTTTTTGAAAAATAAATTCAAGATTATATTAATTTTCTTTGAAGACTGTGAAGCATAGATTTGCTGGAGTGGATATCAGAATTTTAGACTTGTCAATTGAGAAATCATTGTGAACAATATTGGAAATAAAAAGACAGAAAAAGAAATGAAAACTTTTGAGTACTGTATTACGGTACAAGATTGTGTACACCAGTTGCATTAGGATTTGCTTTGAGGATAAACATAAACTTGTAATCAGGCAAGGAAGTTTTGGATAATGGAAGATACTGTAGGAAGAAAGAATTTTGTTCTTAGCAGTCTCACGAGGGGACTGCAAATAGTTCTTCAGGGAAAGAGTGGGACCGCAGTAACAAAATTCTGTTGCCTGCCTAGATGTTGGGTTTTGCTATCTTGAATCTGGCAGGAACCATCACAAGAAGCAGCTGAAGTTTTAGTGATTGCAGCAGGACATTCCCAAAGAACTGACTCTACACTTGGCTTCCTATGGCATGTAGACTATTTCCAGTGATGAAGTGACTCCTGGTTGGGTTGGTGATTTATAGATGTAGAATTGGCACAAGGTTTGGAAAAACAGGTTGTTAGCAGCTATTAGAAGAGATTTGAAAGATGGTAGAGTAAATCTGTGAATTCTAAAGAGTGCATTATGGAGAACTATAATTGTTGTCATGGTTTTTAAGCCTATTATTAAGAAGTTATTATAATTAACCTTTTTTTTTTCCTATTGTATATACTCTTGAAAATACTATTGATAACCTTTCAGAAGTCTTTGAGTTAGGAAGAGGTGAACAGACATGTTGATTAAGCCTTGAACAGAGCTAATGGGAGCTTTACTGGAAAAGAAAGAAAATTATTTATGGTCTAATGACTATTGTGAGGTTTTTGAGTTGAAACTTCACACTTGGAAGGTGAAATAAGGACTCCTACTTTTAAAAAGAAAGTCTTGTATTATATGCTGAATCTTATTTAGGACTTCCAAAACCCTCTTTGGCCTCCTGGAACTAATGTAAGAAAAGATAATAAAATTGAATGGTATAATTATAACAACATAGATCAGATTACTGAGTTTTTTTGGACAGAGGGTGGAACAGTTGACTTGATTTAATTTGTTGCTTCAAATTTTATTCTAACTCACTGACAATGATCAGTGACTATGTAGAGAAGCAAAGCAGTGTAAAATTGTGTTGTGCTTTTCTATAGGCAGGGTAAATTTGTTTGTTCACCTTACTCTAAATGTTCTGTATTCTGCAATTTTAAAAAAACAATATATCTTTTAAATTAAGTTGTGATTTAATGGTTTACTATGTGCAAATAAAATCATACTTCTTTCAATCCAAGACACCACATGAATCTAGGCATATAATGTTTACAGGTATTTTATTCAAAGTCTGTAAAAGGATTTACATGAAATTTGTTTGTTTGGAAGGAAAATATTGAGAAATGGAAATGAAATCTTAGCCTGCGTGTATTTGCATTCAGAACTACATTGACATACAAACCCTATCACTTTTAGAAACAGTGGTGCATCCAGTTGGTATAAAACAATATGTATCTGATGCATACTTATACCTCAGCCTCTACTTTTTTCTCATTCCTTTCTTCTGTTTTCAGTTTGGTTCTCTTCGATGTCTGCTTTGGCAGTGTCTGGATGGCAACATTAAGATGTTGCAGCTGATAGAGTAGCAGGAACTCCAATTAGAGTAAAGATTTCCTCCTTATCCAAGTGAGCTTCTTTTGAGAGGTTCCTCATCCTTGGACTTGACATCTCTTAAAAAAATGTATTTTGTGCTCAGGTAATACAAGGTCCAGAAGCCATTTTCTGACATTTTTCTCTTGTTAGTGAAAAGGAACAATTTGATATACAGAATACTTCACCCAAGGCCTTTGACTAAAGGTTGGGAAGAAAACCTATGAAACAGCATGAGGACTGCCTAAGATTTAGTAGCCTGATACTTTGGACAAAGAATAATATTTAGCTCTTAACAAGTAAATTATTACTCCAATTTCAAAATCAAATATGAGGCATGTAGTATGTTTTTTAACTACCTTTGGCATGCTGGCATCATACAAAGAACATGAAATAAACACCGAGATTTCTTATCAAATACGGTTTTGGATTCAACCTGCTCTTAAGGCTGGATGAAGTGATTAATCCAGTGTATTTCTTCTCTCTTGAGCACAAAAAAGTACCTAAGCAAAATTATTTCTGTATTTATATGTTGAACTAATGCAACTTAAAATTTTAAAGCACTTGGAAAAGCAAATATTTGTATTTGGGTGGTCTTCAAAACAGAAAATCTTCAGTTGGTAGCAAATGGGCTCTATGATATTGCAGCAACCTATAATTTTTTTTTTCAGAGTTACCATAAACACGAAGAAATCTAATTGAGTTTTCTTCCTCAGTCCTGTGTACACAGTTATAAATTATAGCTGTATACCAACATAAAATTTTTGATTGCTTTCATGAGATACTTACTCTTTCCTATTGTTTTCTTTTCTCTCAATTTCACATTTCACATTTGTGTTTGAAGCAGGACCGACAATCCTCTGTGATGCATCAAAATAATTCCGTGTGTTCCTAAAGATGCAAGTTAAATAGAAATTTAATATTTCTTTGAGTAAGCCACCAGGCTTCTAAAGAGTGTTTATTTCTCCAGAGCTATATTTGGTCCTATATTTTAAGATCTGTGGTTTTCCTGTGACACATTTTAAAAATCAGAAAATAATCTTCCAATATAGAATCTGTACTGTGATTTAATTTGATTACTAGCCCACTGCATGATTCTAATATGTTGTAATAATATGATAAATATAATTAATATAATATAATGAACCGAGATAGATTGTCTGATACTATTACAATTTGACAGAGAAGACTGGCCTTAAAGCCAAAAAATACTCATTATGGTGTGGCTGATAAATTTAGTGTCAGACAAAATAATGTTTTAAGTTCATCAAGACAAATAAGAACACATATAGAAATTTCTTTCCGTATTAAATTCTATTCACAAAATAGCACAGAAAACTTTTCATAGAATCCGAGAATATCTGGAATTGGAAGGGACCCATATTTTTACAGGCACAGCAGACAATTAAGGATAAAATGTTAGATAAATAAACTGACTGTAATGGTAGGACTTGGTTTTGGATTTAATAATTTATTTGAAATTTACTCTTTGTCATATAAGTAAGGAGGAATATAACAGTTTTTCAAATATGGGTTTGAATAGAGTAGCAACATGTAACTTTTGGTGACTTTGCCATCTTGAATTAGTAAATTCAGTTTTTTGCCTATTACAAGACATAAGTAGTAATAAAATCACCATGAAGAAACTCTTCATAAAATCAGAGTTCCAGACAAATAAAAACTTTAATTAAAATTACTAAACATGCTTTAACTTAGTGTACAAAAAGCTCTACTTAATGGACATAATGCTTCTATATGCAGAAATAACATTGCCTTATTTCTGTATGCAGGTTTAGGTATGAGAGTGTTTGCTGTTTGACTGTGTTAGTTAATTCAAATTTATTCCTTACCCACATCCAAGTAGCTACAAAGAGAAAGTGCACTGAACACTTAATTCTGCTCCATGTCTCCTCTCTCCAACTGCCTCCAGAAAACTTACAAGCACTTTTCAAACAATTCTGGAAGTAATCTGCTACCTGTCTCCTTCTCTTGTGGTGTTCTCAGAATATCAGTTGGTTCACAAGTTGAATGCCTGAGCAAGAGTCAGTCAAATACCCTGAGCTGGGATTGTCACTTGTTATGAAGCCAGATGACAAAAAGCACTTCTGGTGTGATGTTCTGGGAACCTTTTAACACTCCCTGCTGGAAGCCTGCTGTTTATCTTCTTGTTGAAACATCTTTATTGTTTTATCCTTTCAAAATGCAGCTTTTTATTTACTCATGGGGTGTTATCTGTCACTCATCCAAGCTTCATGCTGCTTTGGTAATTAGCTAGTTTTGATCAGAAGCCAAGAAATAAAAGGTGAACCCTGCCATGAACTGAAAAGAGATGGCTGAAGTGGAATTACAGATGAGTGGTAGAGACCTGATTCTCAGCTTCTCAAGTATGCAGCTTCAGTGCTAATGGACATATTCAGAGTACACTGACCAAGAACTTAATGTGGTCCTAAGGTGGGGCAGCCAGGATGGGTGGAAGTACCTAGGAACTGTATTTTTCCCTGTGTTAGGGAGTACTACAGATGGTCTCTGAAAATATCTAGCTGTATGTGATACTGTAGAATTTATATCTTTGTTCTCTAACAATGTTTTTCTGCTTCTGCTGCCTTGTCACTGACATCTTCCTGAGAAAGGGAAACATTATTTAAGGAGAAAAGAGGAAAAGAGATGGAGACAATGGATGTTGTAGGACACCTCAAGAAAGACTTGCTTAAATCAAGGCCACAGTGTGACAGGGATTTAGATTACATAAATTAGTTAAAGACTTGTTGAATGCACTCCTAAAGAAAATAGTTCCAGCCTTGATAGTCTGAATGTGTGTGGTGGGGTCCCAGGAAGAGGGAAGAGATGAGGATCTGACTCCATGTTTCAGAAGGCTCATTTATTATTTTATGATATATATTATGTTTCAGAAAATTATATATTTAGACTATACTAAAAGAATAGAGAAAGGATTTCATCAGAAGGCTAGCAAGGAAAGGAAGGAATGATAATAAAATCTTGCAACTGACCAAGAGTCTAGGACAGCTGGACTGTGACTGGCCATTAATTAAAAACAACCACATGAGACCAATCACAGATGCACCTGTTGCATTCCACAGCAGCAGATAATCATTGTTTACATTTTGTTTCTGAGGCCTCTCGGCTCTCAGGAGAAAAAAATCCTGGCAAAAGGATTTTATGAAAAATATGTCTGTGAAAAATGTATGGTACCAGCATGCCTAACATTTTCAGAAGACAACAAACACTGAAAATTGATTGTATCTTTTAATTTGTATCTTTTTAATTTTTGTTTTTGGGTATGATATCTTTCACCAGATATCTGGTAATATTAGCAAGTAGCAAAGAAGGAGGTTTTCAGCTATCATAGTAAAGACCCATGAGTAGGTAAGCAGGGGAACAGGAATAGGCTCAGACTGGGGAACAGTAATTGCAGTTGGAGTCCAGAGATTGTACACAATCTTTCCTGTAATGAATAATCCTTCTGCAATAAAATGAAGTTCTCAACATGAATAATGCAAACAGTGTGTTTTAATTTAGATGAGCTCACAAGTCAGGGGATTTTTTGGTAGAATAATATTTTTGAGCCCATGAATAGCATTAATAATTTCAAGAATTATTGAAAGTTGAGAATTTTAATTTGAAGCTATTATGGACTGTTTAATCAATTGAAATGCACATGGGACATTTTGTCTTTTTAAGACATGGCAAACATTCTGAACAGCAAGATGACATGGCCTCTGTAGCTTGTGCGTAATTTTTAAAGGTGTTAGGCATGCCTGGGCTAGTGTTATTTCGAGGAAACTCTTTAAACATGCTGCATCTGGTTTGTGTATATGTATTTTGCAAGAAGGCAGCACAACTCTGCTATTGCTTTTTTCAAAAACTTTGGGCTAAAACTCCTCAGAGATTTAGACTGCTGGAGATTTAGAGTCAGGCAGTATAAAACTACCAGCCCAAAGGCTGTCAGTTTAAGGGCTTCACCAGTGAAGAAATATGATCATTCTGGTTAATCTGAAACATTTTCCATCAAAGGGGACTGCATCTTTAAAAAAGGTCACCTTGGCAAGTAACTTGTCCAGAGGATAGTTGTTCTGAGTTAGTTCTGATAAAGAAGTCATCCAACTCCTATCAATTGTGGGACAGCAGAGACATTCCTTAGGAATTTTTTAGTGATTCAGTCCCAGAATAAGCTATTGAGTGTCTGCATGGATTCATGTAGAAGATTCATTTAGATCAATATCCTGTTTCTGTCAGCAGGCTTCCCCAAATTGTTCTCCTCACACTCAGCAAGCAGTGACACTGAGGTTATTGGAATGGAGGTAATTTCTATTTTCCATATCCCTCAATGGATTTTTCTACCATCCTTTATACAGAAAATGTCTATATTTTCCACCTTCTCTTTCTTCAGGGTAGGAGTTTCACAGCTCAGCTGTACATTGCCTGCAAAGAAAAGCTCTTCCCTTTGGCTTTTATGCTGCTGTAAGGCATATTTGCTGTCCTTGGTTCTTATGCCAGCAGACAGAGTGAGCTTTTGACTGCTCACCTTTTCCATGTCATGCATGACTTCATAACCACACCATTCTTGCCTCTGTCATCCCTTTGGCCAGAAGTTAATCTTGTCATTCATTCTGCATGCAGAAGCCCTTCCAAATCCTTATATGTTCACACCAGTTAAATTTTCCTTTCAGATTCCAGGTACAGTTTTTAATGGAGAGACATTAATTCTACACACAGGATCTCAGAAAGTGGTGCACCATGGACACACACCACAGCCTAATAAGGCTTTCTGCTTTGTTCTCTGTTACTTTCTTAATAGTTCCTGACATTTAATTTCCTATCTTGACAACTATTGAATAATATTTCTCAACCCAAATATATATTCCAGCCCCACAATAGCATCAGATCAGAGCCAGTACTCCATGAAGAGTCTGTGATGTTTTTACAAATGTGCATATATTTTTGTTTATCTACATGGAATTTCATATACTGTTTTATTGCCCAGTTATTCAGAATCAAGTTCTTCTTCATAATCATTTCCCATCTTTATTATATTGAATAACTTCATGCCATCAGCAAAAATTTCAATGTAGTCTCCTTGTGACTTCATAATGAATAGATTACACAGCATAAGGAAGAAAAAATGATAACTTCATAAGATGTATATTATGAAAAGCATTTGGAAAATTTAAATAGGAAATTTAACTATTTAGGAAAACTAATCATGAGAATATTTTACCCTTTGACAGGACTTTCTAAGGATCTATAGACAGGACAGTGTTATTATTCTTGAAGAAGAAAAGTGTTAATATTCCTGAAGAAGAAAAATTTCCTTGGACATGAGCCGAAGTGTCTTCCAGGTCTCAAAATAGTGGTAGCAGTTTTCAAAACAAAATATATGTTAAGAACAATTATTCAGAATTTACCTAATTACGCACCAGCTAAACCATCTCTGTAAGAAATAGATATTGTTACATAGGAAGGAGAAAAAACATTGGAAGGGTCAAAGGAGCTGAATGGAGAGAAAAACAGAGATGGAAAACAAGAAAAAGAGAAGCTGGGAGAGGTGAATAGATGCTGACCACTTAAGGGAATGAGACATGTAGTGTGTAGTCAGTGGAATATGGAGAAGTCAGTTCTAAGGGAAGACATCACAATATGTTATAAAGAGAGTTCTGAGGGGTTTTTTTTTTTGGTGTGTTTCCTTTGTGGAGATGAAAATATCTTCACAAAGATGAAGATGGAATGATTGTTTCCTGGGAAATGCCTTTCACTGACGGCTGGATTTTTCTGTCATGCACAGCCTGTGTATATCAGTTCATACTGCTGTCTAGTAGTTGCCTATTAACAATTATCTATATGCCTTGATGACCTCTGGTGCACTGGGTGAAACCTCCTGCATTTGCCCAAGCGTAGCAGCCAGAGCTGCTCAGGGATCTGTTGTAGGGAGGGCTCACTGCAATCAGTACAGAGAAGTTATGTGTGCAGTCTGTGCTCAGTGCTGCTGGGATTACGGAGAATTTGCTCCTGTTGGTTGATTTCATGAGACTGAGAAGCTGCTTAAAGTCTCAGGAATGTGGTTTTGGAAAGATTTACTTCCAGTATTTTCTTCCAACTCTGTTTAATGACTTTGTAGTAGAGTTCCAGGATAGAATGGTATGTGCTAAGTGGGATTTATTTTTTTCCTTCTTGCTAGATAATTCTTCATGTAGTGTTCAGGGAACTCTTAGAAAAATTATCTATTTCTCTAAGTATCTTCATTGGATAAAAGTCCTTTTTATTTACTAAGTGGCTATTGCAAACCAAATGCAACGGTACAAGAGACTTTGCCTTGACCTTTTAGCTTTTGTTACATGTTTCAGTCGGCAAGTGCTCTACCAATAGGGATTCTGGCATGCAGGTCTTCCATGTTTCATAGTTTTCAAGATGGCATTGTTTATGTTGACCACACTGTTTGAAAAATTAAATTTGCATAATAGGATTTTGAAAGTAATTTGACAGAAGAGTGCACATAATTGAACTTGTGGGGAAAACAGTAATTTCTGAGCCAAGTGATGGAAAAACTTATGTATCTTAGACTTTTTGGTAATGCTGAGGGAAAGAGCTTCCTGAACATGTCATTCACTCTGCAAGTAGAGTGCAAGTGTTATTTGTGATGGTCCCACAAATAACTGCCTGACAGTGACACTGGACATTAATTTTCCTGGAAGCTCTATGGATAAACCTCTCCAGTTTCAACTTTGGCTGCAAAACTGGAACTGCTGAGCTGGAGGTCAGAGTCTACATAAAAGCTACCAAACTTCCCTTTTCCCACAGAGCTCCTCTGATCCTGTAGTTCAGGAAAAACCTTTCCCTTGAGAAAAGCATGTACATATATTATTGCCCATCAGAAAGACAATAATATGCAGTAAAATAAGAACTTCCTGTACTTCTTCATGTAGTTTATCTACCTGTAGTATTTTTAGGTGGTTCATTGTTTTCTTCTGCACTCAGATAACTCCCAGTCTCTTTTATGACTTACCTTCAGAGATGGAGAGCCTAGTTCAAGTCTTCTTTTGGCTGCTTCTTTTAGATTCAAGGGCCTGCATGCTCCAAGCATTTTATCTCTGAAAGGCCTGTTAGAATCTGCATGCTAAAATGTGTCTAATGATCCACAGATGGAAGAATTATTGTTAGTCTACATTTTGATCTTGCAACAGAGCAATCTGAAGGAAGAATTTGACTTATGTAATTTTGGATAGCTATTCCTATATTATTTTTGTAGAGAGAGTAAGACATGAGGTGCATGATGTATCTGATATACTTCAGATAGGCATCTACCTTGAGATAAGATAGCAGTAGCTCTTTCTTCTATTTGTTATGGAAGAGTTCTAGGAAACTACATCAAATGGAGATGTCTACATTGCAGATGGTTTAAAGTAGATGAGGCAGACAGATCTTATAAGCTGGAGCTCTGCCATTTGAACAGGGAGGAAGCTGGCAAAATAAGTTCTACAAGTTCCAAAAATAGCAGTGAGCTTGAAGTGAGGATTTATTTTCATCTTCTGCTACATGCATGAAGTTCTTACCTATAGATGTAGGAGTCTTGTCTAGTGACAGTAAGAGCAAGACCATTAAAGTAATTGAACACACAAATAAACATGGTGCCCTGAGATGGATCATAAACATTCTTTATTCATTTTTTTATCAATAATTAGTAATTTCCAATTTTTACAGCAAAGAAAGAAACAAGGCAGAAAAATAAAATAAAAACAATAAGAAGAACTTCTGCTCAGAAACCTCAAGCAAGGAATTTAATGGAAATGAACAGTATTTAAACACATGCTTGAGTAAGTAGTCAGGAAACAATGATTATTGTCTAACACATCCACACTGTGCACAGATGGAAAGCAGAGGAAAACAGAATTCTGGAATTTATCATAATTTCTAATGCTTTTTTTGAGGCTTTGGGTAGATGGCTGTCAACACCTGTATTGTAATAAGTGCTCTTCTCTTTTTATTCAGAAGAATGACTGCTGAAAGGCAAATTCTTTATAGTGATTGTAGGAAAACTTATCTAAATATGATTCTGCACTTACTTATTGAAATCTACCATCAATATCAGTTTCACTGACACTGATATCAGTGTCAGCTCTTTCATCTTAATAGCACAGTCTTTCAGTCTCACAGTCTTAAGAGTTTTAGGCTAAGCATTGATTTCAGGTTGCTTCTTCAAGCTCTGGTATTCAACCTGTCTGTAAAATGAAGCTAACAAGCCTTAGACATTTTTATACTACCTCATGCTGGATTAAAGGAAATAGAAGTCTTGTCAAGACGGCTGCAGAATAGTCCTTTTTTAGTTTTTTCAGGGAACTTCCAACAAGCCTGAAATGGGAAGCAGACTATGCTATG
The DNA here is from genome assembly GCA_020466415.1 of Ammodramus savannarum pratensis. Classification (NCBI taxonomy): domain Eukaryota; kingdom Metazoa; phylum Chordata; class Aves; order Passeriformes; family Passerellidae; genus Ammodramus; species Ammodramus savannarum. The sequence continues at coordinate 61,796,489 of JAHXMQ010000807.1, forward strand.
ATAAGCAGGCCTAGAAAGAAGAGATTAGTACTGGTCCTGCTTCTGCACGGTGGAACTGGCTGACCCCAGGCTGTTTGGTCTTCAGGAACACTGTCTCAGCAAACTTATACAGAGATCTCATTTGCTTCTGCTGTGGTGTCTCTTGCATGTGAAACACAGTGGGAGAATTGGAAATGTCTTAAATACCAGCAAGCATAAAGGTGAACTCTGGCCCATGGCTGCAAGTCTCAAGCCCTCTGACTGCAGAGATTTGATTTCACCCTGTGGCTGCTGCTTACTGAGGTGCAGAGGAGTGGTACTGCAAGCAAAGAAGGCTTCTATGCTGCTTTACTTTTGCATCAACTTTCCCTCCTGATTTTATTTACAGCTGGCCCAAACAAATGTGTTGGGAGCTTCAGAAGTCATTGTTTCCCAGAGCTATGTGGCAATCAGCATATAGTTATGGATGTTGTAGAGGCAGTCTTTTGAAAGGTATGTTTTCTAGAGCCCTCCTGGGAGATATGTCCAGTTATGGGATTTGTTTTTAACCTAGAATGAGAGATGCAGCTAGAATCATGCTTACAGTGGAATAAGTATCTGTATGAAATCTGAGTTTTTGTATTGTGTACCAACCCTTCAGGAACAACCCAGCACTGGCCAAACTGCTACTACCGTAGCTTTAAAGGAAAGATGAGAAAACTACAAATTTCCATAGATTTATTGAGTCAAGTATTGCTACATTTATAAATGTAACAATAGTCACCCAGAAGAAGTGAGTCCTACTCTTGCCCAAATGGAGTGATAGAGAATGATAGAGTTACCAGCTCAGCAACTATTTTCTGTGAAGATTTTTAATGCTAATGCATTGATGAGAACAGTCCTCATGTAAATCAAATTTATAGCCTGAGATATCGGTTATCTGTTTAACTAGTATATTTTTATCTGCTTCACAATTGAACTGAGCCATTAACAGGCAATTGCATCATAAGTCTGTAATTGCAAATACAGGCAGCTGTTTTTATTCACTGAATTTCATACTGATGCAACTTGTCTTTCCAAACTTGTTTAGTATGATTCTAATTTCTAACTTATTTTCTCCCCACTTCCCTCCCCCTTCTTCCCTCCACTGGTCCACATTTTTTCTCTAGCTCAGAAAAGCTATAAACATATTCTATAAGAATGTGAGGAAGCTTTTTTAATCAGGCATCAGTCTGTTGATTAATTTCTTAAGGCAGCTCTAATTTTAACTAATAGCATATGCTGGAACTAAGACAAGTTTTGGAGTGTCCAACAGGTAAGGTAGAGAATGTGAACAGGAGCAGAAAAACAGTTTTAAAATGCATCTGGATGGATTAAATTAATTGTGGCATTCAGGCAGAGTATGAAAATTTCTCTCATGTTTTGAAGGACTGTTGCAAATTTAATGATGGAGGACATTCAGAAAAATACCCAAAATAGTCAAAATTAGAAAAAGTACTAAAATCAAAAAGCTCAGAAAGTCTGAGAAAGAAAACTTGAAGAATGAGACTGTGGATTGCCTGTTCCTCCCCATACTACCCCTCCTCCCCCAGGAAAAAACCCAACCCCAAATCCTACCAACAAAACAAAACAGAGAAATGAGTAAGTAGCCAGGCTAACATGAACCAACCCATGAGCTCTCAAAAGAAGGGAAAATCAGCATCTCTGCAACCTGAATGAGAAAAGGCAAGACAGTGGAAATCCCTGTTGTCAGCTAGCTAGCAGTCCCTAACTCTGGAAGCCAATTATGAGAAAATGTGAAACTGAAAACATTCCTTACCAATGCAACAGAGAAATCATGACACAATGCAGAACAAGCCTTTAATGAAGGGGAATCTGGTAGCTATACTGCACAAATCATTGATGGTTTCCATATATTATTCAAGTATGCAATTCCCAGATGGAGAGGACAAGGCTCTTGCTTGATGCATAGCTGTGGTCTAGTCTATTCCTGCTATTCAGTATTTCCAGTCTTCCACTAAAAGCATCTCATGAATTTCCACTAATGTTTGATCTGAACTTTTCTGTAGATCTGCACTGTCTATGGCAGTGATGTGGACACTCTCTGATCCTTGAGCATACTAATGAAATCTAGTCCCTGAAACCCTAAAACTAGGTGACCGCTTTTTAAATCACTGCAAGAAACAGACACTTGTTCATTTTAATTCCCGAATCGTAAGTGGAAATTGTTCTCAAGTGTTCAACTTGGCCCTGACTAAAACTAGGTCAAGGACCTTACAAGGAAGGTACCTCTACTGAAATTTTATCCTAACACCTAAGAAAATGTCTTGGGAATCTGTGATATAACAGCATAGTCATGGCACCCGGACTAAGCGAAAAGGAAGTGGTACTCACAGGCTGAAATCTACATTGGGATGCCTTTTTGTAAAGGAGTTATCTAGATAAAATTAGTAAAGGACAATTATTGAATCCTTTGAGAGGAGAGATAACAAACCCAACACCTTTATAATGAGTAATATTCATGCAGCCTTTCCAAGACAAATAAAGCAATGCAGTTCTGCAAGAACTGGCTAATTTGCACTTAAGTGTCTCCATTGAAGGCCAGAAGGTCCACATAAACTCTTATTTCATGGAAAGACTGTCCTAACCACGGGATGAAGAAAAATCTGTGAGAAAGAATCTAGAAAGAAATAAATGGTACTAAGAGCAGAGTGTTTTTACTTTGCAGGTTTCAATGTCAGCTTGCCTGACAGCACAGATGTTCCCACTTTGGTGAGATGTGGTGAAATAATGCTTTAGGCATGTGATTGGTGTGCATATGTATGGTGGCCTCTTACAATAGGTTCAAACAGACAGATCCTTTTAGAAAAGAAAGGTAGTGAATAAGTAATAAAACTGTAGGAAGAGTGAGTAGGAGAAAGCAGGACAACACTGAGATGACACGATACTTCAGTGACTGTAAGCATGTCTCTGAACACCGCTAATGTGGTGGGAAATAGGAAATTACTTACATAGCATGAGGATATGTCAGGAATCAACAGGAAGATATGACACAAGGTTAATCTTCCAATTCTTTCTCTAGGTTCTTGCACCACTTACCTGTAGGGATAACATGACAGAAACAAAATTCCTTTAAAGAAAAAGTCATTAACATTGATTATTCATGATGTCTGTTGAAGTATCAATTATTTGTTTCAATCATAATAGAACTGGATTTGCTGCATATCCTAATCCTAAAATGTATAAACCCCCAATGCCTTTCAAATAAGTCAGTAACTGTCTTGCACAGCACGTTCTTTGCTACTGACTTGCAACATGGTTTACACTTTCATCTAGTACCAAAAAAGTCACATTTGCTTCAAGAAATTAAGTTGCTCTAATAAACTTAGAAAACTTATATTCATTTATTAAATTTATGTATGATCACCTAAAGGAACGTTTGAAACATTTTCACTAGGTGCTTTAGTTCTGGCCCATTGTTGAGGAGAGAGATTCAACAAGACTACTGATCTCATGAAAGAGATTGGTGTGAAAATATTAAAACAGGAAGAATTTCCCCTGGCAGTGGGAAATAGGTTACAGCCAAGATCAGAATTAGCCAGCATAAAAGACCAAAACATGCCAAGAGTAAGCTCACAGATGTTGCAAAAGCAGGGGGAAAAGTCAAGGAGGAAGATACAACTTGGAGGGGAAGATATGAGGGACATGGCATGGATATTTAAAAAAAATAGACAAAGAAAGAAAAAAATCTTTCCCCAAAGTCAAAGCCATCAAAAGGCAGGCCACATGCCATCAAATGCAGGCACATGCAGCAAAGCTTGCCAAAATTGATCCTCACTGAAGGCCAAAAGAGAAAAGAAGGACTTATAAACACACTGGAATGGAGATACCATCAAAGGAATTGCAATTAGAGGAGAAAAAAAAGAAATTTGGGAATTTTAGTGACAACAAGAAAATGGACTGGGATTATGTCATTATTATAGTGTAACAGTTCTATTGTCGTTATATTGCAAAGGTTCCATATTGCTAAATTTTCATACCTCCTTGATATTTCTTGTAGGTATCTCCTCTAGGCACTGACTCTTCCTTGTCCTCACAACAACCAAATGACTCCTGTTCTCCTTCAACCAACCAGTTCACTCTGTTATAACACTCTTCTTATTGGCTACGGGTGTGGCCTGTTAAAATCAGGCCTGCTCCTAATCCTTAATAATTGGCTCAGCTTCAACTCTTTAGAGGGTAAGGTTACATTCTATAATACCTTTGTTTACTTGTGTTCTATCCCCCTACAGTATTATATCAAAATAGAGAATGGGTATCTTGGAAAGAGGCTGAGAAAGAAGTTGGGCAGATATGAGAAGCAGCTGCAAGTGCAGAAGACACATGAACTGGGCAGACCAAGTAACCAATGCAATGTTCCTGCCAGTGTCTACTTAGTTGAGCTGTCTGACTGATGAAAAATGAATCTTCCAAAGCAGAGAATCCTAAAGGCAGATAATATTTTTTTTAAATCATCATCAAATTATTTGTAGTTGAAAACGGAATATTTTAAAGCTTTTAAAGATACAAAAGGAAAGAAGGGTTCTTTCAATGGTAGCTGGAGGCTTTAATAACTGCATCTTTATTAGAGAAGGGGGAAAAACAATCCCACTTGTCTGTTCCTTGGGTTTCCTGTGACAGGTTAACCCAAACATGAATGCATTGCTCGTCTGGTATGAATATGATTATTTAATATTAGCACCTGCCCCTGTATCACTTGGCATAATCATAATGTGTCCTTAGGGGATTTTAAAATTGTTGAAAGTTTAGTCAATGTTTCCCTCTTTGCTTTATGCAAATGCATTATATTATGAGCAGAGAAAAAATGAGTCAGGACACGAGCTTAGCTGCTCTTAATTTAGCTTAGCAAATTAAAAAGGAAAAATCTATGGATATTTTATAGGAATTGTAGTATTCAGTTTTATTAACACCCAATTTGAAAAATTGAAGTAACTCCTGCTGTCCCATTTTTCATTGTCTCCAGAGAAGCCGTCAGGTGAAATCTGTCAGAAAATCTGTAAAATTGTGTTTGAGAAATATACCCAGGGAACCAAGTTTCATAAAATGTGGGGTAGATGGGAGAGGAAGGGAGGTTTTGACATGCAGATTTGATGTAGGCTTTTCTAAATATCTGTAGTGTTTAGCAGCATATAGAATTTCCTAGTGAAGGATTGCAATAATGTACAGCTTTGTAAGATTTTGCAGTTCTGATTGAGTTTAAAGACCCAGTGGTGCTCTTCTGTATTTATTTTGAAGAAAGGATATGTTTAGAGACTGCTGTAAGCCATTTCCTGGTCATCCCTCTAGCTCCTTCTTCCTTACCTGCAGGAAGGTTTGTAAAGACTGTCAGTAGTTATGGGAAGATGTGGCCATTCCAACCTGCAGTCAACAAAGTCATTCCTATATAAAAAATATTTGTTCACTTTGTCTGAGCTATTTCCTACCAAAGCTGATGAAAACTGCTCATTAAAAATTAAAGGCAGTGTGTCTGGGACAAAAAGCTCACATTGCTAATAGCTGATTGTTAATTGTTGCATAATGTATCCACCTATAACCAAGACAGATAGGAAAGAAGAAAGAGAGAATGAGAGAGAGCAAGAAATGCATAAAGTATGTTTTCTGAAATGGCCAAAAATATTTTTATGGGAAAAAATAATTCACTAAAATTTCCTCTAATTGGAGAAGTTAAGGAGAACTTTTAAAACAAAACTGTTTGTGATTTATTTTGGGAGGCAGCATAGAACTCTTTTCCAAAGCAATTTTACAATCTTGCATTTTTCTTTGATGGTTGTCCCTTAGCAGTCTATTTATTTTAGAGAAAAAGGCTTTTTGGGGATTCATGTTAGTTAGCATATAAACTTGCAATTATTAGATGATAGCTAAAAAAAAAAAAAAAGTCAATTTACAGATGCTAAGAAAATATGTTTGTGTTAGTCAGTCTGGTGCCCAAAAGAACTTTTTCCTGGATTTCTTTTCTCTCTCTGTGTGCCTAGCTGAGTCAAGCACTGATAGCTGGGTGAGGTTTTTAGAATCAAACAAATTCTGGCAAAGTAAGTCATCAGTCCATTCCAATATGAAGAGCTCAAGAAGGATATTCTAAATTTCCTGAGTTATATTATCTCTCTTTTTTTTTTGGCCCCCAAAATGAGCAACCAGGTATGAGTATTGTTTATGACCTTACCAAAATATGAGGAAAGAAGATTTCTTGTGCTATTTTCAGCATTATCACTCTTTCTATCATTATCTACATAATAGAACTAAATAGCATAAAAAATATATTTAGACGAAAAAAGGCTCCATATTTTAATTCTCACTACTTATTTCAGTTTTAGACTCAAGACATTACTGTTTGGAGCAGGTTCTAGCTTATTTCGGGGTTGATCTAAGGCTGACATTATTGCCCTGATATTCAAACACGTTTCACAGAAGCAACTTGTTCCTGTTTTCTTATTACAGCAAAATATAATTATGCCTTAAGAAATCGTTGCAGTAGATTAGTTGAGTTGAGAAGAAGTGCTGCCCTTCTCTCCATTCAGGGGTAACACCGTCCTTTGGGCCCAAGCCACAGCAGCCTTTTGAGTACTAGGAGGATGATGACATGAATACAGAGGTTCATTTGCTTGTTAAATGACTTTTAAAATTTTTCTGATTGAATAGACTCAAAAAGAAGTAATGAGAAATGCTGTGTCTTGGCTAACTTTTTGACTAAGGTAGATATGTGGGAATGATACCCATGTTGTCTTCTGAAGCTACGAATGAAAGTCCTACCAAGAAAGAAAGCAAGTCCACAGCCTGAAGCTATCAGCTTTGTGATATGGTGTTTACAAATCACAGTATTTCTCCTGCATAGCAATTTCCATGGCATGTGTCTGAACTCAGTATTCTGTGCAAAATCCCTGTAGTACAGATTTATGTCTTCTCTCAGCGTTGTGTTATAGACCAAACACTCAAACTTAGTATTTTTTGGTGAATTTGATAAAATAACAACAACTTGCATTCTAAAACAATCATCTTGAAGTGTGATGGTTAATTTAAATATAATGAAAATAAAATACAGCAGATTACATAGTTTAAGGAACATTTTCTTTGAGGATGTCCCATGAAATACACGTGAACAGATAGATACAACTTGAGCATCTGTTTCCAGAGTCATAGGAAACAAATAGCTTATTATCTGAGATTTTTTCCAATTTTATGTGAGAGGCAGGTGCTTCTGAAATAATAGCTGAGCTCTAGAATGCATTGATTACTGTGCTGTGCTGCTGAATTCAGCAAAGTACACATATGTCAATCAAAGTTTATTGAAAACTTAACTGAGAACAAATAACTGCATGCTTATTGTTGCTCCAGCTGAAGTTATGGCAGAACTCATTTAAATGCAAAGGGTTCAGCACTGAATGCCCCATGAAGCTGCTCCTCAATTTATTTTTCACCTAATAAAAATAATAAATTTTTGTTGAAATTCTCTCTCTTAACATGGTTAAGACACTAAATACTTATTTTTAGACGCAGTAATCTTGGAATATTTTTTGAGCTAAAAAAGAGTAGATTTTATTGTAACACATGTAGAACTAATGTATATGGAGCGAGGCATTTGGAGCATAAACACATAAGAAGTTACAGATAATATGGCAACTGACAGGTGGAACTGTTTCTGGCTGTACTGGATTTTTTCCTGCACAAAATTAGCAATAAACACACTACTAGAGAAAGCTGTGTTTGTGCCACAAATGGCCTTTAGCATTCATTTCCTATAATACCAGAAGTTTTCTCTAAAAGTATTTCTCCTTTTTCCAAAACCATTACTCCTTTGTGAAGGCCTTAGAGCCATGCAGAATTCAGTTGTGGTGGTTGACAAACATTTCTGGAGTAAATAAAGCTGCTGGCAATAATGTTCTGCACCCAGCAGAGTAAAATTATATGGATTTTATGATCTTAGAGGTATTTTTGAATCAAAAAAATTCTGTGATCCTAAATGTAAGAGTTTAGCTCTGTGGCTTACTGCAGTTAGGAGTCCCTTAAAAAAAACTTTGACATTCAGTAAGTAGACTTTAAAACTCTAGACTAGATTTTATTTGCTCTTCTGTACTAATTAATGATATTATGACTATGTAATTCTATATAATCTCTTCTATGCCATATAAGCTATTTCTCTTTTATTGTTTATTCTCCTGACATACAAGTGGACAAAATTGGACATATTTTTATGTCTACATGGGAATATGCTTATAAGCTGCATTTATTTCCAGGATATAAATGGATGAATATTTCTGAGGTGTTTATCAACAGAAGTTCCTGAAATACTGACTTGAAACACCAAATAATTTGGTTCAGGTTTTTTTTTTTTTTTTCCTTTAAAAACAAGTAAGAATATTTTAGGCAAAGTGCAGTGTTTTCATCTGATGTTTCATTTTGTTTCTCAGGAACATTGTTTACATATTGACTTCCCTCCCCTAAATATATATTATACATATCTACTGCTGGATATTGTACATATCTAATGTCTGTTCATGCCCAAAAATCAGAGGTCCATCATCTTCATTCATTTCAAATGAGATGGATATTGCTGATTTTCTGCTGGACTCCTGTTGCTGAGTTTCTGAGTACTGCCCTAAGCAGAACCCATAATGTGTTAGTTGCTATTGCATCTTAGGGAATTGACTTTATTTCTTCTCTTTGAGAGCTGTTAGCAATACTGCTGGTGCCTGTGGGCCATTTGCTTTCAGGATAATAGTCCGTTCACTTTGTTTTCCTTTGACTGATCTTTTATCTGCTATTTTGATGGCATCTCTTTTCTCCTCTTGTCCCAAAGGTATTCCAAAGCATTATCCTTCACTCTGTTTGTCCCACTAAGTACATTATTTCTGACAGTTCATCCATACACATCTGCTCTGTGCTGATTTATGTATTTTCTAATCACATGCTGAGGGTGGCACCTCCAGTATTTCACCAGGGATGAGTCAACATCATTTTAAACTCAATATGTCCAAAAGTCAGTGCCTCGAGTTTATTTCATAGCCTCTCTTCCCCTCCATCTCTGCTTTAATTGACAGCTTTGAACGACCAAATCTGAGTCATGCTTTGAACAACCAAATCTGAGTCATGATTTTGCTCATTTACATTGGATAACCATGAGATGTCCCTGTGCTGCTGCATTTTCATCTTCAACATTCCCCCAGCTCACCAGGTGTTTTCATCAGCTTATTCCAGATTTCCCATTTAGGCTCACATTCAATGAGTATCACCACCTTGCAGCTTCCTGCTCCTCCGAATCCACCCACCACCCAGCCCTTTATAAAATTTGGTTACTGAGGCCCTGTTGATCTGATTCTCTCATTTCCTTCCTTTGCCTTCTAATGTTCTGTCATATCTTTGTCTTGGTTTCAAAGCCCTGTGTGACTGTTTGCAGTGTTTGAAGCTATTTTTTTTTTCCTGTGTGCTGGATGCAGTATTTTTTGCCTTTATTTGGAAAGGTAAAAACCTTGCTGAAGAAAAGGTAGTGTACATTTCAATCTAGGTTGGACAGGCTTGCCTTTGAGGCACACTTCTGAGTGACAGCTTTTTGGTTTTTTCAGTTTCACTGAAATGTAGATGTTAGACAGCTTTCAGCTGAAAGATGTCTACATTGTACAGATATTTCATAGCAGGCCTGAAGTTGCTGATCCCAGGTTGCTTTCTTTTGTTCTCTGTGTGTGAATGCAGGCTGAGGACTTCAAGTACCTAGAAGAGACCAACAACAGAGCTGGTGAGGGACTATTTACAAGGGAATGTAGTGATAGAACAAGGAGTAATGGCTTTAAGTTTAAAGAGGGTAACTTCAGATTAGATATTAGGAAGAAATTCTTTATTAGGGTGGTGAGGTACTGGAACAGGTTGCCCAGAGAAGCTGGGGATGCATCATCCCTGAAGGTGTTCAAGGCAAGGAATTTTGAGCCTGGTCTAGTGGAATATGCCTCAGCCCATTGCAGGGGTGCTGGAACTAGATGAGCTTTTAATGTCACTTCCAATCCGAAGCAATCTGTGATTCTATCGCTTATCTCTGTGTGAGTTTCAATCTAATACGGTTCAGAAATGCTGCACTGACTTTAGAAGACATCACATGCCTATGAAAAGTTACTGTATAAATCTTGAAGAGCATAATTTTCTGACAGAATTGTGATAGTCTCATCTGTCAGCAGTTGTCCTCTCCTTACATGTGAGAGTCACTGACATCTCTGTTTTGCCATCAATCCTTATGAGTAACATACCTTAACTTTAGTTGTTTTTTTCAACCTTTACTGTTTGTTCATGCTGCCTTCTTCTGCCCTTTAAAGCACGCCAGGTTTTAAATGCCCTATTTTAATGGTGAAATAATAAAAAACCCAAAACATTCTGGCCACTTTTTAAGTAGTTTTACCCAGGTCAGGTAATTAAAAATGAAATTTTACAGCCGGCTACGCAAATTTATGATCCAAGCTTCTCTATTACTTGCATTTTCCTTGCTGGGGGATCAGGATCCTCAGAACGCTGCAATTTGGTTTGTCTCTAATGCAGAAGGGAGGCAATGAGTACTTCTCATTATCACCTTTGCATTCTGACTCATGCCATTTTTGAATAGTGACTTAGAGAAAGGGATGACTTTGTATGTCAATGGTCTTACACATTCTATTGACAGACACTTCCCAAGGACTTTCCTCAGACTGGAATAATAATGCACTGAACACCCTCACCAAGAGCACAAAGAGTTGACAGGTGTCAAGGAGAGAGGAAGGCTGATGAGACATCTGCAAGTAGAATTTATGTACCTGCAAGAAAACATGACTAGCTATATCACAGAAGAAAAATGTGAGGTTTGATGAGGTGTAAATCATTTGTGTTTCATACTCCTGGGAAGCAGCAGTAAGAAAAAAAGATGTAGTTTCATCTCAGTGAGCAGGAGAATGTGATACATTTACAACAGTAAACAAGACAAAATTAATAAAGACATTAAGGAAAGACCTGTTAGAGCTGAAGTTGTGAGCAAACACCTCCATGAAGATTTATAGCCTGTAAAAGTGAAATGAATTGTATATATAATTACTATTTCTGTTAGCATGTTGCACTCTGTATCTGAATTTCAAGGTGATTTCTAGCAAATAGAGAAATTGTTCTTAAACATGATTTCAATGAAAGGTAAGTGGTATTTTGATATCTTTATCTTATTGTGCATGGATGGATTTTGTACTTGTTTTGCTTTTGAATGTATCAGTCAGATATGCAGAATTTGATATTAGATTCTGTCTTCTAACACACTATTGAAATGAAAGTTAATTTGGTGTAAATTAATCTTGTTTTAACACCATTAACTTTCACCCTTCATTTTCTGACGTAGCACTAAGGAGAGGACAGTAACAGTATGATTCTTGAAGTCTCCTGCTCTCAGAGGTAAGATGATACAAGACTCACAGTATCCTAAATATAAAGTCTGTTTTCCTCACTGATACTAATTTTTAGAAGATAAAAACCTTGCACCCATTTTCTCACAGAGCCACTCCAGCCTCCTGTTTATCTTTCAATATGAGTCCTCACAAGGATAATAAAAAATGATCTTTAAAGAGCTAGGTCTCTGAGATGTCTCAGATTTTTCCATGCTTGCCCTCACTTTTCCACTGTAAAGGACAGTTAGACTCAAATCCATTTGCTGAAACATTGAATGTTTTTAGGCATTTTTTAAACAGTAAAGATCTCAATAATGTTTCTCAAATACCATTAAATGGCAAAGAAGACATTTACATGTATAGTTACAAAATAGTGCTCTACAGAGGGCTTGAAGAATGAGCATGACTTGAGTTCTGAAAGTAACTTTCTCCCAAGAACCAATAATGTCCTGACTTCAGTGTTCATCTGACAACATCTATTACTTTATGTGAGGTGTGAGCTGAGTAGTTTACACGTTTTTTTTTATACTATGCATATTGAATTATGTCAGACAAGCATAACCCTTTAGAGTCATGGATTTATTTACTTAAGGTCGACATGCTTTTTTGTTAGTATTCATTGTAAATCATCCCAGGAGCCTCTAGCCTCTAGCAATTATTTAAAGTTTGAGATGCAGTCAAAACCTGTCAGTTTTATTCGTGGTATTTATTAATTTTCTCCTGCACTTTTATATCCTCTTGCTTTTTAATGATGTTAGATGAACCGTTCAACTGAGCCTTCATTTTACTTTCAATCTGTGGGTTTTTTTTTTTCATCTGGTCCAGGAGGTTTGTACAGCCAATACATCAGTTTTAATTTTGTCCTTTAAAGTGCTCAATAACAAGTAACTCACACAGTGATCAAAGAAAGTAGTCCATAGCTGCATGACACACAGTCACACTGCTGTGCTGGGGAGCAGAAAGACCCAGCTGCTCTCAACAGGTGGTGACACAAATACAGGGCCAGGGCAGGACAGGGACCTTGATAGCTGAGATTCACCACCCCAGGACAGGCAGGACTGATCTGACAAAGGCAATCTGGGCCACACAAGGGTCCAGATCATTGGGTAAGACCATGGGGAAAAGGCAAGTCCAAGGTCAAGCTGTGAACAGAGGTTGGGATCAGGTCCAGTGATGGTGATCATGGCACAGTGATCATCATTTAAGCACATAGTGATGAGGGAGATCTGAGGTGAATCTGAGAAATAGTCCCAGGGATCAGGATCTGGACTAATGGGATACATGGCCAGGCACAAACAGAGCTGAATTGAACGCTTATTTTCATCATAAAGAGGAGAACCCTCTAATAGCTAGCTGAAGATTATTTGTGTTTTTAAATTTAACTGCCAGCCCAAATGAACAAGAGTGATGCTTATTTCACCATGGGGCTGGAAAGAGAACTCACCTAGCTAGAAAATCCAAATGATGACTGAAATTTGTCTATTTGTCAGCTGTTTAAAAATTACAAGTATATTAGTATTGCTATGCATTTGTTGCACACTTGGATAGAAGAGGGAGAGGGAAAAAAGGATCACTAAAAAGCACAGAACTCCTGCTGCAGACACTTTCATATATGCTTATGCAGAGATTGAAACTGGTTTGCACCAGCACAGGAGGTGAAAGAGAGAGAAACAGTGCAGTTTTTTTCTTGAGCTCAATATACAGGCCTGGAAACAAATAACTCAATAAAACGGATGTTTTAATAAGATTCCAATAAAATGGTAGTGTAAAAAAAAAAAGGAATACAGATAACAATTAAATCTGACATCATTCTAGATGCCAGGAACCTGCCTTTTGTGCAGCATTGGATGCCCAGATCTTATCTCTGGAGGGCTTCTTCTCGTGATGGATCATTGCAGTGAGCTAGGAAACTCACATGGAATTACCACTGCACTACACCCCTATGGATGTTAGGAGATGTTTAGAGAAGCAAGTGGTAGGACTGGGGAGAGGGAAATCAGGTCTAAGTAGTATCTAGATCTTGTTTTCAGTGTCTTCAGGAATCCTACAATGTGGGTGAAAGATGTCAAGGAACTCCCAAGCCCAGCTGACAAGTTTGGACACACATTTGCACTCAAAAAAATTGAAAGCCCAATGTAAATGGAGAAAATATGTGATCTTCTATTTTCTGTCACAAAAGAAATTATGAAAAAAAATGCCACTGGCATGTTGATTTAAGGCATTCAAATGTTTGTCACTCTTACTAGTGTAATAGTGACTTAATTTATGATACATAGATATTTATCTTTGAAATATTTATCTGGATATTAAAGTGATTCATCGTGTTAATGGGCAGAGACTGAAATTGTAATTCCATATAAAAGTTGCTAAGAACAAAATTATGATTATGACGATAATAGTAATAATAATAACAAAAGCTTCAATATCATTTCAATATTCTCTGCATTCTTTCATTTGTCGTCTCACATTTTGTAAACATTTTCTTTTCAATCTGTTAGTAAACTGCTTTATGAATCATTATAGAGGGTCCTCCCCAAAAAGAAAGAAGGATCTTGATGCTGTACAACCACAGCAATGTAGACAGTCTGCAGCAATCACACTTGAATTTGATTTCTGTTCCCCCTTTTCCCTTACAATATATTATTTTCGTTGGTTAAAGAGATGGTGTGATACAAAAAAGTGACTACCCTGGGAAAGTACAATTTACAGTTCAGCAGCATCTGGGAAAGCACACGAAACTTCCTTCTTACTTTAGAGCAATTTCCAGTTGGTGACTGGGCATTGATCTCTTCTCTCTGGTGATAGTGATAGGACCTGAGGGAACCTCATAAAGCTGTGTCAGGGGAAGTTTAGGTTGGCTATCAGAAAAGGTTTTCCATCCAGAGGGTGGATAGGGACTGGAATGGGCTCCCCTTGATGTATCATGGTTTGTTCAACGGTGTCCTGAATTATGGTGCAGTGTCCCTAGTGAAGGGGGCACTAAGGCTTTCAAGAGCAAACAGCCCCTTTCTGCACCTTGTTGAGATGATACTACTAGACAAATAAAAAAGGTCCACCCTTTTCATATTTGACATTCATCTTGTATGTTTAAATGGTTCTTAATTCAAGAGGTAGTCACGATATGCTAAGAAGAAAGGGCTGATAAAGCTTAACCAAATATATAAAAATTAATTATAACCACTCTGTGCATACTAAACAGTTTCTCATGTGACTGTAGCTTGCTTGAAAAATGATGAATGTTCAAAATGTGCTTCTGTTCATTTGTCTTGATTGCAGTGAGCATGTGAAAGTCGTAATTCAACATACATTAAACTAACTCAGCAAAAAACCCTGACTTCTTGAGCTGGCAAATGCAACATCCTTCAAATTATTCATCTTTTTCCTTGGCAGAAAAACATAAAGCATAGTGTACAAAGAGGTGTGGTGACAAAGAGGTGTGGCAAAGGTCAGTTAAAGACAAAAATAAGACAGGAAACTTGATTACTTATTTGACACAACACAAGTAGCACCTTCCCTTGCAAGAAATTATTTTTTTCTAAAAAAAAATAGTTCTCATAAAAGAAATGTAAATTTGAAAAGAAATTATACATTAATTGTCCTCATATGTTTTATGTAGTTGGGTGGACTTACAAAAGTAATTGGAGAGCTGTAATTAATGTCACATCATTATGAAAATTGTTGCAGTCAAGGACCTGAAAATTTACTAAATGGCAAAGTTTTCTCTAGTCATTTTCTGCTTATGGCAGAGAATTTTCTCAGGAGTTGCTCATATGGTCACACTTCAGTTTCTAGAGCATTTTTGGTGAAGTTTTATTCTGCTGAAATAGTATTTGTTCCCTAGATATTTTGTATGTGTTTTATTTGAAAAATGATTGCATGGTGGGAAAACCAGACAGAAGTATCACTTCAATATAAAGAGCCCAGTTTCCATAGGGAAATAGGTATTGAGTTACTGGTCTCTTTAAATTTTGGCAGTTTGATGCATATTTCAAAATACATAAAGGTAAAAAAAATCCCTAAATCTTGTTAGAAACCTGTCTTATTAAAGATGAGGGTTTAACTGGAAATTTTACCCAAAGTTTTACTCCCATTTTTGTTCTCCTCTTTGAAACAGAGCTTCTGATTATAATTGTATTTTCTTTGGAAATAAGACTAAAATACTGTTTTGTTCTTTTAAGGAGGAGGTGTTATTTGTTTGTTTGATTTTTTTTTTAAAGAATTTAGTGACCAAGACCTTCAAAACAATGCCACATAAGCCTAATTTTCATAAGGTCTCCTGGGATTTTTTTTTCCAAAATTCTAGATAACATTTAAAAATATCTTCTGAAATACACTGGGTAGAACAGCTTGGATTAGTGTAACTTCTTGACGGTAGCTGAGCCAGAGGTCAGTAATCAAATTGTTTATATCCTCTCCTCCTTTTTTTTTGCCATTTATCTTTTCTGTTAGTATTGTGAAGCGCTTCATATGAGCATATTGTACATCTCTGTGAAAGAGAAACCTGCTCATCTTGGAAAAAAAATTGTGGTTACAGGGCTGCCTAACACAGAGCAAACATAAGGGCAAAGTTGCTTGATTCAAACAGCAGCTTGAATTTGGGTCTTTAACGGCCCAAATGAGTACCCTGGTGCCTTTGAAAATTTGCCTATTTAGTTCTGATACATTCTAGAATTATCATATGTTTTCCAGGGAAGAATGGAAACTTTTTAGTAAATAAGCATGTTCAATGAAGGAAAAAGAATTAAACCACAAAATATTTAATTGATTTTATCTAACATTCTTTTGCTTATTAATTTCTTTCTGATTGCTTTACCTATCAAAGCATGCTCAGAATTAGAGAAAACTATTTTATTTCAGGTAAAAGAAACTATTTCCCTAACATCAAAATACTTCCCTACCACTTGCCTGTGGATTATCAGAACTCAAAAAATGAGTTCTGACGGAGAAGAAGCAAATTTTCACTTTTATGAAGCATCAGGAAATGTAAAAGAAGCATTTATTCATGCTTCTTTTGGTTTGGTTTTCTTTTTTGTTGTTGTTTTTTTATTCTTCTGCTTATATTTCTATTCAAAGAATGTCACAAAATGGTCCTAAATATTTCTCTTCCTAGGGCATAGCTGTGTATTCTTCCCTTTTATCTATTTGGCTTCTGTAGTTTGTCAGACTAAATTCTGTCCCAGGCATAAGCAGCCAACAGGTCTCTTTACTATGGTTTATGGACTTTGTGAGGTTTTTTAGATTTGCTTAAACATAAGTATATTTGCACAGATCACTGCAAAAGATTTGGATTCAGACCACACAGGAAGGGGTAATCAGGCAGAATCTTGAGATGTGGAAGAAATACTTCCAGTAACACCCTTGGGGCTTGGTGTCTTGGAAGAGACCTGATCCACTGACAGGGGTGGCAGTCTTCATGAGCAAGAGTCCTGTTTGTGCAAACAGCGCGCAATCACCCGCGGCGATGACATGAATGCATTGCCTTCACCTGCTCAGGCACCCAAAGTGACACAAATCGGCACCAGACACGGGTTCTGAGAAGTTCATAATGCTGAATACAATGGATTAATGTGACTCACACCTACTGCCACTCAGAGATATAAGACTATCAAGACAGAATTATAAATGATAAGCTGAAAATTTATGACAGTGAGGTGGAGAAAAATTGCATTTTTGCAATGATCAAAAGGAATACAAGGAGGAAAGTAATACTTCATACACCAGAGTTTGGACAATGCTAGTCACTACCTTCACAGAATCCTGAAGACACCCAGAATTATGGCTGAACAAGGCAAAAGTAGACTTGAAATCTACCCATGGCTTTGCCCCATTCCCTGTGGAAGCTGGTTCTGCATAACATGCTGGTCCTTTGATGCTCTGTGCTTTCCTTGGGGGTCCCTGCAGCAATGCAAGGATGCTCTCAATACCTGTATAGTCAAATTCTTGAAAAGAACTGAAAGGAAGATTATAATGATCATTCTACACCTTCCTCACCACCCCAGTGCAGCAGTTAGCCACATCTCTCAGCTTCCAACAGGAGAGCTTCTTCCAAATAAGAACTACAGCTACAACTTCTTGATTGCATCACAATAAATTTGCTGCTAGAGAGCCAGAGAAAAGAAATAGGAGGAAAGGAGGCATTTAGGGTGCCCAAACCCTGCAAAGCCCTTTGTGAGCAAAGAGCAATTAGGCTAGACATGGACATGCTCATCTCCCCGGCTAGATATCTAGAGATATCTTTGCTGGCCAGACAGAGGGGAAGAGTTTCCTTGCTGGAAATTAGTTGCAGTCGAGTTGCTACACCAGCTCCAGCCAAAAGTAGCTAACCTGAAAACTGTTTGATCACATGATAATTTCCCATGAGGTCCCATCTAGACTGAACACGCTGTTTAGCCTTGTTTTGGTTTTATTTCTTTTGGATTTTGTATCTTGCCATGGTGATTTCAACCTTGAAATGTTGAGATACTGCTGATTATCTCTCAACAATCCAGACTGCTCAATATTGCTGTGATTTCAAGAATCCATTGCAGATTGTAAGAGCAGATATTCTACCTGCTTGTTGAATACACCAAACAAATCATTAGAAATTGCATTTTTTCTGTGGAGGCTGTTGCACAACAGACCCACAATACGCTTTTGAGTCTGATGTAATAATTTTAGCCAAATTCCCATTTAGCAAATTTGGTATTCAGTGAGTTAGCCAGGTGCAGATTTCTTTGTAAAATATGAACATTCCTATGGCATCTAAAGGTGCACACTAAAAAGCAATTATATTGCAATCTTGCTACTTTACTGTGCAGTTTTGTATGTATGCTAGTTTACTGATTTATATAGTTTATCTTACTGTGTTTGAGACTTTTTTAGCTATCTTTTCCAACTCAAATAAAGAAAACCCACATATTTACTGAAGCAAAAATAGAATCCACCTCAAGGAGGTTGCTGTTCTTTTTTTAGCTTAACACCTGGTATGTGGATTACATCTGTTTTCATAGTCACATATTCAGAGAAAAACACATTTCAACATTCCTTGGGCTGAGTTTCTGATGCTATCTTAGCATGAGATATTCTTCCATATACAGGTTTTTATGCATTTTTGACATATATTTCCTATTTGATTTTATTATTTGATTTGAGCAACAAATAAAAAATATTGCAAGATGAAAAAAACCTCCTTTAAAATAAAGTCATATGTTTTGGTAATAACTCTGTAACACATTCAGGTAAATTAGAATGTGAATGTCTGCAAAAATATTCCTAATTTTTTTAAAGACTGATATGCTTTGTAGACTTGGAGACACCTGGTTTTGTCATTCCATTCCAGTTAATGTATAATATGGTCACATGTCACATGAATATATTGAACAGAGACACAGGAATGTGATCTGGCAGTACCTTTCTGCCTTCTGTTGGTGAAGAAATTTTTACCATTCTTTCAGATTGTTTCATCAGCAGCAGTTCTATAATGAAAAATTATACATTTTAGGGGTTCTTTTTTTCAGTTATCTTAGAACATTCTTCCTCAGCTTCTCATTGCTTTGTTTATAACTTTCAAGCCAGAGCCACCACCAGTAGTCAAACCTTTTCTGTCCCTCCTGTTTGCACCAGTCTTGGCTATTATGACATTAATTTCTAGCACATAGCAAATTTTACATATGGGCTCAAATTGCCTGTTATCACACAGAGAAGTGTCCCTTTGACCCATTGGATTGTGGAATGGCAATCTGGCACAATTTGGTGCAGGTTTCAAGGGTATAAGAGCTCCTCATGGCTGAGTTAGGTGACGCTGAGGACTCCTTGATGGTCGCTGCCATGACAGACAGAGCAGCTATCCTGGAGTGCAAGACCTATCTTTAGTTAGAGGGTGTACTGGAAAGGAACTATCCAGGTAGAAAAAATTTAATTATTCTATATGTCTTTTAAGAAAGCAAACACCATAATTAAGACTATCTGAATAAATCACAGAAATTAACCACAGAATAGCCTGAGTTGGAAGGGACCCAGAAGGATAATTGAGCCCAGCTCTTAAGTGAATTGTCCATACAGGGACTGAACCCACAACCCTGCTGTTTTTTAGCACCATGCTCTGGACCAACTGAGCTAAAATGGAAGATGTTCCCTTGGAAAGCAATGCCATTGAAAACAATTTAAGGACCACAACTGTTGCTTTAATTTAATTTGAGGAGAACACAATACCTGGTAGCGTGAGGAAGGAACACTGAGACGGCTTACTCTGCATGGCACAAATATAAAAGATACATTTCCACCTTGGACTCGAGGCTCTGTGTTACCTAATCTTCTAACTTTACCTCTCTTCATGGAATTAATGTTCATGTCCCACAAGATTAGCATTATGACTCCAGCCCATCTGCCATCACCTCAGGTCCAATTTTTGATCTGAAAATGCAATTCACCTTTTTTTAAGCAATTATTTAATTAGCTAGTGATGACTAGGTTTTAGGATGCAAATGTAGGTCACATAGCAGAAAACAATATTAAAAAAAGGGCAATTCCTAGACTATGTTCCTAAACTTACAATTTGTCCAGAGCCTATCTGGCTGTGTCTGATCCATGGCCCACAAAAATGTAAGAAGGCTCACAGGATGGTGAGGAAGTGAAGGGAGTCGACCACATCCTTATCAGCATCGAACTCCAATTTATTGATCCAGTTTACACACTTTTATAGTAGTGTTAATTAAGTTCATACATATTGCAAAACCCGAGCTCATTATTGGCTACAGATTACACACCAACCCCTCCTTTTGTTGTCAATACCTCTGGTTTCTTGTTGAGACTAATACTTGTTTTTCTCATCCTGTTGTTGACTTGTTATTAACTGTTCTCAAGGCCTCCATGTTTTCCACCATGCTTTCTCATCACTACCCAAGGACAGGGTGTTTACTGTTGTTAAAGAACAAGCCTGAGAACTTGCTGCTTACAGCTGCCTTTTACTTTTTAACCAGCTGTATATGTCCATGGCCCCTCTATAAGCCATGTCTGAACAAAATTCTGCAACAGGATGGTGACAAGCCCATGAAGCTCAGACAGGGATGTAGCAAGTGATTATGGCTACAAAGAAAGCTGAACTCACCATAAAGAGGACTGGATGGTGGTCTTCTGTATAAATGGCTACATCCTTTGAGTGGATTTGCTCAGTTGGCCAGAGCATGGTGCCAAGGCTGTGTGCTCAACCCTCGTGTGGGCCATTCACTTCAGAGTTGGACTTGATGATCCTTGTGGGTTCCTTCCAACTCAGAATATTCTGTGATCTACTATATGAGTGCAGTGGATCAACTGGCTGTACTAGTTGTGTAAATCAACCAATAGTACCATCTGAGTGGATCAACAACTCTTCTGTCCCTTGGTTAATAAAAAGAGCAGAAATAGTCATGAAACTTTTAATAAAGTACCCAATAGAGAGCATGAGCAACACAAAGTATAAAAACTGAACAAACAAAAATTACTTTGATGAGAATAACAGATGTGATCTGGATTCTTGTCATATATATCTTGCCAGTAGCTGAGGATAGCAAGCATATTATTGAGAATTGTGTTAATACTGTGGTTCAACTATTTATTCCAGCTGTATACTCTGATTATTTGTACTTGTGTTGTGATTTAAGCATGTTGCTGTATCACCTTGCCAAATCAAATTTCCATGCAATATCAAAAGAGATTCAAATCAGTAAATTTGATGTTAAACTTTAAATCCTCAGTGTGTGGAGTAGCCAATACAAATTGGTTGGAATATTAGACTCTGGTGCTAATACAGGTTTTTCAGTTTTCCTGTAATACATGCTCCTGTTCTCTTACTTATGCCAGCAGTCCTCTAAATTTGTTCCAGTCAGAGATCATGCATGTTGAAAGATGATTGTGTTGTTTTCTGTGTTTTATTAATTTTTTTTTCTCCATCACTGCTCTGCTCTTTCTTTTTCATCCTTCTCTATTCTTTATTCTGGGGTCTGAGCTATTTCTCATTCTGCTTTTGCTTTGATTCATTTATACTTTTCATCCATCCACACTAGCCTGGCTCCTCATCCATTCTATGAAACTGAAGCTTTAGAAGTGCCACTTCAAGATAAATCAAAGTGTATAATTAGGCTGGAATCTTATCTCCTACCGTGGCCAGTGACCATAAATTCATATTTTGTTACACTGCAGAAATTCTAGTGAACCAAGATTCCTGAGTTAGAGATATCTCTGCATTTTTCAATGCAATCGACTTTTCTTCAAAGTATCAGCCATCCATTTAGTGAACTCTTGTCAACTTAACCACAACATGTAACAGGAAAGTGTTTCCTGAGTTTAGCTATACATTATATTTTTTATATTACTTCTAAATCTTGTATTTTTTTATCACCTTGTTCCTATACTGGAAGAGACATTGAACAGCTGTTCACAAGTCTGCTCTCTTTACAAAACTGAAGAGTACTGCTCTGTTTAATTTGTTTTTCTCAATTTCAGTTGTTTGCTTACCCTTCTTACTCTTTTGTTTTCTAAATCTGCTCCACCCTTTTTTGTCAGAGAGGTATTGGAATACACAGGATGCTCCAAGAACAGGTGGATATTTCCTTTGTACATTGATACTGTCATGTTTTCTGCTTTGCTATTTTACTTTCCGAGCAAAATGTAGTAGTCTGTTTTCCTTTTTTTTTTTTTCTGAAATGCTTTGAAGAGCATTTTTTAAGGCCAAGTAGTCAATTATCACTCAGCATGTATGCAGAGGCAATCACACTGCATACAATGTTAGAGTTATTTTTTCTCTCTGTCATTTTACATTGAATGTTATTTTACTCCTTCACTCTTCTGTACCAACCAGTCTCATAAAATCTTCCTGCACATTCATTTGCTGTCTTTAAAATCCAAAATATCAGCTATCAAACTCTGTCACTTTAATATGGAACTATATGGTGATGCAGAGTTCCACTTGCAGCTTCCTTATATTCTTAAAACTGACAATTGTTTCCAGTCTTTTAATTGTTATTCTGTTGTGTGAAGGATTGTTTCTTATCCTATCATAGGACATTTTTTTGAAGAGCATTTGGTGGCTAACCTTTTTGAATACCCTTTGCAAGTCCATATAGACTTTGTGAATTGTGTGTCTATCACCTCTAACTCTTTATA
Source organism: Ammodramus savannarum pratensis (assembly GCA_020466415.1). Taxonomy (NCBI): domain Eukaryota; kingdom Metazoa; phylum Chordata; class Aves; order Passeriformes; family Passerellidae; genus Ammodramus; species Ammodramus savannarum. The sequence goes on from JAHXMQ010000807.1 coordinate 61,819,000, forward strand.
TGTTTTTAGAGATAAATGGTACAAAATTGAACACTACAAAACTTTTTTGGATTTCTTCAGTGCCCAGTATCTACCTATGACTTCTCTAATTCCATCTTTTTGTCATGATTGCCAGTAATTTTACTGTGTAAGCAACAGATGCATCGGTCTGTACTTATTCAATCCCACTAATATCATCAAATGTATTTTGGTTTTCTGGCCATTTGAGCCTGGCTTACTTGCTACTTTACCCTACAGGCTTTAAAGAGTGAAAATTGTCTTGAGCCAGAATTTTGTAATCACTACCTTCTTTTTTTTCTTTGAATAGTCCATTTGCATTTCAATTTAAAATTTATTCTTCTATGACTTTCCCCATTCCATGGAAAAACACTCTGTAATGGCAACCTTCATTTCAGCTTCTAACCCCAATCACAAGCCCCAATGCCTATCACAAACTCCAGTCATAAGCCTCGTTATAAACCATATCCTAAGAAAAAATCTACCCATAGTTAAAGCCCTTATCCTAAACCAGAACCAAATCCCTAATTCCTAACAGCCAGACCCACATTCATGCTGTAACACCAAAGCCCTAAATCTAATCTTGTGGGTAGCATTAGAGTTAGGATTCAGTTTAAGTTTGTTTTTGTGTTAATGCTTCATGTCAAACTGAGGATTTAATTTATTGCTGAGGTGAAGGTCACAGAGTAGCCAAAGGATTTTGCCGGGTTTAGTTTTAGGGGTTGAAGTTATAATTATGGGTTTGGGCAGAGCAGAACTAGAGTTTGTGTTAGGATTAGTTTTAGAAGTTATGTCTGTGCTTGCAGACAACAATTTCGATTATGGTTTGGCTTTTTGTTCAGAGTCAGTGTTCCTCCAGCACTGCAAAGAGGGACATTTAAGGCTGACATTATGATTCACTGGCATTCAGATTTAAATACAGTTCTGATTGAGTTTGGCTTTAGCATTATGATAAGATTTAGGATTAGGGTTGTACTTAAAATTTGGAGTTTTTGTTTGAGTGTGGTTAATTTTAGGTTGATGGGTGGGATTAAGGCTAGGTTTAAAATTTGGGTTAGATTAGGGTTTTAGGTTTCTGTTTAGGGTTTTATATAATTTTAGGATTAGAGTAAGAGTTAAAGATCAGGGTTCCTATTTTGTTTTGTTTAGGCATTAGGGTTTATTATTAGTGATACTTTTAGGGGTATTTATGATTAGAGAGATTATGTATTTTTGCATTTTTTGGATTCCAAGAGTTTAATCAAGGCTATAATGAGCTGGAACTTTTCTGTTTCTGTATTGACATACATTTGGAGAAAAAAAACCCCAAAACAGTTAAAAATATTGTTATGGATAAGAAAGTCAGATATATGGAATTTGGTTTGAGCAAGATATTTTCTCAAGTATATGCCCAGGTGCTGTAAACATTTTTGTCTATATTTCCATTAGGGCCAGTTAATAAAAAGTTTCAGCAAAAGAACAATAACTTCTGGGAATACTGTTATTAAAGAGTGGATGGTATGATAAAACCTACATCAACTCAACTGGAAATGCAGCTGATGGCAAGGACCCAAGCAGACTATGTGTAGTTCAATCAAGATATTATCCAGCTTGAAGAAAGCTAAGTTAATCACATGAAATCCCTTCTGTCTTCAGGAGGAATACAACCAGATGACAGCAAAACTGAAATCATGGCCAACATAAACCATCAGCCACTAACATAATCAACAAGAACATAACATTTCTGGAGACACTTGTAAATTAAAAGAACATAGCATTTCTGGAGGTGCTTGAATTGATTAAAGTTTTGTTGTAGTACATATTTTTAGAAGTCTGGACTGCTTTACAGAATTGATTGTTTTGAAGCAATACATTTTGAAGAGTATTCATTAAAAAATGCAGCAATAAACACAGGTAACACTCTTAATTTGTCAGGACATATGTTCCCAGAAGCCTAGTCATTCAAACAATGGGATCCTGAAATGGGTTAGAAATATTACTACTGAAAGACCAAAGTCTTATTTCCTGTATATGCTGAGATTCCATGTCATCCAATTTATTACCAAGGAAGACTGGCCACTGGATTTGCAAGAGTTGGGGTTTTTTTCCCTCTTTGAGAATGTAAAAATGCATATTGCAAGAACGACATTTAGCAAATATTGTTGTGACCCTCTAAATCTCTAACAGCTCTACTGAGCTTGAGGCAAAATACAAAAAATGCTATCTGAACTGAACGTCACCTCACCTTCAGATTTGCAAGGCATGGAAATAGCACACCATGATATATGGAAAAAATGCTATCTGTAAGCCAAGAATAAAACTGGAGAATAAGCCACAGCTTTTGGTAATGTTAGGTTTTGCAGAAATATTCTTCTTCATGAAAAACCACATCTAAATTTTCCTGGCATGTGTAGTAAGACACATACATAAGAGAGAGCAGCCAGTGTGGTGTTATATGAACCTCTGGCATTGATGTAAATGCCTCCTGAGAATGCAGATTTTGCAACTGCCACAGGATGCTGATACCATCACATACTTGGTCTATCTACACACAGGTACTGAAGCAGTGTTGATGGCTTACTTGAAGCAGTGGATTATGACATCAGGTCCACACAGACCTCTTTGACCTCTCTACAAACAAATCAAATTGAAGTAAAGAAACTATAGGTTACCTAAGATATTTTTTCACAGTGAAGATTTAAGAATGAGCATGATTAATTCAGGTATTTACTATTTGTTAATTAACACTTAAATTTAATTCTGTTTTCTCACCAGGGAACCTTTCCTTGGAAGGGCTCTTTCATAGAGTGCAAAATCTTGCTTAGGGTCTGTAATGCTAAAATTTGTGTACAGGCTTTAGTAATTCTATGTCTCATAAGCAGTGTTCAGGTTCAGCTTAGTGGTCAGGATGCTGCTTTGTGATGCTGGTGTGACTGACACTGCAAATAAAAGAAAGCTCACTTTCAGATTTACTCCATATGATTAAAGGGAACACTCCCTCTTCTTTTATTCACTTCTGAACATTTCTGAAGCAAGTTGGTGTTTTCTCTCAGATGAATCTCAAACCTAATGTTTCCAGGAGATCAGGTTATCCTCTGCATTATTTCATTTTATAAAGAGTGATGTGGCTTTTTAAATTCATAATTTATAATACCATGTCTTTGTGGCATCTTGTAGTTTCTCTATGTTAAGCTGTGTGAAACACCACAGGAGTAATCTGTAGTCAGACATGTCATTTTAGTGAGTTGCACTTTTTAATGTATTGCTAAAAGAAAAACAAAAGCATCCATCAAATGCAGATAGGTGCAGTTGTAATTCATCTTTTCATCCTTTGGATAATGTGTTGTAGATTGCAAAAACTAATACTTGCCATGTTTCTGCCGACATGCTATCTTCCACCTCTTACTATATCAGTGATGTCATGTGTAGGTCACTTTATGATAATAATGCTTATGATTTGATTCTTTCCCAAATTTAAAAAAAAAAACAAACAACCAAAAAACAAAAAACAAAAAACAAACCAAAATAAGAACCACTTTATATTGATTTAAACCTGGGTTTATGTGTCAATAGAAAAAAAATCCACAGTGATTTTCCAAGTAGAGTGTCCCCCTAATTTATCAGAATTTCACATCCCAGGAAGTTTTTGTACCGCTGTGTAAGGTATATATCCTCTCCTATTTTAGCTGTATTTTTGCACAAACCTCATAATAATAAAAAAATATGAGCCCTAATGGCACTTTTCCAAGTCATCTGCCTAGTCAGATTTTCCTAGAAACTTTAGGACAAGTCCTCAAGGGATGACAGCCCATTGCACTGCAATTGTCCAAGATCGGTCACTACACCCATGGACAATTTTTTAAGCATATGTTTTCCTGCATTAGAATCTGTGAGTTCTTCTACCTGACTGAAATGTAATTTGCTGGTTTAATTCTATACTGAAGAAAGCATCTCCTTCCAGTTGTGTGTCCCATGTGAATGTCAAGATAATTTTAAAGTCATTTTCTTGGGTACACTTAATTAATCTTCTATTTTTACTGATTTCGATCAATGCTTTAATCAAAGCTTTAATGGTTTCAAGGGTTTTCTTGTTTTAGCTGGTTGATGTGAAAGAGAGTTGACAGCTTATGGTTCCAGTGCAGTGTCAGGTCAGAAGTTGGTACATATTCCATCTAATCCCACATCAGCCATGTGTTAACTTACTACTCGTAAAAGGGAATTTATTTCTAGATTATTAACCTGAAATGGGATATAAGCTGTATGGACTCAACACTCATTAACATGCACCGGAGCTCTTGGACTGCAAACTTGTTTGAGCAATCTGGCTTGAGAAGGAAAAAGGAAAAGAAAAGGGCACTTGTGCTCTATTTTTTATGATTTTCTCTTATATCTAGGGACCAGATATACTGCTAATTAACCCCTCAATAATAATTAGCATGATGGTAATCTCATGACCTTTTCTTTCCAAAGTGTCTGTATTTCTCTAAGGTAAGAAATTTCATATACAATGGTCAAATAACATTTAACACATTCTGATTTAACCTCCTGCCTGAGCTGCTTATAAATGGTACTTTAAGGCATTGTGATCCTATTTACACCTGAAACTTTATAAAGTCATCTGCCAGTGTGAAAGTTGTTTCTGAATTTCTGTTCTTTGCTTAGGATCAATGCTCCTTCATGTCTTATCCTTCTTACTATGTTGGGGTTTTTCCCGCACTAGCTTTTACAAAACTGTTATTAATTATATTATTGTTGTTATTATTAAAGACAGCAAAATAACTCATGCCAAATAAACCATCCAAGGATGATAACCTTTGTTTTCATTTTTTAATGCCGATATGGCTTATAAGTGCAAAATACATGGTTTATTATATTTTCATGGAATTCTTCTAAGTTGTTGTCTTAAAATGTTCAATTTTTTTGATGTGTAGACAATCACAAAGGTTCCACTCAAGATTTTCATTCTGCCTGCACAAGTTAAGCTTTCCAAAACATAAACAAGTAGCATGCAATGAAACACAGCTGTTAACAACTGTGTCTTTCAGAGAAAGCTATATGCTAAAGATTTAGAAATATTGGGAGTTCTTCAGTTATTTCTACTAGATTGATGAACCATCATTCAAATGAACAACTGGTTCAAACCATATTCATTCATTTTTACATTCACTTGTGGGAAAATTTAGCAATCCATGCTGCCTACAGATGTCTAAAGATGTAGATTCTTGAACAAACACAATATAATGCTTTTTATTTTAGATATATTTTCACCTTTTTTCACCATAAATATTCTCATCTAAAAGGTCAATAAATGTTCTAGCAAACATTTGGACTTAATGATATAAAATTAAAAGAATTAAATTTATAAATATTTTTGCTAATTGGTGATGTGATCACATCATGTGATTTGGTCTCTTCTTCCTGATTTGTGAAAAAGAGTGAACACTTTTTCTTTTTCTTACAAGCATTAAAATAATACTATAGAAACCAGTGGCAGGGCCAAAACTCTGTGGTATCTCCAGACTCCTTTTGGGTTGACCAAGCAAACACCCCGTGATTCCATAAGCTCTAGACACTTCATTTAGCATAAGGTAAATTGTCTCTGGCATTAAGTCTGCCTCCACTCACCGTGAAAGCTTCCCCGAGGATAAACTGAATGGCGAATGCTTTTTGACAGATAGAATTGGGCAAGATGAATCCCAGCTATCTCATGCCCCAAGATATTCACAACAGACATTTGTTTTATAAGTCTTTTGCAGCTTCACAGACTCTTCAGCAATCCCACCTGGTGCTGAATGTTAGAAAGAATTCTTTTTCTAACATAGAACTTACTTATCTATTTGCTATGGTTTAGCCTTCAGGCAGCTGAACACCACAGAGCCATCTGATCACTCTATCCCCCAGAGATGGGGGAGAATACGAAAACAGGTAAAACACCTGGGTTGAGATAAAGACAGTTTAGTAGGACAGAAAAGGAAAGAAAAATGTTAGTAATGATTAAAAGACAGTATACAAAACAGGTGATGCACATTGCAATTGCTCACCAACCACTGCACAGCGGGCCCCAGCCCTGGGACAGCTCTCCATACAACTCCCCCCACATGAACTGTTCAGCATGGTGCTTTATGGTGTGGAAGACTCCTTTGTCCAGTTGGGGTCAGCTGTCTCCAGCTGTGACCTCTCCCAGCTTCTTTTGCACTCCCAGCCTGCTCACTGGTACTCCAATATGAACATTTTCCTGGCTCAAGCCTTTACCAAGTACAACAAGAGCCCTGTTTACTGTTCTTGCAACTTGTACTTCTAAGTGTTTTAGGTACAGTAGCTTTCAGAGCCTTTCCTAATGGACCTTACCACGTATATGTGATGCTGTTAAATTGTATCTGAATGTTATTAAATTGTATTTTTTGCAGATTGTTTCTCCATTTCATCAAAATCAGCAGCTCCTCCCTTGATCTTGCAGGTCTCCCTAGTTTGGTGCTGTACTTTTACAGAGCAAAATGAAGCTACCTTCTTGGGCAGACTGAACAGAAATCACTGTTTGAAGAGGAAGAAATCTGTTCATCTCCCAGTTTTTCTAGAAGAAACAATTTTTAACTATTGTGTTCTTGCCTGATGAATTGGACGCTTAAGTTTCAAACTCTTTCACATCTTTCCAATAAAGACTGGCATCCATTACTTTTGTGTGATCTTTTGTTATGATTTTTCCAATAATTCTAATAAATGATGGCAGCAGAGGAAAACAAAGCTGATTTATGGAGCACTCTAAGACATGTTAACAAGGCTGAAGGGACAATAAATAAGTAAATTTTTTCAGATGGCAGGATGTTGGACTATGGCAGTTGGAGGCTTTTCAGACTCCCAAACATATCTGTTCAGGTAAGCAGAAGTTATGGCATCAGGTGGGGTTCTTGTTGACAAACATAAGTTCCAGAGGAATATTGACCACCAAATACATTCCTGAATTCTAGATTAACTGTAACAGGTGGAAAGAGCTGTGGGCTGCTATAGGTTGCAAATGAAAAGTCCTAGCTCAGCAGAAAATCCAATCATGAGAATAAAGACAGAATAAACATTGAAAGGTTAAAGCAACATAAAAATATTCTGTATATTGACAGCATGCATTCAGATTTTTCACTGTGGTAACATGATTGCCAAACAAAAGGGATCCAAGAGGAATAATGTGCCCAAGTAGAAACAGAAAGGTTGGAAAGCATAAAGTATTCACTTTTTCACAAATCAGGAAGAGAAGACCAATTCACCTGATGTGATCACATCACTGATTAGCAAAAAATATTTATCATTGTGGATCTTATAATTTTATACCATTGTTTAGACCAAAAGTTTACTAGAAATATTTATTGAACTTTTGGATGACAATATGCTTGGTGAAAAAAAATGTATCTAAAATATTGTTTATATCTCTTATGTTTGAGGGCATAAATACAAAGTACATTAAGAAGGAATTTCCCATCAGATAGTTTTTTCCAGGGCAACAAAGCATCCTTTTAAAAATGTATCAAAAATTAACAAAGAAGAGTCAACAAGACTCAGAAAATCTTTACAAATAAAAAGTTTCCATCAGCATTAATGAGTGTAAAGTACTGTAGTCTGGACTGGTAAATTATTACGCACAATTACCAAAGTGTTCACACTGTTATAAATCAAATTGCTGGAAGGCCCTATAGCAATGTCTTTCTTATCTCATATAAAAACACTGCAATCAGCCAGTATTTGTACAGGAACACTTGGAAGAAAAAATGAAGATACTCTGAGAGGTATTTGCAGAAGCACTGTGAGATCTGAGCCAAGTCCTGTGAAGGTGGGGCAGCACCCATCGCAGAACAAAGGAATCTGATAAGGTGAGGCAAACAGTGTCAGCCTGAAGCCTATGACTGGTTAGAGTTAGGAGTGCTCTATAGAAAGTGACTCACACCCAAACCCACCCACATCCTCAGACAAGATTAAGAGCTCACCAGCATTTCCATCACTAGTACCAGAGAGAAAAGGGAAATACAGAAGTCTTTGAAAAGGAGGAAAGAACATACACCAAATTACTGCTCACTCTGATAGTACAGAAGTCTACCATGGTTGTAGCAGTGTGTGTGTACACATCCTCTGGACAGCACATCTCTTGCTCCTTAAAGGATTTAGATTCCTCTACAGCTGTGGGTTGCTGTAGACATGAATCTTCATTTGAAATAATCACTGTCTGATTAATGCTCAGGAGATCACTGATCTGTATGGAACAAAGAGGAGATGCTCTTCCTCACTTTCATTCCAAGGGAAAAAGCTTCCACTTACCCTCCTCAGTGCAGGCAATGGAGACATGGCTCCTTGCAACTACTCCAGCAGTAACAGCAGCAGAGTTGTTGCTGGAAGCAACTGAAAAAAAAGACTTGAAATGGAGCCCCCCTACATAGCTAGTTCATTCTTCTGTTCTTTTTCTCTGTCCTTTTCCAGGAATAAATGTTTGGTTTCATTCGAGAAGAGATTTCCAGGCCTTTTTCAGCAAAGAGACTGGCAAACTAGAAGCTGTTGGAAGGCTGGAGAAGTCTGTTTAAATGCTGGAGGTTTTGTGCAAGGAAGGAAAGGGAACTTGTGTTGTCCCCTCTCATGCCACTAGTGATGGCAGCTGGGTACTCTGCAGTTATATACACAGTTCAATAGTGATTGGTCAGTTCCTGATGACTAGAATAGGCAAATCTACATTCAGTACTGTTCAATAATCCACAAGTTTAGTGCTAAAAGTGAAAGGAAACAAGAAACAAATCCCTTCATATTTGAGGTATCATGGCAGTTACAGTCTAATCTATTCTTGGTTAGCATAACATATTTATTAACAGGGTACATTTTTTATCTGGAAATTGAAAATGCAAAAATATAAACTCATCTCTGAGCCTTCAGTTTTCATCTACTCAATTGCATTATGTAATTTTGCATATTGTTTAAAAATGACAACCAACTCTAGCTGCTTTGATACTCTGCACCACATAGATGAGGATTTCAGCTCTGGTAACAGGCAAAGGAGTATGAATTGCTTGGGTTTGGTCAGAGGGGTTTAGAAGTGACTGATTCTTCCTTTAAATGTCAGAACACAAGTGACTGAAGTGCCCTCATAAATGCATAATAAATGGCTGTTAAAATTCACTCGGCCAACATTATTTACATTAGTGGAGGGGATAAAACTATCCTTTCTACTTTAGTATTTTGTTGACATTTTAGAACCTTTAGGGCTGTTTTATTCTGTGTGAACACTGCAAGATTTTCTGAGGTGTCTTTTTAATTAAAAAAAATCCCAGCATATGGCTTTAGCAGGAGCCAACCAAAATAATGTGCAAATGTGTTTATGTGTGGATGGCTGTCTTCCAAAGTTCAACAGTGGTAAATTGGCAGCATTTTCTGAAAAGATAAGATTTACTGTTTGGAACCAGGATGAAAGTTTCAGCTTGCATTCCTATTACTAGCTAAAAAAAGATCAGTTTGCTTTCCATTTGCTATTTTAGTAGTACTTTATTTATCTTTATTCCTTTGCTGCAACTATATAAGCATAGCGTAATGCTGTCTTCAACATCAACATTTAAAAGCTAAAGCTTGTGCAGAAATGAAAGCATTAGAGGATGAAAACTTCAAATATATGGGTCAGAAAAGTTGTATTGCTCCTATTGACACAAATGGTGCATGTTTAGCCTGTGGAAGAGCTGTGCAGTTTAGGTTTGCTGAAGGCTGTTGGTGATTCTGGACTGGATTTAGAAACCAATATGCACAGTCTTTGATGAAAAGTAGCCTCTGTCTCTCAAAAATCATGCTGTTATTTTGGTAACTGTTCCACTTGGTAATGCCTAATGCAAACTGCTGCACTATACAAATAATGAGGACATATTATGCCAGCAATTAGATTGTCTGCAAAATGGCCTGACTCCATTTGCATGTTAATGAAATGGCCCACAAAAAGCAAACACACCAGAAAATGAGACTTTATGTAAACTGTCTGATACTATGTGCTGGTTACAAACCTTAGAGCAAGACTGTTTTTTGAAATTGGCTAACAACTTTTACCAAGTCAAAGACTGCAAACAAGCATTGCAATGAAAACCAGAATATGTAAACATTTATAAATCAATCAGGCAACAAGAAATTATTTTTTAAAAATAAGCCAAGAATGTTAAATCTATAAAATTGATTTGACAAGAGTAAAGAATGCTTTGTTATCTTGTATGTATGTTGAAGGCAGGCTTCAGCTCTCTTATGAGCAAACAACTGTATCACTACAGGTGCTGCCCCACCCAGTGATTTTAGGTGGGTCTAATGACAGAAATGTTGTTTTTTTTCCCCATCAAATTTCTTTCCTTATGCATTAATAAATAGAAAATATATCAATCTCACCTTTCTAAGTGTCCTAGCCTAGGAAAACCTTCTTGTATGCATTAAAGAACAAAGGGATTTTCTAAAATGCTTCTCAGTTTTGTCAGTGATTTCTTGGAGGAAACTCCTGTCTTTGAGGACTCCTATCTCCAGGGCAAAGAACCTTTTAACGAAGCAAGAGACAGAGGCTTGAAATACCCAAAGCACCATAAAATGTATCTCTATCTTGCTTACCCTACATCCTAATGTTATGGTTGATATTACCAAATTAAGAATCGACCAATTAAGAATGGACTTTATGAAAGCTTGTGCAAAATGCAGCTCCCTCTCAAAGAGCTTACCCACATATGTACAGCGGCCTTGGATATAAACTTGAAAAGGGAACTATTTTAACAACATACCTGGAAAATTTAACATCAAAAAGCTAGAAAGTTTCTGAAGGATGATTCCCTATGTAGATTTCACAGCAAGAGTCTCTGGGTCTTGGAATAGGCTACCTGCTGGTTTTAAAGAGATTGTTGATTTTAAAAGCTCAAGAGGAAAAGTTCCTGAGCAGCCTGTCCTAGTGATTAAGCTGGCCCCACTTGGAGCAGAATGCTGTGCTGCAGAACTTCAGAGGTCCCTTCCAAGCCAAATTATTCCATGATTCCAGGATCCTTCCTGTTTGTGTGAGTATATGATCTAAATCTATAGACACGTTTTGCTGCTAATTTTAGAGCAGATGCCTTCCTCGCCAAGAGTTAGTCTGCAGCTGACTGCTGTTAGCTGAAACCTTTTTGTGACAATCACTGACTTTGGATTATGGCCTTGCAACAGAGAATGGATCTGCTCAAGGGAGGAACCAGCTGTTTTATATGTCTTTTTATACTCATTGAGCATGTGGCTGCATGCTTTATTTACTGAATCACATCCAAATCCCTCTCTGACAGAAATAATTAAGTTTTTTTTTTGGTGCACTTATTGCTATGATTTTCAAATACTTAATGAATTAATCTTTATAAGCTTTAAGTGATACCTTTATACTGTGACAGGGAATAGCAGTATTGCTTCACATTTTTAAAAATTCGAAGTGGTGAAGACAACAGGACAACTTGCATATTCACAGTATCTGCTCAAAGTCCTTACTGATGGATTTAGGCCTTGAGTACATTGTGCAACCTTAGGAATGATAGAATGATATAAACAAGCTTAGGAATGAATGCCATATCTAATCTCAGGATCTGCTCTGTAAGGCATATTTTTCTCTTTTTCAATAGGATACAGGGATGCTCTGAAATGGTTTCACTTAGAAGGGCTGTGACATTTCATTAATTACCTCATCTTTGAAATTGTTTTTGACCTTTTGTGAACCAGCACAAGAAGATCTGTGAGTGACATTCTGAAAGCTGCAGAAAATCCAATATATATCAAGTATCTAAAGTCGAATTATTTTGTTTCATGTTAAATTAACATTATTCATATTAGTGGGTCAAAAATTAAAAGAATAGAATGCTGCAAAAGGAAGACTATAATTTTTCACTCAATTTGTGAATATAAAAGTCTGAAATAATGTCACAAATCAAAGTGCATTTTTGAAATGCGATATTTTAAGCAGATGTGGTGTTCAAAGACATCAGTATATGATTACTCCCTTCTTTTTTAGCCAATATCACTGAGAAACAAAGGTATGGGAGAACCAGCCATTGTCGTGATAGTATGAAAAATTATATTTTAAGTTTAGCTAAGAGATTTATGCGAGGCGGAGATCAGTTCAAACTACCAAATTCTGCTTTAAACTGAAACCACCTTGCAACTTTGGAGAACTCAAAGATGTTTAGGAACATCTCTGGCACAAACCAATTTCTTCTAAAGACCACAGGCAAACAGAAAGGACTATGTTTCCCTCTTCACACATGCTTACACCTGTGTGCATCAACAGATGGTTTTGCCCTGCTTATTCCATCAGAGAGCACACTGGGGTTCCTCCTGCTGTGATTTGGGAGTGTATTCTGAAAACACACTGAATATGTGGGTGGGTGTGTCAGAAAAGCACAGAGGGTGCCTGTGGAAATGACTGAAATCAATGTCAAAAGTACGGATTTCCATGGAGTCTGATTTTGCAAATTCAGGGCAGACAGTTAAGTCTAAACACGTAAGAGAAGATGGAAGGATATGAGGAGAGGAAGCAGACCCAGGACTGTGCTCTTCAGTAGGTGGAGAGGACCAGAGTCCTCCAAATTCCTCCTGCTCCAACTCCAAAATCCAGATCTGCTTCCATGGCAGAGTTGGTTGCAATAGAAGCTTTCTGTTTTATCTAAAAAAAATAATACAATCTAGGGACTATTGACTGCAGATATTTCTTTTACAGCCTTAAGTTTTAGGTTAAAGTCATATCACAGTGCAGCCCAAGTGCTAATCCAAGGTTACTGGAAATGCAAGTGCCTTGATATTCTACACTTAATTTCAGTAACGGCTGAAAGTTGATTTGTCTTATCCCAGACATTATTGTAACTTCCCCACACTTGTGTTTTACTGAAAAAAGTGCAGAGAATTTCCAATTATCTTCTCAGCCATTTCGTGTCTTTCCCTGTCTTTTTGTGTTTTTTTGATCTGCTCCCTTTCACCAGGAAATGTTGGTTTATGTCCTAGGTAATAAAGTGTGGATGAAGAAAAATATTTCCTTAGTGTTTTCTCCACTAGCAGTCACTGCTGACTAGCAGAAGTTTCCATACATCACTCTTGCAGAAAGAGTGAAGAGTTACTTCAGCCACAGAGAGAAACAAGCATTGTTAACAAGGAAATAAGACAACTGGGAGTATTATGCCGAGGTAAATCATCCTGCTATACCAGTACTGAGGAATTGCAATTCAGCATCAAAAATAATAAGGATATTATTTCATCTAGTTTGCTTTGTTTTCCTCTTACACAGGGTGTTTTTATTTCTTTACAGTGTCTCAATCTGATCAAGAAAAAAGTATGATCTGCTTGGCTCTTAAAAAGAAAGAAAAAATAGGGATATTTCTTTGTTCTTTGCCATCTTAAGTGCATTATTTCTGTGCCTATGCTGCTGACAGTATTCAGCTTGGAGAGTTTTCACTGCCCCTCTGGACTGCTTATGTGGATTCGTTCATGTCTATATTGCTGCAAGCACTCTAGAAAGAAGTGCTTTATCCACATTACATTGCACCTGAAGGGATATCTCTCTCTGTACCACATGTCAAAGAGCTTTGTGCCTTCTCATGGAAGTGGTTTACCTGTTCATTACAGAGCATGCTCGCTGCTCGTTAGCTCCCTGTGTGGCATGGGGCTGCTCCAGCAGCCTCCCCACAGGGGTGCAGCCAGGCACTCTGTGTCTGCTGCCTACAGACAGCCAGGCTCCCTGCTGCATCATCTGTGGCTCTGCAGGCTGCCAGTATCTCTGATCCTTTGGTCACTGCTGCGTTTTGCCAGGCTGGTTTAGCACTTTTCCAGGCCTTTGGCAGAACTCACACTGTCTGCTATGGCACCTGGCAACTTGCTTGCAAGTCATATGGGCAAAACATCCAGGAGGGTGCAGCTAAAAATGCAGTGTGCCAGCCATGGTCAGCAGCATGAGTCTGGTGGGCTGCCTGAGCTGCTGGGGCCAGCAGCTTTCCCACAGTGTGGAGAGATTTGTGAGACAGACACCCGGTATCCACTGGTCTGCAGATGGGATAGGCTGGAAGAGCTGAGGATCACGCTGAGCTCCTCGGGAGGACCTGTCAGCTCCAGAGATGCTTTCATTCCAGTCAGACAGTTCATGGTAGCTAGCAACTCCTCCTTGGGACAGCCCTTGCTCAGAGTACTCTGACCAGAGGTTGTGCCCCATCCCTAAAACTCTCCTCTTTCCCCCTTGGTTGCAGGACAGTGTCTGCTGGCCTCAGCAGGTGAGCCTGTGAGTTATGGCCTCTCCCACCCTGAACACAGGGAGGGATGATTTTCAGGATGTCAGCTGGGTTTGGGTTTTTTGTGGATACATTCTTCTCCCTTAGTCTTGTTTACCTGTCCCTAGACCCGAAGTAATTGAACAACAGTGTCACCTTTATCTTATCTCAGGTTCCCTTAGGTGGCTTAACTCACAGATTGAAATTCCAGTCGGGTCAAGGAGGGGTGGGCTTGGGTGGTCACAGCTTCTTTCTCCAGTTTGGCCATAATGGGCAAAACTCCCTCATACAATGTTTAAGGCATTAACCATAACACTTCAGTCTCTGACAGCCCTGATATGCCCATACCCCCTGTGAGGCTTTGGACACAGTCCCACATGACACCCTGAGCCTCACACTGCTGAGCCCTGGGCTTTTTGGCCTGTTAGGGTCATGAGTATTTGGCCAGATGGATGCAGCCAGGGAGCTGTGGTCACTGGCTCCATGTCTGGGTGGAGGCTGGGATGAAGAGTGTCCCTCAGAGCTCTGCCTTGGAACTGGGCTCTTTAATGGCTCCCCCAATGACACAGAGAGTGGATGGAGCTCACCCTCCGCAGGGGTTTGTAGGGGACAGGAAACAGTGGAGCAGGGGATGAGGAGAAGGACAAAGCTCTCCACAGCAAATGCTGAGGAGAAGCTAGACATCAAGATCTCCTGAAGAGAAAAAATTCTGGCTTCATCTGGCACAACCTGTGCGAGAATTCCTTTCCTTACAGACCAGTTGCTGTGTCGTTTGGCCTTTCAGCTTTTGCATGTGCAGCCTGAAACTGTTGCTGCAGTTCAGCATGCAGCAGAGAAGAGAGACAAACATAAAAGTATTCCATTTGTGGTTATGTGCCTACAGGAGGCTGCTCACTCACTGACACAGCAGAAGACCATATAGGAGGTCCACCCAGCATGTAATACAACATTTTACATTACTTTACAAAAATGTACCATTTGCATTCTGGAAATCAAAGAGCACATAAAGAAAAAAATCCGACTATCAAACACGATGTGTCCTGGGCTTCACTTGCAGACCATTCAGGCTGATTGATCATTGTAAGAGTATGGGGAATGTGAGACCATATGCTTCATTAATTACCTGACTATTCATTATAAATAAAATAATAAATAGCAAGAAGAGTGATAAATTGAACACAGAGATACACAAATCTGACAGGTAGGTGATAACTGAGACAGTAACAAAAACCAGAACTGCTCAGACAGTTGATTGATCACTGGAAAAACTACTCAGGTGCAGTCTTAAAGTGGGTCAAGCTAAACCATTAGCAGATAAGCAGGTGGAAACAAGGCTGAGTATTATGAGATGCTTGAGTCCCTTTGATCTTTACAAAATCCTTATGGAAAGCCTAAAGGAAGGGCCAAAGGCTGAGAAATTATGTTCAGTGTGGATCTAAGAGGAATAAACTTGAGAAAATAGGGAAAAGGTACAAAAATAGGCTGTTTAAACAGTCTGCTGGTTAGTTAACTTGTCTGAGCCCTATTCCTGATCACCTCAATCTAGCCAATATTCTTACTAAATAATTTCCCTTAGCAAATTTTCTTGTATAAACTCACTGCCTATCCTGTGTGTGAATCCTGTAGGGTATATATGTCAGTATCTGGAGACCCTCATGTGCAAAAGAGTTCTGGGTGTCTGCAATTGCAGAAAGAGATATAGAAACCTCTGTCATCATCCCTTCAACTCCTCATGCACGGCTGGATGTAATCTAATGTCTAAGTACAGTTTTATTATGATTTGATTCTTATGTGGGGTAGAATTCCCTGGAGCAATACTGTAAGGGCAAATGAGCTGGCTGGCATTGACTGAGAGGTCTGTGCCAAGTGCAGTAAGATAGACTTGAGCAGTCACAACCCTAGCACTGTATGGTGGGTTTTCTAAAAAATCCTTTCCCCACAACTATCCCAAGTCTGGACCCCAAAGGAGCAGGTCAGTTCACTCCAAAGCAGGACTCAGAAGCAATCCAGCCATGTGGATAACTTGGAACCATGCATTTGCTTCCAGGCAGTAGTTCTTTTTTTTGCAATTGAAGGATACCAGCAATTAATTGAAATGCCAATTAAAAACAAGTGTTTAAATATTAGAAATAGTAAGAGATTGTAATTTTGATGTTGTAAAGGTTATTTACAAAGACAGCTGCAGTAATAAGTCAGAGTAATGCTGCATGACATTGACATGCATTTCACCTCATTTGTAATAGCTGCCATGAACAGGCCTGTTGAGGTAAATGGTGAATGCACCTTGGCATTTCCAGCTTCAAAAGCCACAGGGAAGGATTTATAACCACTGCAACTTTCTAACACTGCTCTGGAAGGAGGGGAAAAAAAGAATAGTTTAAATGACATCAAGATAGAAGTATTCTGTAAAGAGAAATAAAGTTATTAACCCATTCCGTTTTTTCAGAGGATGCAGCAGTCAAATAATGATCCTTTCATACAGTCTGTACTAGCACGTTATAACTCAGAGAAGCTGTTAAAAACATAACCTAGGACATATTCTGCACTTCAGAATTCTCCCTGACAACAACTATCACAAAATGTAACAGCTTAAACTAGCTTAGTGCCATTTCTCTCAGCTAATTTCAGTGCTATAAATACAGGCCTCTGCATAAAAAATTAATATCTTATTGTTTATGCCAAAAAAGTGTGCCAAATTCTATAAATAATCACTTGTACAAAAATATTTTATTTTTAAAAAGTCCTGTCTGCCCTTAAAGTCCAAACTGTGAGAAGAGATATTTTCTTTAACAGCATTATTGTGGTGTTATTTTTCTAGAATATGTATTATTTTTTTAAGGAAATTAGATGGTCAACCATTCCTTCAGAAGATACTCCTTGATCTTTAAAGGCTTGGTAACAAGGTGCCATTTCCAAATGTGCTTGGTAGAAATTTGTAGTGTCTTGCAGAATGGGGTAAAAGAATGGTCAGATCTTGAAGTAAGCTCCAGAAAGAAGGAAATCTGAACAGGAAGTCTCCTTGTCCGTCTCTCTGCATGCAATGTATTTCATCCAGCCATATCATAAAACTGTCATTAAAGAGAAGTCTCTGGAATATCTAGAATCATGCTGGTCTTCTAAAGACTTTAGGACAGTCAATACTGCAGCAGCTTTTTCAGAACAAGTCTTGGTAACTTGATGTAACTTGCCTTGCCAGGGTGTCACGAGTAAAACAAGCCTCCACTATGGGAAGTTCAATGAATTCATTTTACTTCCAAACAGGATAAATTTTAAATTTCTATCATTCCTTACTCCTGTTTTCTGCTGCTCCTTCCTTCTCACTCATTCCCTGTGGTCTACCTTGGTTATTCCACTGGCTCTAGTCCCTTCAGGTTGGACCTGCTCTAGCAAGGAGTGCCTCATTTTAAGGCACGGTCTCCAGCTCTGTCCTTTCAACTTGTCATCTTTCACATCTCTCCCCCTATATCTTCCTTTGTGTCCTTTCCTGCGGGTGGCCTCACGTCTCCAGTGTCACCTGACATTAGCAGGAACCCATTCTGTCTTTCCCACCTCTATCCCTTGAAAATATATTTGAGCAAGGGCACTGTGTTCTCCTTTGGCTGATGTTCTGGCATGCAGTGGAGTGGTGTTGGCTTTTGCCAAGCCAGTGGGAGCTGGCTGACTGGCACAGGGAGGTTCATCAGCTCCTTCTACTCAGGGCACCCCACAGCTCCAGCTGCACCAATGCTGCTGACTGTGCCCAGCACTGAGGGCAGGGAGCAGCAGGAGAAGGCTGCTCTGCCAGGCACAGGTAGCCAGGGGCACACACAAGAACAAAGCAAAGTCAAAGGGGCCTCACTGACAAGGGAGCAATCCCACAGACCTGAGCAAGGTGAGCAGGGCAGGTATGGTGACAGTCACTAAGTCCAGTCACAAGTCCAGGTCCCAGATAAGTTCATGATGAGTGAGAAATCAAATAAGGAAGTCAAGCCAGAAAAGTACATCTATGATCCAGGTCAGAGCCAGACACAGTAACCAGGGTATTCTTCAGGATTTCTTCCACCACAGAAGCTGTAGATGTAGATTACTTTTTCTCCTAAACATGGACAATTTGTGTTCTAGAGGCCATTAGTTTCTCTTTTATAAAATTACTTTAATTTTGTTGGAAGATGGATATTTGGTGATACTTGGAACTATGATGTCTCTGCAGAGCGGTGACTGTACACTCAGCTAGGCAGAAGCTTCATCTTGATATCATTGTAGAGCAGCACTGCATGCAAAACACGCTTCCCGGGAAGGTACCAGCACCCTAAGAAACTGCCTGACATCATAATCTCCTTTCATAGTACGTGCTGCCTGTCTTTTGTTGATAATAAATTCTCATTGTTGTTATTCTGGCTCAAATTCAAAGCAGTGATCTAGAAATGAAAGACTGTTGTCTCTTATCAGACCTAGGAGTCATTCCAGCTTCTATCACAGTAAAGATGGTGTTTAATAGCAATCATTAAATTTTGTAGATTTCTATAAACAACCTTAATGATTTCATTAGAATTCTCAGGACTAAAAGGTAGCATTCCCACTTCAAATTGTCACATTAAACATGCATGGTCTATTCCAACTAATTGAATTAATTTCCTGTAACAAGAGAAAACAAAAAGAAAAAAAAAAAGTATTTTAGACCTGAGTTTACTTATGCTGCTACTATTTTTACTCTTGATTTCAGAATTGAATGAACTCACAAATTTTTCTGACTGGACTTTTTCTTCTCCCTTGGCAAACAGTAAATTGCTAAAAATATTTTCTCCTGTCATGTCCCAGTCCTTCAGTAACTTTCAGCCAAGTTCACAGCGTATTTTTAAAAGGGAATTATTTTGGAAGAGCAGAGTAAAGAATTTTTCAAATATCTAACCTAAATTCACCTTCTTTCAGTTCGAAACCATTCCCCTTTGCCCAATGACTTTGTGTCCTTGTGAAAAAATCCCTCTCCAGCTTTCTTTTAGGTTCCCTTTAGGTACTGGAAGGTGCTCTGCCTGGAGCCTTGTCCTCCCCAGCTGTCTCAGCCTGTGTTCACAGGAGAGGTGTTCCAGCCCTCTGATCATCCCTGGATGCTCTCTAACAGGTCCATGTCCTTCTTAATCGTCTTCGTTTATTCACTAGTGATACTATTGAAATTCATTATGTTGCTTGCACGATGAAGTTGAATTATTCATCAAGGTGTGAGGAGTAAAGCCATGGTATTGCAAATTCATAAAGTTCCTGACTCTACCAGTTAATTTCTTAAAGTGGCCTTCAAATACAGGGTTGATAACCTTATAGTTATACTGTATAAATTAACTATTTTTTGGCAAACTAATGCAAATTTAGAAATAAATTTTCTGTGGAATAGAGAAGTCAAATGCATAAAAAAGCAGCAATTCAGCAGTGGATTATTTGAATTTAAAGTTAATTTTAATTTTAGTGTGTGCCCTGTATTTCAGGAAAATAAAACTGCAAGATTTTTTTCCATTCCTCAGAGCTTTCTTAAAACATGAATGGTATTTTAGACTTATAGTTTTAAATTAGACCCATTGTGAAACTATACTGCTAGATCCAAGAGGAAAATTAAGTTATATATATAAAATAATCAATAATAAATTGGACTGAATCTCTTGAGTCCAGACAATTAATTGCTGTAGCAAAATAAATCACAGTTTAATAACGTTGAAGTTATTAAATTTACATCAGTGAACAACATGCACATTTGTTGTTAGTCCCACAAGACCAAGATACACATAGCCCCAGTTGGTTGTAAAAAGAATCATTTATTTCACATTTTCCAAGACTTTAGGGGAGAGCATGAAATTAATAGCATTCATATCGTGCTAGGATATCTGAAGGTCCTATACAGCACCTTTAGTCCCCAAGTTATTTCCACTGCAGTTAGGATCTGATGTAGCTAAATGAGTGCTAATTTAGAGAGCCCCATGAAGCCACAATCAGACTTTGTCATTGCATTATCAGATTTGCTTCCTTTTTTCACTATACTACAGAACATGACTACTTGCATTGTCAACCTCTTTCAGTCTCTAGACTGTAACTGACAGACCTTGATCTCTGTAATACCTTTCCAAGAAAAAACACCTATCAATCTGCTTCTGGCCAAGACTGAAAACTGATGGTGCTAAATCCTTTTATGCAGGGTTCAGAAATGCAAAGCTGGCACACTGATAATTACTTACTGATGCTGACAGTCTTGGCACTGCTTGAGTTGCCTGCATCAGTTTACCTGGATTATTTACTCAGCTTCCCGTGCTGGCTTAAGTTTTATGTTTTTTGGGCCAGACATTGTCATTCCTTATACAGCTACCTGACCTCCAATCCACAGTTTCATTGCCAATACATGTTATCAGTGCTATATGCAAACATACCTTACAGCAGTTTAAATTGATCTCTAAAAGGGAGAAATATAAGTCCTGAGTCACCTGATCTGACTTTGAATTTAAGCCTGTTGCCATCTGGGATTTAAGCCAGATGACTCCAGAGGCCCTTTTCAATTTAAATTATGCTATGATCCTGTCATCTAGGGTGTTCTCAATTTTGCATTTACTTGCCCATAACTATACTTCCATAAATTAAATTCATTGCTGATAATAGCCTAGTATATTCATATCCCAGCAGCACAGTGACTGAAAAGTGTTGCTAAATGTGCATTACATCTCCATTAAATAAAATATGTGCTACTACCTTAGTGGAAATGTAAAACAGTAGAAAAAGTATCTCCCCTTCCAGTAAAACAAACTAATAAACAAACCTGCATTGGTTTAATTTCTCTGTACATATGAGTAACAGTAAAGCCATATATGAAATTTGGAGAACTCAGAAAGATTTCTTTCACAGAAAGACTATCATAGATAGAGTTGAAATACCATGTTGCTTCAATTTTCTTTTATACTGAATGGAGATAATTTACTTTTTTGTTATCAGTGTCTACATTAGCAATAGAGGTTGGTGAACACTGTACAATCTGACAGTAATGTCTTCCTGAATTTCTGCATATATTCACTTCTGCTGTGTTTGTAAATTGCCTTTCACACGTGGTTTCTATAAGCTCTTGTGGTGCTGTGCATAACATAGGGGACTCCTTGGAGACATCACAATGAAATTACAGCCAGCAGTACTTAAAGTACTTGACTTTATTTTAATCAATGTGACTGTTTAAAAAGAACCAGTTTCACAATCATGCGTCAATGTTGTTTTAGATATTTTAAATGACTCTTAAATTTCAGGTATTCTCCGGAGAAAATGTTTCACAGTTGTTGCATAAAGAAAAGTTGCCATGTGCTTCCAGGTGTTCAAAACAGGCACTAAAACTTTTCAAAGGTCGACCACCTGCAAATACTCTTCAAGTAGACTTATTATGTTGTCTCTTAAACATATTGTATGAACATTCATGTATATTCTGTTAATGGGTGGCGTGGTTTAACCCCAGCTGGCAGCTAAGCTCCACAGAGCTGCTCGCTCACTACCCTCCGATGGGATGGGGGAGAGAGTCAGATAAGTTCAAGTAAGAAAACTTGTGTTTTGAGACAAAGACAGTTTTACAGGGAAAGCAAAAGATGCACACTCAAGCAAAGCTGAACATGAATTCCCACTTCCCATGGACAGCAGGGTCTCAGCTGCCCCCAAGATAGCTTGGCTCTATCATGTGCAATGGTTACTTAGGGAGACAAACATCATCACTCCAAATATCCTGCATGCCATTTCTTCTTCCCCCCACTTTATAAACTGAGAACGATGACATATGGTATGGAATGCCTCTTTGGTCAGTGAGGGTCGACTTTCATGAGGGCACTGTGGAAAATTTAAGACAAAGCATTTTTTACAGGTTAATCTGACAATTTATAACTAAAACCAGAAGCAATTTCTAAACCAATCAGATTTTTCATCATGCACAGAGATTGCTTTTTCTATTATGTGGCAAAAGTAGTTTGAATCATTTTGTGATTAATTTCATAGAATCATAGAATATCTTGTATTAGAAGAGATCCGCAAGTCCACAGTCCAATTGCTGGCCCTGCACAGGACACCCCAAGAGCCACACCATGTGCTTGAGAGCATTGTCCAAACATTTCTTGAATTCTGTCAGGCTGGTGCTGTGACCGCTTTCCTGGGGTACCTGTTCCGGTACCCAACCAACCTCTGGGTGAAAAGCCTTTTTCTAATGTCCAGCATAAACCTCCCCTGACACAACTTCAGGCCATTCCCTCAGGTCCTGTCACTGGGCACCACAGAGAAGAGATCAGTGCCTGCTCCCCTCACAAGGAAGCTGTAGACTTCAATGGGGTCTCTCTCCTCCGTCTCTTCTTCTCCAGGCTGAACGAGCCAAGTGACCTCAGCTGCTTCTCATACAGCTTCCTGTCCAGGCCATTTTGTTTATTTTGCATTAATGCAATATTTTTCTAGTTGAGATCTCAAATTACCAAAGAAGCAGAAAGATTTTCAGAGTTGTGTGGAACTTCTGTGAAAGTCCTGTGCAGTGACTCATTTGGACAACAGAATCTTGATCTACTACGTCAGTGCCAAAGCTGCAGTCTCTTAAGTGTGTTCTCCAGGGAAATTCACTGCCCACAGAATGCAGAGAAGAAGTAGCAGTTTCACAAAACTAGAGTTATTCCTGACTCAGTAAGCTTCCCCCCTCACCCCGATTTGGCTTAGTAATTTGTTTCTAACATAGGCTGCAAAAAATAAATCTGTGTTTCCACTAAGAAAACAGAAAAAAATTATTTTATATATCTGTACATATATGTTTTTTGAAATTCAGTGATGCCACAAATTTTTTTTTTTTTTTTTTGGTGTGCAACAAAGGTGTCAAGAAAATAGCAGCAAAACTCTGAAGGAGATTCTGATTTTTGCCAAGATGCTGAAAAGACTTCCCAGGCTCATATTAACTTGCGGACACCTCACACTAAATACATTGTGTCCTTGAAGCTTCACATATAGTCTAGTAACATGATTTGAAGTGCTTACAATCTAAAAAGTTTTTAATTCCTCAAGCAATTGTTTCATATTTGTTCGTATTGGTTTTATCTTTATTTGCTACTCATACAGATGACTTTAGTTAGACATAAGTTATAAAAGACCCTGATTTTATAAAAGTAGTAAAGCAAAGCTTTGATACTGAATATAGGAAGAGTGTGATTTACTTTTGGCATAGTACTTGTGTATGACTAATTAAGAAGCTCTGTCATCAAGCTTTTGAAAAGCTGGGTTGGAGGGACTGTAGAATAATTTCCTTGGGTTGTGGTATAACAACTCAGTTTCAGAAGAAAGAGGGAAAACAGTGATTCATAGCAGAGGAGATCTGGCAGAAGACTATCTGGTATGATGTTTGAGATTTTGGGCAGGGTTAAAGAACAGTCATTGAAGGTTAATGCAATGTAAATATAGATGAAATGTGTGAATAAATTAAAATTAAGGTGAGGCTGTTAATGAGTTGCTTCCTGGACCTACATCCATGAAGCAAGCAATGCTTGCCTTTCATCCTGTGCTGCAGTTCCATAATTGTTTCATAAAATGAACTATTTTCATTGCTGAAATAAAATAAATTCAGATTCTGCCTGGTTTTCTGCAAGTACCTTCCCCCTGCAGGAATTTTAACAGCTTTTTGGGCAAAACCTGATGAACCATATGAATAAAAAAATAAACTATTAAAAAAATTATTAAACCTCACTGTCATAAAGCTGCCCTGCACTTTCTATGTCAGAAGCTGTCTTTATTTTAATGTGTTAGAAATAATCAGTTATTTTCCGTAGTTTTACAGTCAACTGTTAACATCACTTTTCTATCAATGTTGCTTTGCTAAAACAAATGAACCATCAGAGGCACCATTTAAAGTGTCCTCCATACTGAATATCAATATTTCAGCACCATATTTCAGATAAGGATGTAATTTTTAAAAACCTATCATATTTCAATTTAGCAGACTTTTTCTCACTGAAATATTTTTGGCAGCAACTGCTGATGTTTACACAACCTTACCCTGAAATCACCACCTCTGGGTAGATTGCCACACATCACAGTAAATTCCTGACTTCAGAAAAAGTTCAGATTTTAATGCTTCTCTAATCAATTTCAATTTTTTTTTATAACCAAGGATTGCTTTCTGCTGTCAATATGCAGAGGAGCCAGGCATCTAATTCTACAGAAGAATAGTCATGTAGGTTTTTTATGGATTTTTCTGTTTTTAAGTAATAAATTTCAAAGTACCTGTGAGATGAACATGAAATAGAATGGGATTTTTTTTTTTTTACAAGTATTTAGGCACAGGGAGTGCTCCCCAGGTCACTAGGTACTGGTATGTGTATCCAGATGAGAACAGAGAGCACAGAAAAGAAGCACATTTGGTTCTTGGCCGTGTCACCAAGGAGAATCACCAGATCCTCTGGGTAGATCAATAAATGCCAAAAAGCATAACTACTGATCCCAAGATGTCAACATTTGGAGCTGAAAGCTGAACTACTGATCCAAAGATGTCAACATTTGGAGCTGGAAGCTGAACTACTGATCCCAAGATGTCAACATTTGGAGCTGGAAGCTGAAGTGGGGTTCAGGCTGCCGTTCTTCAGCTCAGGGAAGGATGAACCAACAATGTTGACAGCCAGTCACTGGTGGAGATGGTGCGCCACTGCTCTGACAGCACTTTGACCAGAGCTAATCAGTTCTGTCATCTTACATGTCATTGTGAAGGCTGTGACAAAGCACTGAAAACACACAGTATGTTTATATAGGGATATATCCTGAACTTTAAACCCAAATGGACAAAATGGAGGAAAAATAGGGGAAATAAAAGAAGTTCGGAATAAGAATCAAGTTAAAGATTCCTCTGTGATTAAAAGAAATAAAGATTGATTTTCAACAACAGTGGAATCTTTACAGAAGAAAGAAACAGCTGAAGTCTGTATGCAGAGAGTGATTTAAAATGATTTAAAAGGAGACTAATTATAGAGCAGCAACAAATGGCCATACAGATATGATGTCATATGAGAGACAAGCAGAACTTCAGTATATGAGGTTATAATTGCTAAAGTGGTTAAGGCTTAGGGAAGGCTAAAGTGGTTAAGGCTCATGGAAGGCAAAATTTTGTGCCCAGAGAGGGCTCAGCCCATGGCTTCTCATTCAGCAAAAAGGGGCTTTGTCTTCTGTCCACAAACAGTAACAGTGACAAAATCCTGCAGAAATTCCCTGATCTGCTTTTTCTTTCTGTTTGTTTTCCTTATTTTAAGAAGTTAATTATCCAAACAAGGACCTTCCATTTTAGTCCATGACTGCTTAATTTCCTTAAAAGCCTGTAGGTGAGGTGTTTTGTCAGAAAGATTTCAGAAATCCATTTGACTTGTTTATCCTCCAGTTTGTTTAACGATTTAAAGAACAGCAGTGATTTCTTCTAGTTCTGCCTCACTTTAAAAAAAAAAAGCTGTGTTGACTTTTGTAAACTGAATAATATTTACCAGTGCTCACCATTTCTCTGCTTTAATAAATTTCCTGGTATTGGGTCCTTAGGGACATCAGGTTTACAGATCTATTGTACCCAGAGCTGCACTGGAAGCCTCTTTAGAAGTTGATGTCAGACTAAGACAATTTCAAGCAAGAGATACTATGCCAACCTTTATAGTTCTACTGTTGGCTCCATTCATTTTTTATAAATCTTGGATAAACACCATCTGGCTTTGGTAGTTTTGTTATTGTGTGTTTTATAAATTTATTTCTCGCCCGCTTTTACACTTTTTTTCCATTTTCAGCAAATGATCTGATTATTCACTCAGAAAAAAGAAAGGATCATGCATGGAAACTTTCCTAGATTCTGTCATAGAGAACTGATTTAATGCCTGTACAAGATCCTGATCTTTTTGGAGCCTCCTTTTCAGTGTTGTTCTCCAATTAGTCAGAGTTGTTTGCAACTAAGTTTTATGTTCCTAATATACTGTGAGAAAAAGTTATTATCTTTTATTCCTTCTGTTAACTGCTTCTCAAAGACTTTGTACTGTGATTTTGTATAAAGAGATTGTACCATCAGAACTTTTAATTTAAGGTAAATAGTTTAGGAAGCATTTTAAGCTAGAAAATGTACACTGAGTGCATCTAAAACTTAGTTGGTCAGAATCATTAGAAGGAAAAAACACTAAAATGTAGTTTCTTTTAAAAAAGGTGTTCATAAGTTATATGATGTTATTTAAATAAAAGCACACTGTGGACACTCACAATTCACAGCATCTGAGAGCAAACAATCCAATGGATATCTTCTCATTAGATTGACACCTAGATCATGACTTTGTCTTGATGCATCCTTGAGGAACATGGGAACAAAAAGGTCCCTGCCACCCTTGCCCACCCCTTCTGTGATTTGTGAAAAGATATTTATTCAGAAGAAAAGCAAAATAAAAGCATTTATTTGCTAAAATTGCAAGTATTAAAACACCCTGCCAACTGTGCTAAGGAATGTCTTGTGGGGGAAAAAAGAAAAGATGAGTCAAGTTATTTACCTGCTCCTGTGATGAATTCTAAACTGGTCAGCAAATGGGAACAAATAATTAATCATAGCAAAAAAAAAATCTCCCATGTAAAAAAAAATTTTTTTAATTGCTATACAAATGTTGAAAGTCAGATTATGTTTTAGACATCTCATGAATTTGCAGGAGATATTCAAATCCTATAATTTAATTTCAAATAGTTTAAATTTGGCTTCTTTAAATGCCAGACCTGCTTAAAGATCTTGGAAAAAAGTAAAGAGAGGAGGGATAAAAAGAAATGAATCAAATAGAAAATAATAAATGTGAAGGGAAAATTTATTTCTGCACATGAGGAAATAAAGGACGCGATATTGTTTATAATGCCCACCGATAAAATGTTGCTTGTGTATTACCGATGTTGGAAAACAAGAGGAAATTTCAAAAGAGAAAGAAAAATTATCTTTGTTAAACTCTTATCAAACATGGGCCAGTATGTTTATCACTTGAAACAGCTGCTCATTTAATATCTCTGGTATCATAGTAGTGCTAGGAGTGTATTAACAGTAGTTGTCACCAATAATTCCTTACCCTTATATGTTATATCCACTGAATTTCAAGTGCTTCTTAGAAGGAGGTCAAGACCATTATTTCTATGGTAAAGAAAAGAAAAGAAATATGCGGTGAAAAACTGATAATTTTTATGTTTTAAAGTCACAAAGACAGTAATTTATGTTATTGAACCAATTTTTGTCTTTAAGTGTTCAGATTTCCAATTTATATCTAGTATAATGCGCACACATTTGTGAATACATGCACACACTATTTAAAACATTATTTAATAAACCACAATGATCTCTGTCACAGGAAGATAAATCAGCTAGTGTTATGAGGTGAGCTGAATTACACGTTTTGCTAATAGTGAGCTCAAGGTCTCTGTATAACTCAAGAAGGCTTTAAATCCAAGTCCATACAAACAGAATGTAAACCAGTTTATTTAATTTTTAGGACAGAGAAAACTCAAAATTACTAAGTCAGGACAGAAAAGCAGGTTTGATAAATCAGTGTCCTCCTACTGCTGCTCCCTTAGAGGATTTGCCTTTACTCTTGTGTTTGGTTTCTGTTAAATCAGTGTCTTGATGGAAAGAGCAAATTCATGTGTATTCTTCTTCAGTCCTCATGGAGATGCTACTCATCTCATGGGTGTGCTTGCTCCTGCTCATCCTCTTCTCTTCAGTCCCTGCTCACCAAGTAAGCCTCCTCTTCAGACTTATTCTGAAGTGTCCACCTTTTCTTCTGAAGGTGAGAATAAAAGGTTATATTTTTTATTCCAGGGGGATCAAACACTCTTACTCTCCTTCTTCCAGAGTAAGAAGAACTTGCCACAGTCCTTTCTCTTCTTAGAAGAATATGTTTCATAATGAAGTTAAAAAACAAACAAAAAAACCCCCTGAAACATGTACTATACAATCTTTTAAATAACACTTAGAAAAATGAAGCTAATCTAATTAAAAAAAAGACACTCAGTCCCAGCAAGAATATATGGGATAGTTAATTAGGGTTTTAAATAATTTGAAACATTTTAAAATAAGGGGGCTTTTTTATTTCCTAAAGTGATTCTTATAAGGGTTTTTTTTGAGTTACTGAGGCATTTCCTTCATGGTGTTCTCATAATATTTTATTTTATGTTTTAGTTCAATTACTTGATGATTTTCAGCTTTCTGCAGCTGAATTCTTTCTATCTATCTATCTATCTATCTATCTATCTATCTATCTATCTATAATATATAGAGACCTACAGAGATACATGTCTTTTTCAGTTAAGATTCTACAGTTTAAAGAAAACTGGTGGTATGGAAAAGAGAAACCAGCAGCACTGCAGATAAAGAGAAGACAAAAATACACAGTATTAAATATTGGTATCCAGAGTAGAAACAGGCTATTCCTTCAGCACATCATGATGAAAGCCTAGATCCTAACAGGCACACTAACTTTGCGATTAACATAAAAATGCCTATTTTAACAACAGAAAATAACCAGAAATTTGTCTGTTGGTTAATTTACTGCCTATAAAATGTATTATTCATCACTACCCTGCAGAGCCAAAGCCAAGCAACAGCACAATATCAGCATGGTTGCAGTTAGCCCAAACATAATTTTCCTTCAAAGGCAAAATCCTCTGTGTGTTCTCAAAGTTGCATTTGGACTCTGGTTTTACTTTAGCCAGGCAACAAAACACTGACCGAGCGAAGGACAA
Organism: Ammodramus savannarum pratensis; assembly: GCA_020466415.1. Classification (NCBI taxonomy): domain Eukaryota; kingdom Metazoa; phylum Chordata; class Aves; order Passeriformes; family Passerellidae; genus Ammodramus; species Ammodramus savannarum. Next base: position 61,847,934 of record JAHXMQ010000807.1, read on the forward strand.
AAAAAAAGCTGCAGTACAATTCAAGTTTCCTGAAGACTCACTGTGAGTGATTAAAACACTACAGGCTGTTTTATCAAGAGATTCCACTCAGAACAAGTGTGAGATCTTTGCAATTGTTTAAGTTATATATTTTTGAGAAGAAGCTAAGTGGTACAGCAGGCTGGAATAGTGATGATAGGGGCAAATCCTCTGACACAAGATGATTGATTAGTGCAAGCAGGGAATAAAGAATGAGTGCATCATATCAGATGTAAAAGAACATATGTATTAAATAGAGTGGGGAAACAGCTGGTCCTTCAGCCTTCCTTTTATGCAAGGAAAAGGACCTGTTCTTAGAAATGTTCTGTCTAAGACCTGAACCTTTCCCTCTGCCTTTCCATATGTGAATTAAAACACTCAGTGCAACAGGAGTTGTGTGTATCTGGCCTCCTGTGTGTCTCACATTCAAACAGCATTCCTTGTAGGGTCTGATTCAGCTGAGGATATCTCACTAAGCAGATCTAGTTCACAACACACCTCTCTGAGACTCCTGCAGATGAATAGATCCAGATTTGTCACAGGCACTTCACACTTGCCCTCCCTTCTCCTTTCCAGATGAGACTGGCAATGCTCTTCATTGAAGAGAATAGAAATACATGTAGGAAATAAAGACTATGGAGACAAGAATTACCCCACCCTTAGAATTTCCTTTTATCTGCTCCAAGCTCAATTTTTCTCCCTCATACGAGACTGCTCCTAGAAATTAGTCAGTGGAGTTCAGTGGCAGCTGAGTCACAGCTTCATTTCACAACTGGAGGAGAAGAAAGTGGTATCAGCAGAGACCTCAGAATTCACTCCCTCACAGACATCTGGTCTGTCACCTTGAGGAGTGCAACCCAGGAAGTTCCACAGACTGCTATTCCACAATGAATACAAATTGACCCATATGTCCACAGTCAAGAGGTAATTTTTGTTGGAAAAGTGTTATGAGCAATCTCATAACATATAGCAATCTCCAGGCATAGCTGGACCCTGCAATACTAACTCCCACTTCTAAGACTCCCTTAACATTCCCAAAAGGAAGTTTCACATGCCTATGCAGAAAATACCCTCTCATTCCCTGCTCATTGGTGAACAGATTAGTCCTGAGCATTCAGGAGACAGAACTGGAGAGTCACTAAGGCTGGAAAAGACCTCCAAGAACACTGAGTCCAACTGTTAACCCATCACCTCTGTGCTCACCACTAAACCACATTCCCAGCTGTCACATACATGTGCCTTTTGAACACTTTCAGGAAAGGTGATTCCACCACTTCCCTGGGCAGCCTATTCCAATGCCTGACCATCCTCATTGAGAGATCAGTGATTACAGTGACATTTTGTGGCACCCACAGCACACCTCTTGTGCTCACAGTTGTGTATTTCAGAGGCAAGCAGAGCAATGCTTCTTTATCTCTCACCAGTGACAACAGGAAGCCTCAAATAAGATAAATACCAATATAAATACTGAGAAAAGATGCACAATTTGATCTTATTGGAGATGGTAGCACATGAGATACTCAGGAATTCAAATCACATATTTAATTTTTTTGTCTCCACCAATTCTGTTTTATCAAAAAATGTCTGAGTTTTATCAAAACACTGTTTTCAGAGATATAGAGACAGTCCTGGTTCCTTTTCTATCTATTAGGAGCTGCTGGCTATCCTTCAGTCTGCCACTGATGCATTTGGATATTTATTTAGGATTGCACAGCTGCTGAGTGAACAGTTTTAAACAACATGCATTAAAATTTCCAGGACATCCTTAAAGTTTTAAGTGGAATTTTTGATTCCTTCTGTGTTCATCTAAATCTAGTTTATAAACTATCTGAGTTATATATTTCTTGTTTCCCACCCAGCTGAGGCAAATATCAATTTCTCAAATAATTTCTCAATAGTGTTAATTAATTATTTTTGACTTCTTACAATATTACCCAACATTGTCACAGTTTTACAAACTGGTACTATTTTAACCCTCATCAGTCAATATTACCTTTTATTTTAATAATTTTGGAGATGGAGAAACAGTTATTCAATTGTTTGGATATATTTCCACCTCTAAAGAAAATGTTTGCAGTGATATGCTTATCAGAATGGGTGGAGGATAACTGAAAGTCCAGATTCTTGTTTTATTCCTTGTTATATGACAGCACTGGAAAACAAATGAGAAGCAGCTGGCAAAGACAAAGAAAACTTAGAAGAACTAGCATTACATGTTCTTATGAGATATTGTATGATTTGAGCCAAGGAAGCCTCTGTGACCTGCTACCTATGTATTAGTTTACACCAAATCTTGTATAAATATATGCAGATGGAAATCCCCTTAACATTGATTCAAAATACTAACTAAAGATGGAGCAAACTGCAGGTCACAAAAAATAGAAGACTCACATCAAATATGTTTGAAAATAGATATCAGAATTGCGACTCCAAATCTTCAGGATACACCAGCAAGCAGTATCAAAAATGGTAGCAGTGGACTTTGAATGCTTATAAATTAAAAACTTTACTTCTTTACTTACAAAATGAAAGTCTAAATGCTGTAGATAACACAGGAGGAAATAAGATATGCTTATTCCCCCCATTGTTTGAATACAAGTCAAACTCTTCCTCATTCATTATTCATCTGAATTTTCAACAGTTTTATGGGTAAACAGCTGATATTAACAACTTTCTTGAATTTTCTATTGATTTGCAGCATCATTGTTCTTGTCTTGAGTCTTGTTCTTCCATTCATGCGTAAAACCAGAAAATAATATAAATATAATTTTGTGCATTTTGAATGTTATCTTTTTTTTTGTCACATAGGAACAAACTACTCAATAAAACTGAGTGGGAAGTGGCTGAATGTAACCCCAGGCAACATATCTGAAAATGTCAGATGAATACATCAGTGTTTCACAGCAATATCCTGCTGTGAAGGTTTCCTCATGCTTCATTTAAACAGACAGTTTTGTTGCCATATAAAACACTAGGAATACTCAGACTTGACTTTTGCTTTAAACAGAGAATCTTTCCAAGGATTAGGGAAGAATTCTCATAAGAGCATCACAAAGAAGTACACAAAATACGTACACACATTATACATACATATACAAAATTGTATATATTTTTAGTGTTAACTGCACCATAATTTTGAGCCTGATATCTTTTTTGTAGAAGCGTTATCAGAAGCTTTCACTTGCCACGTCTTCCAGCCATACTGACATAGATGCAAATCAGATGACTGTGTGTACAAGATTTTAGGTTTATTTATGCGAACACATTGCAACATGTTGCTTATTTTCCTGCTGTTGACAGAAAATGGTAAAAAGCCACCCCAGACATCTTAGAAAACCAGGTAAATTCATGATTACCTTAAAGCCTCTTAGGAGTTCTATTTCTTTTTTTTAAATAATGTCTTGGGTTTAGCTGGGATAGAGTTAATTTTCTTCACAGCAGCTGATATAAGGCCATGTTTTGGATTTGTGCTGAAAACAGTGTTGTTAGCTCAGGGGAGTTTTAGCGATTGCTGAGCAGCCCTCACACAGAGCCAAGGCATTTTCTGCTCCTCATCCTGCTCCTCCAGTGAGGAGAATGAGGGTACAAAAGGAGCTGGGAAGGGCCACAGTGGGACAACTGACCATGGCTGATCAAGGGGACATTCTATACCCTATGGAATCATGCTTAGCTTATGAAGCTGGGCATAAAAGAAAGAAGGGGGAAACAGTGGAAGCAATAGTGTTTGTCTTCCCAAATCACAGTTAGATGTGATGGAACCCTGTCTGGGAGGGCTGAACACCTGCCTGCCCACAGAAAATAGTGAATGAATTATTTGTTTTGCTTTGCTTGTATGTGTGGTTTTTGCTTTTCCTTTTAAACTGCCTTTATATCAATACATTAATTCTGTCACTTTCATTCTTCCCATTTTAGCCCCCGTGCCACAGTGAAATAACATTAAAAGCTGCCATTTACCCCTTCTGCTACACAATTTCCAAATCGTGCAGACAGAAGGATTAATTTTTGTTTCCTAAACAGAGGAAGTGTGAGTCCTTAGTTTCTAAATTATGTAAAACACAGTGAAGTTTGGAGTGAGGTCTAGAAATGGTCACCTGCCTGTGATTTCACATAGAAAGCTTTTAATGTTGACTCTTTCCAATTAAAATAGAGCCCATAAGAGGAGATGCAACTGTGCACATCTTTACCTTTAAACAGGGCATAGCTTACTGCAAGTTGTGCAGCAAAATGAAGTAATTGTTGAGGCAATTGCTTTATGTTCTGTTATGTTTTGCACTTTGATTGGTGCCAAATGAACACTAATAGGAATTACCTAAAGCAAAGTAAGAGGAAGAACAAAAGGCGAGGAGCAAAGAAAGGAAATTCAGGAGTCTGGGTTTAGACTTCAGAATTCATTTATGTATCTTTCAGCCCTAAACACAAAACTCACTATTACCCAGCTGTTCATGGGGAACAAAATGAGCATAAGAATCATTGATGCAAAGACAGCCAATTCATGTGTAGTTGAATATTTCTGTACATTCCACATTTCTATGAGGAGTGAACCATTCTTATAAATCTCTCAAATAATGTGTCTTGGTAGCAAAGATCTTTACCACTTCAGTTGCTTTTGTTGGCAGAGCTGTCTGAAAAACAAGGCTTTTGATCCATAAGAAATTGGCTTTTTGTTTACTATACAGTAGTGGAAATTCCTATATCTGTATACAGTGAAACTGATTTCTGCAAGAAGGCCTTGTGGTAGGATGCAAAACTAAAAGAATCAACAAGCAGGGTTTGCCTTGTTTATAACATCTATGTTGTTTTAAACCTCTCTTCACATCTGAAGCTGGACTGGATCAAAGTCCACTGGAAAAATGTCCTCAGACCTCTGACTGGATTGAGGTCCTTTGACACGGAAGAAAAAAAGGACACCAGCAGTACAGACCCAAGGAGAGGTGGTACCAAATAGCAAGTGATTAATGATTTTGCTGTGCAGAATACCTAGGTAAGGGCCAAAGCTGTTGAGATTTGTACATAGCAAAAAGGTATTAGCCTCTTACTGTTAATGGATGTTTTGAATGGTACCTACCACAGTTCTTAGCTGTACCTCAGCAAAATCTGAAAATGAATATAGAGAAAAATTATAAAAAAGTCAAGATGCTGAAGAAGCAGCCTCAGAGGAATGATAAAGTGAAAGGATGCATTTTTTTTATGGGGCAATACTAAATCAGGCACAATACTTCTGTGGAAGATTGGCATTATGGAGTGAGAAGGTTAAGTCATGGTATTTCATGGGAGTGCAATAGAGATGTGATTATATGATATCTTAAATTACCACTAAACCTTAAACACAGGCAAGAAGCAAGCTGGCTGTGTAGTCTCCATACCTCCTGCAAGCTACAAATATGAACATCAGAAAAATTGTTCCCCACAGAAAAGTTCTGTATCTGCAGACAGTTGAGCACAATGTTTAAAAGACTTTCTAACCTCCTTTGTGCTTTAGACAGGAAACATATTCTACCTCTAGAGTTATTCTAAAGTTAAAACATCTGAATTGCTCTAGAGCACAAGGGCTTTGTCAATTCAGCCCCTCTTGCATCTCAGTTTGATATTGCTAAAGGAGAGAGTAGGCAGCAATCAAATTCCACACCTCTCTAGTACCCTTTGAGAGGAAGCAGTTGTGCTTCTAAACAGAGCTCTGCTGAGCAACAGGGAGTTTCCCATTAAATACTGTTGCAAATATATAATTGAATGGCTTTCAATGGCTGCTGCAAAAGCAGTCTATGCCTCCAGCTCATGGAATAAAACCTTAGAACAAAATAGTTTAATAAAATACATTGCTTCACTGTGATACTTCTAATTTTGTGTGTTCTACTGGGATTTCTTTTTAAAGTATGAAACTTTACATTTATTAGCTTTCCAGAATATTAGCAACAGTAATTACAAAATCCTTCTTAGGTTTGCATGTTATTCTGATTTTATGCATGGTGAACCTACAGAAAATACCTTTGCTTCCTTGGGCTTCAGCTGCTTTTGTATCCTAATGAAGACCCAGGGATAAAATAACAACTGAACATAAATATTTCATATTGAGTTACAGGGAACTTCTTAAAGTGTGCATTTTCTGAGAATTGTTTGTGCAATGCTTTTGTTCTGTATATAGACATTAGTATTAGACTTCTATGACTACACTGAAAATGTAAATTAATATTGACATTCTTTATAATTTTTTCTCTAGATAGGTGCCTAGAGCTACACTACTGCTTAAAAGGATAAAATTTAAAAAGGAAAAATTACGTCATTGTGCTCTTTTGAAGTAATCTACATATTTTGCCATTTCATATGTTTAATTCTGTGTTTTATTGACTAAACTGTAGGTAGTTCTATAATATTCTATATGAAAATATTTGTATGTATTCTGTGTGTTTGCTAGAAACTTAAGCCATTCACCTTGAGTAATGTTTAATAATATTTTATTCAATTCTACTCAAGAGATTACTAACAACAGCAGATATCTGACTAAGGTAATCCAATTTTTGAGTAGTTTCAACTAATTATTATAATAAATCTTGGTACATTTAAATTTGAAACACTATGAGGATACTCTAGGGTAGTCTTTTATGGTGTGCTAGAAGGTATTAATTGGTTATAGAAATTTCTGAAATTATTTAAGCCTTTATCAGAGATCTTATGCACTGTTTTGGGAATTGTATTATTTTGGAAGAGTGATTGCACTGGTCTAATTTACACTATCCTTTTCACTGTCATGTAGGTTTTCCACAGAACATATGTTCTATGTGTTAATTACTAGAAGTGGTTTTAAGGCTCTGATTAACTTCATTGACTTTATGTAATCCAATAACTGCCAGCGCTTATATGGCACTGCTAAAAATGACCTTGAGATTTAAATTCTTGGTACCATTCATTTACAAACCGAAGTCCATGGCACATCAATTTCATGAAGCAAAGTCTGGAGACAGATACACAGATGAGTAGGGACAGAGAACATAATAAAGCGAATAATTTTGAGAGTTAGATTTAAATAATCGCTGTGAAATTCAGTAGCATAAAGACCAGTTAGTTTATTTAGCAAAGCACACTGACTAATGAGAAAACAATTTTGTAGTGAATAGAAAGACTCACCAATGACTGAAAAAAAAAACCTATAGAACAATGAACACTAGGACCAAAAGTAGTTTGGAAATTGAAGGTTATATTGAGATAATTCTATTCATTTTATGAAGAAAGGTTTTTAATCAAAAGAAGCAACCCATGAGGCCTCTGCCTGGATATTTTTTATTTCAGAAAGAAACAAGTAATAAATACTTTGAGACAAAAGGGTCACAATTCTACTGTAACACTTCTATAGAGCATTCTACAGTATACTACTTGAAATCTTCCATATATTTATTCTGTGAGTAACAAACAAAACTCTTGAGCATTAGTCTACCTCCTCCCTGATCTCTGATACACCAATATATTTATATAACATATATCTGAACTTCAGAGAATAATAATGAGCCAACTGACCATGGTAAAAAAAGTGGTAAAGAAAAATTTCCTTTGATGCATCTTTTCCAGGAATATGCTGTCACATGAAAGTTTTCATTCCACTATGGCATAAATCAAAGTATTACAACCAACAGAGGGTGGTCAATAATACATAATTACAGAAAAAAGACAAATGTTTCAATTAGAAAAACTCAGCCTGGAGGCATTTTTAAAAGGTTCTTGGCATCAACTATTTGTGCAGAGATATAAATCCTGCAAGATCAGCCTGAATCAATATTGCAACATCAGGATCTACTCCTAGACTAATAGAATAACTTGGGTTGGAAAGGACCAGTCAATGTCATCTGGTCCAGGCCCCTGCAATGAGCAGGGACATCCTCAACTAGATCAGGTTACTCAGACCTCCATGCAGCCTGACCTTGAATATTCTTGGGGATGGAGAATCTGCCACCTCTCTGGGAAACATGTTCCAAGGTTTTACCACACTTGTGATAAAAGATTCTTTATTATTCCTAGTCTAAATCTATCATCTTTTTTTTTTTAAGCTTTACCCTATCACAACAGGTCCCACTAAAGCATATATCCTCGTTTTTCTGATAAGACCCTTTTAGATACTGAAGGGCCACAAGGAGGTCTCCCTTGAGACTTCTCCAGGATAAGCAACTCTTTTCTGAGTCTTTCCTCATAGAAAAGGATCTCCAGCCCTCTGCTCACCATCACGGCCCTCCTCCAGACTGTCTCCAGTTCTCCAGTCCCTGTCCTTCATATGCTGGGGGCTCCAGAGATGGGCACAGCACTGCCGGTGGGGTCTCAGCAGAGCAGAGCAGAGCAGAGGGGAAGAATCCCCCCTTGTCCCTGTTGGCCACACTGCTTTGGATGCAGCCCAGGACACAACAGTCTTTCTGGGCTGCAAATGCACACTGTCAGCTCATGTTGAGCTTCTCATTAACCTAGTCCTTCTTCTCAGGGCTACCCTCAATCCATTCTCCACCCAGTCTGTATTTAGTCTGTGCTTGGGATTGCTCTGACTCAGGTACAGGACTTGGCCTTGGACATGGGGGTAGCATGGGCCCACCTCTTAAGTTTGTCCAGGTCCCTCTGGATGGCATCCCTTCCATCAGGTGTGTCAGCTTGGTGTCACTTGGTCTTGCCAGCAAACTTGCTGAGGGTGCATCTATCTCACTGACTATGTGATTGATTAAGTAGGGCTGGTCCCCATATGGAACCCTGAAGGGCACTACTTGTCACTGACAACCCTCTGGACACTGAGCTGTTGACCACTAGTCTCTGGATCAAACCATCCAACTTAATTATTATGCATTGAACAGTCCATCCATCAAATCTAACACTCTCTAATCTGGGGAGAAAGATGATGTGACTGTGGCTGGGGATTGGGATGAAGGCTTTACAGAAGTTCAGATAAATGACACCTGTCACTCTTCTCTTGTCCACTGATGTAGTCACTCTGTCATAGAGGGACACCACGTTGGTCAGTCAGGAATTGCCCCTGGTTGAAGCCATACTGGCTGTCTCAAATCACATTCATGTGCCATAGCAAAAGTTCTGGGAGGATCTGTTCCATGACCTTCTCAGGCACAGAGGTGAGGCTGACAGCTGGGCAGCTCTCAGGGCCCTTTTCTCAGGTTGTAATGGGAATTACAGTCAATTAAAAGAATTGTTCAAAAATGAGACATTCACACAAAATATTTTTTTTTCTGTTAAAAAGAAAAAAAAAAGGAAAGTCCTTTTACAAAACTTTTCTAATGCATTTTAAAATTGTGGTAGTATCTAACATAATATTTTTGAAAAAATAGATCAATTTGGTGTTATTTGATATTGCAAAAGGCAAATTACCGGTTGAAGTCTACTGTGAAATATTTCTGAAACAAGCATGTAGCAAGCATGGGAAAAAGAAAGACAACCTGTCACCATGATATATAAGCAAAATTCATACAGGTGTACATGTGGTACATCATTTTCACATTTTAATTTGATAATGCCCTTAGTGCCCCATATTCTTGTTCTATTCATTGATTGTTATCATTATGTGCAATTCTATTTGGGGAATCCGCCATGACTCTTAGAATTATGACATGTGACACTGAGGATTTTGATAGGTTTAGTAACACAACTGACAGCTCATTTGCAGTTTCCAGATTAAAACGCTCAGTGTCAGTCCTTCAAAAATAAACATGCACAGGTGTTAATAACTGCACACAGACAGTGAGAATTTTATTGCAATATCTACTTTGCTAAGTACAGGGTAGCAAACTCAGGGTCTCATAATCATAAAACAGTGAGCAGTGAACCTCCTTACTAAAGGTGAAAAGAATGAAAAGGAAAAAGAGTGAAAACTTATATTCTAGTTCAGAAAATAGAGGTAGGGTGACATAAGCCATGCAACTTTGACTGTGAGTAGGTGTCTCTGCTATTGTGGAGCTTCTCCGTGAGCTGGAAGAGGGTTTAGGATGCCAGCATTCAGAGCACAGGACCCCAGTTTTTTGTCTATGGTCAATGCAACCGCTTGCTGTTTTCATTACCTGGCTTAGAGATTATCTCTTGATAATGGAAGAGTATGGAGAGTCATATACTATATATTGCCTGTTTGCTGTGTTATGTTATGTTTTGTCATGTCGTGTTGTGTTATATCTATCAGATGTCATGTTTTATATCATGCCATGCTCTATCTTGGATGCTTAGTGCACTCTTGACCCCAAATGCCTTAATTCAGCAGACTGTATATGTGCTGGCAATTACCAGGAATTACAAGCCAAGCAAACCCACAAAGAGAGGGCCCTTACATGCTGCCATAATGCTGGCAGAGCCACCAATATTACAGCAGTTTGCATCATCTGAGGAACTGCCCCTGTAAGCAGAAGTCATGCCCCATGAACCACTATGAACAAAGCACCTTTAACAGTAGCATATTGTACATACACTTTGTAAGATGCTTGCTGAGAAAAATGAGTTTCAACATGAATTCCTCTATACTGGTGTATTAAATGAAAGTGCTTACAGTATCAGTACCTCCTTATAAGGAGCTGTATTTTAAAAAGCCATTAACTGTTTATGAAGTAATGGTGCAACCATTTAAGGGCTACTTATCTCTTTCAGAGTAACATCTTTATGTACTAGTTTTACAGAGCTAATGGGTTAATTGCACTCATGTTGTAATTATGTTTTATATAACTCAGGTATGCAACAGCTGTTGACCTTTTTAGTGCCACCAAACCAGATAAGGCTGATATACCACAAGAAGAATAGTTCATGCTAAGCATTTTTAAAGTGGATAAATCATATTAATACCTCATTAGCCTTCAGTCTTCCATACACACTCATTAAATAAAAAAGCATGTTACCAAGATTGCTCAAGGTCAAGCAACAGCTACAAGAACATAAATGAACCCTTAAACGCATAAATAAATTTGAAGTGAATAAAAAAAGTTCTTATTAGTTCCTATTAGGAAACATTCCTGTTGGGATTTTGTTATCTTCCATTGGTGGTTTTCTATGCTACCGTATTGTGCTGGAACAGTAATTGCCTATGACATAGGCTTAATACCCCATCTCTGGGTTAAATAAATGCTGTTACATCCATTTTCCAGTATTTTTGGAAACAATAGCTGGTATAAGCGTGTCCTTTAGGTGAAGGAAACTTAAAGATGTTCTATATCAGGGGAAAGTTTATTCCACATCTAATTTTTACCCTCTATCTGCTGCCATAGCCAGCTGAAAACAGCTACATGTGTGTGTGCTGAGCTGAATGGATATTCAGTTGGAGCTCCACTGAATTAATTAAAAAAAATTTCAGAGTTCACTTCATGCAGCTTCATTAATAGAAGTCGCAGAAATGAAGATATGGAAATTTTTTTCCAAGAAATCGTCTAGACTTAACCCCATGCACTGAGGAAGGAGAAGACCATTCCTGACAGACACTGGTCTATCTCAAACCCTGGAGAACTCTTACCCTGTTTTTCCCTATGTTTTCTGTTTCAATCCTCTACAATCCAACAGTAGAAGAGCTTTTCCCATCACCCCATAACAAGTCTTTTTGTAGATTAAGTTCATTTTTCCAGTCATGCCTTTATGGTGGTCACAACTAGCAATTTCTTTCTCTCTCTCTCCTGGTGGCTTGTATTTTTTAAAGAAATCCTAATTCATTCAAATTTAAGACTAGACAGAGAAAGCTCAGTAGACAATTTGCAATTTACATAAACCCAAGCTGAACTTAGAGCCAGCGGGACATAGCATCAACTGGACTCAAAACTGAACACAGCTTCAACAAAGATATTTAAGCTGAAGGAAGGAGAAGAACAGAGTGAAGTCCTTACCACCGCAGTGCCTCCTGCTGGTGCTGTGTACTGACCTCTGGGCTGTGCCTCCTAACTGCGGACTGCGTTCTTGCTCTGGGTTTCTGTGAGCATGGTTTGGGCACTAATGGTCAAGGCAACAACCGCCCTAGAAAATAAGTAGGAGTGCTGAAAGGCCCTTTGCCTCAAACACTTAGATGTAGTTTATATTTTTAAGTTAAAGTGATTAAAATAAGAAAATCTGGTAGCACTAGTTTGTTTGTTATCAGGCACTTTTTTTCCTTTATCTTGGATATTACACCTTGGTACACACAGACCTCTGGGGAATGCATGGATTCTAGATGTCTCCTGAGTGTCACAGGAGCAAGGTGAGTGAAGAAAACTCCAGGGAGGAGAAGGTAGACAGCTAGAACTCAGTGAAATCTTTTTCAGCCAAAACTCATTGATTTTAACCCTCTCTTATGCATCTGCAATTTCTCTCTCATTTGTTTCCAAGCCTTTATCTTCTACAACAAAACAGGATTCTACTGAGACATTTCCTTACTTCTTTTTAATAAAAAGACAATCAATACAGCAGTTCTATTTCATGTACCAAGTAAGACAGCGTCCTAGGGAGAAATGCTATGTGAACATGCAATCAGGGATTGTATTGCAAATCATATGTAGAAGAAAATATAAGACAATGTCAAATAAAGAGTGTTCGTACCTTTGGTTTCATACTTTCTAAATTTCGTATATAATTTCTTGTGTTTAAGCACTGGAGGTGCTAGGAAACTTCACTTGCAGGTAGGGGTAGTTCTTTTCAATCCCTATATGACCAGTAACAAACAAATCTTGGTGTTACATAAGTCAGGTCATGGATCTTTTAAACTTACACATGCAAATGTCCATAGCTAATTGCACTAAAAAGCAAACTCCCCAGGACAAAGCTGTCCACATGAGCAAAGTCTCTACATTTCCTGGGAAAAATGCAGTTGAACTGTAGGAAGGTGTTTTATGAATATCTGACGAGTAACAGGGTAGTTCTGTTACATTAACCAAAAACTAAGAATAAATCTACGAAAAAAGAGAAAGATGAAAAGGACATGAGAGTACTTTCTATTGGTAGGAATTTTTAAATAGAAGTGCACATCAAACTTGTGGGCATTTATTCTGTGTGAATGTTTGTTGAAAATGGTCATTGGAAAGTTTGGCTTTACAAATATTGTGTTTAGCAAATTGAGAAAGTTACATTTTTCTGTATCTCTCCAGTAAACAGCTGGGGAAATACCAGAGCTTTATGGTACTCCAGGGCAATAAAATTAAAAAATAGTAGTGATTATTCACCTTCACATTTGTTTTTCATGTTTCCTTAGCTCAGTTCCTAGAAGGTTCTAAGCAGAGGTTGATTTTGGACTAAAAGAAATCACCCAGATTTCCCTGAGGAGCTAGTACAAAAATGTAAAGGACATAATGCACTGCTTTGAAGTGGTTGTGAAGATGTCAATGCCATCAGGTCTAGCATGAGCAGTGACACACTAATGTTCCGTCTGATCATCCAGGTGTTTTCCTGATAGACAGGTAAAGTTTCTGCTCTACTCATCTTGACTGTGGAAATGTTTTTGACATGTGTGTCATGGTCAGAACAAGAGATTTGTTTGTTATCATGCTTTACCTGCAGGATAGCAGCGGGGCTGTCCCAAAAGTAACCTCAGAGAAAACCAATAACATGATTTGATTTTTTTTAACCCTTTTCCATTTTTTCTGATCCTCCTTTTCTCTGCTCTTTTATCATCCTTTCCCCACTACAGCTTCCTCCCAAATAAACAACCCACTCTTGATTACTTCTTTCCCATTGAGCCTGATCTTGCTACACCAAAATTTTGTATTTCTGATACTTTTAACTTGAATGCAGGTAAATTCTATTACTAATATGCATATTACATTGCTATTGTCTGCCCACACTAAGGCTTCGTTCCCCAAAAGGTCTCTAATATTCCCCTTCCATGATATGCAGTCTGGCCATTTTTCTCAATTGACTTTCCTTGGCAACCTGTGAAGTCCAGTCATCTTTCACAGTGTTTTATCTGACTTTTGGCAGATTTTTATACTGTTATCTGTCACATCCAATGGGTTCTAATATCATATGCACTAGTCTTCCTTTTTTTGTGGGTTAAATTCAGCAAGCTGATCATTTGCAACTGTTCACAATTAATTTAGGATTTAAGTAGTCTTATACTCAGGTGAACAGACAACTAAGTTACTTTGTTGGAATTATCAGGTAGAATGAAGATATAGTTAATTGTCCTATGTTTATTAGCAGAGAAGAAGCCACTAGACTAGATGCCAGCAAGGAATGCTGCCTGCACTACTCGTAATAATGGACACAGGGCAAGGGCCTGGTTTGGTGTGGTGTGGACAACAAACACTTGCAGACTGTTTGAAAGGTGACTGATGGAAAACTTAGAGCATATCTTAGCAGAGTTTTGAAAACCTGAGTAACTATTTTTTTTCTCATGGATGGAAGAAAAATAATTTTGAAATATCCTCTTTTGTACATAAACAGGACTGCAACTAGCCATTTGTGGTGTCTCTATTAACAATGCACTAGTGTGATGTTCATGTATTTTCAGGATAAAGGTAGATGGGGCTCGCCCACAGTGAAGAGTGCCGTGACACTTTAGAAGAAGATCCTAGTGGTAATAAAAATAATAAAAACAGGTCATAAACTTGGACTTTGATTTGTGCCAATATTTTTTCATTAGAAATGCAGAAACCAGCTTCCAATCAGCAATGTTCAGCACAAACAAATTCTAATTAATCCTGTACCAGGGTACCAGCAGGGGCTTGGAAGAGCCATGGAAGATGGCTCTGATCACCAGAAAGAGGCACATGATGGACACAATGTCTTCTCTTTGGGGGGTAATCAGACAACACATTGTCCTGGACTTCCACTGTAAAGTGGAATGGTGTTTTCCTTTTGCCATTGTTTAATGTTGGTGCCACTGAAAAATAATCAGTGCTGTGGAAATTTGTCATTCTTTGAGGGTCTGGATGGCTTCTTCGTAGAGCAGTGAATTTAGTTAGGAGATGGTTTTTGTGCAAGGATGAAAGAAGGAAAGGGGAAGAAGAACGCAGATTTGCAGCTGATGCTGCAAACGATGGAAAAACTCAATAGGTCAGGCCACATTGAACCATAAGGCTTTCCATTTCTTTCCCTTTGTGAAACACAGGTCACAGCTGGCATGCTAAGTCTTTTAGGTCCTGTTATGTAGATTGGGGTGTTTAAGGAAATAAAGTTGGAGAGATTTGGAAAGAAGCACTAATTTTAGCACAAAGGTTAAAGTTGTATTAAGGGGAAGAATCTTCCTCTAACCATTTTGCAGAATTTAAGGGCCTTTCCTAAGAACCCTCAAGCTTCTGAATATTTTCTAGAGGTTTTTTCACATTCCTTATGATGTTAAGGAGATCTGTCACTGCTTCAAATGTAAAATCTGTAAGAGTCCTGGAAAAAAAACCCAAGATGTTAAGTGGTACTGGGGTAGGCGGCTTCAGTCAATTTCTAGTTAAGCAGATGTAAACTTTCGCTGTGAGAACAGCATGTTAAAAACCTAATGAACTACATCAGTAATAGATAAAACCAGGATGTTCTGCCAGCACTCACACCCTTGGGATGCAGCAATAAATGAACAGAATTTGCCCATGATTATGTTCTGCTTTATACTTCATATGACATGGCAATAAACCTTGAGCTCCAGGAACATGCTAAAAACAGTGAGTCAATATTGTGGCTGCTACTAGATTCAAATTCCTGACATGGTATTTCCTTGATAAGGTCATATCACTGATTCTTAATATTTGCTTTAATGTTCATGTGGTCTAGAACTATGCTAGAGGGGGCACCAAAGTAGAAAACAGACTGACCACAGATAATAAAAACATTGGTAATTTTTCTATATGCTAGCAGTCTGGGGAAAGTTAGGTGTGATGAATTTATGAGATTCTGAGAATTACCTGGGAAACCAAGTGTATTGTTCAAACAGGATAAGAGAAGGCTTAATGCAGAAGGTGACTTATGATGGAAATCAACATCATGTCAAATCACCAACACTGTTACAAGACAATTGCAGGCATGATGGAGAAAGGAATTGGATATTGACTGCTCACTGAATTTTATGCCAACAGCTTTACAGTTTTCATTTGTGATCAGATTTTCCTTTTTGAAGGTAAACACAGTCAGAATCAAGAATTAGCTAGTCATGTCAAAAAGGGCAACAGGATTCTGTATCTCTTTAAGGAAGAAGGAATGAAATAGCAACCAGCTGCTTCCCAATACAAATACCTTTATCAAGAAGTTAGTTCCTCAATTGATTGTCTTTATTTTCTTTTTTACTCCTCTCTTGGAGCTCAGTGGGACTGGAAATGTTTCTTTCTTACACTTTTCAAAATGCCAGTTAACCTTCTATGATTACGCAATACAAATAAATACTTGGATAATTTTTCATATGTTTGGATGAAGATAAGGTAAAATAATGTCACCATGAAAATTATTTGGCACTGGTAAATATTAACCACAGAAGCTGTGGAATCTCCATTCTTGAGGATCTTCAACATCTATTTGAGGTCCTGAGCAAACAGATATAGCTTTGAATTTAGACATTCTTTTAGAAGGAGCTTGAACTAGAGATGTCCAGTGACCTTCCATGGTAAATCTTTCCACGATTGTCTGATTCCAGGTATAAACTGGTAAGTGAAAGCATAAGTTACCTTTAGTTGAGAAACAGTTTCTGTTGTTAGCATTGTGTCCTACTTTTGAAGCTATTGTAAATCCACTCTGAGTATTTGAGGATCCCTATATGAAGGACATAAAACAGTCTTTGATATATACAGAAAAAGAAGATCTATAGCCCCTGGAAAGCATGACTTCTCTGTAACAAGTTGTTAGCTAGGTTTTCTAAAGTATAGTTTCCAGTTCAAGACTGTAATTTCAGCATCTGAGATAGCAAAGAAATTCTCCATCAGATTTCAGAACAACCCAAAGTCTGCAATCCTTCTTAGCACACTAATATCTAGAGTTCCACTGCTGACAGTGTAATTGTCCTATAGCTCAAGATCTGGTCATTCTTATTGCTGCTATAATGTTCTTGGTGCTAATGGAAAGGTAACACTGTGACAAAACAAATTATATCACTGCATACAGAAAAGACTTTAAAATACTAAATTAAAGGAAATTTTCACTGTTAACACATTCAGTAAGTTAAAGTCATTGCTCAGTCACCTACCAGCAGAAAAGAGCAAGTACAGTTTGTCAAGAGTTTGTTATGGATCCCTGAGCTCAGTGTAAATTCAACCAGCCTGTGCTGACTCTAATTGACTGGAGTGGGCAATTAAAAGTAATAAAAAATAAGCAATTAGAAATTATTTGCTAACAATTCATCACTTCCCCTCCCAAAACTGAAGGCCCAGAGATTGGTGAGAATTATTAATTAGTGATCCATTTTATTTTATTTCTGGAGATGCTATCCTGAAGGATTTGTCAGCAGAGAAAGCATATGCAGCATTCTCCTCTTGGCAGAGGCAGGGCAGATAAGTGTAACACAATTTTGACTCAGCCATTAAACTGTAATTAGTAGAATCCTCTTTCTACTTTTCATCTAATATAGTTGATAGTTGGGAAATAAAGTCTGAAAATAGAACTGATTACTCTGGAAATAAAGTAATTATGAAAATATATTATAGCAAGGAATCCCTTTTGGTGTCAGGCTCACTCACTTTCACTGCCTGTGTTTGCAAGTCAGAAAGTTATTCTCAAGAGGTCACCTCAAGAAGACAATAACAACATTCAGAATGAGTTTTCTACACCCTGAGCAAATTAAGGACTAATATGAAGTGCCTTTCCACTACATGCAGCTAATGAAAGAAAAGGAAGTTTTCAGACACACTGGTGAGGAGAGTCACAAAAGCTAAATCATGCCAGACTAACTTAATCATCCTCTACAACAAAAAAATATCTTCATCAACACAGGAAGAGCAGTGGATGTTGTTTACCTGTATTTGAGAAAAGCATTCAAGATTGATTCCTACAGGAGTCTCATGGAGAAACTGGCAAGATACAAATTGGCTGGGTGGCCTGTGAGATAGGTAGGAAATGGGCTCACAGGTCATACTCAGAGAGTGGTAATCAATGGGTTTACTCAGGCTGGCAGCCTGTTACAATGAGGTCTCACAGGGATCAATACTGGATCCCACACTGTGTCTTGTATCTCTGTGGCACCCACAAACCTCTGGTTGATAAACCAGTTCACAAGTAACATCAAGAAGTATTGCTGTTACATTAAACTGAGCAGAAATTGTCTCCCAAAAGAATACCAAGTGTTTTTGAGAGTAAGTATTCTTGTGAGGTAGGTATTTCTACAGATTTCTTTATAAACATAGCCCTTTTTTGTCACTTCATTTCCCTATCAAAATATAGAATTTTCCTAGCAGCAGTCTCGACATGTAAAAGGAGAATGAATTGACTGTTATCTGCTTTTTGAATCTAGGTTGAACAGCTTTGCATGTTTGAATTCTGATTAGTATTTTTGGAGCAATGTTTTATGCCACCAGAAATTAAGCTCTATAAATGGCACACTATTCAGTGAAAAAGAGCTTTCAAATTCTTTGTATAATATTTAATATTTCTGCTTTACTAGGGGCACTTTGTAGTTTCCCAGCATGTGATTTTGGGAGTGTAGGATATTAAATTAAGCAGCATTCTCAACCAAAATGAAGAGATCCTAGGAGACATGTTTGCCATGTAAATGAAGGGAGCAAAGATTCATAACAGTTAGGGTATCAGACATTAAGTTGTCTAACATTAAAAGTAACTGATAAGAAAAAAAATGCTCATATGCAAAAATATAAGAATTCCTGTTGAGGGCAGAACACAGACTCAGTGGGTTTTGTCCCTTGAGAGAGAGGTTGAGGCTGATACTCTAAATGAAAGTGAACTCCTGGGTAATACAGCAACCTATTGTGAGATGATAGACTGCAGTAAAGGGAACTTCTTTCCTGACTTCTACAGACAATTAGCTCCTTCCCTCCAGCATGAAGTTTAATAGCCTGTGTCATTATATTTCCTTGCATATCCAGAATGCTAATGCTATTAATATTAAATTCAATAAACTGCTTTCTAGCATGTTCAGTTCACTACAGACAGACAGAAATTACTCTGTCATACCTTATTGACAGGCTGATGGATAACATCTTCTGTCAACACATGTTGAGAAAAATATTGTCAAAATAATTTTACAAGAAATTAAGTTATCTGTATTAAATGATGAGATTATTAAAGATATAATAAGCTGAATCAATGTTTAATCAAAGAAATAGTTACCTTTACTACTGCCAAGAAACACAGGGATATTTCAGAAATGTTCTCACTAAAGTAATTTTAAAAGTCTGAGGAAAAACATCTTGTTCCCTCCTGGTTCATCTCCTTAGGAAGCAGGAGCACAATGCAATTCCCAACCTCAGTCTTTCCCTCACTGACTGCAGAATGTGCTATTGCTCTAAAATTAATGCAGTTGTTCTGGATGTACCTTAATACAGTGACGGATGTTTTGGTGGACTTGTGATACAGTAACCAGAACTTTTTGATAACTAAATTTGAAAACAGGCAGTCACTTTTTTCCAGGTTAAGGCTTGAGATAGGTTTTCTGACAGTGTCTGCTTCCTTGTGAAGCGAGGGCAAGATCTGGACAACATGGACTGATCAGCATTCTGCTCCCAACCACCAGCATGGGCTTGGAAGTGATCACTGAAACAGCCTTTCTGGTTTTGTGGTATGATTCACTGCACAAAGAGTTGACATATTTTCTCAGAATTGTTTTATTTTTTACCTGTAAGACATTATTTTGTTTAAGTTCTAATTTCTCCATCCTCAGCATATTGAAAAAAAATCAACTGGAACATTTTTTTTTTTTAAGTGTCCAATACAATACACTGCACTCTTCTTTTTGTGTCTTCAGAGAAGTAGAGCCTCCTTAAGAATTCCTCCTTGCTTTCTCTAGATTTTCTGCATTTTCTCCATGGCCTTGCATGGGCCTCTTGTGCTTATCTGAAACTTGGAATTCTTATAACCATGTACCCTCCAGAGGTAAATTTGAGTCACCAGTGAAGGAATATGTTTTACTGATTCTTGGAGCAGGTATTGTATGTTGTTCTTTCTTTCAATAGAGGCTTTTCTAATTTTATTTTCCATTTCTTATGAGTTTATTTGTTTTTGTAATGTGTGGCACATTGCATTCAGTGATACGAGAGTGCGGTAACAATATGAGTCTCTCCAGTGGATGACAGAATCCATCCTTGTGCTGTTTTTGATGGAATATGTTCCTATAAATATCCTAACACTTCATCTTTGCAGTATTTATTTAAAAATAATGGAAAAAGAATGCTGTTCCTAGGTGTTTTATTATTGTTCTGCGCGCTATGTCAGCCTGTCAAGTATTGGTTATAATTTCTTTAAGTCTTACTGATCCCTTAACTACTCCCAGGTTCACACTAATGGTAGAAGGCATTGTTATGCACAAATACTATTCCATGCTTCCTTGCTTTTCCATCAGCCAGATTTCCATAGAAGCTTATACCAGCCTTACAAATTGTATCCAATTTTCCTGGTGAGATTGCTTTGATAGCAGACCTTTGACACACATCAAGGAAGCCACATTTTGCTTTCACTACTGAGAGAGCTTGATCTGGTGACCAGGTCTCAGTAAATGTGCCAAGGACACGTGATGGGAACTAGTGGATCTCCTTGAGAAATAATTCCACCACACTTTCTTCTTATCTTCCCTTTGAAGCGGGTTCTAAAACCCTGTTCAAAATATATTAATTGGGGCCACTGGCAGGCAAAAAATGAGATTTCATCTTCAATATCTCTGAAAAGAACTAATGAAGGTCACTAGCAATAGAGTTATTATCTGATGATATTTTGTGTTGTCAAAGAAGTATAGCCAGAGAAGAAGAATAGCCAGACTAGGTGAGAATGAGGTGAGAATTAAGAAAAAAACCCCATGGCTACAATAAAAATATCTTATTGCAAGAAAAAGCAAAGCAAAGGTGAAATATGGCAGAGATTGTCTACAATAAATACTTCAGCAACAACTGCAGAAATACTCCTGAGTTTTTCAAGGCCATTTTTTAAAATTAAAAATAAATCCAAGAAGAGCTTTCTTCATTATTTAATGCCTTGAGTATTCTATGAAGCCTAATTTATGTAAAGGACTCAACACAAATTAGTTGTAAATCTGAAAAGAAACCATACTGAAATATGCAAATAACGTTACATTTTATAACAAGTACAAATTTTAATTAGTAACCCCATGCATCTCCATTCTTGAGTTCTCAGAAAGGATTCAGTGGTTTTTCCTAAAGATTATTCTACTGATTTTTTCCATATTTTTCAGCATTTTTAAGCAAAATAACACACTTAAACAATAAATTATAGATATGACAACATTAACAGCCTTGCTGACTGTGAAAGTCTCCTGTAGTTGATCTCTCTGATGTCTGATATGACTGAGACAGGCTTCTATGGGAAGACAGTTTTCTCTTCAGCTTATTTCTACAACATCTGTAGGAAGACATCTGTTCTAATATCTTCAATCTGTTCAAAAAGTACTGGGGCCAAGTGTACACCTGCAGTTATAGACTGTAATTGTTTGGGAAGCTAAGCTAATATCAGTAATTTAGGTGTCTGCCATGAAAAAAACATCTTTTTTTATATTGCTTTTTTTACTGCCTTTTTTTCTTCATAGTGTCACTTCTTGCATACACTGGATATTTCTTACACCATAATTAAAAGAAACATAAAAAAATACTAGAACAAAAAAATCCTATGTGACTATTGCAAATCTTTCTCTGACATTGTGGTGTTACAGAAAAGGAGATGGAATATGTGACCTTAATAGCGTCAGTCATTTTTTAAGTTAATTGGAAAAATCTCAGAATAGCTCCAGAGGAAAATTCTTTCAGAGCACTTTATGACTAGGCTTTTAGTATTAAGTCTAGGAAATTGATGCATTTGAAGAAAGAGGTCACAAGTGAAGGAGAACTTGCAGATCTGCATGACTGTAAGCAGCAGAGATATTACTCAGGCACATTAATCTTTTCATGTGACAAGAAATGATCTGAAATCAGCTTTGTAATCATAGTATATAGTTCAATGATCAGTAAATACTCTGGCAAATGTTCTTTGCAAAGCTGAAATGGATATGCTCTTGAAAGAATTTAAAAACAACAGTAAAAGGCGATGCAAACAAACAGAGAAGTCAGCAGCGTACCAAAGTATAAAACTGGATATGTAAGTATATATGTATATATCCATATATATATGGATATATGTGCTGGGGTTTTTTTAACAGAGGACAAAATCTCTCCATTACCAATTATTACCGCGGGTCAGGGTGCCACTATTGTGTCACTCAGAAGGAGACTAATATGAAATTCAGTGAATGTTAGTTGAGAGTCACACTCTAAGGTTTTTTTATTATTAAATTAAGAAAATGAAAATAAAGCAGTTGAATGCTTCATTTAACTGTCTAATATCTACAGGCTCTTCTTTCATAGGAAAATTTTTAAAGACATGTAAATTAATCCTTATTTTTATAAAAACTACTTGCATCATTTAATATTCCCAATCCACCAAAGGTAGAAGAAGCTTATATTCTCACTCCTAAAACAGCAACAGGTCTACTAATTTTGCTTTCAGCAGCAGAACTGTTTTTAGGGCATAGACCACCCTCTCTGAAGTATGATAATTTATCAGAAGACTTGGAGAAGGAAAGTTTTTTTCTGATGTATAAAATCACAAAATCTGTAAAATTTGGAATTTGTACTTACTATATTGGTAATTTAATGGGCAAAAAAGGGTAATAAACTGAGGGTTAGGAACTGCGCTATGTTTAGCACCCTGGAAGTCTTGTTTGGTTCTGTTCTGCACATTAATGCAAATTTGCAGTGTGGCCATGAGCAGATCATTTAGGACCTGACTGTAGTGGGGGCACTGAACTTCACACAACACAACTGGTGTTGCTTTGGGTACAGCTAAAAGACTCTCACTATGCTTGTATGACAACCACCACAATTATATGGCCTAACAAAGTATTTAGATGTGTAAAATTTCTAAGAAATTCCTTCCATTTCACTTACAGGCAGTCTAGCAAAGATTTTCCTCAGTGGCTAATTTTCCATAATTGGCTGATTGTGGCTACTGATCACTGTGAGAGGGGACACAACATCTCCGGCTTCTGTAGAAGGTTCAGCACAGAAAAGGAAGTAGAAAATTATTCATAGTGTGTGCCATTACAGTGTGTTGTGCTCAGCAAGGAAAAGGAAATACAAAGCAACATGTTTTGTACTGTTTTAGCACAGCACATATATTCTTGTTACTACTGTTTACTGTGCTGAGTAACAATGGACTCTGCTTGTAGTCACACAGCAGAGATCCCTCAAAATTTCTGGGTTTGGGACTTGTTTTACTGTAACCAAGAGGTCCTGCTGCTGCAAAAGCCTCATAACTAGCTTAAATAAGATTTTGTATACTATGAAAAAAGTAGTTAAAGATTTTCATGTGCAATAATGCTTTGTGAGCACAAAACCAGAATATGAAAAGCATGTTGATTTGTTTTTCAGTCATAAAATTAATCTATGCATAGGATAAGAACTTGCCTGTGTTAAATTAGAACTAGAAAAATTAGTCAGGAATTAAATAGAATGATTTACCTTAGTTTAAAAGATAAAAATCTTTTGCTGTACATCAGGAATCCAAATCCTGTCTCCACACAGGGCTACCTGTAAGTTAAAGCAAGTATCTTAAAGCACTGTTTGAGTGCCTCTTGTATGCTGGAAGGCCTAGGGTTGTGACCTTTTCCCAGGTGAACTTGTTCCAGTGCTCAACTACCTTCCAAGCGAGGAATTCTTCCTAATAGCTCATCTGAACTTCCTCTAATGCAACTTTAAGCCATTCCCTTGTGTCCTACCAGTGTGTTAGCGTTCAGAAACACATAATCACATAAGTGATTATATGTGGTGCTTTTATTGAGAGCTCTGGGAATCGGGGTGTTAGAATCCAAATCTGATTCCGACCATACATCTGAGATGATCATGTTTGTATACTCTATCGTTATATAACTTTCATGTTTATTATTAAACTTATATTGTTCTATTGTATACATAGATTTCAGCTAAGCATAGCCCCCTTTTAAATTTCCAACATAGTTTCTCATGGTTCTTCTTATGGTTATATAATAATTATTACTAAATAATCATCACATCTAACAATTATATCATTTATCATACTGCTTACGCGGGTGCAGTTGATCTTGGAAAACACAAAGCTTAACATTTTAGATTCTATCTTTAACTTTTTCCAGGGCTCCACTATCAAGTGGACAACAGAGGAGAGTTCAGCACCTCTCTCTCTGCTCCCCTTGGCGAGGAAGCTCTGAACAGCACTGAGGGCCCTGCAGTGTCCTTGCCTCTAGGCTGAGCAAAGCCAGTATCCTTTGTCACTCTTTGTAACTCATGCCCTCTATTCCTCTTTATTGCCTTCCTTTGGACACTTTCTAGTGAACATCCTCCTTATTTTGGGAAGTCCTAAACTGCACACATTAGACAAGCTGAGGCAGCTTGTGTCCCCAGGATAGTGGGACAATCACATCTCCTGAACAGTCAGCTATACTGTGCTTAATGCCCTCCAGGATGTGGCTGGCAGCACAAACTCTTGACTCATACTGAGCTAAAAATCAACCCCAACCCCTAGATCCCTTTTTTCAGGGCTATGCTTCAGCCATGTCTGCCAGTCCATATCTACATGCAGGATTACACAGCTGAAGATGCAGGATCTGGCATTTATCCTTGTTAAATTTCATATAGCTGATGATAATTCTGTACTCTATCAAGGTCTCTCTGAGCAGCCTCTCTATCCTTGAGGGAATCAGTAACTCCTCCTAAGTTAGTATTACTGGAAAACTTATTTTACTATGCACTCAACTCCTGTGTCCAGGTCACTGCTGAACTCCATTTTCACTCTGAGAATTAGCTGCCAAAAAAATGTCCTAAGTCAGCTGAAAAATAAGAAGTAAGTTATGTTAGCTTTATATTTACAGCCACATAACTGTGTCTCATTATTATTACTAAGTCAGCAATGGATTAAGGCATAAATCTGCAGATGCAGGGGAAGGATTCATTGCAATGTTTGCAGAAGCTGCAATGACATCCTAAGCACAACACTTTAGAGAGTCCATCTCCTTTGAGACCACAGCTTTAGGGAATATTGCTATTTTCCTTTGATGTTCAGCAAATATTCACATTAGACGGGACAAGAATCAGGGGAAAATACACCTTCTATTTACACTTGAAATAAAAACTGTGAAGAGTAGCATGATTAAATGGAATTGTCAACAGTGTGCTAAAAGCTTCTCTACCTAAATATCATTATTTGCATCTGAATTTTCAGTAGGGAAATCAACAAGTTTGCACCAATAGAAAATTTAAATATTGAGCTGTATTCCCTACTACCAAAAAGCTGAATAGTATTTATCTTCATTTGCTATTTCCTGGTACAGCCTGTGCCAGGTCAGACTATCCCTTTTAGTTCTGTTTCATTTGGATTCAACTGGATTTAATTCAGTGGATTTTTAAAAATTTTCTTTCCAGTGTAACTCATTGCTGAGTTACTTCTAGCTGTGCCTAACCAACTGAATATACATGTTCTACACAGTGGTCTGAGGGGACCAAAATATGTAAAGGAGGATTTATTTGTGCAGATAAAATAATGGAAAGGACATTGTCCTTTCCTGACATTTTTGTCTAAAATTTTTAAGTAAAATAGAACAGTATCTATTCGTTTAATTCTTTAAGATGCTTTATTTAATAACTCTGAAAATTGCTTGTAGCTACTTACACTGAGTATGTAAACACTCTGCAGGAAGTAAACTGTGCTAATAATAATACAAAATTGTATGTTTAGGCATTTCACTGTTATTCACAAAGTGCTGGCAGAAAGTTCAATGTTAAACATATTCTCCAGTTGTAACATCGATAGCTAGTTTTTATATTTATATATTTTCTACAAAGTTGGAGCCTGATATTCAAGCCTTCCACAGCTACCCAAACTGACCTTGCAAAATAAGTGTAATAAATTGTAACAAAAAGCAGAAATCTAATCCTGTGCCAACTATAGCACCTCCCCAGCCCTAAACGAGGAACAGGAACATCACTGCTTCTGCCCACTTCAGCGGGCAGAACATGAATAATATGATGACAAAGAGCAGCACCATAAACCTCCTACACAAATCTAGTAAGCTTGTGTTAAATCAGAATTGGGAAGAGAACTAAAATTTTTATTAGCCTTGGACAAAATTATACCTCTGAGTATTGTTGTATCTTGATGTAAAGACTAATGAAAAATAACAGAAAATTGTCTCAAAAGAGGGTAGTCTTGGTCTATTCTGTCTCTCCCTCTGTACTTGTTATGAATTCCTGGCCTTTTTCTGAATCAGATCCAGATTTCTTTCTGCCAGATTTATTTTCAACTACACCAGTTAGCTGAACATCATCAGTTAATAGAGGCATAAATACTGTGTAGCCATTCAAGAAGGATGGCTGAATCACTAAAAAGTAGGGATGTACCCTAAACATACCTTGATTAAACATTTTCATAGTTGCTTTTGTAGAAATTGCATCTAGTTTTGATACAGAGGTGCTAGAAATGGAGATTCCCATTGACTTACTGGCTCTCCTCACAGACACTTTATCACATAATCACCTCACACATGTAAGTCGAAAACTGCTGATTCATTTGAATAGGGAATTTTGTTCAGAAAGAGAGGAAGATAAATATATGTAAAGATCAACACTCTGTAGTCCTAGAGAGGATGAAGGACCTTTATGGGAAGGCAAATTAGGTTTTGTCTAAAGAATAATCATCCGCCTGGAGGAGACTGGCTGCTGCTGAGTCACCAACCCTGCCTTGCTCATACGTTAGGCCTAAGCTAGTTCTGTAGAATCTGAGATCTAAAATAAAGATGATATCACATAAGAGAAAAATGTTTTCTGCTTAGTTCTTTGAGTTAGTTCCATGTATCTCTGACGTGGTGCTTGTACCCTGCTAGCCCCATCTTGCCTGTTGTGGAGTTCTTCAGATCGCATACATAATATTAGGCATATCCCAAAACATGACCTGAAATAAGTGTTTGTAAGCAATAAGACTTTAGAAAATGTATTATTCAATGCAAAACTTTATACACGGCAGCAATATTACATTACTGGATGTGTTCACATTATCCAAATGAGGCTGCTACCTCTTAAACAGAAAAACACACTTTTAAACAGAAAAAATCCGGTCCACTGTTCGGTATAAATCCTTTTAATGATGAAAAATTGCACTATTTGGTTAGCACTATCTGAGTCCTCACAATGAATATAATACAGATGTTTATATGCTGTTCCATGTTGATTTGAAAATGATCTGTAATGAATCTTTTAATTTTGTAGTGTATGAAGTTGAGGTGAAAGAGTTGTACCATGCCAAAGGAAATGCCTTTGGCATGGTACATCTATTGAAGTTAAAATGAAGTTAAATTTATCAATAAAAGATAGATTTTCTTAACTGCAAGAACCAATCTTCAACAATTCTTCTTAAAGTTGGACTCAAGAAGATATAATAAAAAGAGACAAAAAAAAAAGGCAGACCCTATAGTACAGCTATTTAGGTGATATTTCAGAGAAAATTGACTCAATTTTTCTGGGAATGCTACAAAGTGTCCTGTGGGGGGTACAGAAAGATTGTGTGATGTAATTTACCTGGTTTCTACCCTAGTCCAAGTGCATCCTGTAATCTAAAAGGACTGTTATGTTATGAAGCTGAAGCTAGAGAGTATTCATTTTCCACAAAGGGGTGGGAGGAAATTAAACTAAAAAGTGTGATTGCTTTGTATTCTTAACCTCGTCTCATATGTGTTCCACACTGGACGCTGCTCAGATCACAGGCTGGAAAAGTTGTATGGACTGCTGTGACAATGTAGTCTGATTTCAGGTCTAAGACAGGAGTATACTTGTATTTCTAATACAATTTAAACACTACATAAAAAGGGATCAAACATCACTTTTGAAAAAAAAAAAAAAAAGAAGTTGATTTAATGGCTAAATATCATACATGCTACAATAGAGCAGGTTTATTGTGGTTTGCACTTTTCCACTGCCAGTGTTAGCCACAGGCTCCTGCAGTGCTCTTACTAATTAAAAGATTCTTTCTTGTTGCATTTATGTAAGGACTATGATTAAGAAAATTTTTCTTTTTCTTATTATACAAAACTAGAAGATATATTCCCCTAACCATTCTTTTGCTGTGAAACCATGACTGTGCTCAGCATCGGCTGCAGTCCCAATTTCAGGCATAAGGGACTCCAGCTGCTGTCATTTGAGATTTCCATGTTTATAAATCAGAATATTGCTTTATTCCTTTAGGAAAATCATTGCACTTGGAGATGCTGTAGTACTTCTGATTAAATAAATTGGCCTAGAAGAATCACAATATCAGTTTAACCCACTTATATACAATATTAAATAGATAAATAACATTTATATTAAATGGTTAAGTATTCAAATTCAAATTCACAGAACTCAATTTGCTTTGTTGCATAGCAACTGGTAATTGTTTTTTAGAATCCTCTTCAGTAAAGATTCGCATAAATAAAACTTTAGAATATCAAAGTATGATATACTAAGTAAGGATTTCTTTTTAAGACTTATTATTCCTTTTCAAGGAATCCAAAGGTTTTACAACATTTGTAATGGTAGTCATGTAGTCATAATTAGTCTTCCTGAATAATGAGGAAGTCACTTAAAAATAAGTTGGATATTGTTTTCATGGTAATTGTAAAACTATTATCTTGTTTTTTACTATAAAATAAACATGCACATAAAAAAGAGAAAACCAGGAACACTAAATTAAATATGCAAAGGGCTCATCTGCAAATTCAGTTGTACACTTTCACCTTTACATCTTCACCTACAACTTTAGTTCTGGAAACAAAGGTGATAAGGGGGAAGGATCACCCCCTTTTTACTGCTGGCAATGCTTTGCTCAGGGAAGCCCAGAACACCATCGGGATTCTTTGTGGCAAGTGCACATTACAGGCTCATAGATTTATTTATGTTGGAAAAGTCTCTTAAAGATCACTGAGTCCAACCATTAACCCAGCACCATCAAATCCACCACTAAACCGTGTCCCTAAGTGCCACGACTACATATCTGAAATATCTCAGGGATGGGGACTCAATTTCCTGGTCAGACATGTTCAACTAGGTGTCCTCCATGAACCCCAGGTTCTTTTCTGCAAATTGCTTTCAAGCTGGATGTCCCCAGCACACAGCAGTACCATCATGTTGTTCCTCCCCATGTGCAAGATTTTGTACTCTCATTTCTTGTGCTGATTTTGTTTCTGTCAGACCACTTCTCTTGCCTGTCTCTCTCTTTCAAAATACAATCGCGATATTTGCTTTATTTCATTCTTTTGGATCATTACCAGTGTTTCACGTGCTATTGTAAATCAACATCAATACTGCAAAGAT
Organism: Ammodramus savannarum pratensis; assembly: GCA_020466415.1. Classification (NCBI taxonomy): domain Eukaryota; kingdom Metazoa; phylum Chordata; class Aves; order Passeriformes; family Passerellidae; genus Ammodramus; species Ammodramus savannarum. The sequence continues at coordinate 61,877,345 of JAHXMQ010000807.1, forward strand.
GCTTATCCAGTTTTTTCAAACTGTAGCATTAAATCCAAGTACATACGATTGAGAAAATTTTCTCGTGTAACTTTCACTCCAAGAATTAGAAAGCTAGCTTAAATTGTCCTTGTTTGGGGGCTGGTTTTTTCTACCTTTTCTTTAAAAAGAATAGCCTTTACCATTCTGTTCAAATCCCAGAGAGAGTAAATTGTCTGTGCAGCCCTGGAAGGATCTGCTCACAGTGAGAGCTTAGTAGAAGAGAGGTCTTCCAGCACTGTGTGTAAGAGCAAGACTCCTGAAGGGCTTTTCCAACAAATTACAGAACCAATGTCAGTACAAGATCAACCCTGCCTAGAAAAAACCCACATGTTTTGTAGCAGTTACATGATGAATAGTCTCAGTGTGGTACTCATTTATAGCAAGCATTTTTCTTTGCGAGGAAGAAATTATTAAAAAATATAGGGATTTGTTTTTTCTTGATTCTACAATAAATAAAGTTACAGTAATACAATGCTATCAACAAGACTTGCATGGTCTAGCTGAAAAGAGTAATATTAAAAGAATCCTCTGAAAGCAGTAATATGAGCAGTTTCACCCCATTACCCTTACTGTTACTGTTTTACTGAGCTCAGTGTATTAAAAATGGAAAATCATTCACACATTTAGCTTATTCCCATAACTAATTAGATCAGATTTGGAATTTCTGTTAGATGAGTACCCCAAAGGTATTAAAATATCACTAAATACCATACCTGATTTTTCAGACCCTACTACACTGCATCTTCTGTACAAAACAGATAAAATGCACTAATCCAATAGAGGGGGTATTTAAGCTGTTAAATACCTCATACATCTTGTATAGGCAGACCATTCTCGATGATATTAAAGCAAATTGGCTTAATCTCTGCCTAAATACTGATTGATCAGTAGTTCCAGTGGCACAGGGATACCCAGTCCTAGGATTTCATTATTAGCTATAGCACTTAAATGTGTTAATGCTATCCAAGAAAATGGAATAAAATCACTGATATGTCAGAAGAAAATTATTCATATTATCTGTAAGACAGTGCTTGGAGCCTGAGTGATGGTGCTTAACTAAATGTTTTAGTACCATAAAATTTCATAACCTTTCTACAAAGTGCAGTCAATACAAATTAGAGGTTGGCAACAGTAGATTCTCCTTTTAGGTGTATCTTGCAGAATCAGAAATACTGCAAAAATTGTCAGATAATGAGGCAAGTAAAGTTCTTATGTGATATGTGGATAGACAAAATATTGGAATTTTAATAATGAAAATGAACATATAAGCAACCAACTAATCGCAAGAATATCATCCTGTAGTGTACAGAAAGGCTGCAATTCCAATGGACTTTTGCTACTTAATTGCTGAGTCTTCAGAGCACATCCTTCACTTCCTTTCTTCTTTGGCTCACTGCTAGATGAAATAAGGTGGTCAAGGTTGACTAAAATAAGGTCCTCAATAGGAAATTTGAGCATAGTTCTCAGATGAAGTCACTGCATGGAGAACATTACCAGTCCTTTGAATAGTGCTTGACAGCAATGATTCTTTTGATCCTACCTGCTTAATCATCATTAATCTTTGAAGCCATGCTTACTGCTGTTCTCAATTCCTTTCTCTGGTCTAGTGCTTTTTGACTATTTTAACAAAAATCATCAATTTCTGTGCTTTCACCCGTAATGGCCAACAGCCTTTGAGGATATTCAAAGAGTGAATTTAAGCTGTATCAAGTTGCAGGTAGAGCTGGATCTGTCTCCCCTAACCTTGGCCTGGGACTGGTCAGGATTTTCCAAGTGAAAATTGCTGCATTAAGATGGATCTTTAAATCTCAGTCATGGCTGGACACATATTATGTTTTGCCTTATATTATGGACTTGTTTCTAAGAGTCTTCTTTGCTTAGGTAATAGCAGCAGCTTAATTGCTATAAGAATTGTACTGATGAAAATATTTAAATATTAAATTCTAAAAATTTCCTTCTTTACCATGTCACACCAGTCATTTACTCAGTATTGCTAGGAAACAGAGGATTTAGATTTAGTAAAGTTATGTTATTGCAGCTTTCAGTGTCTCTGTTTAAAGGACAAAATAAACAATGCATTTTAAAGAATGTGCTTCTCAGCTTTGGCTTCTTTTTATTGCCTTGGATGTCTAAGAAAGGAGTAATATCTTTGAAGTCAGTAGAATTTTAAATGTATGCACTCACTTTAAAAAAATCCATGATTAAGTTTTGACGCAAACATTTTGCTTCATGAATGTTGATAATCTGGTATTAAAAATTAAAGATACTGCAATATGCTGTAGCTGATCTAATAAGAAATTTGGAATTGTATTTAATTTACAGTGAGAAGAAGTAAGCTATTAACTAGCCTTGCCACCATAGCTTCTAGCAATTTTATATCTGTGTTACTTTCTGCATGATTTAGCTGTGCCATCCTCAAATATTTCCAGGGTTTATACAAAATGGTATCAGTTGGTTGCTCTTTAAAATCAAGTGACTACTGAGCATAAACAAATATATGCAATTGAAAATTAGTCTTTCTTTTTTTTTAAAACTTGTCGATCTGGCTAGAGATAAAGATACGTTCTGTCACTGAAGTATTGAAATTAACTTTAGGGCAACACCTACTCCTTCCAGTGAAACATAAATACGATGAACTCTGCCATATAAGTTTTGCTATTCTGTGAATTGAAGCAGTGTCATCAGTTTCAAGTCAAATCACAAAATCAGACTACTGGCCCCACTCCCTGCTCTTATTTAAGATGCAGCAGTCAGATACACTGGCATGACAGGTCACAAGCCTTTAAAAAGCTGCTGGTTTTAAGTCCCATTAGTGTTCTCTGAGCTGTTCCTTCTGCCCTTCTGGAAGCTATCCTTCTAAAAACATGCTTTGGAGATCACTGTAAATCTGGAAAGAAGCAAGGAATAATTAGCTTGGTCAAACATGAGCAGTCATGGGAACATGCTAATTGTGACTATCTTCAAATACTTTGATCTACTCTATTTTTTTTTTTTTTTAGTTACTGATGTGGTAAATTATTGTGTAGAAAAGACTGTGACATGGTGAACAATGTGTTGACCTTTCAATTCTGAACTACAGAAAGAGTGAAATGCTAGGAGAGAATGAATTAATCTTTTTATCATTGAGATTAAATTTAAAATTTTGCAGTTTGTGTTTAACTTCCTCACTTCCTCAATTTTATTTCATAAGAAATAATTTATTTTATGAATGCATGACTGCTTACCTACATATATTTTCTCTCTCACACTTCTTTTAGCGCACATCAAATTGTATTTGTTTATCAGACAGAGAGACATGCTAACAAGATAATATTTCTCTTCCCTGTTACACAGTTGAGAAACAGCAAATTTACAAAACAAAGAACCTCAATAACACAGGGAATTTGAGAGACAATTCTCTGTTTCTAAAAATCTGCCCTTGGTACAAGACACTTGGTACAAGACACTTTAATCAGTGCTGCTCCTGCCAGTGCAAATGTCAACATTTTCTCATACAAATCCTTATGTATAGAGACATGGTTAATGGCCCACAGTTTCTCTGAAATATGAATATCCTGCTAAGTTCTATTTGGCCTTTAGAAAAGCCAGCCAACAGAAGAAAGTGATGAAACCTTTTTGATTGCTCTAAGACTGCTGATGGATGATCTTAATACCTTATGTTGCTAGGTAGGTTTCATGCATCACCGATTGAAAGATTGATATTTATATAAAGAAACCTTTGTATGGGCAGTGGATTTAATAACCAAACCAGAGCTGGCTCATGAGAATGGGAAATCCATGCAATTTACAATCACTACAAGGCTTGGATATTATTCCTCTGATTGAAAAGGCTTCTAGCAAACTTGATGGACACCATTATCCATGTGTAAGTGATTGACACCCTGTGCCTCTTGTTTGGCTCAACACATTCATGTTCATGCAATTTGTTTCCTCTCCTTTTTATAAAGGCTGTCTGGATAAGGTGGATAATAATAATAATAATATGTGCACTCTCTTATTTTTCCTTGATAAACTATAAGTACTGCTTGTTTAAACTGAATTGCAAAAAAAGTAGGCCACTTTCAACAGTTAAGGTTAATATTTGTAAGTCCCTTTAAATTCTTAAAAATACACTCATTTGCATTGTTTTAGATTCCCTGGCATTTTTCCTCTTTTTCATTGTAATTTTATTATCCATTTGAAACCTGTAAAGATTAGGACAAATGTACAAGAACAATGAAGAAATGAAAAGGCTAGTCAAATCTTCCAAAACTTTAAGAACAGTCTTTTCTTATGCCATTTCTTGTTTTAGACAAACCTCTTTACTGCTCCCCTGGATAATATGAAGCATTGAGCTGAATTCAAGTGCAAATACACTCTTAGGATGATTCAATCTACTTTAGTAAATAATATGCACATGATGCATAGTATGTGCAACAATTTATCAAGCTCTTAATTCAAAATTTTTAGCCTCCTAAATAGGTACATTTCTTATTTGCCAGTTTCCCCTTTTGCTGCTTTTCTATCCAAGTAAGCTCAATATATTTTTAATGAAAAATGAGATTTGTCCTGAACTTAAAATGCAAGAGTGAAATAAAGTAATTTAAACACAATCTGCAAGCAGAAAAAGGTAGTTCAAAGTTGTATCTGTGTAAATTATTGAGGAACACAAAAACAGTCTAGAAACACAAAAGGCACTTAGACTCCCTATCTAATGACCTTAGACCATCAACACAATATATTAATCTATTTTTTTTTCTGAAAATTCTGACTGGTGTAGAAGTGAATTATTTCCAAATGAAGATAAAGCTGATGGATTGATATTGAAAGTACTAAAAAAAGAGGAGTATAACAGTAGCTCACGTGTCAAAACAGTTGTCGACCAACAAGCAGGTGAGAGAAAATTGTTCCTTTGGGCCTCAGAATTTGATTGTATGGATTTGTATACCTTCATTATGAATGGGAAGGAAGATCCTGGGAACAACTGACCCATCAGCCTTACTTCTGTGCCTGGGAATATCATGGAACTCCTAGAATTTAGACTGAAATATATTGAGGTGATTCGGGACAGCTAGCACAGCTTCACCAAGGGCAAGTCCTGGCTAATGAGCCTGATGGCCTTTGCTGATGGAGTAGCTGCAATCAGCAGACAAGGGAAAGTTTACAGATGTCATTTATCTGGACTTTTGCAAGGCCTTTGACACAGTCCCTCACAATATCCTTTTCTCTATATTGGAGAGAGAAGGATTTAATGGATGAACTGTAAGATGGATAAGAAAGTGGTTGGGTGATCATACCCAGAGGGTAGCAGTCACAGGCTCAAAATTCTAATGGGCATCAGTGATAAGTGGTGTCCCTCAGGGATCTGTGTGGGGACCAGCTGTACTTATTATCTTCATTAATGACACAGAAAAAGGGATTGACTGAACCCTCAGCAAATTTGCAGATGACACTGAGCTGAGTGGGGCAGCTGACACACCTGAAGGATGGGATGCCATCCAGAGGGACTCCGAGAAGCTCAAAAAGTGGATGCATAGGAAACTCTTGAGGTTTAACAAGACCAGGTTCAAGGTGCTACACCGGGGTCAGGATAAACCCTGGTATCAACCCAGGATGGAGGATGTACATATCAGAGGAGCCCTGCCTAGGAGGATTTGGGCTGCTAAAGAGGCTGGCCATAACCTAGCCATGGGCACTCACAGCCCAGAAAGCCAAACATACCCGGAACTGCATCCAAAGCAGCGTGGCCAGCAGGGCCAGGGAGGGGATTTTACCCCCATACTCTCCTTTAAATGAGATTTCATCTGAAGTGCTGCATCCTGTGCTATGAAGACAAGTCAGTCGTCTTGTATTGCTCAATAGTGAAAAATAGATGTAAAAAGCGTTTTTTGTAAACTAATATGCTACACCAGAGAATGCACTGCCTGAATTTCTGTCTTCAAAAACACACTGTGACATCCTAGAAGACAATACATTTTGTAGTTCCACTAAAGTAAAATAGGTTATCAAATATTTATTACTTTTTGTTATGTGGGCACACTCAGGCATTTTAGATATTTTGGGCTTAGATATCACTATGTACTGTACTTTCAAGGGTTTCTAAGGTTTGTCATACTCTTTTAAGTTTTCATAATTTCCAATGTGCATATCTTCCCATCAAGACTGATCACATAAAAGTAATTCACAATGCATTCTCTGAGTCTTCCCATTCCTGAGTTTGAATGATAATTTCTAATAGGAATAGTAGTTTTTACTGAATCCCTAATCCTTTACAATTCCCAGGTTTCAGTACTTTTAATTAGCAATTGAATAATCTTATTAGGTAGAAATTATGATTGCAGAGAGACCATCTATTTGGCAAAATTTTTTCTTTGCAAAAATATTCAGTGCAAAATTATCAGCTCATAGATTTCTATTCATTTTACATTTTAGACAAAAATATATGGAAAACATCAGTAAATAAAATGGGAGTGCATTTTCATCTTAAATACTGAAGATTTATGGTAACATTGCAGTTTCATTTCAGTAAAGTCACAATGCATAAATTTTTTGGCATACAGGTTTCAGTGTCATTTTTGATGGCGAAATGTAAGAGCTCTATTTACAGACTGTAGCAATAATTGGGCCAGATAAAACTGCTGAGTGTAAGATAAGTTTATTACAGGTATAATGGGAATAGAAACATAACTTCAATAACCTAATCATTTTAAAATTTGTAGAGTTGAAAATAATGTCATTTTAGCAAGAATGTTTAAGACTGAAGATGAGTAAATAATTTACTCAGTTAAATTAACTTCTTCTCTTAACTGTATGTAAGGAGGATCATATTTTTTTTGTATTTATCCACCATTCAGGTTCACTCCAACCTGTAAGCTTTTGTTGCTTTTTAAACAGCTCTGTGAAATCTCTGCAAATATGCAAATCCATTTTTCCAGGAATATGTGACCATCATGTTCAAGTCACTGCCTGATGGTGACTCATTCACAATTAATAAAAGGTGGAATCATTGGATTTAGACTTCCTAGATATAGTAATTATTGAAAAAAGTATATTCTATGAATAAGTAACTATCAAGATAACATTAAAATGCATTTACTTATGAAGACTGATGAGCGAACTACTATACTCAAATTAGAAAGTTTTATTCACTCTTCACTATTCTTTTTGTATATTTTGATTTGTCTATTTTGATTTTGTCTCTCTTACAAACTAATTTGGAATAACTATGTATACATAGGGAACAAAAACTTTTATTACTTATTCTAAAATAGCTTGGAACTAGGCAATATTTATAAATGTACCAGAGATACGATTTTCTTTTTCTCAGTGATTATTTCTATTTCTTTTCTCTTTGTACCATCACTGAGACAGGGACTGTCTCTTTCAAAGCAGCTTGAGCTGACTTTACAATTGCTATGATTATGTTATCTAAATCTCCTATTAAAGTTGTTTTCATATGTTTTTTTCCAAATGAATGGTGTCTAAAGATAGGGAGGTCTTTTAATCAGTAAACTAATTAAAATTGAAAGTATTGAAGATTATTTTTTATACATTTATTGATATTCACTGGGAAAGTAACTGTATTCAACTACAGCAGATAACATCCCATATGGAATGATGAATATTTTTACTCTTTTCACCAGACTTTTAGAAAAATCTGTGTAAAGGTATAGCTGTCCATAAAGATACACATAATATACCTGTAATTTAGGTCGTTGATGTTGGAGGATGCAATGGTTTGTCTTTTCTCTATGAAACAATGATATCTAGCTTGAAGCAATGTTGCATCAATTAAAAAAAGCTAGACTGGTTACATGCATGTGCAAACATTTCTTCCTAGTGAGTAGTAACTGTGACAAGTGGTTTCTTGTGCATAAATCCTTTCCAGTTCTTGTGGTGGGTTAGCCTTGGCTAACTGCAAAATACCAATCCAGCTGCTTGCTGGCTCCACCTCTCTGTGAGGCACCCATACAGTTCTACACGGTGATTCACTAAAGATAGAACCTGGTACTGGAGCTCCCTATAACACCGACTTTTATTGAATCTCACAAATTTAAATAACCTCTCTATGCTCCCATTCTTTGTGTAATATTAAAGGAAAAATTTCAAGTAATTATGGGGAAAAAAAAATAGACAAATATACTGTACCTCACCAGCAGACTGGACTCTGACTTAAAATTAGAAGAGGTCATTTAATTCTAAATTTCTTGAAGGTAACTGATAGAACAGAGAAATGGGGAGGTATCCATAAGATGCAAAACCCAGAATTAACAGCATATCCTCTTTAAGGTATGGAAGAAGTTTCACATGGGGATGAATGCCTTGCAGTATTAACAATATTTCTATTATATTTGGAATAGAGGTGAATGAATATTATTTGTCACATAGTAAAACAATGCCTTCATTCAGCTATATGAAAGAATAATTTTATGTCAACATATGCTTAACAATAGAGAGGAAAGTATTAAAGTTTAATTATCATCTCTCATGTTGCCAAAGGTTTTGAACATATCTCTTGATATAGTAACATACACAATTATAACATACATAGCATGACTTCCTAAGACTTGAGATTTAGATAGAAAGAGAAATCACAGAGAAAAAAAACTCACTGGGTAGTGTGTATTGCATTCTCAATTATCCATTGAGAAATGCATACATGAATATACTTAAAAGCAAAAAATCAAGTATGATAATGAAATAATAATTTGCCTGAATCTGAAGGACTGGTTCATCCACTTCAGTCCAAGAGGTTGCATCTCTGGACCTACCTGTCCAAAAAAATTCCCAGACTGGAATCTGTGGCATTGGGGTAAATGTTTGAAGGGCTAAATGGTTGAAGGATTCTTAATGTACTTTTCCCTACTACACTGTGAAAAGTCAATCATATGTGAGCAAAGCAAATAAACAGAAAGTAATTTCTGTTTATATGCAAATACTAAAAAAACCTCAAACAAAACCCCACATTTAATATCAGCAGGAGCACTGACTGTCTAGTCTATTTGGTCCACGTAGGCTCTGGATACTGCCAAGACACAGAGATATTTTTCAGTCAGTTAAAACAGTTAACCTTGCATAAGAATCTGAAAAGATGATAAGTTAAAGTCCATGTCAAGGTATAGACACAATTCTGGAGTAAATAAACAGGATTGTAAACTTCCCAGTTCACACAGCAGTACTGGAACAAGCATTTTGTGAAATACACATGGCTCAATGGAAGACACTGTAGGGACAGCTGCCGTGAAATGCAGCATGAAACACAACCCCTAGAGGATACCCTAATAAAACCAAGAATGTAAGTTCCTTTTTCCTTGAGGATATTGCTTTCCATTTACTGACAATGACAGGCGGCAGCAACAAAGGCTGGCCTGCTGATCCGTGAGACCACAACAGTATTAGCAGTTGCTCATTGCTCCTTGAAGAAATGAGTTCAGTTTAAGTACAATGGCTTGAACATTTACCAAAACTCAGGCTTTTGGCATATGTTTGACTAGGATTAAGGTAAAAGAAACAGGAGACATGACCTCCCACATTTGATGTCTAAAATACATTAAGAAAACCTGAAATCTGTCATTCCTTATTGCTTTTTTTTATGAAGAATCTTTTAGTTGCTTTCCTTTCTATCATTGGTGAAAACCTTTGACTGAAGCAGATAAACTCAATGAATGCATAGTAAGTGCTGTTCTTGAAAGAAGTATTAGTTTTTGCTTTGATTGTATATTGCATGTGGCTTGTCAGGAAAGAGAGAGAAAACTAAAGCTGCTAAAAATATAAGAGGAGATTACCCTTAAATATTGCACGTATCTAATTAACTATTAGCAACACTAAAACCAACAAAAAGAGTTTATATATTTCTTTCCAAGTCTTAATATAAAAAATACGTACATATTTTGAACTGTTTTTTTCAATACACTTTTGATTTAATAAAACATGTTCTTGACTAGTGTATTACACAATTACCACCAGCTCCCAAGTTTCAGATGCCTAACAGCTGTTGCAACAATGTTATAAATAAGGCTAATGATTTCAAAGCTGTCTAGAAATGTACAACTTTGCTTATCTGATTGTAACATTTGTATGGTTAGCCGGTGGTTTATACACACAAGGACTACTGAAGAGCTCTTGTAGACATCAGTTTGGGAATTGGCTACTTATTAACAGATTATGAAGCTGGAAGTAAATTATTAAGAATGGGGGACAGACACCAGATCAAGTGAGGTATAAAGAAGTGCACATACAGTGTTAGTATTGCAAAACAGAACAGATGGAGACCTCTGAAGCTGTAAATAATTCATTCCATAATTTCATGTTTTACTGCAGGGAACAGGGTAAAACTTAGTGGTTTTTCCCTGGCGACCTGAAAGATTTGATTTCTTTCAAAGCCCTTGTGAATTGATACTTCCTAGACCACTGAAACTGTATTACTAGAGTTATTCAAGTATATACAAGAAATTCCAGGCTTTCCCTCTGACTTTACATATTAACATTTGTGTCTTCCACAGAGTCACTCAACACACACTTTCAAACGAAGAAATTCATTAGTTATACTGTAAGATCATTGAGTCAGACACTGTTTTGTTTTATGTGGCAGAGGACACAGGTCTGTGTTTGTTTCTCTCTAGCACTACCCCAAAATAAACACAAACCAGAATAATTACAATGGTGACATTCAGGTCATATGTCAGTAGCTAAATTATATTTAACATCCTTTCCCAAAGCTGATCTTCTGCTAGAAGTAGAGGTTTTGCAAATGAAGATTTGCAGGAGATAAGTAAAATGAAAAATGAAGTTAGGGGATTTTGAATATTTGAGTACATGGAAAGAAGCATGACCAAGTTTTCATGAAGTCTTTTAATTTCCTGAGGTCTAAAATCTGCCAGAGTGCCCAAATGCGGTAACCTGTGACTACTGAACACCCTTTGCATTTTCTTCTGGGCCGAATCAAGAGTGAGTATATGCCACAATACTTTCTGCAGCACTGACACCTTGACCATCCTGAGAAGGGACTCACCAAGGGAACTGTAGCACATCTTTTTGTCACTCAATCAGATTCCCTTCTCTCAAAAAAGCAAGGCAAAAAAGAGTATGTTTGCAAGACATTGCCCCTAATAGTTTTGGTGTACATAGAGGGTTCACGTGCGTGGCTCTGTATTTGGATGTAACTTATGTGAACCACCAGTCACAAGTGGGAGTGATGCCTGCTCAGCGCTGGTACAAAGGCAGACAATTGGATAACCATATAACACTTATGCTTGTCAGCATCCCCTGCTACAAGGATGCAGCAAGAGCTTTGCAAGGTCCAACGTTCCTGTTGGTCTGTTGCTTTTCTCATGTTGTGAGGATGCCTCTGTGGGGTGACTTACTCATAGGAGCTCATCACTCTCTACAACTGCCTGAAAGGAGTTGTTATGAGATGGGTGTGGGTTTCTTCTCCCAAGAAACTAGTGGTAGGACAAGAGGAAAAGGCATCAAGATGTGCCAGGGAAGATTTAGATTGGATAATGGAAAATATTTCTTCAGCAAAGCAGTTGTCAAGCTCTCTAACAGGCTGCCGAAGGAAGTTGTGGAGTAACTGTGGAGTTATTTGAAGGATGCGTAAATGAGGCACTGAGGAACATGACTTAGTGTTGGACTTGGCAGTGCTGGGTTAATGTCAGACTGGATGATCTTAGAGGTGTTTTCCAACCTAAATGATTCAGTGATTCTATGATTTTCCACAAATCAGATTCTACATCAGTAGATTAAAAATGTCGAAACACATTTTAATATCTTTGATTCAAATTTATTCTTTATTCCTTAAACACTTGAAAGACTTTACCATGTCTGAATAATTCCAGCTGAGAGAGAAGTAAAATCTTCTTTTTATAATGAAAAATTTTCCTGCTAGTAAACTAAGTGCCTTGATAGTCTGTTAAAAAAAGAAAACTCTACTTTATAATGGAAAGGGCAATTTCAGTTTAGAGTCACTATCTTTTAATCACATTATTTTAACTGTGCATTTCAATAACATTTAGTAAGTTAATAATGCATTTTATGTACAATAACCTTCAAAGAGAAATGCCCTAATGGCTTTCAGATAATTTACACTGTTGGAATTGCAACAAAATTTTTCATATACAGTATTGCTTCTTTGCTTTAATAGAAATAGTGATTTCATATAGTACACATTTTTTTTTATATAGCCAGCCTTCCAAAGTGAGCAAATTAATTTACAAAAAATATTGTAAAGGTCCAGCTGAGTGATAGGGTAACCCAACCAGCTGAGTCTTATGTGTCTTTAAGCCACAGCCAACTGAGAAGCAGCAAAGTGACTGAGTATCAAAACTGAGTAAAATCTCATGAAACCAGAGAGACTGAAATGTACACTTGTGACTTTTAACACATTGTCATGCATATACTTTTTTTTATTGGTGAGATGAGACATCAAAAACAGAGGAAACTGTATTTTATTTCTACATCAGGAAATGTTGTAGCTTTTGTGCTGTGAACTTCCTGCGTTTTCCCCCACCCTGGAATTCAAGGTTTAATTTGTAAGTCACCCAGTGATTTAGATCCCAGTAAAAGAGATGCACAAAAGCTTTATGATAGCAATCAATAGCTTTATGGGAACATCCAGTACCTCTCTTCAGGCACAACTGTACTGTTTGCAGCAAAGATTGAAGTCATCACTGAGATAAACAAAGCACTGTAAAGGGTTAGTCCCAGTTGAAGTGAGGAGTATTTTCATTCTGGGTGAGTGGTTATGACAAGATTGACCCACACAAGACAGATAAGTGAATCTTCAAGAATAAATTTTGCACATGTATGGATGCTAGAACTATGAAACAAAGCATAAGTCATCATATTGTCTTTTAGTGCCTTATGCTACTTTCTACCGGATGGTAACTCAGAACTCAGCATGTGAGGCATTAATTATTTCTAGTCAAATCCTATGTGTGGATGCATTGTGTGAATAATAATTCATTTCTATGAAAACATAGCTCTCCAAACTTAAAGAATTCTTGAGCCTTTATCTAGAAAATGTCAAGGGTTCATATGAAAGGATTTGCTTTACCTTTAGGTGTTGTCTCCACGTTGTCCTCCTATATGACAGAAGTTTTGCCTCTCAGTGTTCCTTGGTGGAACCTTGTCGCTTCTGCCCCTAGGCTGGTGTCTGGACAGTTCTCTCCTTGGAGGTTCCAAAGTGTGTTTCTTGCACCGTCATAAGGACAATCCATGGATAGAACAGTCTCCTCAAAACACAAATTCAAAACAAAAATTCTGTTTTTCTTATTTATAGATGCAAGTCCTTAGAGAAATGTTTTTTTAAAAAGTCTTCCACATTGGTCTACTATGAGAAGGGAAATATCAAAAATTCTGGAGATATTTTTGAGAGAGATCACATTTGAATCTTGTTCCTTCAAAGAATTGGTCCTATTTTATTGCCTGAAGTTTTCCTCAGTAATTAACCATAGTTTCTTTGATTTTTGTTATTCATTGTGGGCTTCTTCTGTTCATGGTTTAAATACTGTTTTAGGCTGACAGGCATGGAGGCAAAATATTCAGTGCTGGTGGCTAAACTGCTTTCAAGCAGCTCCTGAGGAGTGACATATTTTGAGCTGCTCCCACCTTCTTGTTCCTTGCCTTGAACAATCATCTGTTGACTTGAATAAAATAAGTGAACTAGACTAATGAACTTCTCAACTAATCAGGTCGAAATACAGAAAATATTATATAACTACTTTATTCATCACAGATGGAGCCACACAGAATTTTATCTCAGCGTGCAAAATGCTGAAGAATGGCAGAAGGATTCACTGAATGTGACCTTTGAGTGGATGCATGCTTGCAGAATAATTAATTCTAGTTATTAGATGATACTTTAATTGAATTTAAATAGATTATAAACCCAAAGTTTGTTACTACACCTTTTGCATGATAAATATTAATGTTAATTTCAGTGCTGTCAGGAAATAAATCATCAGTCTCTGCCTGTTATGTAGGATAAAACTCTTAGAATTTTTTTCTTTTCTCAGATGCATCTGGGGTGAAATAGAGCTGTTAAATATTTTATCCTTCACTGAATTAATCTTTCAAAAACATATGATATTGTTAATAGATCTTCACATAACCAGTTGAGTTCTTCACTCTTCTAGGAGCCTCTATCATATATTTCAATATGTGTGTGGGGAGGATTCCCTTCTAAAAGCAAAGGAACCATTTTCTAGACAGAATAAAAAATAAGAACATACTGAAATACCACATCAATGTGCCAATATACCTTTGTCTTTATTTTCACATCTCTCACTCTTATGTTCAGTGTAACCCTTTTAACTCTTATTATATTCTCATGGCAGAAAAAAGAGCAGAAAATTTAAAAAATCCCTGATTTTTTTTTCTCTAATTCATTCTTTCAAATTAAGTTAGTATTTACCCACATGACTGATAACTGACTTGGACTTTAACTTTTTTTAGTACTTTTCTAAAAGGATTCAGTTGTGGCAAGTGTATTTGCATAAGATGGGTATTATCTAAAAAAAGGAAAAATGCTCCTGTGTTAGAATTAATACTGAAAATCTTTTAGTGCTGTATAAGCAAAAATGTACTTTATTACTGCACCCAAGATTTTTCTGCTCAGGAAATGGGATAATAAATTGAAGGTTCAAGATTTCAAACCATACTACAAATCAAAATATTTGGGAAGGGGGGTTGTTGACACTACTTAATCTTATCAAATAATTTGCATTATAGTCTTTATTATGGGTCAGTTCCCTATCACTGTAAATATTGGGAATGAAATTCTCTGTGTCGATGTTTTGCCTGAGACTGAAGAGAAGATTTGCTTTTATTCTGGAAATGAATCATGCAAGGAAGTTCTGACAATAAGATGATAAGAAACATGTGCATTATTAACTATACCAATATAGGAACTAAATAATAGAGTAGTTACTTTTTTCTTTGCTCATGGATATACTTTTTGATGGCCTAGTGAAAAACTAACTAAAATTAATTTTGAAAATAATTTCAGTTCATGAACACCCTGTGGATATTGCATAGAGTATAGGGGGAAAATTTCTGCTCTTTTTCCAGGGAATATGCTTTAATTCTTCATGGGTTTTTATTCTGACTAGGTGACTGAATATCTTACACTTCTAAAGAACTGAATGTGGATAAACTGACCTTTGTCTCGTGGTGTCAAAAATCTATCATCACAGACACAACTAAGAGTAATTGTAAGGATTCTAGTGGTGATCAATGTAAATGTCAGCATGATTGAATCCCTGTGTTTTGGTTGTTCTTTTAAGGATTTGTGATATCAGCACAGTATTTAATGAAAATAAAGCCTTCAAAGCTGAGCATCAAAACCAGAAAGTCTCAACATGTCAGGGCTCTGTATGTACTAATGTTCCTTAACCCCCCTGCATGCTCTCATCTGGAGTGTCCACGCACACCTACTCTGCACGTTGGTCCCTTAAGTTCACATCTGAGCCTTGTTTCCTTCCCCCAGCTATGCTGTAAGCCTGCTTGTCTCCAGTCCCTGGAGTCTCCAGCCTTGTTTCCTGATGGACCTTGAACAGACTTTGTAAGAAACCTGTCTCCAATCCTGGCTCACACGTAGACCTTAGGCCTATGTCACTGACTTGCCTCTTCTCATCTCCAAATTTGTCTCCTTCTGTCCATGTGATCATTCTTGTTTTCCAGCTCTGTCCCCCTCATGCAACAACCCTGTCTCTGATGTTCCCTGAAACAAAACCAGAAATTGCCTTTTAGGTTATGATATCTTCACCAAGAGTAATCATGCTCAGTTTTCATAACAGTGTCACTTTATATGAATCATCTCTTAGAACTGCTTAGAAGATTTATCCAAATTCAAGTATCTTTTATCATGTAGTCTATTTTCCTACTCTTTTCTTCTTTTCCTTCTCCTATTCTGCTGCATTTCCAGCCAAATCTAGATTCCATCTACTTCCAAACAGGATTCTCCCAAGAGCCATGTCCTAGGATCTTAACATCACAGAATCATTGCAGTTGGAAAGGGACACTGAGTGTGTCTAGTCCTGTCTTTGTTATTCTGTGGCCTTTCACACACATGTTGTGATTATCTCCAGCCATGGAGACTCCTCAACTTCTGGGCAACTCCTAGGTCTAAAAGGAAATGGTTGTATTTTAAATTATGCATTTTGTCTCTCACCTTTTAACTGAAATGACTGAGAATAGTCTGTGTCCATCTTCTTCACTCTCTTTACCACAAGCCTTTCTTTTTAAATCTTGGACTGTCCTGAAGTATATGGCATGATCTTTTAGATGTAAAAATCACACTTCCTGTTGTATACCTTTTCTTTCATGGTAAAATTTCCAAGGAACAAGTTCCCTAAGTAAAAAATCTGGATATTCTGTCATATCTCAAACAGTTCAAACTCAAAAAAGATCAGTGAACACACAGAGATAATAGGAACTGATGCTGAAAACGGGAACTAAGACATATTTCTATTGCCTGAATATTGTCTCAAAGCATCACCTGGATATTAGCTACAGAACATGAACACATTGAGAAAAATGTACTTCTTCTAGTAAACAAAGTTTTTCAATAGGACAGTGTTTTCTTGCATTACCTTTGCTGCATTTCCATTCACCTTCCCCATTTTTTTTCCATTTTTCCAATTATTTTCATTATTTCCATTTTCCATTTTTTTTCCAATTTTAATTGCTTTTTCCCCCTTTTTTTTTTTGACCTCTGCTGTTTTTAAACATTTCTACATTTTATTTCTTGTTTCTCCCTTTATCCTGCTATTTTACCACAGTCTTTCCTCAGGTAATACTTTTTCCCCTCTCCTGCTTTTTCAGGTGTTTTTTTTTTTCCCCTTTGCACAAATAACAGGTTTAAGGCCATCATCTGGGTGCTAAAAGGCAGACATTTTGAAGCACCAATTTTAAACGTGTCAGCTGAGGAGATGGAAAATTGTGAATCACCTTTTGAAAGTGCAAACCATGTAATTTAGAATCTATTGCAATTTAGTGTCGTTGGTCTTTGATTATATTTCTTTGGCATTGCCTGATAAGGTTGTTGACCCTTTTAAAAAAGCCTTCCAAAATGGCATAAACTCTACAGATCTGACAGATGCCTGCAGAAAAATGAGTAGCCCATTTCTGAGTTCACTCAGAATTTTTCTATGAGGGACTAAAAATGACAGCTGAAGCTAGGAGGCAATTAGATGATGTATTCTGAGGGTCTGACATGAAGGAAACTATGGTTTTGGGAGTCTGTTAAGGTCCTGAATTCTGCTTCTAGCTAGAATTCTTTTTGGGCTGAATCATGAGCCTGGAGATTCAGTGTGGGATTATTCCACAGAATTGAAGAAATGGAGGGGTGGTCTGGAGGTCATCTTGTACAGCCTTCCATTTAGAATGGGGCTGCCACGTTCCCACTTATAAATCCATGATACAATGGGATGTCAAAAGATAGCAGTTCACAGTTCAGAGTAAATACAGAATTTTTTTCCTTTTTCTTTTTCTCAGGAAATCTTTTGTCATGAGCATGACAACTGTTTAGTGAAGTCACCTAGTAATGTCTTCAGCAGCTGGTCACATCTTAAAGCTTGCCAGGAGGACATAAAACAAGAAGTAAAGAAAGTTTCTAAGTAACTTTTCAATTACTTTTATTAGTTGAAGACAAAAAGAGCACTTTCCCCAAAAGCAGAGTAGGATGCAATAAAAGGTGGTGTGTTCAATGTATTGTAAAATTAAAGGATGTATTCTCCAAAGTGTTTTTTTGCCAAACTGTGATGGGCTTAGCAGCATGGGGAGAGACATTTTCATTTTAAATGAGAAGAAAGAGTTTAAAGAATTGTGTACATTTCCAAAATATCTAATATCTCTATAGCTAATAAGGGTTGACTGAGGCCTGTGGGAATCTGTTCAGCATTGTGCTAGAGAGTCATGGCTTGCACAAGGAGCCTCCAAACTTGTTCTGCTGTCTCATTGTTTTTTGTTTCTCTTGCGGTTTCAGCGTTTCCAAAGGGAATAGAATAGTGTTCAGCTGTCCCACTGAACTATGAAAAATACTCTGAAAAACACTGAAATACTACCTGGACATTCAGTAAGAATGTCTGACAAACAGGTCTGTTTCTGTACATCAAAACCCAGCAAAATGAACCTGTGACTCCAGATTCATGGCACAGGAACTGATCTTAGTGCACAAGCTGTATCCTTTGATGGCATCTCTTACAATTCCTTTGTTTTAGGAGGTCTCCATAATATGGAATAGTCATTGAAATAATGTAGCCTTCTGTCTTCACGCATGCTTGGAGTGCATGGAAGAGAATTGTCATTCCTCCAGGATTCTCAGTAAGGACTGTGTGCTAGCTCTCCAGATCACAGTCTGCACAGAGCTGCTTCTCAACTTCTAATAGACTTTGAGGATGTGAAAAAGAGAAGGAAAAATGGATCTTCTCAAACTGTAGAAGGCAGTACTCCAGCTACAAGGTTGTTAACAGTAATCCTCTGAAAAAATAAGAAGGTAAGAACAGTATAAAATGTACTCAAATATGGATTTCTACTACAGCAGTACTCCATCTCAAAAAGTGGTAGTAGAAGATACAGTTTAAGAAAAAATATCTAAAACAAGGAAGTTACATGATTTTTGTGACAATTTTAGCTAAATCTTGCTAAAGAAAGATTTTATCTACTTTAGGCATACAGCTAGAAAAAATTTAAGCAGATCTGTAGGAGTGGGATTTGGATCAGTAGCAACAGAAAATGATTGCTTGAAGGAACTGGGAATGAGATCAAGAAAAAGTGTAGGAAAGACTAACATTCTTGATGAAAAAAAACTGTAACTCTTCAGAATAAATTATACACCCAGTGTTACCTCATAAGGTACAATAATGAAGTGACAAATGTAATTTTTTCAAGATTTTTTATTAGCTGAAATGTCTGTGTTCCTACTTCATATTTCCTACTTTCTACACATGGAGAGTCAGCTATCTAGTATATCTGAAAATTTTTCATCAGAAAGCATGGAATAGTTACTTAGAGCATACCATAGTTTTTTCACAGTTTTCTTTTAACGTTGCTGTAAGAGTTGTCCATGGACATGTGTGGTTATGCAGTATATTATTTTTCTATTATAAGATGCAAAAAGTATTCATGCTTGTGTACTGAGTAAGAACACTGAGTGCTTATTCTCTACAGTTGTTTTGTTTATCCAGTGGGATGAGGTGGAAAGGACACAGGTTATTCTTTTACTTGGATTGCCTGTTTCTGTGGCAGTATTAAGTAATCAGAAATTTCTTTAAAGCACCTATCTTTAAATCATCTATGTCTATATCTTTTAAATATCACTAGTTTTGTGTCTCTGATGAAGAGAAAGCATGAGAGGCAGGATTATAGCAAAGGATTTTACTAAGATAATTTTCCTCATTTGTACAACCTGTGGCTGATATGTGAGTTCAGCAACTGCTCACACAGAATGAAAATTACTCTCAGAAATAAAGGATGCAATTTGTTTTTACCGTTCATCTGAAAAGGGCTGTTATGGACAAGTTCCAGCCCACTTAAAAATGGAGTTGCAGTGCTATAGTGCATCCTACAAAAAATGGCTTTGTGTCACATCCCCTTTCCAATGAACCTAAAGTACCATCATGAGCAGGCATTGGCTGATCCTTCAAATGCAGTTTATTACCAGAGGCCACAAGGTGAAGAAAGAGTCAAGAGAAGCTCTTGGGAGCTTTTAGTTCAAAGGTTTCACCACCAGGCAGTGCTGCCTTTTCCCCTCATATGCTTTGCTTCCTCACTAAAGCATTCAGTGTAAAAACAGGCTTAAAATAATGCCCAGTGCCTCCAGGCTTCATAATGAGATGTTAGCCACTAGATGTTGCTCACATGTTACTCATTCTCCTGCTTTCCTCTTTCCTGCTTAATTTTGCTCAGGATGATGCTGCCTTTGTACAGTTGTGTATTTTACAAGACTTTGGATTCATGAATATTAAGAAATATCATTAAAAAAAGAAAGTTTGCATTAAAATGTTCATTATAATAGAAATTACCTAGTAATAACCCCTTTGAAAATCCTGTGCATGCAGGGAACACTTGACCCTAGTGACTGGATTTATTTTACACTTGGACTGTTATGCTTAATTTGTTGTTCTCGTTAGCTAGATAAAATGTTTTTAGTCCTCCTATGTATCCGTCTTTCATTATAAAATGTTTATCAGATAGTGGAAAAACTAATTAGATGACCATTTTGCCTTCTGAAATAAATAGAAAAGAAGTTTGAAACAGGGTGTTTAAAATAGTACCTGCATTTTCTTTATTAGCATCTTCTTCCTATTTAGTTTTGTTTTGGTTTTTTTTTCTAACTATACATATTTCCTTATTTTATTTTTCTATCATAAGTCATATCTAGCTTTATATATAGCTGCTTTTCCTATGGAAATTTGACAATAAATATCTTTAAAATAATAGTAGGAGTGCACAAAGCTTTAGCATGAAGACTTATTCTCTTGCCATCTTTTGCTACATCTTCTCTCAAAAAATGCAGCATTTTAGTATTTAGGAAAAGTTATAAATATTAAATGAAGGCACTGTGCATGTTGTCATCGTGCTTCCATAATAACCCATTTTTTGTGGATTCCAATTCAGCAGTCAATGTGCAGGGAATATTACTGAATCATAAGCAACATGTTTTTTCTTCCAAGTAATCCTGTTTTTTAAACTCATTGGGTTCAGTTGCTGTCCTAAGGATGCTGTTACATTGATACAGATGAGACCCAGACTTTAGAAGCTGGTGTCTCGCCAAACAGAGACAGAATTTTAGTAAGTGTGGTTAGTTTCTACTCTTACATGAATATGGTTATTTCTTACTGTCATACAACAGAACTTCAAGTTTTGTGAGTCTCATTATTTCCTTAAAATAGTCATAACTCCCCCACCCCCACACTCATATTTCTCTACGTTTGTATATAAAATTTTAGTGCTCCATTGAATTTGACATTTGTCTAGCAAGAAATTGTTCTTTTCCCAGTAGTGTTAGTATTGATACGAAAAAAAAAAGCCTAGAGCCAACACAAGAACAGTACCTTTTAATATTTTCCTGGCTGCACAACACCATGGGTAACAAGAATTGTCTCAGCCTGAGCTTCTCAGAGAAGGCTACAGTTAAATTAATTGCATGGAGGGAATAGAGTTTAGAAAGAATCATTATTGACTTAGCTAAATATCCTTTTTCTCAGTACTTTCAAGCTTGATTGCAGGGCAAAGCTTCTTCACATGCACTAAAACACAGAGGAAGTAGGATAAAAGAGAAGCTCAGACTGATCTAAGTAAATGGAGGGCAAATGGCAACAAGGGGATCAAACTTCCTTGTGCTAACTCTAATTGCCATCTCGCTGTGCAGACCTGGATTTCAGAGGGACAACACTGACTGGCTCATGGGTTCCCAGGTGGAAAGGGTGACTTTGAATGAAACTGACTTCAGACAACAAGCTTTGACAGATGGTCCTTGTAGATGACATTGCATTAACTTTGCCTCTGAGGGCAACAGAACAAGTGAATTGTATTTATTCATGCTTTATAGAGGGAAAGAGAAGTTGGAGTAGAAGTAAAGAGAATCATAGAATCATGGAATATGCTGAATTGGAAAGGGCCATCAGGATTACTGAGTCCAACTCCTGGCTCTATGCAGGACACCCCAAGAATCACAAGCTGAGTTTTATGACTGAAGAAAAATAAAGCAATCTGTGAGAAACAAATGGGGTTGATTCTCATGGAGCAAGAGGTACATATTACCAGTCTAAATAGACAAGGGAAAGGCATGCAAAAGGGAAAACCAAACCTATTGTCTTATTGCAGAATATTTTGCAGGTCGCAGTGGTATTTCAAGGGTCATTTTATGTGTTGGTTAGTCAGTATTGTAAAATAGAATTTGAATGTGATTGACCACATGCAGGAAATAAAGCCAAATTTAAAAAGTATATGTATGTCTGTGCAACCAATTCCCACCAGAAAATGAAGTACTTAATATTACAACTTATGTTGAAATATTTATTTGCCTGATAAAAAGGGTAGATAACTCTAGAATTGCAAATACTTAGAAGCACATTTACAAAAGGGCATCACTATGTAGGAGCATGCACTAAAAAGGAAATTAGATTTCAACTGGACAAGGCACTGATAAGAGGATACTTCCCAGTCTCCTCAGTACAACACCTAAATACACACAGTATTTTGGTAAACAGAGCCAGTAATATCATATTAAAGCAGGAACAAATGCTTTATTTGAAATTTTCCAACGCATATCAAAATAGGCTTATAAAGTTCTTCAGTCACTAAGAAAGAGGTTTGGAGGCAATGAAGAAACTGATCACAACAGTACAAGAAAATATTTTGATATTTTTTGAAGATGTATACAGTACAGCAGAAATCAAATAAAAATGCTATCTATGGTAGAACCACACTTTATAAAAGCATGTAATTTCCAAAACTGACAAATGGGTTTATTTGGAAAAGTAACTATAATGCTACTTAGCTTTGCTTTTTTCTTTCCTTTTTTTTTTATTTTTTTTTAAGTGAAAAAGCAAAGAGTGAAATTAGGATGAATTGAGAAGCTTCCCAGGGTAATGAAGAGTAGCACACCATCTGTTTGAACAGGAAAAATATTTGATCAGTGCATGTTCCTCATCCTGCTGTGCAATACAGAGGTAAAGGCTCTTTTAACAAAATGATGCTATGTAACCTGAGTAATGGCAACTGAATTGAAGAGATAATAAATGCAAATCACCATCGGCTCTTGGGACACCTAAAATGCAACCAAGGCATGGATCAGTCTGCCCCATGGCTGCTGTGAAAATTATCTTTCTACCATGATCAGAAATTTTCTGAACTTAATAATCTGATTAAACTTTTCTCTCTTTTAAAGACTTACCAGTGGGAAATTTTTGACTATGGGTCTGGTACAGGAGGACCTCGGTAAAAGGTAATTTAGAAATCTCTGGTATGCTATGAAAGGAAAGCTGAAGTACAGAGGAGCTGAAATGGATACCTGCAGGTTTTGTTTTTAACTGGACACAATATAAATACCAGGTTTTTTTTTCTTTTTCCCTGCCTATGTATCCTTGTTCACATCTACTCCAAACAATATAACAGTGGCGAGAACTATAATACTGTTTTTCATGCAGATGTTTAACAGATAAGTAAGTAGGTTAATGGTCTTTAAAGTATGTAAAGAAAGAGGTTGCCACTCTTTTAAAGAAATCCCATTGGAAGCGACACATGGATTGTTCTCGTGCACCAGTTTTCACTGCTCAGCAGAAGGTGGAGTTCCTGCTTCAGCTCATGGCAAAAGTTGTGGGGTGTTTGCAGTGGGTGAGGTTGAATGCATCTGGTCATGTCAGATGCTGAAGTGGCATTGACTGAACAAAGGAAATTCTGAATGAAGAGGAGAAACCTGTGCATAATGAAAGTGGCAGTCTAACAAGGAAAATGTGCGGGATTTTTATGCCTTTTAACTGGAAGATGGGTGCTTTTCTGCTGGGATGGGTAGTAGAAGTAACCCTGTATCTCAGTTTTCTCTGCTTACTTTCTAAATAACTTCAGACTCAGTGCTGTCAGAAGAGGAAAAAGCACTAATTCCATCTCCCCCAGGGACATTTTAAATGAGTTCAGAATGACACAAAAATCTTGAAGCTTTATAGGCAGCTCTCTCCTTTTCCTATGCCCTTCCCTGCTTTTCAGAAACATGAACAAGCAAATACTGGCTAGGAAAATAAATTTTACAGAAATTAGACAAATAAGAGCAACAGTAGACTTTTGTAGAGAGCTGGATCATACCATACTGATATAAAAGAATCAGCCTGTGTTGTTTCTGGTCACAGACCTTCACATGCTAAGTTGCATTGAAAAATCAGTCTCCCTCTCTCATTCCAAATGTCACATGGCTCCTGCAGGACACATCTGCAGGTCTGGGCAGATCTGCTCATCAGCAAGGGTCTCTTTCAGCAGCATTTATCTATCTCCAACACATGTGTAAAGACCAGTTCTGCCTCCCCTCAGATGCTCTCAGCAGAACTGTTCCAATCCTCAGCTGAACAAGAGAGACCTCTGATCTTTCTCAGGATGCAGAGCTGTAATTATAAAACTGTAAACTAGATGTGAGGCTTAATTATAATGTCAAATAGATTGGATTTTAATCAGCTCTCTGGATATATAGTTAGGAAGGATTTATCAGGGCAATGACCTAATTTAAGTGTACGGATTTCAGCTGAATGTTCTGAAAACAATTTGGTTCCGTGCCTATAGAGGGGAGACAAAAATGCAGACCTCTGCTTCCTAATGAGTAATGTCTCAATCATGGCACAGGCTTTAAGAAACAAATTAATCTCTGATGTAACACCAAGGAGAATTTCTGTGCCATGGTGATGATTCTGGTCACAGACACAGAAGAAATGACACAAAGAGTTGCCATGGAACACAAAAGAACATTATAGCATGCAGAAATGTACTTTTGAGCAAAAGTTACTGCAAGTGCTCAGTGTGAGAGGCAGAAGACTTATGGGAGTATAGTCCCAGCTCAGTAGCTGCTGGACTCTTTAGCCAGGTTTTTGTCAGGTTTGGTGAGAAATGGGAGCCAGAAGAGACTGCCTTGCTCCCAGCACCAAGGCACCACAATCCCTGCTGAGATAAGACTTTGTTCAGTAAGAGCTCTGAACTGCTTCCCATCACATTGGGGACACATTTCCAAGCTGGTCAGCCAGAAGGCTGTCAGGAAAGGAGGCTGCTGGAAGCAGGTACACAGGTGCTAGTGGTGGCCTTGGACTGCAGCAGAATGGCACAGAACCCCTGCTCTACAGCTGTGGAATTTCTTGTGTTGTGCTGTGCTCAGTACCCAGAGGGATCAGCCTTCTGGGGTGCCTTGTCTGCTCAAAGCTATTCAGCTACATCCCTTCCGATCCTTCTCAGCTTCCCAGACCTTGGCAATTACTTGAAGTATTCTGAATGGACTTGGCAATCTCAAGAAAGTCTGTTTGATTTTTCTTAGGATGTTTTAAAGTGGTGGTCTGGCTCAGAGTAAACCACCACCATGCTTTCAGGAACCCCCACAAATAAGTGACTAGGACAGCTGACAAAAATCTGGCCCCACAAGTGCTTTTAAAGTACAGCAATGCAGTAAACCCACAACTCCAAGAGTCTGTGCAAAAGCACCTACTGATTTTAAAAATCCAACAGGACACCAAATTAACACTGTGTTAACTGTAGTTTGAAAGCATAACAAAGGCATTCCAGAGCAGCTTCACGGCTAGTTAATTCTGGTCACACGGTCTGTTGATGCAAGGCTGTTCTTTCTGACAAGACTTTTATGGAGGACATTATCCCAGAGGTTTTGGAGGCTTTCTCTTGCCACTCTATCAAATGCATACTCTCCTATTTTCTGGGAAGCAGAGGGCATTGCACATCTACATCAGCCTGTCAGCTTGACCAGAATGGTGAATGCTGCTCCTTGGGTGACTCTGTTATGTGAACTGTGCAGTGCTCACTTATTTGTGTTTGTTCTTTAATGTAGTTGAGTGTGCTACAGATGTGAGATTTGTAATGGGAAAAACATCCAAGGGAAAAAAAGGGGGAAGGGAAGGGAAGGGAAGGGAAGGGAAGGGAAGGGAAGGGAAGGGAAGGGAAGGGAAGGGAAGGGAAGGGAAGGGAAGGGAAGGGAAGGGAAGGGAAGGGAAGATAAAAAGCCCTCCCTAATCATTTGAGTTGTTGGGTTATTTTTGCTATGGTAAAGTACTGATGATAGATTGTGAGAGAAGCAGTATCAAGGAGAAATATTTGGAAAGGAGAAAATCTGTGGAGGTCAGGACACTTTTTAGGATGTTTAGTTTGTACTTTAAAATTCTTTATGCTGAAGTAATCAAGCTAAATGTGATATTTAAGTAACAGCTCTTCTACCAGTAAAACTAAAAGTGTACATTTTTTATTTTTAAATGTGAAAACATGATGTAAAGCACACTTTTCTGATTAGTTTTCAAAGTGAAAATGAGTTATATCCTCTTTGATATCCTCTTTGAGATGCAGAAAAAATATTTCTTATGTGTAACATTCTATGCAAAGATACATACAAGGGATCTGAGCTATACTCCATATATTTTCAAACATTTTATACATTAAATTTAAATCCCCATTCTTTGAATGTTTAATATGAAAAATTCAGAAAAACAATTTAAAAAATCAATTAAAAAGTGAGAATCATAGGGTGAACTGCAATTGGTTTAAGAAGGCTAGTAGTAAAGTATAATTCTATGTGAATAAATAACTAAGATTTTTTAGCTCAGGTTTGCTCTAAGGTTAAGGTGGATATCTATAGTTATTTTCAGCATTTGGATTTGAGTAGACACACCAAATTTTAGGTTCCAGATGAGATTATGTAATCATGACTGCATGTGTCAAAACTAAACAAAATATCATTTTTGTTATGTAAAAAGTAAGCTTTAAAAATACTCTTACAAGTTATCCTCTGATAGTTATTAAGTGTCTTTATTAAGATCAGTCACACAAATCAAAATACAAACAAACATCTTATTCTATTCTATTACATATAGAAAGCTCATCTAAATATATATCTAATAAGTCAAAACAGCTATGAGTAACTTCTGCTTCAGTAGAACAAAATATTGTCTTTCCAACAAGCAGAGGAGTGTAATTTTAATGCTTATAATGTAAAAAATACTGTATCAATGAACCTGCTCTATATAATATTTAGAAGAGCAGTTGATTATAAGCAAGATTGGTTGCAAGTATCATGCGCAAAATGTTAGCAATAATTTTTGGTACATGTGTGCTTTTTACTCTTCTACTTACTGCTGAAAACTTGGCAACAACACATTAGGAAATGAAAATCATATTTTATCTCTGTGTTGCAGCAGTTCTGGAAAGTTCTGGAAACCCTAACCATCTTAATGTCATATCAATGACAATTACATTAACTCACCTTACTAGCTCTGAGACACAAAAAATATGTGATTCCACTAAAATTCTGCTCTCACAATTGGATTCTGCTCAAATGAGACTGCAGGTAGCCCTGTATTTTAATTAAGAATCATTACTGCCTTATGCTGCTATACTGATAATCTGGTAGAGAATGAGTTGAGCTAAACTGTTTGGAAAAAGAGAAATAGGAAATATCCGCTAAAAAATTGAACTACCTACCATGTAAAAAGGCTATCATCCAACCTTTTGGAGCTGTGGTTGACCAGACTAATGTGCCAGCACAAAGTTTAAAGCAAGAGGCTGAAATCTTAAGCAGAACAGTCAGGAATCTCAATGTAAAACAGGAAAGAATGGATTTTTTAAATTGCATTTTTATTATACTCCAGAAAGATAGAAGGGAAAAAAGAGTGGTAGTTATTGGATAGGGAAATTATTTTGGATTGCTGATTGGCTCTTTAAAATTAGCAGTTGAAAATACATCATGCGCTGTATGTATCAGGGAAAAAATACTTAACAACTACACAAATTCCTCATCAATGACTAAATTGCCAAAGAATTTTAAAATTGCTGTCTGTGGGTTGTTGTCCAGGCTGTTGTTGCCAGGTTGGATCCACCCAGGTGCTTGCTCACCTTCACATCCCCACACAACCAGTGGAACAAGAGAGAAAAGGAGAGGCATAGGAGTGAGGACACTCATGGGTCAAAACCAAGATAAGGAAAACACTCACTAGCTACTAGAAAAAGAGTCTTGACTTGGGGCCACCATTGCAAGATACTCCCTCCTCCCCTGCTACCAACACCTTCCCATCTCCAAACTGCACCCTATAAACAATTAAATGCCTTTCAATTCCTAAACATGCTACGTTGTGAATGGCTCTCTTAGGGTAGATTTCTGTGAAAATTTGGAATTTTAACCTATAAAATCACTTTATTTGAATTGAAGTAATGGTTTTCTGTAGATAGAGGATTTAATACAAAACCCGGATTTCCATTTTTTTCTTAAATTTCCAAGTGCCACAACATAGGCAATCCTAGACTGTAGGCATATCTATGCACAGAGGCAATTGGTCTCTCACAGTGACCAAAAATTAAAACATTCTTTTATGCAAGCACACCTGGGAAACAAAGCCTTCTATATGTAGTTATAAGAGATTTAATACTGCCCTGGAAATAACATGGAAAATCTGACACTGTGCCTGAACTCTGTGACAGCTTTGCAACTCAAACCCTTCCATTTGATTAGGTTTAAAGTCTTCTTAGTTATAAATTAAATTGGGAACATTTATTTTCTTGGATCCTTTTGGTTTTTTTTTGTGTTAAGAATCTTTTGTAGAAAGTCAAATTCCTGTTTTAAGATCAGATGTTCTGGCCGTAGTGTTGACATCTAAAGGACAGCAAGACACCAGCCTAAATCACAGTGGACCCAGTTCTTCCCGTGCAGCAGGTGAGCACCTCAGTAACCACACAGCAAAAGCTCCCTGGACAGAGGTGAGTGCCCTGCAGATGGGTTGACAGGTTCCCACAGAAGCTTGTGGCTGAAACTCTCTTCTCCAGCAGATATGCACAAGGCTGAAAGCTGCTCATCATTCCCATTTCACTGCCATATAATGAAGCTGATCATGATTCCAGAAGATGGAAAAGCTGGTTTCAACTTCACTATTGTGAATTGTGAGCCATTATCTCGTTTCCTTAATGTTTATACTGTAGCACAGAGTGTGATGGATCAAAAATGTCAAAATCATGAAGGCTGAAGCTCCACAAGTTCATAGTCAAGCTCCAGAATGCTCCAAAAGCAGATCTTCAAGGGCAAACACTGTTTGGCCTAGTTAAATATGCTTTGGGGACTGCTGAACACATTAACATCCAGTGGAGAGGAGTTGCCTTTAGAGACTGAGGTGAGAAATGATCTATGATAAAAATACATTTGGGGCAGTGCAAGCCAAATGTGAAAGCAGCTCTAACTTCTCCCATGGCGATTCAGTGTGTTCCACTCTTTCTTGTTTTCTGCTCTGTGCTCTGAAGAAATATCAGCTGATGCCAGTTTTATTTATCCTTAGGGTCTGTTTTTCTTTCATGAGCTGTAGTCCAGATAAGGATGCTATATACACATCTCTTGCTCTTCTAAAAAGGCAATGTGTTTAACATAAAAAAATATTTTAAAAGCCATTTTGGGGGATCTAATTGGAATTTCAGAACCCCATCATCTTAAGAAATATGAAGATATAATATAAAGAATCCTATCTTCAAACAACCTTTTAGGAATAAGCTGTATTCATTGGAATCTACTACTTATGGCTGTGAATGATTCATTCAATCAGAACTCTTTGGTCTAACTAATATATGTTCTGTAACTGGTCCTCATCAATCACCATGGTATTGCAATTCCACAGTATACCTCTACCAAATAAAAAGACTAAAGAATGTTCTTTTGGCTAAGCATTTATATTCTTAGTCTTATGCATTTATATTTATAGTCTTAAGGTAATTGACTTATTTTTTAATCAATGGAGATAATAATTTTCAGGGTAGGCCAGTCACCAACATCTCATTTAAGGGAATTCTACCATCTCACAATTCTCTATGTTTTTGGAAAAAAATAAGCTCTCTTGGGGACAAAGGTCTGCCTCCATTAAACTTGCTGGACTAATACAGTTGCAATACATTTTTAATCTTTCATTAATGCACGGCTGTGTTTTCAAAAATCTGTATGTAACATTTGTATTTAGCGGGCAAGATAAATGCTAAAAGTATCTGGGCTTTTTTTCTAAGCTGAGTAAACAAGTCTTGAACTTCCTTCTTCTCGTAAATACTTACTGCAGAACAGAAAACTTAATTTCATCTCATGCTTGATTTAAAGTGTTTTGTTGTCATAGTGTATCAGCCCATCAGTTGGTTCAAAGCAATGTTTCAGATCAAATAAAGAAGATCATGAGACAAACACTGACTAAAATCCATAGAGAATTTTACTCCAGAGTAAAACCACAGAGGGCAGGAAAATACTTAGTGCTTTTGTAATACTGGTTAGAGTTTATTACAAATTATTCACATGTTACAGTCTATTAAAAATTATTTACATGTTTCAGATTCTGCAGGAGAAACTACCAGGTCATCAAAGATGTTTTTTCAAATTTTGAAGAGTTATTAAGCAGGGTGTTAGAATTCCCAAACTGCTAAATAAACTATTGAAAATTCAGTTCAAACCTCACAGCTCTGGAAGATATATTCAAAGGCTTATAAACAGCAATGACTTTTAGGAAGAAATGTATTCACATCTAATGATGTGCAGCTTTGGACTGCTGTATGTAGGTGTTTTTAAAACCCTATACATGTCTTTTATTAATCAAAAATAGTATAGTAAATGTGTTAATGTCAGTGCTACGCCCACATTATTGTGACTTCTGCATCATGATGTTCCTAGGTTCAAAAATGTCTATTGACATGTGCAACATTATAGCAGGGATAAATTTCTCTGTTGTGTAGGTAGAAAGTGGAAATCATCTGTCAAATTCTCCATCTCCTGAAGGGTTTTCTTTTGTAGAGCTCACAGAGCTATTGAGAGCAGCATTATCCTCCCACAGCTCAGAGCTGTAACAATATGACCCAGAAAATATTTAGCTCTTACTTCTTACTAATATTTAGCTAAGTTGAACAATAAAACTTTTCCTCCCCCTTTTCAGTGTTCAAACTATGCTATTCAATGCAAACATCTAGTTCTTAAGCAAATATGCTACTCCAGCTCTTATTTTAGTGTGTTCAGCTTCTGATACCCTAGAAACTTCACAGGCATCTTTCAACCTACACGGGACCTAATATAATAACTATAATCCTCCTACCTTGAAATTTTTAAAAATTGCATGGAATTTTGGTGAGTACTTCAAATGTAATGTTTTGGCTTCAGGCTTTTTATGTAAAAAAAAAAAAAAAAAAGTTTTATTGAATTCCTAGTCCTAATAAAAAGGCTATTTGCTTTGTGTTATTCATGCAAATATCTGTGAATTTCAAACAGAATGAAATTCTTGACTACCAAATATTTTAGATAAACTTTTAGAACAAGTTTGTGTGATTTTATCACAACAGTCATGTCCAAAACCAGAGAGCATCAATTAAAAAGAAAATAAAATGGCCTTGCTTAACTCACATAGTATATGTAATAATTCTTTTAATAGAACTAAATAGAGGTAATGAATAGAAATAATTTAATGTTGTTTATTTGCAATGCACAAGATTTCTCCTCACACAGTTCATGTACATACACAGTTCATGTCCTCACACACCAATGTATGTGTACTCATCCTATTTGTGAAAACTAGAACTCTTAGTTTCTGCAGTATTGAAATTCCAAATTTTTGTGCTTTTTAAAACCTATTTCAAACATTCATATGAAGTCTAATGCATATTTCTATACCTGGTTTTCCTACCTAAGGAACAAGGTAATCAAAAATTAAATCTACAGTTCTGTTTTTGCAACTGGATTGGCATCAACCTTCTGACTCATTAAATAAGGGTCTGTTTGGATTTAAAAAATTGTAATAAAAATAAATGACACTGAACAAATAAAGTCTATGAGAGGTGCTTTATATAATATATATTATCCATGTACATTTTAATACTTTATGTGGCTGTCTTATGATTTCTTATATTTAAAATGCCCTTGTCCTTTGCTGAATGGTAAAACGGGAACATGAGACTTCTCTCACTGTTTTTAATACTTACTTGAATTTCCAATTACAGAAACAAAAGATCAAAATTTAGTATCCCATCTTTATCTTCAGATTAAGTTTAATCAAAGCACTTTGTATGGAACCTTCAGGGATCTCTGAGAAATAACTGTGGAAATATAATAAAATTATTGGAATTAAATTAATTCTCTGAAAGATTTCAAAGTGGGCATAGTGACTTAGTAGATTTTGATTAATTGAATATAAAGTCTTGAATAACAACAGATTGAATGGCAATTGACTTTATTACGCTAAATCAAATAACTGACAATTTGGCCAATGACACAGCTATTAACTGGATAAATTAAGAAGAAAAACATAGAAACACAATTTGTGTTTGAATCAGTGTTACATGGTAAAACCTTGGGGTGAAGAAATAAAATGAAAAAATATCGTTTCCTACTTTTGGAATTGCATGGAGCCTCTGGCAACCATGCAGTAATCTGGTAATGTTGACAGCCTGGGAGGGAGAGAAAGGGATAAGGACAGACTAAGCAGAAAAGTCTGCATTTTTTTCCTTTTCAATTTAAACAGCAGCAGAAAGGAGAATCTCCTACACCACTCCACACTCAGCAACCCAGGATTATTCCAGTAAGAGCTAAACAATGACTTTTATATTTCTTCTCTTGATGGTGGAGGAGTGTTTGAGGAAGAAGGACTTTCTAGATAAACCCCTTTAGCAGGGGACCATGGTAATTATGCATGTAAATCAATAATTTGGCATAGAACTTGGAAAAAAAAAAAAAGTTTTATTCAGCAGCTCCACCATCTAAGCAAAGAACACACCCAAAAAAATGTTTTGCATTTATGAGAATGCCACATCTTCAGAATAATAAATCTCATTTCTTACAAAATAGCAAAAAAACTTCCTGACTTGGAAAAACCAAACTAGACTTTTTAGTGTGTAAATTATAGTTTGAAATTGGTTTAATTAATGTTAGATACCTTAAGGAAAGATTTTATGCTTGAGTACAACATAATGTTATACTCCAGGTATGAAATTCTGTCATGAAATATTGCTGTCTTATTAGATTCTTACAAGGTTTTTAGAAAAAGCTTGTGAACATTTATAGATGTAACCAGCTAGTATTTTATATTTAATATATTTTAATATGGAGAGAGATAAAATTTAAAAAAACCTTAAAATCATTATATTAAAACCATTTAATTCTTACTGCATTTTTTGCATTTGTAATATTTTTTATTATTGTACTACAGCTAATCATACCAACAAATAATGCTGCTGATGTCAAAGAGTATTCCCCATTTAATTTCTCTTCAGGAAAATGAGATTGATTTTTTTTTTTTTATTTTACCCATTAACCATTTTTTTAATTTTACCCATTGCCTCCTTTTAGAAAAGAATATGACTGTTTTTGCATCCTGTTATTTCACTTTGAGTAACAAAGATTTTATTTCCAGGGATGATTTATAACAGCAAAGGTTGTTACAGCAAAGTGATATACATTAGTTGTTCTCTAAAATGGTTGATAATATTTGAAATTCCATCTTAGATTCACCCAGAGATGATGATGTTACATAGCATAACAAAAAGGATAGTCTCATTTCACTGTATAAAGGGATCTGGCTGCCCTTCCTGCACATTCAGATTTGCATGTCTATGGAATCTGATCTTTTCCACTTTTTAAAAATCTTCTGAAGTACTTTTTGTATTGTGTTTTTAGATAGTGACAACAATGTAGCTCAAATGTACAAATGTAACAATTGTGTTGATATGAAATCTCTCAGATTGGGAGGCTGACTTTTGATGAGGTAGGAAGTCTTTGCAATCTAAAAGAACAATTATGGATTCAATCATTCTTTCCTTTCCTAATTGTTGTCTCTTCCAGAAAAATGACCAGGTTACAGCACTCTACAATACATGCTGCCTGAACAGCAAAAGATTACACAGCTTCTATGCACAGTACACAGCCTTATTTTTAGTCAACATTGTAATACAAGCAACTGGAATAAGAAGAGAAAATCCTTCACACTAGAACATAATGCACCGTTTATCCTTTATTGCACTGTTGTTCAAGCATATTTGCATGTACATATATTACTGAAATCAGTGTTCCATCTGTGTGTAGAATTAGTTTACAGACTCACAACTGCTTCAACTAATTTGTCGTACTAGAGCCAGCACTCTTTTTTAGACTTTACCATTATACTTTTTTAGTGTTGCAGATGTTAAAGAGAATTTCAACAATTCACAATAATAATTTTTATTCCTCATCTGTAAACACTCAACTCAGACCCACCAGCAATGCTGTATGAAATGTAGAATAGTATAATTACTATTGTTGATAGTGTTTATTTCTTTTGAGAATTGGTTAAAAATTATGCCCTTTGAGTATTTGAATACTTTATTATCTATTAAATTTACGTTGGCCAGAGCAATCTGTACAAATGCCTTGATCAAAAAAGTGAAAGCAAAAGGATATGTCCTATTAGCATATTTACGGTGTAAAATGTATAAGCCAGTCTGGAATTTGTTATTTTGGTATATGAGACTTTATTCTAAAGAGTATAATTGTGTTCCTTCTGCTTATATAGCCACTAAAATGTGATGTGTTACTCACCATTAGCAGAGCAGGATAGTAATTTCTAGCTGACTCTCTTTGACAGAAAGACAAATTCCTTTTTGTTGTTTTCTTGTCTGGTACATATAAATATACATGTGCTTTTCTGCCCTGTCTCTGTTCAGCTTCCATTAGCTTACAAGAAACAAGTGTGGCATTTTCCTTCCCTAGCTTTCCCACTCCAGCAAATTGGTGCTTGAGAATTACTCCATTGTTTAAAAGATCATATATATAAAAAGGCATCAGCTGGGAAAAAAAAATAGGCAGTGATTTTTTCCTAAACTTTGTAGTGAGAGCGGAGTGGATGTGTGGTAGCAGCTACACTCATGAGCTAAGCAAACCACACAGAAAATGTTGTGGGGCAGGGCAGGGCAGGGCTCATAATGTGCTTCAGAGGGACCCATGGGGCAGAGGCTCCACACATGACCAACATGTGCCTGTGTTTATTTTCTGTTTGCTGTTCAGCTGGGTCTCAGCAAGTGTGGTGGCCCAGACGGGCAAGGCAGGGCTCAGGTGTCTTTAAAAATGGCAAGAGGTGTCAAGAATAACAAGGCTTTTACAGGTATGATGGTTACAAGCAGAACTCCAGGTTGGTTTCTGCTGTTCAAGAGTTCTTGCAAACCCTGAAATGGTCGTATGAAGCACACCAAAATGAGCACAGTCTGGGAGACCACAACAACCAGAGAAACTTTAGCCTCTAAAAAAAAAGGAGACTCAGGCAATCTGGTAGTTATAGAGAAGGTGAAGATACTCTCTTCACAAGGATCCACAGTGGCAACAGGAAATGGGCACAAGTTACTTCAAGGCAAATTCCACCTGGACTAAGAAAAATTCGTTCTCCATAAGAGCAATTATATGTTGGAAAAGTTTGCCCAGAAAAGTGATGGAATATCCCTTGCTGGAAATATACAGGATTGTGCTTTACAGAGCAGTGGGTGATTTAATCTAGAGTTCAGTCAGATGATCTCCAGAGGTTCCTTCCCCTGTAGACTTTTCTGTTATTCCAAATTTCAGTGATTCTGTAGTTTTGTTCCTTGGACTTTTACTACCTGATAACATGTTAGGGTGAGACAGAAACCACAGAAATGAAGGCACAGAGCTATTGCCAGTGGCAAGTTGAATAATGCATGAGGATATATACAATATTATGCATAAATTCTATTAATCATGTTTTCTCAGGTGTTTCTGATGGTTGATAATTTGCGCCAGTTTTTACTGGGAAGATCAGGTTATTTACCTGGAAGCTAGAACAAGTTAAAAATGAGGATAAGATTTGTGCTTGAAATGTAAAGGATTCTACACAAATTTGAATCTCTAAGCAAATGAAGAGCAGTTCAAGAAGTGTTCCAATTACAAAGCAGCCTTCAGAATTGTACGTCATCTGGAGTCCCTGAAGGAATTTACACCTGATTGTTATTCAGCAGGAACTCCAGTACTTTTATTCTTTAGACTAATATGCTGCACAGGCCCAATATTAATGGAATGACATTCAGCTGAGACATAATAACCAGCCACTTCATCAGTACTTTCTGATGTTTCTAATCTTTCCATCAATGAGTCATCTGTGTCTTAGGAAAATTATATACTAGGAGTGACAGATGCTTAAAGTTGAAGTGACCTCCCTCATATTGGATGTTTCCTTGTTTCCTACTCTGAGGTTCCTGTTCCTCTTCCTGTATTACCACTTACATTAATATCGTTGTATGTGATTGTGTTTTGTATCATTAGCCACTCTGTTTATAACTAAGATGGGTTTCTTTAAAATAAAGTTTTGCCTGGACTCTAGTTCTAAACCAGTGTAACTTATTGCCGTAGGTACTGTGAAATTCATGTAAATAAATCATTTCACCTATATTACTTATGGTATTCCCACATTCCAAGTCTTAAACATGATGCAGACTTTTATTGTTTTTCCCAGATGTTTACATTTTTGCTCTATCCTTAATGGCTGACACCTGTATTCTCCTCATCTATTTATTGAAAAAGGAGCCAAAAAAAGAAGTATATCAGCTTACAAGTACAATTTCAATTGGACAGGCTTCCAAGATTTTTGATGAAGGACAGAAGATGGCCTGAGGAATGAGGACCTTGCTGCTTTCATGTATTCCTAGTGTGCATGGTACAATTACAGTGTTCTGGACCATACCTATACAAACAATGTGGTGTTTGGTAGCACAAGATGAAAAGATTTAATATTCATAACAGTATTATGTTGAGTTGCACTATCTGTAAACTCAGACAAAATGTCCTCAGAGCTAGTTAAGGGGAAAATTGATGAAATACTATGTCATAGAGAAAAATTTCTCAGTTTATTTAGTTTAAACTGAATCAGGACAGAAAAAAAGTTATAGACTTATAAATGACATAAACAAAACCTGCAAACATCTTCATTTTCAGGGTCAATATCAGTAATACAATATATAAATCACAATACAAGACACTTTCAAAATCTATCAAGCACCTAAAAATGTCTAAATATTTTTTAATAAGCAGTCCCCAAAAATTATAATCATAAATGCACACAGAAACAGATATTCACAGACCTGCCATCACACCCTTGTCATCTTCAAAGGATCCTCTGCTTTACAAGCACCATTGCTCCTTCAAAAGCACTGGTTACCCTGCTTGCATTTTGTCCTGTAAGGCATGGATGCTACAGCCCTCTGTAACCTATTAATTCACAGCTGGTGAGAAAGCACCTCATAAGCTTTTGTGCACAGACAAACCTGAGGTATGTGCCCCTGTTTTTTGCTGACTGAGCTGCTGCCCCATCAGCTGCACAGCAGGGAGTTTGTTCTTGCTGCCCAAAGCAAAGAGATGGTCCCAGTGGGGCAAATTCTGGCAGTGTTGAACCAAGTTTTGGTGGCTGCTGCTGCTTCTATTCCAAGGTCTCTGATTCCTGCTATGAATTTTCATTATTCTTTTATACTGCTTTCAAGATTAATTATTCTTTGTTTCTGAAGTTCCCCCATTACTGTTAAATCCTGCTGATGGCGGTCTTTCTCTTACACATGATCAGGTTTTGGCAGGGGCACATTTTTTGTGTGTTTGATACACATACACACACTGACTTCACATTCTTACTAACAAAGTGTGTTAGCATCTAAGACCAAAAGATTAAGATTATAAATCCTAATAGAAAAGATTTAGTAAGGACAGACACATTTTGTAGCTACTCCATTGTGAACATTGTCACAATTAAGTAGCTATAAAAGATTCCTGCTAGAAGTGAGTGGAAAGATTTCTACTCAAAAAGACATTCTTCTATGTCTGGAATTGAGTATGTGCATAATAATAAATAAGCATAACAGTATTTTTAGTACTTTAAAATCCCTCACTTGACTGTCCCCTGCATGTATGAGAAGCTCCTGTGTTGTGATTGTAAATACAGCATGTCTGAAACATGAAAACAAATTCAGAAGAGGTATAGTGTGTCGATACATGTCCATGACCAAGAACCCAAACAGGTGGCTTAAATGTACTTACACTACAGCTGGCACTGCAGATATAGCTTAATTTCTGAACTGCTTTTCTTCTCTTTGTGTACCTGCACAGATACGTCTTTTTTACTTACTTATCCAGCCAAATAGATTTTATCCAGTCAACGGATTTTATGAAAAGAGACATATTTTATTTTGTTTATTCTTGGGAATAAGCCCTTTCCTTGATATCAGGAAAGAAGGAAAGGAAAAATGTTTTGCTTTTGTTCCAAAAACCTTTCTTGGTTTGATTCAGTGTAATGTATCAATCCATGCTGTCAGAGGCTTCTCCAATTGTAAGAATCCATTGGGACAGTAGATTTTTAATCACATTATGTAAGCAATCCATATAAAAAACTTATTTTTCTTATGATTTATCGGTCTTCATGGACATCAAATATGTTCTGCACTAATTATTTAATTATATAATGTGAGTTACTTACATACTTTGAGTTGACATAACTTTCATCACGAATTATGCTAGTAAAAAGAATTTGAGTCTCTACCTTCCTAT
Organism: Ammodramus savannarum pratensis; assembly: GCA_020466415.1. Taxonomy (NCBI): domain Eukaryota; kingdom Metazoa; phylum Chordata; class Aves; order Passeriformes; family Passerellidae; genus Ammodramus; species Ammodramus savannarum. The sequence goes on from JAHXMQ010000807.1 coordinate 61,915,593, forward strand.
AAATGAATTTGGAGCAATTTCAACACCAGCAAACATAGCACTTTAGCATACATGCTAAATAATTTTTGAGCTACATACAGAAACCAGAACTTTTTTTCAGCACTGAATGTTTTTACCTTCATTTTCCAGTGGTTGGATCAAGTCACAGCCTTGAGTGTTATATTATATTCTACTATTAAATCATCATGCCCTGCTAGGGGTTTTACAGCCCTTGATGAAATAATCCATTTAAACTTATCTAAGAGAAGTTTAGTTATTGTGTGCTTGCACCTCTCTCACAGAGGTGAATAAATGCCAACGCGTTAGCCAACATTAGGTATTTGGTGTAAAGAAAGAAAGAAAGAAACTTACCAAAAAAATCAGATGCTGGTATCACTGGGTTCCACAGACTGCTTACCCAGCTCAGCAGTGAGCTCTGCCATGCAAAGACTATCCTCACCTTTCTTAGCAGTCTTCCCTGATGTATAGACATCAAACACAAAGTGGTTTTCATGAGCATTTCAAGGAAATGAGACACTTCTGATTTAAGGCCCATCTCATAATGCTAGAATTATGGACACCATAGCTGGAAATCTATCCAAATTAGAAAAGAGCTAAATAACAAACAATCCTGTTTATTTTGAAGAATTATCCTTCTGTATGTACAGACAAGTGTCAGCTTATCCTTTTCTGGCCAGAGAGCTACATGGGACACTGAGATTTTGATCAGCAACCAGAATTTACACTTTTCAAATTCCATGAGTTCCAAGATGGAGCTCCCTCCCCAGTAAACTTGTAAGGCCTACACTGCTCCTGTAGAACTATACATCAGATCCTGTGGTATGAGTTTGATTTCACACACTTTCTACTCCCCCCTCATGGGAAGAAAGAAAAATGCCTAGTAATGTTTAATCAAATATGCATTATGTTAGTCATGGGAAAAGACTAAAATAGAAATACCTCCAAGAGATAATTATTTTAGGATGTTCTACCCTAAAAGGGATCCTAAACCAATTTCCACAGACTTTTACAAGAAAGTTGAGTTAATAAGTTTCCTTAAATTATATGCTGATAAAAGAAATCCAAACAGAATTAATAAATCTATACATCTATGGATATCTTTTGAAGATGAGACTGGAAGATTTTTGAAGGCCTGAATAAAATAAAAGATTGCACTTTATGGAGGTGTTTGGAATGAAAATGCTATTTTTTCTTCAGGTTTTGTACATTCATATCAATATCAAGATAAAGATGATCATGTAAATAAAGATGTATTTTCACATATGAGCACACTGTGGTCCTAAGGTTCATATGATGGATTCTGGAAACAGCAACCAGCCATTCACAGATCACTGTGAAAACACAAAGTTGTCAAAGATGTCACTTCTTTGCATACTCAAAAAATAGATTATTATATACCCCATGGGGAGGAAACATCCAAAGAATTCAAATCTACTTCATTTGCTGCAGAAACAAAACCAGACTGAAGAAGTGGATGTTAAGGCCCTCTGGCCCTGTGGGTTTTTTCAATTTCAAAAAAAATCATTAAACAACTAAGAATGCTTATTCATTACCAACAAATATTCCCCCCAAGATCCAAAAAGCAAACAAAACTCTAAATACAAATATAAGTTATTTATATTATTTCTGGTTGAATGTCACAATAATATGGAATTGATCATTGTATATTTATCATGCAGCTTTTTATGCCGGCTGGAAGACTTCTATCAGTTTACTTACACTGCCTTTTGCCAAGCATTTCTTCCTTGAAAATATAGAAATTCTTTTTCATCCCCAAAAAATAATTTTAACATTCAAAAATTTATTTCATTTTTTTATTTGAAATAAAAAAGATGAGATGAAAATAAGTCTTAGGTAACAACAGATAACTGTATTCTGCTACAAGTCCTGCTGTCACAGGAATTCTTTGTATCAAAGTTTTGCTCTATCTGTCCTTGCAGGAAATTGAAAGAACAGTTTGAATTTTTAAAAATGTACATACAAAAAAAGAGGAAAATACATGAAAACCAAAGTGCACATATTAACTAGGTTTCCTAGAAGTTGCTACTAATTTCAGGGTCTACAGCTCTGGAGATCTACAGAGGAGTTTGGAAAGAAACAAACTAGACTTTGGGAATAAAATAGCTGCATTGACCTTTTTAGAGGGAAGGTCTATAAGAGGTAGAGTTCCAAGAGCAGGGGTGTTTCACAGAAAAGTATTTTGTGCTCTTGGATTTTATCCAAGTAGAAGAAAGTGCCATGATTTGGAGGGAAAAGTTGTGAATTATAAAAGAACATTATTATTTTTTTAGCACTGGGTATTATTTATTAGTATAGAGGTATTGAAAAAGCAAGCTGCAATTGCAATCCTTTGAAGAAAATTTATTTAGCAGCCAAAAATAATACTTGTTGAACCCCAGAAGAAAACTTAATTACTGAGACTGGTTACCCTCTTCCCATACAATTATTCTTCAGTGAAATTCTTGCCTGTCAGAAGTGCTTGCCAATTTGAGCCCTCAGCAGGCTGCCAGGTCAGCTCTGATTCTTTCCTTCTATTCATAATGAGAAATGTCTTCTAAAAAAGTATTCTTCAAGTTCTGTGCTTCCAGTTCATAAGCCTTAGTTTTGTTCCCAATACTGGTGGTATCTGTCCCCATTCTGTGGCTGAATGTCTGCTCTCATGAGGAACTGAGAGACCACCAAATTGAGGCTTGTTTTCTCTTCATTTAACTTCAAAGACCTTAGCAATGCTGCCAAACTGACATCCAATTGATGTTATATCATGAAATTAGTCTTTCTAGTTGCTGAAGTGTAATGCAAACTTGTTCTCGGAGCAAATTTCACAGGAAAAATTTTCCATGCAGCTGAAGAAACTCATGGAAGGGGGGAACTTTTGCTCGACAAGGCAACCAAAAGAAATCAAAATGGTGGTGGTTAAATTTCAACTAGACTTCTATTGTCACTGAAAGGAGGAAAATAGTCCTGTCTTCATTGGCAAGGCACATATATGCTCATAGGTGAAAAACAAATGTGGAAAAGACATCCTAAAAGGCTCCAAATAGGAGTAATTGCTTCTTCTTTTTGGAATCATTGCAGAATCAGAATGATCCTGAAAATTCCTCCAAACCACCTCACCTAATAATCTTATCCTTCATTGAAATAAAGTTTCTCAAGACAGGAAAAGAAGCTGTTAAATATGTCTGGATGAGACAGCAGTGCTTCTAAAAGTGAATGTAGAATGTATATGCCAGTGAAAGAGCAGAGGTGGGCTGCATGGGCTGGCCTGGAGGTTTGCCAGCAGAAGATGATCATTTCATTTGCTGTGAGAAGTATTACCAGGATGTTGTGTTAATTGTAAAAATCACCCATTAAATATTTCAGTCATGGGTGTATTTTTTCATTTAAGGGCAAATTTAAGTCCATACAGATCAAAATCTAACTAGTGGTGTTTCATTTGGCAGGAAAAATCCTGGATAGGACCCAAATATGAAACCTTTATGCGTGTTAGTCTTCCCTAGGCCTAGGGAAATTGATGTTATTTTAAAGCATACGAGTTCATGCATTTTTATTAGCATGCGCTTAGAATACTATTTCACAGTTAGCAGCTACCAGAGACACATTAAACTTGCTTCAGAAATATGATGTTTAGTCATGATCAATGCTAAGGATGATGTCTACGCTGTTTGCAACTTGACACTTGCAAATAAGCTATTAATTCAGATGTGCTTACTAGCTTGTTGCACAATGTCTGAGTACATCCAGGCAATATCACTGAAATTGATTTCTCTGTGGAAAAGAACAGAATTAAAGAGATTCATCACATTAATAAGTATCACGCAAGATGGCATTGACATAGCCTGGCAGTGGTGCTTCCAAAGTTAACTGGGACTTCTTTCAATTCCCCATTCATACATGCTCTGTATGGACCACTGACAGGAAAAAAAATCATCTGCCTATTACCCATATTCTGTACTGAATAGGACACCTTCAACAGGACACCTCAGACTGGATATCTTTCAGATGTGGATCTCACTCTTTCCTAGACTTTCTCATTTTCCACTAACTTTTACATACATGGCACAGTAAAAAAGATAATGCTAAAAATGCATTGAAATATAAATTATGCTCTTCCCTTAGTCGGTATACAATCTGTTCTCTGTGAATGACAGTAGGAAAAAAATCAACAAAATAAATGTTATTCTTGACTTGCACTGAAATAATTTTTTGCCATATCAGTGATACAGCAATGTCTGTACTACTGTAGATGCAGATGCCTGACCTATCTGAGAGTAATACAATGAAAAGAAAATCTGCTAGGGAAGAAGAAAATGAAAATTTTAAAACACTTGTTTTTTCTCTATACCTGAAATTGTATATTTTCCTTAGAAATAGCATGGCATTTCCATTTTAGATTACAGTTGCAGCTTTATAAATGCACTTTTTGGACAAGACCTAATGGACAGCAAAAGCTGCTCTTTGAAGTCAGGTGATTGGGTCTTCAGACACTGAAACTTCCTGCAATATGTCTAATGCCCTCTCACCATTTCACAAGGGTTGTGATACAACTCTGGAACTGGTGGTGGTTCAGAAAAGGAGCTCATCTCTCTTTGTCTTTGGAGGTTTAGAAGACATCCAGATATAGCCATGGTTAGCATGATTGTGTTGGTGATTGTCTGCCTCACAGTGGGATGTTGGACTGCATGACCCCTGAGGAAGAAATAAATACCTTCTTTTTACATCTGTTTTTTCATTTAAGTTTGGAATTAAAATCTGCCCATAGGGCATAGTCAGAAAGAGAGCAACACTGTGAAATGAAGACACATTCTTAAATGAAGAGCAAAAGGGAATAATTAATACTTTTGAAATACAAACAATGCCTAATAATTTGTATTTTTCAATCTGTGCGTCTGAGTAGTGCCCAGGAAGGATGCTGAGATATGAAAATGCTGGGGTCTGTTCCAAATGTAACCTGATGTTTGAGCAGCAAAAGGATGCCAAAATGTATTTCTGGAGCTAGTGATTATGTATGATTAAGAATTGAAGTGGCATGAAAATAATAACTTAAAAACTTTTCTCCTGGAACTTCACAGGCTGCAGCTACAGTTTATTCATGAGTCTGACAACCTGAAAATCTGAGTTAAAATGGCAAAGATATTAAAATATATGAGTCACAGTCTGGTGTTCACTATGCTGAAGACATGGCTCTGCTTGTAAAAGGAAAATGAGAAAGGAGATGAATGGGACAACCTTTGTACTGAATTTCTAGACAAGCTAAAAAGTTTAAGACTGTTTCAAGACTGGCTTCTGAGAAAGTTCTGTAATATATTTTTACTCTTTTAGGAGGTATCTTGCACTGCAGGAGCCATAAGCCACCACACATTCAATGATATTTTAAATGGATGCCTATTTTTTAAGAAGTCACAGTCGAGGAGAGGGGAAGAGAGAAATTTTTCACTCTGAATTTATCTTGAAAGCATTCACAGTGCTCTAACTGGACTAGACTAACAATCTTGCCACATTAGGAAAAGGGTTTTGCTTCCAGCAGCAAGCTGAAATGATGACTCCGGTGGTGTATTATCTCTCCAAGTTCTCAGTGTCCTTGTTGGACAGTTGAACTTTCAGTTCAATTTGAAAAGGTACCTCCTTACTAGAATTCAAAAGAATTATTAGTAGTGTATATGAGAAGTATTATTATGTGAATATAACATTAAGCATGCTGAAGTTCTTACTGAGTAAATCCTCACTCCAAGTGTGACATTAATACAGACTTTTCCATTTAGATAGGGAGTGGAAATATTGTTTCACAAAGCATCAAACTCAACTATGCTGTAAAATTTCATGACCTGCTTTAGACAGCAAAAATTAGAAAACAGCAGAAAGTGCCTGTAGGCTGCAAATCTAATTAATTTCTATTTTTTTTCTTTCCTTCCACACAATTACATATTTATTGCTATGACAGTAGAAAATTAGGTGAAATATTCAAAACTACTAGAGTGATCATCACAATTTTTTTTTACTGTGCTATTAGCAGAAATATCTTTTTCTTCAATTATAGGCATATTCTGTAGAGTATAATTTTCTTTGACATGAAGAAAACTGGTTCTAATTTAATACGTATACCAATGGATTTTGAATGGATTTTTACATTAATTTTCATGGTAAGTTACTTATGTTTTTTCATGCTTATTTGAACAGTCATTTGAGCAGTTATTGTAATTCACTTCTTGTTATTTGAACTGATATTTTTGTTGTCAAGACAATTAAAAATTAATGAAGTGGGAATTGAATCCATTAAAGATCAGAGCTGATTTGCTATGAACTAATTTATGAGGCTTTAGATATTTTGCTCAATGGTTTTTTGTATTGACAAAACTTCTTGCCTTTTCCTAATAATACTGAGCAAATGACAAATCACAAATTGCTCATTGCTAAATGCTCCTGCGCACTTCAACTGATAAAGTACTGAAATGTGCCAATGCTCACAAAAATAATACTTTATTCTGCAGATAATAATAATGATAATAATAATAATAATAATAATAAATAATAATAATAATAGTAGTCATCCTCTCCAGTTCTGAAAATTATATTTAGAAAGGGAGAAATGACAAAAGCATCATTGTTATTTTACAGAATGGCTTGTATTTGTATATAAGTAGCTCAGGCATATTGATCTGTTATTCTAGGTACTGTAGAAATTGTAACATAAGAGAAAATCTTATACAAAGCAACCTATGATAGTAAAGAGCTGTTATAGCTGATAAATAAGAAAACAAGTCAAGATGGGTGAAGAGAAGCAGGAGGTATCATCTGGAAACAAATAATAAAGATTAGATATTAATTTTTCCAGGTAGCTGAAGTGATGGTGCTATATTTCTGCTTTTGGTTTCCAAGCAGAAAAGTGTGCAATTGCTCCTGAAGATGGTGGTTAATAGCACGTTTTAGATCAATTTCTGCTGTGCATGTTCTATGCAGTCTATCTATTCACATGATGTCAATGCAATGTATCCATAGCACTACAGAGCTGAAAAGTAAATACGCATTGTAGCAGCAGGTCTGGTGGATTCTGGATTCTGGATTTTCTGTGTCAGTTCTGCAGAGTTCATCTTTGCATGTGCAGGAACTGTGAATTCTAAACAGAATGAAATTTTGTTCAAATGGCAACAATGCAAGACTCTCATTGTAATAAAGCATAGAGCTGGAAATGAGTGTGCACATGAAAATTTGGGTAAAAAATTTTCAGAAGATGAAGGACAGATCCTGTCCTCAGATTTTCAATTTGTTGCCTATTTCTGTACTGACTTAGATCTCTAAACTATCTGTGCTCCCATTCTGCTCTGTGCAAACACCCTTTCAAGAAGGGTAACTTTTTTATGTCATATATTTTAGTTTAATTTTATTTGTTCTCATGACCTTTCATAGAAAGTGTTTATATTTAAGATAAATTTCAGTGGCATTCCCCCCCCCCCCCCCCCCCCCCCCCCCCCCCCCCCCC
>JAHXMQ010000807.1:61923237-62061063 GCA_020466415.1 Ammodramus savannarum pratensis
GGGAGGGGATTGTCCTGCTCTGCTCTGAGCTGGGATAGCCTCGCCTCGAGTGCTGCGGGCAGTTCTGGGTGCTACAATATTAAAACCCCCATTAAAGTACTAGAGAATATCTAAAAGAGGGCCACAAGTACAGTGAAAGGACTTTTGGGAAAGCCACATGAGGAGCATCTGAGGTCACTTGGTCTGTTCTCCTGGAGGAGACTGAAGAGAGATCTCATTGCAGTTACAGCTTCCTCATGAGGGAAGAGGAGGGACAGACACTGATCTCTTCTCTGTGGTGACCAGTGACAGGACCTGAGGCAATGGGCCAAAGTTGTGTCAGGGGAGGTTTAGGCTGGATATCAGGAAAATGTTTTTCACCCAGAGGTCAGGCACTGGAGCAGGTTCTCCAGGGAAGTGGTCATAGCACCAAGACTGACAGAGTTAAAGAAGCTTCTGGACAATGCTCTCAGGGACATTGTGTGGCTCCTTGAGTGTCCCACGCAGGGCCAGTATTTGGACTCAGTTGTCTTGACAGGTCTCTTCCAATTCAAAATATTCTATGATTGCATGATTCCGTGAAGAATTTCACATAACTAGTAGAAAATATTTTCCCATTGGATTCTTAGAATTCAAATTTGGTAGAGGATGGCAGGGAAAAGAACTTGCAACACAAATTTTAAGACAAATTACAGGATTGGCTAGATTATTATTTGGTATATTGATAGACATTTATAGGTGCTTGTGAGAGAAGGAGCACTACTTATATAAAGGTAATCAATTACACTCAGTAGTACAAATGAGTATTGTTTAGCAGAGTGAGAGTAAAGACACTGCTGTTTTCTTAGACATTATGAGACAGTAAAAGTGAAATCCTGAATTTTAATATTCTCAATGTACTCCAGCCTTTCCGCAGGAGGCAAAATGCTGCCATAAGGATGCTCCTTTGCGAATTCTAGCACTGGCAGTCCAAGAGATGAATGCAAGACTGTCTTTTATCAAGAAGCTAGGACAGAGCAGAGAGTCCTCATCTCAGAGTTGACAGGGCAACAAAGAAAATATTTTGGGCAGAGACTTTCCTAGAAAATGTTCCTCCTAGAGCCATGCAGGATCATAAACTCAGAAAAGTAGCATAAAGCTATGTACATTTTCTTACATATGTTCTGTGGAATTTTCTGTTTTACAGCTTCTTTGTAAAGTGTTTATAGTTTTAATGTATTTTTAATTTGTTTCCTCTCTACCTTAGATATGAATGTTTGCTTTACAAATCAATGCAGGGCATATTTCCTGTGTTTGATGATGGCTTTGGATGAGAAAACCAGGAGTGTTTTGAGGACCAGGTAAAGGATTCCTGTTCCAAATTTTCTGAGCAGGCATAACATGACACAAAGAAACCCCCAAGTTTAACACAACTTGTGTATGTGTTCTGGCTTGAATTAACAAATTTATCACCCCGAATTTACCATTTTCACAGCCATGGGTGTTATCAACCATTATTTTCAAAAGCACAAGGCATCTTGAACAGCTATTGAAAGCAGACTTTATTGTTCTGTATCCAGAAAAGAAAAAGTAGGAAGATATTTTCTGGCTTTTATGCAGTGGAAAGAAAGAAGCAGAGAAGACTTTAACCAGCAGGTACATGAGTTGTTAAGCATGCCAGTGATCGGAAAAAGAAACTTGCTCCTGGGAGGAAAGGCTTAAAACCAGAAGATTTGACAAGGACAAGGGAATAGCTTCAAAGTGACCTTGTATCTGGGAATGCTAAAAACGACAGTGTGGGAAGATGCCATTTCTTATGCCAAGTGTTGTGCATCCTCTGCCTGTTTTGAGAAGAAGAATTCCTGTGGAGAGATAAGAGGCTCTCAGACATGTCTGAAGCTTTTTGTTCCAGTGAAGCAGGCAACAATCCTCTCCTGGGATGAACTAGGCAGAACAGACCCTGTGTCCCTGAGTGTCTCTCTTTGCTGGGATGAACAAAGACAAACAGAGGCTGTGTCCCTGAGTGTCTCTGCCACCCCGTGTTTTCAGCAAGGTAATGAGATAAATCCACTCTTTGCATTTTGGCTGTGGTTTGATGATTGTCCTGGTAACCTCTATGCATCCATTCACACACCTGCAAATGATTGTATCACCAAGTAGAGATCACAAAATCTTGTGACTCCTTCTCCTAAAGTCACACAGTTTAATTTAATGTCAGACAATTTCTGCCATACTATTTGGTTAAATATACTCTTAGTTGCACAAAATTGCATTATTCTCCACATATTAAAAAAAATCCAGTTGTTCCTCTGAAATTTACTACCCATTTTAATGCATGGACTGTAAATTTACTATGTAACATAAACTACCTCATAGCATTATTCATAAAAGGAACCAAAAATATTCAAAAGCTAATGCATTTGTATACATTGATACCAAGGTTAATACAGCCATGTCTCTATCACATCAGCTACTACTTGCTTCCTGTTACCATGACAATTCAGTATCTTAATATCCTCAACAAAGTCTACTGCAGAAAACAAATCTATTCCATGGGCTAGTTAAAAAACTGGTCAATTCATCATCCTATGTATAAATGAGAAAGTCACAGTTTAAGATCAAAACCAGGCTGATGAATCAACAAAATACCAAGGTATATTAACATCTCAGGCATATTTGAATTGCCTAAGAGCAGATCTTCATGTAAATTCAATCTTCAGACAGTTGCCTTCAAATGTGAAAACTGACAATGTGGTTTGTTTTATTTGTTTTTTAGTTGCGGGTCATCAACAAATCCTCTGTTTATCTGATAATAATCTATTCAACATTATTTTATGTAGCTATAATTTTCTACCAATTAAAGCGAATCAAAATTTCAGATAAATTATTTCAGAAGGACATTCTGCAGGAAAGCCTTTGTATCAGGAGATAGCAAGAAATAACTTTCCAAATTAGATAAAAGAAAATGGCCAAATTGCCTTTGGAAATTCAAATATGTCATAGTTTAACTCCAGCAAGCAACTAAGCACCACACAGCCATTTGCTCACTTCTGGCAATCAAAGAGAAAAACAGCTTGAAGGTTGAAAAAAAAGAGATGCACGATACAATTGCTAACCATCCTCTCAGGGATGCCAAATTTTCATCTCTGAATTGAAATCAGTTCTCTCTTCTAGCTAACTCACACAGTTTACATACTGGGCATGACATTCTCTTGTATGCAATATCCATTTTTCCCATTTGGAAAATGGGACTATGGAAAATTGACTATGCTCCATCTCAGTTTCTTGTGCACCTCCTCATTGGCAGAGTGTGGGAAACAGAAAAGTCCTTTATTTAGGGTAAGTGCTGCTCAGCAATGACTGAAACATCAGTGTGCTATTCAGCATCTCATATTGAATCCAAAATTCAGCGCTGCACCAGCTACAGAAAAAATATGAACTCTATTCCTGTGAAAGCAGGACAAGAGAGTTCAGCCATTGTGGCGGACATGAATCACAAATAGAGATTTTGGGGGGATTTTGCTGGCCAGATTTTATTTCTCCATTGCTTTCTGCTTTTCATTATGCCTCTCCATTGCTTACTGCCAAGTAGCAATATGAAAGAGGTGGCAAACCAAAAAAAGGGTTAATTAAACTTGTGTTAGGTTATTCTCAAGGCACTACCAACCAAACCTGCCAGCTGTTACAGTTCTAACCTTTTTACACCATGCTGCCTCAAGTCCTACCTTACTCTAAAACAATTATCTGCAGTTGCTGTTATCAGGATATAGGATTTGGAATAGTTTAGCTCAATTTAAAGTCCATTTCATCTTTTTGTGAATGTGCTTTCCCATAATAGTGAACATCCACCCTTTTTGAAATACCTTTAACACTATGCCTTCACAGTCTAGGACACGACTATTAAACAGCTCCAACATAATCTAAATTACATCAGTCTTCAAAATAAGAAATATATGAGACTTAGATTAAGCAAAAATTGAAGTCTTAGACTGAAAGCAATAATTAAGATTTCTTTTATAAAATTAATATTTTTATAAATATTATAAAATTAATAAGACAGACATTGCTCACAGAATTTCTAGACCAACAGGTTTGTTTCCAAATGTGTTGGAAGAAATCTTGCTGTGTGTCATAGGATGAAGTTAAATTTGCATACCAAGGTACTGCTCACACAAGGAATTGAATAGGCTGAAGAGTCCAATAGCATATGAAAAAAATCCTAATTCATTCTGAAATTTGTCAGTTAAGACAAGAAATAGAAAACACAAAATATGCCTGTGCAGTTTGCAGGTCATTCTGTTTCTCTGCAGTTACTGTTTAATTCCAAATTCAATACAGATACACATGTTAAATTTTGGATTCTGAAAATTCTTCAGCCTGTGGCAAGCCTTCTAGTAGGTGACTTGTATTTAGAGGTATCCAACCAGATGTCCATTTGGAAATACCAGAAAATGTCAATGGAAGTTTGAATGAGTGTCTGCAAGATAAGTGAAGCCCCTAAGCTGATAAAAATTGAAGTTAGGTTGAATGGGGCTTTGAGCAACTTGGTCTAATGGAAAATGTCCCTGCCTATGGCAGGGGTTTGGAACTAAATGATCTAATTTAAGATTAAATCAATCTGTGTTTCGATGATTGACTACCAGTCAGAAGGAAGAAATTTGTGAGTTAGAATAACATCTCCAGAGAACGATATGAAGAGATATGCCCTGTTGAGTACGCATGATGCAAAGGCCAAGGATGTGTTGAAGACTAGAAGATATGACTGGATATGGGCCTCTTTTTCATAGCACTTCAAAGGTTTTAGCTTGTAAAAATAACTCCTACTTTAATTTACCAGCCAAGATAGAAAAGGCCATGTACAAGCTTGGAGATTTGCAAACTTGGATTTGCAAATGTTCTGGAAAGAGATGCTGCTGTAGTGGTTGCTGCTGCTGCAGGGTGATACAAGATTTTATTCTAGAAGAAGGTGAATAGAACTTCTGAACCATGGTTCTCAGTCAGATGCATAGAATTTGTTTTTCTCCTGGCCCTGCTACCTGTGAGAAGGGGATCACACCTTTGGGACAGAGGAGGTGAAATATTTCCTGTGTGTCTGCAGGAATACAACAATCAACTTTGTGAAATCAGTGCACTGATAACAAACCTGACTGCAGAAGCAGCTTTAAGGAAAATCTCTTCAGGATTGACCACAAAGCCCTACAGTACATTAGAAAAGTATGATTTGATGCCAGTGGTGAAGCTATATTAACTGTAAAGCTGACAGTGATAGAATGAATATGATCCAATATCCCCTAAGAGAGTCTCTACTATGACAGAATAGATTTGGGATTCATACTTATTTTATACCCATTTTTCCATCCTGCTTATTCTGTTGCTCTTATTCTTTAGTCTGTCATGTTTCTGTCTGAACAACTAAATTGTTTTTCTTTCCAAGAATGTAAATGATCTGGGGAGCACAGTGAGTGCAACACACTGTAATAGTTTCTTTCCAATCCTGTGACATTTCATAACAGTGAAGTCCTTGGAAGATACATAGATCTGCATACCAAAAATTGCTCTCTCTTCCAGAATTTGAATTCCACCTGTTCTGTTCAAAGACACTCATAATGGAAAACACAATTATCATTCAGTCTTTTTCTTCTCCAGTGACATAATTTCCATTTCAAACTGTACTTTTTTGTTGGTCACCTCTCAATCAGCTTGGCTGGGTTTGTTGAAGTCTTGTCAGTTGACATCAGAGCCATGATCCTTGTATGCCTGTAAATATCATTTGCCGTAGATTCAGTTGATGCATTTTAAAGATGTGAATCCTAGCAGTCCTCTGCAATTGCTGTTAGAAGAATATACGAGCTGAAAATGTGCTTTTGAATACCATGAACTTCCAGCCCTTCTGAAACAACCATTAGCACTGTCTCTTTACAGTCTAGGACACAAGTATCGGACCATTAAGCTGTTCCAGCACAATCCAGATTACATAAATCTTCAGAATAAGAAATAGATGAGATTTAAATCACAGTGTTAGACGGAAAGGAGTAGCTAATATTTATTATACAAGATTCATATTACCAAGTGAATTAGGTGTTATTTAAGAAATTTCTAGAGCTACAATATTATTTCCAAAAGTTGGAAGAAATCTTGCTGTGCCATGGGGTGGAGTTGCGTACGAATATCAAGGTGCTGCTCACACAGGGAATTGAATGGGTTGAGGAGCATGAAAATATATGGAAAAAGCTGTAATAAATTCCAAAAGTCGTCAATAAGAACAAGAGACAGAAAACACAAAAAATACATGTGCAGTTTACAGCTCATTAATTTTCCCTGCAGTTACCATTTAATTCCAAATGCAATACAGACAACCATGCTAAAATTGTACATACAGCTGATGTTTTGAAAGATTTGAGTACTAACTAAAAAAAAAATAATTGGTCTTGGTATTTAAAGTCTGATTGTAACTTTCATATGGATTCTAGTGGAATTTTTGGTTTTATCTACTATGTACAGTGTGCTTATGTCCCATTCTAGGAGTGCATGAAGAACATGACTACTAATTGGAATGCATTTGTTTCTTGAAGTTTGTCACTTAGACTGATCAGCAAGAGCAATTATCCATCAGTTCCTTATTTCTTCAACCAGCAGATGAAAAAAAAAGTTATTGCCTTAGGGCTATGAACTTGCTGGAGCCCGTGAATCTTCCTAGTATAATCTGATTCATAAGTCTTTCTGGTGAGTCTGGAGATTTCTTATCATTACAGCAAAAGGACTCACCTACCAGGTTATCTTTCTGCTAGCTAAACTATGAGTCATCCCCTGAAATGTAAATGTTATGGTAGGCTGTGCTGAATAGTGGTGAGCTGAACTCCATGGGAATACTGACTCAGGCAGGGACCAAAGGAGATGTGCACTCAACTACGTGGATTTTCTTGATATTTCCAGTCACTTAATGACAAATTTTGACAAGACAAAGAAAAAAAGCCAGATCCGGTAACAGTCAAATCCAGAATAAGCACTGAAACCTAATAATCCAAATTTATTTTCCCTTGGGATGTCATGTTTTTGGGATGCCTATATGTCATGCTCTAGGCAGTGATAGGCCATGACCTTTCTAGTTCTCATCACAAAAGGCATCAAGGGTGTTACAATTTAATGGAGACAGCTTTATTGAAACTTTCACTTTGGACATATTTGATACAATTAAATCTTAATTTTAGTTTAAGAAGCATGGAGAAGAAAAATACAGAGTATATTTTGTAAATAGTAGTTTGGGCATCAAAGGGAATTTGTAACTACATATTTCTGTTTTACAGTCTAGTACTAGGTAACAGGACCCTGCAGTTTTTCTAGTTTTCTGCATGATAACAGGAGAGCAGAACAGTGGGAGAAACACAGGTTCTAGCTCCACTTCTCCATCTAGCACATCAAACCTGAAATGAGTGCGATATTCCTCTACAGCCTGCCCAGAATAGGCAGATTCCATAATGGAGAAGAGAGCCAAACAAGGAAGAAATGGATACCAACCATCATGCTTTGCTTGTATTATTGGTGCTTAAGTCAAATTCAGAACAAAAGACCTCAGTAAAGAAAATTTCTGGCAAAAGAAAAAGCTTACCATAAAACTTCACAAGATAAAAGACAGTAGAATGCACTTTCGTTATACGAGTACACTTTGAGTAGTTGTATCCTTATGAGCTTTTTTTCCAAACCAGACAAAAAATGGATTTAGCTAATCTTCTTAATGGATAATGGACTTTCACTGGGAAAAGAGAAGTTAGAGAGACAGCTCAACTGGAAGAAAGATGATGAAATTATATTTGACGCTTAGATTAAACTAACAAGTTATGTAAATTGGTTCATTAAGTAGATACCACAACTTCGAGCATCTCAGCATGTTTTATATAAAGACACTCAATCACTGCAGAGTAACTCTACCCTGTTGTAGAGAATAATATCTCATTCAAGAATTCAGACTCCTGCATTCTGCCAGAAATGGGTTTCCCAAGATTACGATGGATTTACCTGATGCAAGAATTATGGTTTTGTGCTTTTGTTTCATTTGTTTTTTTAAAAGAAATTATGAGAATTGGTTGTCCCCATCTAAACTGTGTTAGATTTTCTTAGAAGATGTAATAGAAATACTTATTAAGTATATTTAAATATTTAAAAGATATGTAGATATATATATTCAGATATTTAAAAAATGGCTATCTAAAAAAAATATATCCTTATGCTGTGTTTATCTAAGTGATTGCTGCTGCCGTTGTTCTTATGCAAATACTACTTTGACCTAAGGTATTTTTAAATTTCCAAGTTACTCATGGGAATTAATATTCCAGTTAGTAAAATCAGAGATGAGTAACACTGTTACATTTGTCTTTCTTCTAGTTCTTGATTCCAAGAATAAAAAACAGTTATAGCAGTTAGAGCTCTTGTGTATTGTCAGCACTAAGCCAGATAACCAATGGGTGAGCAACTGGCTCATGGGCTGGGCACAAAGTGTTACAGAGAATGATATCAGACTGACGACCTGTCACTACTGGGGTTCTGAAGGGCCCCATCCTTGGCTCTGTGCTCTTCAACATCTTCTTTAATGATCTGGACACAGGACTCAAACAAATATGAAATAAATTTTCCAGGAATGTTTAAACTGGGAGGACCTGTTGACTCCCTTGAGAGCAGAGAGGTCCTGAAGGGAGATCTTGACAAATCAGAGATTGGCAATCACCAACCTGATTAAGTTCAACAAGGAAAAGTGTTGGGTTGTGCGCCTGGGGTAGGGCAACCCTGAATGTACAGACGGACTGGGGAATGAGATGTTGGAAAGCAGTGCCACTGAAAACAACCTGGGGGTTCTGGTCAGCGTCTAGTTGAACACAAGCCAGCAGTGCCCTGGCAGCCAGGAGGGCCAACCCTGTCCTGGGGTGCATCAGGAACAGCATCACAGCCAGGCAAGGGAGGGGATTGTCCTGCTCTGCTTTTCACTGGGGCATCCTCACCTTGAATCCCATGTGCAGTTTTGGTGCCACAATGTAAAAAAGCCATTAAACTATTAAAGAGTATCCAAAGGAGGGAAATAAGGATGGTGAAAGACCTTAAGGGGAAGCTGTATGAGAAGTAGCTGAGGTCACTTGGTCTGTTCATCCTAGAGGAGTCTGAGAGGAGACCTCATCACAGTCTACAACTTCCTTGTGGGGGAAGAGGAGGGGCAGACACTGATCTCTTCACTCTTGTCTCCAGTGACAGGACTTGAAAAAAACAGCACGAAGTTATGTCATGGAAGTTTTAGATTGGATATTAAAAAAAGACTCTTCACACAGAGGGTGGTTGGGCACTGAAACAGGTTCCCCAAGGAAGTGGTCACAGCACCAAGCCTGACAGAGTTCAAGAAAGGTTTGGAAAATACTCTCAGGCACATAGTGACACTCCTGTGTAGGGCCAGGAGTTGGACTCGATTATCCTCATGGGTTCCTTCTAGCTCATTATATTCTATGTTTCTATGGCTTTAATCTTCATAAACAAAATTTTTTAAGACCTGAGGGGCTTCTATTTCACAATGAAAATGTTTTGAAATACTCAGCCATTCACACCACACAGCAGTCGCTATTGAAACCACAGAAATTTCCTGTTCATGCACTTCAAGCAACTGTGAGAAGACCAGCCATCACTTGCTAAATCCCCTTGAACCTGTAAGTGATGGCTAATATGGCAGACAGAATATCCTCCAAAGCTGACTTTTCTGCCACTTCTAGAGCTGTGGCATAACCTCTGTCCAGCAATAACTTTCAAGAACCATTCATGTATCCAAGTGATCAGGAACTTGATCATGTCTCAAATTTGCAAGGTGACTCAGGGTTGCCTTTTTCAGCTCAAGGGGAAAACTCTGTCCTTTCTCTCAGGTTAACAGCTCACCATGTGCAATATTCTGCTTTAATCTTCAGATGCATGCACTAAGGGGACAAATGCTGAAACAAAAGTTGCTGTTCAAATGTGCGTACTCATTGTGCCCCATCAGCTCCTTTGTGAAGTCAAGCTGGCTGAAAGAGTTGAGAACTGGGATGCTAGAGCACCTGGCTTTGCTGTTGTTCTTGTGATGAGAGATCCTGTCCCAGAGCCTAGGCTGGCATGACCTTTGCCATGTTTTCTGCCGTCCTAATTCTGTATCCCAAATATCTGAAAAAAAACCCAGGTCTGCTGGTAACTTGAGCATCAAGAGACATGGCTGCTCCACAACCAACTCTGTGGGTCCTGTGGCTGAGAGAATGCATTCTTGTCACATAGTTGGACATCAGTGTTCAGAGGAAACTAGGGAAAAATACCACTGTTCAACTGGTATGTTAAGACCAGAGAAAAAGAGCACCTTTCCTGACACCTGCAGAATTTAAACACTGCAGTCCTCGAATAAGGAGTTAAAAAACTCCTTAATGTTTACATATGAATATAAGTGTTACTGAATTGTGATAGCAAAGAAGGATTTTGGGTGGGTTTTTTGGTATGAATAGCAGTGACCCATGTTGAAAAATAAGGGAATGTATAAGATGGGGAACAAATATTTTCTCTTTCCTGAGCCTGAACAACCTTCCACTCTGTAACCTGTACTCAAATTCCCATGGCATGTATTGTCTTGCAGAGAAATTACTCAACCTGTGCAGAATTAAAAAACATTAAAATAAGTGATAAAATCTATGTGTTTTCATAGCCCAGCTATCTATCTCTCTATTTGGCTTCAGGGTACTCCTATCCCTTCATCAAAATGAGGCCAATCTTATTTTCCACTGGACAGTGATATTTGACTGGTATTTGTTGATATTCAGTTATTCTTATTTCAGTTTGGACATAGCTACAAGGCAGCCCTGAGTGCTCCTTGTAATCTGTCTCTTATTGTCTTAAAGTTGTTCTATTTTCACAGCTGTTGAAAATCACCTGATTCAAAATCCGTTTACTTCAGAAAGCCTAAATTTAAGCCAGAATCATCAATAGAATTTCAGAGCAGTTGTACCTTCCCACCTACACAGTCATAAATCAAAACAAGAACGTGGTCCAGGCACATTTGAATTTCAGAGATTTTGAAACCTAAAGGAAGATGAGCTAGATTTGAGATTCCCCTTTCCTCTTACAATTGTAGGCATGTACTGACATATAACACAGAGACATTTTTGGACTAGAGGATCAACAGCCACCTAGTCTTTTTAAATATACTGAAGATATTAAATTTGATTTATATCTTGCCTTGTGAACTGATAGTAAAGTGAAAAAAACCAAACCTGTTAACTCTCTCTCTTCAATCACAATTTGACATGAATCGCTTGAAATGCACTCTCTGCAGAGGTGTGGCCATCAGGATTATGGTTTTGCATTCATGACTCCATTCTTTCTGAGTAGCTACTGATCAATAAAACTGGTTTGTCTCTAGTAACCTCACAATTAAAGCTCCTGGCATTTGCAGATGTCTGATGGTCATGAACAAAGCCATTCAGTCTTTCTCATTTCTTCTCTTGTCTTAAAGTGACCTTGATGCTTTACCTAAACTAAGGAGCTGCAGTTTTATTGCTCTCATCCTCCAAGACCCAATGTCTGATAAAATATCAGGTTCACTGTTGATTTTCAAATGAGAAGATAAATATGCTAAAGGTAGTGTATCTTTAAAGCAATATTTCCTTTACATGCTTCGGAAATGTTCTTTTGATTTACCTGTTTCCTTCCGCTTTCACTGTTTATAGAAAAGAAAAACAAACTAAGATTTGGTTTTTTAACTCTGCTGTTAAGAAGTGGCTTGTTGATCAGTAGATGTCTGAATTAAACTATGCTTTTGAAGCAGGTTTCAAAGATGAAAGCATTACATCCCAGCTGGAAAACTCCATTCCTTTGCTCTTGTGAGATGACACTATTTAAAAGAAAAGCCAAAAAACTTCTGAAAAGTCACCCCCCCAACAAAAAAAAAAAAAAAGAAAATAAATAATAAAAAATATTGGAAAAATAAAATTAATACATTACAATATTTGCAGTTAATTTTTCTACTGAAGGACAGAGGCGGAATTCCATGTTTTACTGTGGCTTATCTCTTGACTGTTCAGATCTGTGCAGGCTCTTACACAGCATTTCCATGTCGTGTAAAGCAACAAATGTGTAACCCAGAATTAGAACAAGGTGAAAAAATAGCTTAGCTCTTAAAAAACAAAGGCACAATATGTCATGATAGTATGTTACCTTCAACATACAGAAGAATTTAAAATACAAGCCAAAATATTACACAGATAACGGAAGTTATTTTTCTGGAGTAGTGGTATCAGCATTTCTGGTAACAATTCCCAAATGCTTTAACTGCTGAAGAATGTGTCTTGCCAAATGGAAGCTATTTCCAGTTGTTGTGTTCTACATTATGACTAACCATGGTAAATTACAGTGGAGTTCCTCATCTACATGGCAGAGCATGTACACCAGATGACATACATAGATCAAGGCTAACACCTAATGAGAAGCATCAGTGTGAAACAAGAAAAGAGAAAAAGGAACCAAACATCTATTTGATTAGAAGCAGAACAGAAACAAGTCATATTTTGGCTCACAATCTTTGACAATGTCTTTATTCATTAAGCTGAAGATAACTGCTGAACAAATAATTAATGAAATGTCCCAGATGCCTTCTGCTATTTCCACTGACTCTAGTTTTTAGGGAGAGTAGTAATTTTTAATCTCTGCATATTCTAACTTGACTAGCTGGATTTTCCAGCTACAATAGGAAGTAATATAGATATTTCATAGCAGTTTTCCTATATATATTAAACTTATATTTCTTATTCACTCTTTCTCTCAGAACAAAAATGGTTGCCCTTTTGTCACACTGGGATGTAAGCCATGAACTGTTGGAAAATGATTTTTCAATCTTTTTCAGAACTGTTTGTGGGTTTTTGTTTTGTTTTGATTTTTTGTTTAGATTATTTTGTTTCTTTTGGTTTTTTGTTTGTTTGGTTTGGTTTTGGTTTTGGTTTTTGGTGTTTTTAGATTTATTTATGTTTAAAAAGATTTTGTGAACTACTTTTTAATTTAGAAGGATGGAGGTGTAGTATGTAAATTTTCTTTTACTTGATGTACTTGTTTAAATAAAGATCCCAAAAAAGAGTGACCAAAGAAAAGATCCAATCTTTTCTGTCTTACAGTCTTAATCTAAGTTTCCCTTCCTGACTTCTTCAGCAGTAGATACCAAATTCTTGAATAGTTTCTAAATAATTATATCCTGATCTGAAAATATTCAACATTTCAATCTAGATTGTCAGACTTAGGGCTGCTTTCTGAAGTGCTATTCTCAGCTGCAGGCAGGCAGAAGAGTAGGTCCATGGGAAAAATAAAAGCTCCTTCCATTCAAACAGTTTACTATCTCATCTATTTATCAAGCCTGATACAACCAAATGGAAAACATTTTTGTACTGTTCACTACTAATGCCTAGTAAAGAATACCGGAACTTATTTTAATGGTATTTCTTATAATGTTTTATAGAATATGCTCCCCCCCCCCCCATCGGGTCTTTGGGAACTAAATGCCTTTATTCTAGCTTTAATAATCATCAGTATTCATATCAGATTCTTTCTTTTTAAAAAATAGGCTTTTTATGCAGTACCTTTTTGAGGTAGGAAACTGAATTAATAGCATTATGAATTTTCTGAAATAAAGCAAAAGTCATTAAAGGAAAATATTTGAAATTCAATGATAAAATATCTGGCTTAGAGCACATACATATAAAAACTATCATCATATCATTACATATTTGGATAATACTTATTAGATTCAAATTATTTATTTCATTATACTAAACAAGCTAGACATTTGGGAAAGAAAAAACTTTAAACTCAAAAGTGTTTGTAGAAAATGAGAGGTTTTAAACTATTGAAAATAATATTTCCCAGGTTGAGTACTTGATCTTTGAAGACACATTCCTCTTTACATTCATTACATTAATTGCAATAATAATAACATTAATTTTTATCACAGTGATTCAAGTCACACAAATATGCAAATCCAAAATTTGCAGCCTGTTAGAAGGCTGTGAAAATGAAGGGAATGGATGCTCATTGCTCAGTGTGACAATGTACTTCTTGGTGATTCATGAACCAGCCAGCTCCTAGGGATACATGAATTCTAGAATGGAATTCAGGATTATAGTAGGCTACTAGGTGAATTAGATGGAGATCTGTTAAATTCATCTGGTATGCAGAAGTAATTATCAATTTTAAAAAGTTATCACAATTCCTTCAATCCATAACAGCTGAAGGTATGGAGGCCTCTTCCAGGTTGACTGGACATTTGAATTCAGATCTGACACTGATGGAAACAATTGCTCCAACGGACCCATTGTTTGTGTTTACTAAAAATGGCACACCAAAATCAATTTCTTGCCTTGCCACAGGACATTGCTAAGGAATAGGGGAACTATATATTACATATTTATTCCTAATATCTTTCCACAGGATTTTTCCAAGGGAAACTTTTTTCTGTTTAACACCACGAGACAGGTTGCTCTCCTCTGGACTTGTCAAACCTTCTTTTGGAACCTAAGGAAACCTATAGCACCTACAACATCCCATGTCAACAACTACCACAGATCTATCTTCGCTTGTGGGAATAATTTTTTCTTTATGCTTTTTTTAAAGTTTCTCATACTGTTTTTATTTTATGCCTGCTGGATCTTGAATTGGAACCCAACTGCTGTGTGACACTGCTGGTTTTGCTGACATGTGTCGTATTTGTCTTCAGCTACCTCCTGTCCAAACTGATCAGTTCCACTTAGCTGACCTGCTCTTCATTCTGTATTTGTGTAATTTATCATCTTTCTCTGAACTTTGCTAATATCCTTATGGAGATGAAAGAATCAGAATTCAAGCTCTTGGTGAATTATGACATACATAGGCACCATTCAAAAATACATGGGAAAAAATACAGAAAAGACCATAGTGCTATTGAATAAACATTTTAATTGTAAAATTCTTATTGTTTTGACTGATAACAGCACTTCAAAGATTATCATCATTTTATATATGAAATTACACTGTTTTCTCTGTATCATTTTAAGCTTATCTACAGTGAAATTGAAATATAAATTATTATCATGTCATTATTATCATGTCATCAATACAAATTATTAACATTATGTCTTTTATTCTCTGAAGGCCTCTTTAAAATTTACCCTCTTTTTTGCTGCTCCAAATAATTTAGTATTAAAAATTTATTTAGCCCCATCTTACCTTGCATTCTTTTTCAGGTTGTTTATAAATATGAGGAAGAGCACACATCCCAAAGCTGTCATTCTTTTCTTCCTTGCAAGAACAGGCTGGTCCCTTACATTGTGTATTTCCTGACTTGTATACAAGTAAGAGGCTTACCTCCTGGCTTACACAGCATTGAACTGCTTAGTTTACTTTAAAGCAACTGGATTTTATCCATTTGCTTTTAATCCCTTCAGAGAACTCTAATGGGTTTAAGAAGGAGGAGACTTTGCTTTACAGATATACTATTGACTCTTTTCCATTGGGAAGAGATCATATCCATACATGTGTCTGTTATGTTAATTCTTCTCTTTGTTAACTTCCACTTTTATTCTCACCAGAAATTTCTTTGTTTCAAAAGACAACAGTATTTTTTTTCAGGGCTACAATCCCTGTGATTCTTATGGAGAGGTTTCTGGAGGAAAGAAGTTACTTGGAAGCAGGGGAAAAGGAAAGAACCTGCTCATCTGATGATTTAAACAACTGATGATTTAAACCTATTTGGGAGAAGTTACTTAACATCTAGCATTTGAAGCTCCATCTAGTAATTAAGATGGCTATACAGGATGAGAGTTCTTTTTGAGAGACACTGCATTTTTTTCTCAATACTAGTTAGAGTCATTACAGTCAACAACAATTCTGGCACCACCAAATGATGAACAATATGATGGAAAATGAAAACCAGATCAGAACGTTTGAATTCTTTCTGCACTAAAAATTTATCAGATGCTATTCTGTTTATTTATCTGTCAATCAGACAACTGCAGAATGGCCTCCTAGCCTGAATAAACAATTAATGAGCCAAGCCTTATGATCTAAAATTCTTAGTCAGAGCTTTCATGTTTTGATATATGTTTGTATTGGACTCTATATTTTGCTGTGCCATGACAGGACATGTTTTCTTGTTGCATGGATTCAGTCCTTCTAAAATACACAGGATACTAGTAATTTGTTGGAACTAAGTGTAAGACAGGAAAGATGCTCCTAGAAGAATTAAGGTCAGGATAAAATGACCAGTTACACGTGTGATTATGTGTAGTGCAAATAAATAAAGCCTCTGTACTGAAGGGCAAGAGAAAAAAAACAACAACCAGACAACAAAACCTTTCTCTGTAGAGACTTCTTACTTCTCTCTCCAATGTAAGACAGTTTTTATTACTTTGTCACAGTGATTTATTATTCAAAAGTAAGCTAAAATTTGCAGAATGTTTGAATGCTGTTTTTAACTTCATTGCCCCAAGGAGCATACTGGGGATGACTTCTTAACCTGACAAGTGTAATTAATAATAAATTTAGTAATAATATAATAACACAGAATTCGAGCTGTTTATTTTTGTCCATATAATGATAATGTCGGTGGATGGTAGTGAGTGACTCACAACCCTAGTCTCAGCTGTGGCTTCTCTGTAAATCTTTCAGGCCTGTTACTGATTGTGGTGCTCCAGCAAGAGTTCATGGACTGTGCCTGGGAGGACATCCATCAGAAGCATCTATTGGAAATCTAATGCACAGTAACAGCTAGGATAGCCTGGAAATCCTATTGCAGTCCTAAAGGAGTCTCACAACAAGACACTTGAGAATCCAAGTATTGTCCACCTCAACCCTGTCAGAAAGGCAGACCTGCAGACCTCCAATGAGGCATTGATAATGGAGTCTCCTGGAAGGAACAGTACAAGGTGGGAAACATGGACGCTCACACTTGTTTTATGTACTGTGACAGTAGTGAGCCTTCTGTGTGCCTCTAGGGGATGCCTGACAGACTCACTGACAGGGAACAAGAGTGTGTATTTATACATTTATGTTGGTCACACAACAAGTGTTGCATCTCTGCCTGTTGATTTCAGCAGGGATATTTCTTCTGTCTGGAGCAATTCATCTCAGACTGTATGTTTGTTTAGTGGGAATGCAGACTGGGATTCAGATACTTAATAAGTGCTTGAATGTGACATAATCTACAATTCAAAGTGAGGAAGAGGTTCATTTTGTGACTGCCTATGATTTGTTTGCTCTGTAAATTCATGCTGCCTCTTCCTCATTAATAATGCCACAGTTCTGTAATCTTGCAAAATGGGTATTTTAATATTCCTTCTTTACAGCATCACTGCAACACTGAGCCCAATTTTTATCAGTAATACAATGCACAGCTATTGATATCTTTTAATTACTTCCAAGATAGTTCGGTAACATTTTTCTTTAACACATTAGGATTTGATGAAGGCAAAAAGCAATTAATAAAAAGTGGTCTAACAGCTTCAATGAGATAACAGCCTTTTGTTTAGTGGAGTTTATGTACCGACAGAGGTGATTTGTTCCCAATACATATTGTCTGCTTGCATGTTGGTTCCATCACCTTGCTGATCTCTTTATATTTTCATCTTTGATATGTCTAAGACTGAGGAAGCGTGAGAGGGTCTACCACCCTAGAAATAACTGTGACTGATAGATCTCTATAATTTTAAGACTGAACTTAGAAACTAAGTTAGCAAGAATTTCCAAGACAAACCTAAAACCAGTTTTCCCTCTTCTCTCTCTCCTGGTTCCTCAAAAAACACTGAGGTAGCACATGGGTGTAGAATCTACATTAGCTGTTAAATTCTATCCCTGCAGCTTAATAACTCACTAATGAGACTACAAGAACAGATGGGAATTTTACCATTGCTTGTAGAATACTACATTAATGCAATATCTTTTGATAAACTGAGGGATCTATCTGTAAAATTACATTTTCATTTAATAATTGAATGCTACCGCTTGGTCATCAGGTGACTTAATTATTTAGGGGGTGTTCAAAGTTCACAGAAAATTGAAGGCTACAATATTAAGTTTCCTGATTTAAATTGCCCAATTTTTTCTTCAAGTGATAAAGGAGATTCTGAAATTCTACTTTATGCTCACATTTTTATTTGTCAATTAGGTTTGTTAATTGAAATAGCTGTGTAAGAAATATTTGAGGATCACTGCAGGAAAAAAACAAGGAGAAGTTTAAAGTCCTAAATAAAAATTTCAGTCCTGAACTTTGTTAGGAAACTTAGCAAAAGAAAATGCCATCTAGTTTCTGGGTATAATTTAATAATGGCCATTTATCTACTTGTTTAGTTCCAGAATTGTCATTTAATTTAAATTTGTTTTTCTTCATCTGGAAGATCAGTTATAGTAAGGTAAGAACATGTTGGGTTATGTGGTATATTGTAGCTTTGGCAAAAAGTCTATTTCCATTTTTGCTTTACCTCCACAACTTCAATTATTTTGTACTTCAAAATCTGGCTTTTATTCCTGTTGGAAATATACTAGTGATCCTTCAATTAATATTTTTTTTTTGTCTTCTTGTGTATAAATGCAGCATATTTTACTTTGTTGTGATATGGCAGCAACACCAATTTTGTTAGAAATCTTCCATGTAAGACCACAGTGTAAGACCATTGTATTAATCAGAGAACTCTAGAATGATGGCAAATAAATCACAGATATTCTTTCCTTCTATGTCCATTGTGTCATAGCCAGTAGAAAGGCAAATGTCTGCAGTTATTGCATCCAATATCTGCCTTTTAGAGCTGTGAGATACTGCAAAATAGCTGAATAGCAGTATCTAACTTCTGTGGCAGGCTGGAACTTGCATCAGGATGCCTTTCATGTAACCCTATTTGCACTGCTGTATTTGAGAGAGACTGATTGGCCAAGCAGTAATATGGGAATAGGTCCATATCCAGGCTGGAATTCAGACTTCTAAGGTGACATTCTAATGACAATTTAAGTGCTCAGGGTGTAAGTATCCAGTCTTTTGTAGCCAGACCCATCTGGCTCTTGAGGCACCTAAATTTCTTGAACATCTCAGCTTTTGGCATCAACATCCATGTTTCTCTTCTGATAAAATGAGCCCTGAACATTATCAGCTGTACTCAGAGTTGCCACCATAGCAACAATATGGCCCAAAGTGTTCACAATTCTTGCTGTGGGGGTGGGCTTTTACCATCCCTGGTAAGACTGTCCTCAGGTAAATTATGTTCTAGCTCAATCATTTGTCTGCTGACTTTTGTGCTGCCTTTGTTTCCTTAACACTCTATTGACTCACCTCAACCAAACAAAAGAAATCCTGTCCTAGCTTTGTCCATACCTTTAGGATTCAGGTTAGTTCCCAAAAGATTCTGTGGTGCAGCCTTAGGTCACTGCCCAGCAAAAAGAAAGTAAAGGTATTTCACTCTCTTCTGCTCCACTGGATGACTGCACAAAAGGACATTTCCCCCTCACATGCCTTACATTTTACAGACAAGAAAGGGAGACCTCCTCCAAAGAGTGGAAGGGACCAAAGACCCCACATTTAGCAGTGACTACTCCAGCATTTTATCTGAGCACACTCCTTGTGTTGGTGCGCTCATTCAGATGCAGACACAAAAATATGAGATCTTAATTTTAACTAGCTCACAATACCTGTACCCTTCTGAAGTTTTTTCTTTCTTGTGGAGATTTTTTTTTGGTTTCTTTTTTTGAGGGGGAGCTGGGTTATTGTCCAGTTGCTTTTTACTTCCATGGGAGCCACTTGCAGATCAGAAATATAAAGCAGAAAAAACCTAATTTTTCCAGAAAACTTTCTCCTATTTATGGGAGCTATACACAGGATATAGGACCAGATAATTTAAAAAAGTTCATGACAGCATGCACAAAATTACTATTTTAATCTGCTTAGTAACATTGTCTTTCTTAAACAGTGCACATTTTAAAATCTTGCAAGGAGACAATAAAATCACAACAACCAAAGAAGGGCAATTAAATATTGGTTAAATTTTGTTGGTTTACCTTATGGAAATTCATTACCTTTTTTTTTTTGCTTGGGAGTCAGATTTACCTTTAGACATTTGTATCATGCTGCTGCAGGATTCTAAAGGAGCAAGGTTGTAATGTCTGTAACACATACCCATTATACAGGGCATTTGACTCTACAGCAACACACTATTACAAATACTTGCAGTTTCCATCAGCCCTGGAATTAGTCCAGCCTATAGTGATTGCTGTATTGGGCACAAGTTTCTTAGACTCCAAGGGGCCTTCCTCAGCAATACTTAGCCAAACCCTGAATCTGAAATATCAAAATTTTCCTCTGGGCATGCCACCCTTTTTTAGACCCACTTAAGACAATATCCTAGAAGATCCTTATAACTTACAGAAATGCCTATTGTACGCCTTAAAACCAGTGATCTAAAAGACTTTTTTTTTTCATTCTGTTATCCATATTTTGATTGTTTTGACAGGAAAAAAATACTTTGTGGGAAGGAAGGCTAAGTGATCATCACAGAGACTTTGAAAATGCTAAGAATGAATAGTAAAACATGCTTTCTCTCAAGATTTGCTTAATATTTTAGTCTCTTCTATTCCTCATGTGTTTGAAATGATTATTATTTTTTAATAACAGTGTTTCTTCTAGCTCATAAGGAATTTTAAAAACATGTTAAGCATAAATTGTGGTTTCTACACACTAATCCTTCCATCTAACATATTCTATTTCATAAGTTTTTATGTCATATTCATCTCATTAAAGCACTTCCGAAATAAAATCTGAAGGAATGTGCTTAACATGCGCCATATGTTTGTTTCTTCAATGCCTCTCCCACTGGGAAGGATGAGTACAGTGGAATATCTTTCTTCTTGCATTATTTAATTAGACACATAAAAAACTATTCTGAACATCTGTAGCAGAAAGAACAAATAAAATAAAAGATTTTTCCCTGATATAAGTTTGTAAAATCTGTAAAAATCTGTTTTGCATTATTCAGTGTCCAGTCTGTCCCTGTGTGAGGTGTGTTTCCTGCATGGGTGAGATGTGTTGCTCTTGTCAGTGATAAACGTGGTGACCACAGCTCACCTCAGAATTATGGGTACACTTTCTTTGGTTTATACCATTTTAATATATAGACATATATATTAAAATAGAAACATATAATATATAACTATTTGTATTTCTTTGCAGTAGATAGAATCAATGGCAAAGTTTCAAATGTTGTGTCTTTCAGAACATAACCTCCATGAACTGCAAGAATTTGGACTGTCTATTTCTGTAGCATTCAGTCTACACTTAAATCTTCAAAAAAGGTACAGCAAAATACTTAGTTCTTTTAAGAGCCAAGTATTACATTGTTCAGAAAAGGATTCCTAAATTCAAAAATAAAGTTTAAGCAAGCTGGCATGTGGTGCTTTAGTTTCCTGCTACTCTCTAGTTAAAATCAATAATTTCTTTCCGCAAGTAACCCAACACCAGATACCTAAGTTTAATTTTATTAGGTGGAAACTATTGCCCATCCAAGTAACATTTTCTCAGAGGTTTTATCTTACCATTCTGCTTCTTCTTCATCAATTTCAGGGACTGATCCTTAAGTTAAATATTAGAAAGAAAACCTTGAGTATTTTGTGAAAGGTGGTGACACAGGAAGTTTAAATAAAGAAATACAGAAACTGAAAGTAAGAGTTTGAGAATCCATCAGCTAGAATTACTCAATTTCTTCCAACAGCTTTCTTTTTCCCTGTCCTTATACTTACACCCAGCCTACAGTGGAAATCCAACAATTCTCACAGCTGACAAATTTGTCTCCACTGATGCCTGTGGACAGAAAATGGGTAGGAATTGGACACATCACTGAAATAGGCTAGCATCCTTCCATGGCTCATGTCCAAAGGGTTATTTGAACAAGGGCAGAGAATTGTAAAAGCTGTTTCTATGAGAATAGGCTTTATGATATTAGGCTTAGTTTGACTTCCCTTTGCATTTGTTTGTCTCTAGTTTTGATTTATTGCACATTTATTTCTTCAGCACCAGAAACTGCTTTTACTTTCTATATGTCAGCATTGCTGTCGCTGGTTAATGGTTGGTCTCAAGCATTGCACATTTTTTAATTTACTAAAATGAAACTAAAACTAAAGATTTTAAAATTGCAATTTTAGCTTTCCAGTCCTTCCTCAGAATAGTAATTTTCAATCTAATCTGTAGATCTGTAGCCCTACAATAATTAATATTAAATATGTATAGACTTAAATTTATTTTAGATCAATATCTCCACTAGAAAAACACTAGACAGCACAGAAAAAAGTCATTTTAAACCACAGCTTTGATTACTTTAGATCCACATTTATTCAGATAGCTACCTTATTCATTCTGTTTTCTGAAATTGCATAGTCATCTCTCTCCCTGCTATGCCACTTTACCTGTTCAAGTTTACTATAACCTGGATTTATCAGTTTGCCTTTACTGCTCTCATTTTCCATCTACTTTGATTTGTTGCCAAAAATCACCTCTTTATATTGTTGCAATCAAGCAACTGCTATTTAATTAGAACACTTTTCTTTGTTGAAGCAATTGATTGACAATTTTAGACACCAGAAATTAGTTCCTACTTCGTGTTTAACAATTATTCTCTGTTCCTGCCATTTTCTGATTGTAGTCTGGCTGCTGCTAATTATTTACTGTGAACCACTTACCATTCTTTCCAAATATCTATTTGTCCCCAATTTTTTACATTTTGCTTTTGTGTTTGCATTGAACTTTCTTTAGTAGCTACTCCAAAACCTTTGCTTCTTTATTTTTATGGATCCTTTCCTAAAAACTCTTTTATTTACTATGTTAAATACTTATTGTAAAGGAGGTTACATTCTTTGCTGTCTGCTTTACAGGAAAATAGGATGAGTGATACAATGAGTGTTATCTGACATCAAGGGTGGGTTCTTTTAAATATATATATAAATACATGTATATAAATATTTGAATAACGGTTGATAAGAAGAAGCAGCCAGTGTCTTTTCAGTAGTGCCCAGAGACAGGACCAGAGGAAATGGAGCACTTAGCACCTCCCTCTTTGGAGATACTCCAATGCCATCTGGCTCAACATGGTCTTGAGCAACTAGCTCTGGGAAGTCCTGCTTGAACAGGGGGTTAGATCAGCTGGCCTCCAGAAGTACTTCCAACATCAATGCTGTTGTGACTACATGATCAACAGATATTAATTAATCCTGTAGACCTCCTCAAACACAGGACTTTCATGAGCAAACTTTCTCCCTTCCCTAAAGCTTATAATCCTTCCCTGTGAAAAATATTGCTCTCCAATCACATCTCATTTCCAGTTTATTTTTCACCTTATGTTTCATTTTCTGTCTGACTTGTTTGAGATACATAAGAAATATTCATAATCTGAAAATATTGGTTTTCTCTTTTTTTTTTAATAGCATAAAACTCAGGCTGCTGGAAATCAAGCAGAACACAGAGAATGTGACAAGAGTTATCCAC
Source organism: Ammodramus savannarum pratensis (assembly GCA_020466415.1). NCBI lineage: Eukaryota > Metazoa > Chordata > Aves > Passeriformes > Passerellidae > Ammodramus > Ammodramus savannarum. Next base: position 61,946,708 of record JAHXMQ010000807.1, read on the forward strand.
CTTTTTATGCACAGTCAGTATTTCAGATATCAAATTATACTCCCTTTCTACTTAATTCTCTTTCCCCTTTGGCCCATCGAACTTGGTTGTTTGAAGGTCTGTGCTTTAAATGCCTTCTTTTTTGACAATGAAATAATACAGATTGCATTGGGTATTATAAAACATGATATCTGGCAAATTGCATTTTAATAGTTTGAAGGAAAGTAATGTAATTTTTTTCTCAGCATTCCTAGGCTGTCAAGAAAGAAGAAGGAATGAGTGGAATTTAACTACAGCAATAGTAGAAAGCTATGTTTGATTTAAATATGCTTTGAGAAGTTTTCGTTTATGATGCCAAACTCCACAGTGCATGTAGAATATAAATGAGAACAGGAATATTGTTTTTCTGAGTCTGATGGACAAGAACAGCCTTGATAAATTCCAAATAAGAGTTTTATAGAAAGTGGTGCTAGTCAATTTATTTGTAGGTGATAATGTTGGATTATGTTTGACACTTTCTGATTGAGCTTTGTCAGTAGTCAGGTAATGGGAGGAAACCTCAGTCAAAAAATTTATGTTAATACAGTAGCAAACAGAGGTACTGTTGGGAAAACCTGACAAAACAGGACAAAATAACTAGTTGTCAGAGAACTACAATTTAAAGTGAAGGAAACAATAACTTTTCATTGTATTAATGTATAACTATAAGATTCAAACACTGAGTTTCTGCTCATTGTTTTTGCTTGCACACAGTGTGCTCCAAAACAGCACTAAAATATAGGACAAAACTAAATTGTGAAAGCATATAAATGCTTTTTCATACTATTAATATTTGCCATTTGAAATTGCCCTCCCTCTCATATTTGTATCCAAATATGCAAACTTTAGTATCTGCCTGTGATTAATTTCAAATGTTTTCTTTAATTGATGAAACAGAATCCCATAAAATAAAATCTTGTGATGTATGGTAATGACAAAATATTATGCCATTAGTCATTTAATACAGCTGTCATATTTTCATTCAAACTTAGAAAAAAATAATACCAGGCACCACATGAGGGATACTTTATTATAAAAGGTTAAAATGTTGATAGTATTTTCAATAGAGGCTCTGTGACCTAGAAAGGGGCAGATAGTCTTCGCTTCACATGTTATGGGAAGATATAACGAAGCCACATTCTTTCTATATTGCATACTGGCAGAATTTTAGAATGAATTCTACTGTTGGCCAGCTCTCTGCACACTAACTCACTCCTAGCAGGATTATTTTAAAGTCTTAAAACCCCTGAGCAGCTTCAAAAAGCTTTTTTATCTTACATTAGTCCTTGCTGTCATTCTTTTACTCCTATCCAGCTCCATCAATGAAAAAACGGTCTGATGGTAAAGCATAGACGTGTTCAATCTTCAGCTACTGACATCCTTGGTGTTTGCAAATCCAGTCTGGTTAGAAATGGGTGATTTTCAACAAATGAAGAGTGACACTTTCCTTTCACCTGCTCTTTGCTATAGCACAAAGCACTTGTTTTCAATCCTAGTTTTATCCTTTAGCCATCAAAATTGTCAGTTCAACATTATCAGTTAATGGAAAAACAATTTTCTCCAATTTATCTCTGAGTGATGTTTTCTTGTTCGTCTAAGGATTGTACAGACAATGTTTGGGCACAAAGATAGCCTGCAAGTGTAACAGCTATGGGTAAATGATTGAAAACCTTTCTTGAAAATTTGTACTATGAAAATCTTTCTTTCAGGAAACGACTGGGTACAAAAGTATCTAGGGATTTTGCTATGGTTTCCTCTCAAAATAAATTAGTTGAAGCTCTTGGAATCTCTCTCAAAAAAAATCTCTCAAAATTACCAACTCCCTTATTTGATGGTACTATGACTTCTACTCTGATGGTCTTAACATGTACCTTTTCCCATTCTTTCCTTCACTAAGTCTCTCTTTCACTCTTTTAGTCAGAAACAATAACCTTCATGGCCCTCAAAAAACCTGAATATATTCCCAAGAATTCTTTCAAACAGCTGACACCCAGCTGTAAGAAACTTTCAGTACAGTCTTGGTTTACGCTGTTTCTGTTCAATGGAAAAAATAGCATTGGCTCTCCAAAAAGACAAGAAAAGATAAAAACTTAATTTCAGAAGAATATTTGGAGAAAGACTCCTGCATCAACACTAGTATTCAAAGACAAATAGACAGTATCATAATATTCAGTCTCTCATTTGACAGATATATTTTTCATAGCTTAGCTGCACATTTAGGTGTGCATTTGACTGATTGACATTAGCTATTTGCAGAAGCAGGAAGAAAAATAATGAATCATCCTGAAATGAGGTTTGTAAAGGCCAAGTTCCTTGTGATCTTAAAACTATTAAACATGAGCCAAGACCTGGCTTACCTTGAATTTCATGCCAGTCTGGTTTCAAAAGGTTTGTGAAAATGCCTCCTTTTGCCAGTGAGAAGCAGGAACCTTTGAAAATATAAAACAGATGAAAGATGCAGATGCCACAACACACACAAGACTTCCAAGATACTGGAATGCTCTTAGGCCAAAATTCCTATGAGTAAAAGGGCATTGTCCACAGGAACAGATCTTATCTGTCCTCAAGACTCGTCAGTTTCTGTCCAAGTTAAGTATTTATAGAGCAATTTTCTGCTGATAGTGAATATTTCAGATCAGAATACATATTTATGCAGCTCATGAATGTGTAGCATACAGTTATGGCAAACTAGAAGCTTCTTTAAAAATGAACAAACATAATTTTTAGGGTGTTCTACTTGCTTAATACGTTGCAGAGTGCAGACAAACTGAAATGTGGGTTTGAGGGTAAAAAGAAGGAGGAACTGTAGAATCAAATCCATTACTTAAAATGTGGAATTAAAAAACAAAATGCTACTAAGGGAGAAGCATATGCAAGCTTCCTGTTGCTTTTAATATGTTCTCTCTTGGTATGAACTGCAAGCAGCCATGGTGCGCTGTGATTCTGCTGCCTCCCTCAGTAAGTCTCCCTCTCCAAGAATTTCTCCTAACAATTTCATCTTTATGCCAGACAAGCTGACCTAACACAGTTTGTTTCTTCTTAATGGGGCAAAATAATGTGGCTAACCAAAAAAAAAAAAAAAAAAAAAAAAAAAGGAAAAGAGTGCAGTCCTGAGTTCTAATAAGAGCAGATTTCAATAACAGCCTTAGCTAAAAGATCATCCATATTAGCTGATGGAAGAGTCCTTCCTATGGACATGAAGAGTAACTTTACCTTCCTTTGGATGACTGTGCACTGAAGTACTGTGTTCCTACTGGTAAGCAAAAGCTTCAAAACAATCAATGAAAACAAACCAAGTGAGAGAATGCCTGCAGTCCTGCATACTGAAGTCATCATAAATTTGTAGATCACAGGCAGAAACAAAGCTCTTTTTTTAACATAATTTGTTTTTCAGTTTGGATATGAGAAAAATCTAAGGGGTATATGAGTTTTAAAGACATGTAACAAAGAATGTGGAATGTGTCTTCTGAGAAACTCTTATGTGATCACTAAAAATCTCTCTGAAAACTAAGGAAGGAGGGAGAGGCAGAAAATTAACAACTAATTTTTGGTATTCAACTCCATGAAGACTTAGTTTGTCATGTGGTTTGGCTACATATTTTACCACCTTTAAAATTGTCCTTTAAATGTCTTTGTTTTCTGTAGAGATTAATTTTGAGAAGGATTGTATGAGATACCAAAGTAGGGAAAGGCCGAGAAAGGAAAAGAGGAAAGGAAATAATTTTTGAGATGGAATACAGATCTCTCCAAACCAGAAGAAGAACTAAACGAAAAGCAGAGATAATGAAATACTGAGGGCATTGTAGTGACTGAGAACTCTGAGAGTAGCTATTTGAGGATAGAAAGTTAATAGCATGATATCGTTTGTAAGGAGGCAGAATACAGGGTTGTGGTGAAGAAACCTTTTATGATTCCAATGCACTGGGGAAAATGGGCTGCAGTTAATCTGTTTGTCTGTACACACAAGTTTGTAAAGGTGACCAGCTGAGCTGGTAGACATTTAATGAAGGCTTTCTGCAGAGGAAGAAGGGTGCAGGTAGTGGAAAAGTCCTTAAGTCATACAAACCACAGAAAAAGCCTTAAAAAGATTCACAGGCGCCATAGAGCCACACAGAAAAATTTGATAAAAGTAGAAGAGAGGAAAAGACAGACATGCTTTTTACCAGACAGTATTCCATTGTATTTGCAAAATTAATAAGCTCAAAATGGACAGGTTTCCATGATTCTGCAGAAGCTGGGACTCTACACCCTTGAGAACACTCAAGCTGAAGGAATATTTCAAAACAACGCAGAAAGAGAAACAGAAGAAAGAAGCTAGAGCTGGAGGCTCTAGTTTAATATTTCCTCCTTTCTGTTTTTATCTTTAAATACAGTTGTTCAGAAAAATTGTGCAAAACCTAGCATTCTGAACATTCTGCTCTCCATCTGACATTCAGTCTAGAGGTATACCATGAGTGTTCAGGAGAATATGGAATGGTTCTGGGAAAATTTACTTTGGCATTTATAGTTTTTTATTTTTAAAAAGCAAATTTTTTATTGATTGCATTTGGCATGAAATAAGATAGGAAATGGAAACACTTTAAAAAAGTATAGGAAATGCTTTTCTGCCTTCTAGCTGGTGTGTCTATAACAAATCAATTGATATTAAAGCTGAGATCCAGGCAAATTTATATGAAGCCCAGCATGATATTCCAAGGGTGTAAAATGAACACAGCAGAAAAGACTCTCTCACAGCTATGAGCACTAGCCCTTAAATGATGGAAGTTGGTCAGTGACAAATTTTTTGAAGGTGTCGAGCAGGTAGGATGTTCTTCAACTTTTCTCATTCAACATATTTGCAGAAAACATATTGCTCATTTCTAGTAGGAAAAAAAGGTAAAAAACAAACCCTGCTTTTTCTTATTTTCTTTCGGCACAAAGAACAAGCATAGTTAACTGCAAGTATAAAAAAGTATAAATCTATTTTTTATTTTTGTATGAGACAGCAAGACAGCAAATGACTCCCATTTGCTGCAAAAATGACAGCACTGTGGGCCAAATGGACTCCAACACAATATTGATTAGGACTATTATAGCCCATCAAGGACTAAATGGGACAGCAATTTCAAAAATGCTCATGTAGTTCATGTGATAGAAAGAGAAAGACAAATTATTTGACACAGAAACAGCCAAAGCAACTGGCATTGCAGATGAAAATTATGGATATTAATATGGATATGATATAGCCAAGGAAACTATGAAAAAGATATTTACAAATAATTTCACTTAGTTAATTTATTGTTTTATAGTATTTGTATGAGAATTAATTAATAAAATTAATTAATACAATTCAGAAGCAAATGTGTTTGGGGATTCTGTCCAAACAGCTGAAATATTCCCAGCTCCTCCAGAGCTATGTGAACACTAATGTCTTCTCTTTTCATGAGCACTTCATCCTACAGAGAATGTAAAAATCATCAGAAATATTACAATGCTTCCTGAATTGCCTCAGCTTCTCCACTTCTAAAAAATATTGTGATTGTTGTGCAGAGAGCTGAGGGTTGCATGGTGCTGCTCCTCTGCTCCATCCTCAGGAGTTCCTCCCCTGGCTGGTTGGGCCACCCAGCCTTGACTCCAGCCTGGGCTCAGGGGCCTGCTGGGCTCGGGCAGAGGTGGCAGCAGGTTGGAAGCACCCAACACTTTGTGTCAGGAGCCCAGAGCTGTACGTGGTCAGCAGTTGCACAAGCCCGGCCGAGGTCTTTTTCCAGCAGTAGGCTGAACTTCCAGCTCAGAAGTTGATGGTGCCTACAAGAGGGTTCTGGTTAAATCCAGTGGCAGAAAGCAGCCCTGCTTCCAATGTGAGACAGGATATTTCTTGAAGAACTGGCACAAGTAATGTGCTCTTGACAGCTTTTTACTCTTTCTTTGAACTCTTACCTTATTTGCGTCAGTGCTTTGAAAACTGTTTTCTGTTACAGGCTTTTTCATTTCCAAATAGTAAATCTGTAAATTACTTTTCTGTTCTTTCTGGTGGTTCTGTGCCACTGTAGGTAATATCAAACTATTAACATTTTCCTTGAATCCAACACAGACAAGCTCATGATGCTGCTTTCAAAATAATGATGAAATAGAGGTAGGTATGTTTATTGACGTACTACTCCATCCACATTTGCATTTTCTTACCTCTGCCTTTGGGAGTGATTTCTGCCACCAAATCATCAACAGTAACATGTTCTAATCCTTTTTCTTTAATGACATCTGGGGAAGACCAAGACCAATACTTTGGTAGTTTGCTTTGGATATCAGTGCAAACTACACCTGCATCACTCATTCACACCTTTCCTCCAAAATTCCCTACAAGATGTAGCACTGCCGCTATGAAGTTCTTTGCACCATCTGAGATCAGCAGCTTGTATATTTTTGTTCAGTAGTGTTAAGGTGTGATAAGGCTTGAACAAAGTACATAAATAGCTACTCCAATTTAACAAAAGTCTCAGCATTGTTTATTTCTCTCTAATCATTATTTTATCCATTTCCAGCACACCACTAATGCTCTGAAGTAGTATGGAAGTTTGCATGTAACAAAATACTGTATTCATCAAGAGCTTTGTCCATTAAGAGTGTACTTTCCTGTGTAACCATCAGTACTTGTCCTGCTCCATAGGTGTAAATTATTGGAGATGATTGGACTGTCAGCTGTTGCTGTTCAGTTTGACTTTGTTTTCAGCGGGACTGCTGTAGAAAATAAAGAAATAAATAAATAATTTTTCAGATCACATATTTTCTTTCCATGAAATGGAATAGAATTTTAAGATACATACAATTTTTGATATAGAAACAATGCTACTGTTAGCTTCTTCTCCTTCAACTCAATACAAGTCACACAATATAACCAGCTAAGAGCTGAAGATACAATCTGAGAGGTACCAGGCTTTGTGCCCTCTTAGATATAAGATAAAAATCAATAGCCTTTGGAACTAAAAACACAAGAAGTACTTAGGAAAGGACAGTCAGTAAAGAACAAACGAGAGGTTATCTTACAGCTACAGCAAAGGTTTAGTTGCATCTCCTTAGATTAGCTGAGACAACACTACTGCTAAGCTCCTGTTTTATGAATATCCAGTGAGAGCAGACAGCTTGTTTGGATTGCAGCATACAGAAATACATGCACACAGGTTTTTGGACCCTTTTAAAGATAACAACTTTCTTATACTGTTGCTTGAAAATTATAAAGGAAGCTAAATATTGGTAATCCAGTAATTTCGAGTGAGAGGAGTAATTTCAATTAATAAGGAGGATTCCATTCAAATGACACAGGATATGTTACAGAGGCATTTTAGAGCAATGCAATTAGTTATATCTAAAGGGAGCTAAGTATTGGCAATGTGGCTGAGACACAAAATCTACTCCATGGATAGACACAGAAGATCAAGGAGGTAGTCAATGTTCTTTGCCTAAATTAAATTTTTGATGAATGCTCTAAAAGAAGCTTCTTCTAGAGTAAAGACTGCTCATCCCACTCCAGAAAAGCATGTCAGCATCTCTGGGGGACAGACACATGGAGTGCTGTGAGCATGCCAATTGCCTTTCCCTACATAGTCTGGAGCATGCTGAAGGCTGTCTGCAGCTGGGCTACAGGAGGTGACAAGGGGTTCAACCAGTTTAGGTTTGGAGCTAATACACAGGATTTTAGATGAGAGGATAGGGATATGCTGTTCACAGACCCCCTTAGAGCAGCTGGGCTGCACAGTATTGCTGCGATGTGTCCTCCACCAGGATGGACACAATTCCCACTTAAATCCTGCATGACTGCAGGATTTAAGCAGACTCATTGCCGGCGATTATTCAGCAACAGATTTGTTCCCTCATGATCTTCCATAATTTTGTTGTATCTGAAGGATGGAGTTAAAAGTAACCCTTAAGAGACTTTAAATAGCTATTAACACTTCTTCAGGATATTAATGATGGGTGTTGTGCTTTTTGGAATGAATAAACCAGAGTTGGAATCAACAGCTTTACAGCCAAGGTTCCAAGCAACCAAATCTGAATTTAAATTTGGACTAACCTTCAAAGCTAGTCTTGCTTTGAGTGTAGTTTGTATCAGATAGTCTCTAGAGGACCTTTCCAAAGTAAACTATTAATTATTTTAAATGCAGTTTCTGGGTGGTAAAAGGATTATACTATTTTACTATACATTTTATATATCTTTAGTGTCAAGTTTAGTAATTCCTGGCTCAGTTAGAAAAGTTTCTGTGGTTAACTAAGAACTGGCTGGGGAGCTATCCCAGGCTTTTCATAGACAGAGCAGACAGTTTGAGTCTCTAATAGACACTATTTTTTTTCCTCACAGCTGCTATTCCAGGTATTAGAATTAATTGTAATTCATTAAAGTGTTAAAAAATAGAAAATAAAATTTTTAACAGTGTTATTTTTTCTAGTCCCTAGTATATTAAAAACTAGGCTGTAGTTTAATAATTGTTTCTCCCTCAAGGAAACACCTGCATTTCATCTGATGTCATAAATTTACTAGATTTCCAGTTGCTCATGATGAATTCAGAGGGAATAGGAGGGGGAAAAAAGAATATTCTAAAGAATGTCTTTATAGCATGCAAAAAATAATCTTATCATTTCATCATATAAATAAGAAGTTACAGAAGCTTTCCCCTTTTTCTTCTTTTTTTATATCTGATCGTCTTCAAGAAGCAATTTACTAATTCTTCCCATCACCCTCAGGATAAAGATGCCTTTCCTTTAATTCTGAACTTTTGAGGAAAACTATGGACTTTGCTCTTTAACTCAAGCATAGACTGACAACCCTTTGGTTTAGTGAATTTAATCAAAAACCCACTTTGACCCACTGAATTTCTTCTTGCTCTCATTGCTTCCTTGCTAAATTGAATGGCTTTGTCTGGGTGTGAGACTCATCTGCTCCTTTCCTTTCTCATGCCTAATCAATCACTGCCTGGCTGTAAATGCTGAGAGTGGCACGTGTATCCATCATTCTGCTGCTGCTTAACTACGTGGGCTCTGAACTGCTGGAGGAAGAAAACAAGTGACATCCAAGTAATAAATATTTCATGGTCTTTGCCTTTGACAAATATTAATTACCTTTACAACAGTTCGCTCTCTAGTTTATGGTATCTCCAACCTGGGGTCAGGTCTTTTTTCAGAGTGATCAGGGTGAAATTCCACTCAACTTTCAACAAGATTTAATTAAATGAATGCTTGGGGGACAGAAGGGACGAAAGACATGATTATGAATTACAATATTTTACCGATCAATTTAAAATCATAAGCAACACTCTCAATTTTGCATGGTTCTGTTCTGGTCTTTGCAAACAAAAAAAAGAAAATGGTGCACCTCATGAAAAACCATGAAGAAATCCCTACTCTTCCTATCATACATGCTTCCGTGACCTGCCACATTCCACTCACTAGATTGCATGTTTGTTGGACTTAACAAAAATGTTTTCTGTCTGTTATAATTTTAACTCCTTTTCTGTCACATGGTAATAAAAAGAATATTCATAATCTGGACTGCAGAGTCAGTTCTTTCACAAACCTAATTTGCATGATTAAATTAGTGTGTGAATTTTGCCTGGAATAAGATTACAAGCACTAGGTCATCATATGTTATACATTTGCAATCACAACTTCTTACTCAAATAAATTGTTATGTTTATAAGCAATTCTAGCCAGTGGTGCAAGAGGAAGTATCTGATTGATGAAATAATTTAATTTGTAATTGCCATATATCCTGTTTGGAGAAGTACTGCTTATTTTTGTTGAGTATCATCCTAATTATTTGATTTATTTCTATCTCTCCATGCATTAGTAATCTTTTCAACTTTGGAAAGTCTCCCCATAATTATCCCCCAAGGTCCATGTAGATTGTAGTACTGAAAACTCTGAATAGTTCTGGGCCTAGAATGTCACTTAAAGAACCTTCTGAAATATGGCTTTTTGTCTTTGGGTCTTTAAGATTCTTTTTTCAAATAATTTCATATTCTTCTAGCCAGCAAATCTTCAATTTTCATATGTTTGACTTTGTGAAACAGCAAAAAATATCTTGCCTACATTAATAATCCATAGTTGTGTTATTGTTATAAATTAAAATTATGAAGTTTTATATGATTCATCATTTTTATAATTCACAAATGATATTATTTTTCTTTATCAAAGAAAATAATTAAGTCCTTTTAAGTTTTTAACCCTGAAGACCAGAAATTTACTTGAGCAATCAATTGTTCTGTTGAAGACTGTCTCCATTCATGGAATGTCCTTGCATACTATAGATTGGCCGCTTTAAGGGATTACTTTAGACTGAATCAATCTTTTATATGTTTTGTTCAGTGAACTGACACTAAAATTTAGCTGTTTCTTGGATGTGATTTGTGAAATGTATCAGGTGATCTCACTAGGGCTGTCTCACTGGACAAGCCTTCAGGTTTTTCTGGCATGCATACCTGACAAAACATTTGTTTTCTCAGTGACCATAATGCAAAGCTCCTTTCCCTCCTGTAGGCATACATTCACCTTTTCTTTTTTCTCATTGTACTCATTCAGCAAGCAAACACTTTTTCTCCATGCACCTTATGCTGTGGTAGAAGTTTTCCCACCAGCCTTCCTAGCAGATGTTTTTTTTCTCTGCAGCATTTCTATATGATTTCTTTGGACACCAAGATTTGCTGAATCTCTTGGCAACCTCCCTTTCCCTGCACTATTAGTGCAGCAAATATTACTGGTGGTCATATTCCTTCCTTCTTCCCTCTTCCATCACTTTTTTTTTAAATCAAAACTGTATTTGGTCTGAATCTTGTAACTGCAGACAGAAAATGTGCTATCTGCCAGAACTGGAAGAAGTGCTAGCCCTCTCATAAACAAATAGTGGCTTATTTTCAGTTTTGCTCAGTACTGGAATAAAATCAACAAAAAGATTATTCCCACAAAATGTAAGAAAATGTTTGGTTTTTTACTCCCCTAGAGCTTCTCTATACTCTACCTATTTGTTCCCTCAACATGACATGGGTTTTTTGTTCATGTATTTCTTATGCCCTTGCTTTTATCTTTGCCAACACAAAACATTTATTAGTTCTACTAAAAATAACAAATGTAAGATTTTAGCTCAGCACAAAATGTTTTCCTCTCCCCTGAGAAAGAGCACAGCTCTCTCACTCTTTTCCCACAAAGAGAATTCCCTTCTGGGACTTCTTTCTGGCCGGTGATGTGTGGATTTACAATGTATCGTATATGAAGTTATCATCAGCCTGTATTTGGAAGAAAAGAGGTTATCCTTGAGAGAAGGAAGCTCGGTCCTGTTTGTGTTGCAGTGATGCTGGGAGAAGCAGGGTCATGGCCACTCTTCTTGCTCTGGGAAGGGCTGTGCCTGTGCTGCAGATCACAGGAAATCCTCCTCAACAACAGGATGGAGGCAAATTCCCCCCTTGCAACTCTCCCTCCCTTCCACTGTACACACAGTGACACCAAAGTGTGGAAATGAGATGAAAAGCAGAACACATACAAGCCAGACTTACAGAAAACCTCCATGGTATGAAACGTGGGAGGCTCAAAGATTAAATTAAGTTTGTTATGTACTACTTACTATGAAGTGAAATAAATGAATTGAGCAAAAATGATTGCTCCTCTGACACTTTCATAAGGGCTTAATCCTTGGAAAACACATTAAGTGTTGCTGTTTGGTGATGTTGCACTTTCCTCACTTCACAAATGAGGACCCAGGGTAATTTCAGCCTGTGTTATTCTGAGGAGTTCCTCCTGTGTAAATGACAGCAGGGAAGGGGAAGTGAAGGTGAAAAAAACCACACACCTAAAGCTCACACTAACATTGAATCAGAATGAAGGTAGATTGCACAAAAGGGTATGGGAGCTGGGAGGTCTGCATTTCCTTCAGGCTATATTTTCAGCTATAGCCTGAGAGTAAAATCTATAATTTCAAAGAACCTTTGTCTTACTTGTCTCCAGAGGTCCTTCCCAACCAAATAATCCTGTAATTCTGTGAACGTGTATAGAACAGCCAGCTGGAAAGTACACAGAATAAAATGAGACTTTCATTTCAATTCTCTTGCCTGCCAAGTATCTTAGAGACTCAGCTTCTTGATTTCTTTCTTCATTCTTAGACATAATTAATATTTTAATTATTTAGAGAAAAAATGAACAAACAGAACAGCTCCAATAATGGACTGTTAGCAACACATAGCAAGACATTCAAGAGCCTGGTGTTCACCTCCCTATTTATAGGAGATACAGGTCAACTTTTTTACTTTTAATAAGGCATAGTGATGATCTAAGCCCAGAATGATACTGCAAACATTGTTTTATTACATTAAAAACAATGTTTTCAGTGTCATTCTGGGCTTAGATCATCACTATGCCTTATTAAAACACATAGCCATCCCAGAAAGTTTTATTCTGCAGCTGCTCCTTTCTGTAGGTAACATATCCTTTCAACATGCCAATCACCACTTGAGAATATCATCTATGCACGGACAAAAGCCACCAGAACTTAAAACTCTGCAAGGACTTAATGAATGTTAGTGTTGCTTCAGGGCTACATTTTGACATTAGTTTCAAGTTGGGTCTGGAGGCTGTGTGTGAACTCCTGCAGTAAATCTGCAGCACAGTAAAGAACATGACCCAGATGTGTCAGATCTTAAGTGGACAACCTTCCTTCTGAGTCATCCTTCCCACTTGCTTTGTCCTCCACAAACCTTGAAAAGTAAAGAAGGGCAAAATGTACCAAGTACTTGTACACAAGTAACTTTACCAGGGTTCTTAATTTTCCTTTGAAACACTTAACTCTGAACAAAGTCATATTGTTCTGAGAAGAAATGGCTGATATTAAAGGGCATTTTCTTCTGCATTTTGCAACCATGTCTTTTTCCAGCTGTGAATAGAAACCAAATTTTCCTGCTTGTCTCATGAGGTTTTGGATGATGCAGACTGCTTTGTAAACAGCAGTTCCAGTGCCCAGTGGATTGAGTGAATTTGGAGGTACTTCAGTGTCAATATCTGCATTCAGAATAAGAAAATTACATCCATATTCTTTAAGGCAAAACTGAGAATGAAAAAGAAGTTCAGCTCAGAGAATGGAAATAAATAATTTTCTGTGGTAGCCACATTACAGCTGTTGCAAATGCAGCACAATTAGAATTTTCCATACTTATACTTTATTTTCATTAGGATTTATGTTTTCTCTGCTGAGTTTAAGTAGACCCACACGTATGGAATGAAAATATTTTGTTCAGCTGGTTTTCCTGGCATATTTGTTTAGTCTGCTGAAGGTTCTCCAGCAGCCTCTCTGAAGTTAAAAGAAAGGAAGTAATTATTAACAAAGGTCCTTTTTTTTCCAATTTTTTTTGTTTTTCTAGAACAACTTGAATAATTATAATGTAATTTACTTTGTCACCTACGTCATTGTTTGGTTTCCCTGATGGTTTGTGCCTCTGGAGCCTTTGGCCTTTGTGAATTCTTGTGAGCTGTAGTGGCAGCCTGATTTTGCTTACACAATATTCTAGCCAAACAGAACAAAGCAGAAACTCTTTCTCTGTTCCTCATTTTGCTATTGCTTCATTATCTACAGAGTTTGGGGAAAACAAGAGCTCTCCATCACTTGCAACGTGGGAAACTTCCATTTCTTCACACCCCTCACTGAGTATACCTACATCTGCAGCTGCATTCCCCTGAAGAGAAGCGGAAATAGCATCTAAAATGAAGAAAACAGACTTGCTTCTTGTTTATATTCCCACAGCATATGCTTCATGCTACACATAGGATGGAAATAGAAGATCAGGCAGCAAAAGAGCTAATTCCTAAGAGAAGATTTGTGCCATTACATCACCAAAAATCTGGACAGTCAGCAGGACAATGCTGAAGTTTCTGGCCTCCACTCTTGGCTACCCTATAAGCACTCTGTCTCTTCCTCAGTGAAAAGCAGTCCAAGTTGGCTTAGTTACAAGAGGAACATTTTGCACGCAAAGATTTTGCTCCCATCTGTGCCCCAATTTGTCCTCAAGCCAAATACCTGGTGCACAGCTGACCCAAACCACCTTGAGCAACCACCATCAGCCTAACCAAAGGCTTGTCTTTGTTTTTCAGTAGGCTGGTGACATGAGAACATTAGCCCCCTCATTTACTCTCAGCTTTACTGCCTACTTCAGCTATCTCCCTTGATATGGCACATCAGCCAGAAGGCACAGATTTAATCCCAGAGCTCTCACCCTCTTCCTGTTCTATGAATAACCTCTCATCTCTAGGAACTGCAACGTCATGTGCATTACCTTGAATTTTTTGTCTTGGCATTGACACAGGGTGGGAAGAGTTGAGAAATAAGTCTTTACACTGGTTCATATAAGACACCTTTGGAGAGTAGTCTTCCCAGGATGTCTGCATGCAGTATGACAGGCTAAAAGGCGGATGAGTGGAGGAACCTCTTGTAGGTGCCCTGAGCAGCCCCCTGTGATACCTGTAAGCTGTTTGTGGCTCTAGACCTAGGCAGATGAATCCCAAAAGTACTCTAATATTGGAAAATTAAATGTAAAATTCCTCTTGTGTTCATCACAAGTAACAGCTCCCACATGCACATAGCCACACCAGTGTCTCCTCCTTTAACTGGCCTTCTCTGTCTCCTTCTGTGGCATTGAGTATAGACACAGAATATTACTTACCTGGCAGATTTAGGTGATCTGAAGTCAACCTGAAAAGTCTGGCCTTTAAAGCACCAAGAAGATTTTAGCTAGACTCTTCTCTAACAAATAAAGTTGTCGGGTTTTTGTTTTTAATGTATTCATTAGCAGAAGTCCAGCTCTGAAGCAAAAGTAAGTTCTGAGATACTTTCTGTATTGAGAAAAAGCACTTTAAATCAGCCTGAGGCTTCCTGCTTACACAGCCAGCATCATGCTCAGCTGGTACCTGTGGGAAAGTACCTCCAGAGAGGCTAATTAGGGGCTGTCTGTGTGGAGGCTGCATGGTGCCCAGAGTACTCTCCCAGACAAACCTACAGAGTGGATGGTTGAATTCAAATGTCCTCCAAAGTGCCAAAAACCAATTAGTGCTGGAGGTCAGCACAAACAGCTATGAAACACTTGTCAGAGTGCAATGGGATTTTTTCCCACAGATCCTAGCAGCACTAAATCTGCTTAAAATGTTAATCATATAAAGTAAAAAGTAATCCAGGCTGCTCTGAGCCCTTCTGTTAGCCCCCAGGTATGGTACATATAGACAATATCTCATTAAAACAGCCTTGGCAGAGCACAAAGTGTAGTTTTAACTTTGCACTATACCAAAAAGTTCCCTAACCATGTGGAGAAACAGAAAGTGTCAGACTTAAACACTACTTTTCAGAAAAGCCACTCAGAAGTGTGACTCACTAGTCAATTAACCTCTTTTCCATCTTTGGGGGGAAATTGTAAGCAAAAAAGCAGAAAAAACAAGAAGGTGTAACAACAGGTGTCTTATCATTAGAAAAGAGACAAAGCATTTGCTACTGAGTTCCCTGCTATAATAAAAAACACAATTTGGAGACTGATGTGACCTCTCAAAGGGGAAAGTCTTTTCCATCTAAGTCAATGAAGAATATTTCACTCAAATTGTGACCTGGCTTCTGTTTTGTGGTGTAGCAGCAGAGTTTGCAGTCAACCAAGAGAAGCCCATTTAGTGTCAATCAGTCCCTCTCAGATATTATGTATAAAAGTCACATGAAAGGATCCTAAATAAGACAGATAAAGTCAAAAGGAACATGTAAGTTTAGTTAATCAGTTGTCTGAGCAACTGCCTCAAATCAGAAAATCTTATAGGATGAAAATCAATTTACTGTAACATCTACTACAGGTTATAGTCTGGGTTATTTTGCTGTTCAGCAGGAAATATTGCTGGTGTTCAAAAAAACAGGAATTTTTTCTATTATTTCTTAGATCATTAGACAAAGGAGATAAATGTAATCAGTAGGTTTCCATAATTTTTCTCTGGCTCTTTTTACTTTGGTGATGGTGTTAAGGTGATAATCCTATATTGCAGAATTTACAGCGAAACAGCAGGTAACATTTCATGATGCTGTCAGTCAGCTCCTTCCTTGGCTTTCTTGATTGTTTACTTGAAAAGGGAGAGTGCTTAGAAAGGAAAAGAACTGAAGGCAAACCATAGAATTGTGCTCAGCTTTCCTTGTTTCATTTGAAGATAATTTACTTCCTGGTTCCATAGTTTCAGAAAAGAGAGAACATCTGTCCAGGACTCCCCCAGATGTGCATGTGAGCTGCTGCTGTCCTTTGTTTGTGCCGTGTTGGCAGCTGCTTCAGTTCACGTTCTTGCAGGGTGATACAGGTGCTCCATGTCAGGATACTTCCAAATTTCAGGTCTTTTCAGTATTCATTGCTTTTTCTCAGGTATTTATATAGGTCAATTACTTCTTGACAGAAGTTCAGGTTCTGTTTCAAGTTAGTCCAAAGATGCATGTTTTTATAAATAAGTAATTCCAAATTAAGTGTTTGATTTATTTTTGGCTGTTCTTAAAGCAATTCTTTCACATAGACAGTCCCCACAGACATGCATACAGTTCTTAAAAATTCAGAGGAGAGTATTCTCTATCATATTTTTAAAAGTCTGCTGCATAAATAATGCTCTATAGCCAGCTAATCCTCAAGGGAATAAAAATATTCTCTATTAAAGCAGGTTTTCATTTAACAAATTTAAAAATGTTAACGCTTGTAACAACTACAAAAATTATATTAATAAAGTTTTGATAGTCCAAAAAAATTTTTTTAAAAGATGGATATAGTTTCTTTTAAAATTTTCCTTGAATCTTTATTGTGTTTGTGAAAATAAACATTATCTTTTGAGAGTATTCTTAACTCTTAGGTAAGACTCAAACTGAATTTTCCTGCTGTTTCAGAAAGAGACATGGGAGAATGGAAAAAGAAGATCTTTCCCTCTTAGGTTGGGATGGCATTGAAAATCTGAGTGCTAGCCTTTTGGAATTCCCTGAAAGTTATTTTTTATTTCTTTTCTTCTTCTTCTTTCTTTATTTCTTTTTCTTCTTCTTTTTCATTCATTAAGAAGGTAGAGAATCTTTTCAGAGGAGTTTCTTCCATTCAGTTTAATTTAAGATTTTGCCTGTTCTCAACAGTTCTTCAGCAGTTATACTCAATTTACAGCCTAAAAGCCTGGTCAAACTTTTCATTTTGAGGATTTGTTATAGACAGAATTCACCGCTTTCTTCTCAATATGATGAAAAATTTTTGGCTATTATATCATATAACAAATTCTGTAACTGCTTTCCATTGCCTACAGAAGGACCTAGAATTAATAAATAAGGATTTACAGACAGGAAAGACTTCTCCTGAAATCTGCTGGCACTGGAAACATTAGCAGAGTACATGTTTTCTACAGGTTTCATTAATTAGCCTGAAAAATTTGGTTCAAAAAGCAATAAATAATATATACTGTTTTATAATAATAATATAATTGGTTCAAAAAGCAATAAATAATATATACTGTAAATAATATACTGTTTTGTCTTAATATAATTTATAGATATATATTACTTCAAATTTACTAAAAGTGTAGGAGAGTCTGTGGCAACCTGAGCTTAATTGAAATAATTTTTGCAATTATTCTTCAGGCAGCAATATTGAGCTTAATAATTTGCAATCTCTCTTAATTTGTGAACTCTCACAGAGCAGAGACCAGAATTTGATTCCTTGTGAAATCTCAGCTAGATTCTTTGGGGTTAATGTTTATGATACTGTTTTAGTGCATGATCATACTCTGCATTGTCTGTGCCATTTCAGCTGCATCAGGGCACAAAATAGCTGATACCCAATTACTGATGAGCTACTTGGCACTTTCAGTTTCACAGAGTATGGCCCCAGGTCTTATTTACTGCACAACATCCAAATCCTGCAAAGAGTTAGAAATGATATCTTAGGCTCTTCCATTGCAGTTGTTACTGTTATCTCTAAATATTCACAGAAAAATCCTGAAAGTATATTATTCTCACTTTTTGGCTGGAGAGCCAAGGCACAGATACATTAAGGTAATAAAACCCATTAAATTAAAGTGGCCAGTTTGAGACTTGAGGGTCCTAAATTTTCAGAGCATCAACACTATAAAGCACTCTGTCTTTGACACCTCACACCGTTGGCTTATCATCGTGAAGAGTACCAGTGATGGAAACAAATGAAATCTCGTCCTCTAGAATAAATATTTATCTTGAAAGCAAGATTTTGCAAACATGATTCTTCCCAATACACACTGAAATTTCTTCTTGGCAGGAACATTGAATTTTGAGAATATCCAATGCCTAAATTGAGGTTTGATTTTTTTTATGTTGCTTCCAACATTTAAAAAGCTGATAGACTTCTTTTATGATAGTACAACCTCAAAATTAACTACTCTGTTTAAACAGTGTGAAGTCACTTCTTCAATAAAAATTGACCCACCACAAATTACCTAATCTAAGGAATATACACTGATTTGGAACAAATCTGTTTTTCAAAATCTTTGAGTCTTTTAAATAATAAAATTTCCTGCAGTCTGACTTGTCACTACTTGGCACTTGTGCAACAAAACAGCATGAGCCCAGCCATACTGATACCTAACAGTGAGTAAAAAACACAACCACAGAACACCTGTGAGAAGTTTGGGTGAATGACCTGAGCAGGATCACACTGAGAAATTTTTGGCAGATGTACATTTATAATCCCGTCTCTTGGATGGAATTCAACATCCCCAGCCAGGAGACCATTATTCATTCTTTTCCCCCAATTTCTTTTCCATTCTCTACACAGCTTTTAGCATTTGCTACAACCGAAGCAAGGATCCTTCAAAAAAATAGGAGTGTTTCATCACACACTCCTAATTCAATCCCAAAGCAGAATTTGGTGTGCAAAGAGAGGCTGGAGTCCATGCAAAAAGCAAAAATGTAATCACAAAATTCCAATTCTTCTTATATTGGTCACGTACAGGGTTGATGTCCTCAGTAAGCCAAGGAAACATGGTTTAGATAAAACAGCTGAAAAGCAGATGGAAAAATCATTAGAAAGCTGGATCTTTAAGACCCATGGTCTGAGTCTTTAAAGCAAGACAGAGTTTGATGTGTGTCAACTGAAGAAGGATATAAAAATATAAAATGAGAATGCTCCAGACCCAAGTCCTTGAGACCTCATTCCATTTCAGTGTCAACCTGCACACCTCTGACTTGTCATACTGATTCTGGTTTGATGGCATAGCCATTCCCATTTCAGCAGGGTCTCTGCCACAGATCTTTTGTCCTTTCCACAACACTAACTGAGTATTTTGTCCTGCCCTGAGTGCTCATGGTTCCCTCCATGCTGTTAGATTTGGTGGGCAAAAAAATAGCACACCTCTCATTAAAAAGTTGTTGCTACTCCAAACAATATTTCTAGCCCTTACTCCAAAAATTAGAATGACTGGAACATTACAAGTAAACCCATATTTATTACACAGTGATTTTTTTTTTTCCTCTGGCCTGAGTTCCAAGTGTGCCAAGGATGTCTTCTCTGAATTAGATCTTGTATGAACTTTTCAGCTTATATATAAAAAAATGTATGACCAACTTAATTGGAAGGTAATTTCAGAGCTATCCAGTGCTCCTAGCAAAATTTACACTGCCTTTTTATCGTGTTCTCTGTTCCCACTTCTCAGAGTTTCCTGAAGACATATTTCTACCTTGATATATTACAAGTAATTTAACTGCAGTGAGAGAGTTGTGCTCATAAGCCATTAGCAAATGTGTGGTGCAGTGTGATGCTGATAGATGTACTGGAGATAGAATCTGGAAATTCAAAAGTTAAATTATTAAAGCATGACTTCCCTTATCTTACACTATTCCTCATTGTAAAAAGAAATTGCCATTTTGTACCCCCCTCTTGCCCTTTCATTCCTGTAAGCCTTTCCTGAGCTGATATCCCTCTATGGGTATGCAGCAGGAATGATAAGAGGGAATATCCACATCAGAAAGAATCAGCAGGACCCCAGAGAGCACAGCAGCCCCTTTAATTGACTTACACTGTGACATGACTAATTCTTGGTCTTAATGTCTTGTTGAATGCACAAGCCTGTTTAGTGGATTCCTTTTCTTTAATGTAACTACTGTGTCATACAGAATGTGTTACAATTTCCACTCAATTTACAGACTGGACACTAACACAATGTTAATATATTGCTGCAGTTCCCTGCCCAGAGTTCAGCTGCCTCAGAGGCAGGCCTTTCCAAAAATAAGTGTAGCTTCTCATATATCTTGTTTACAGTTTTATGGTACATCCCAAGGCCTTCTGAAATAATGGTGGTATGTAATACTTCAGCCATCTTCTTATCCTTGATGGTTCCCATGAACTGAATAAATGTTTGCATAAGCAACACATTGGGTTATTCTTCGTATTCACTTCTGAGTACTTCTTGCTGCACCATATACTTTCCAGATAAAGTGGCCCATCAATTTAAGTGGTTTCTAATCTCTATCATTCACTCATTTTACAGTTAACTTATGATCATGCTCTTCATCTACTGTCCTTGGAAGTCTAGTCGCTGATTTATGAAACTTTTGCCCTCATCTTCTGCTGGGAAAAAATATAAAATATATGTTTATTATTTGTAAATCCTTGGAAACATCATAACAGTAATAAAATCAGTGATTTTACTTGTCTTTGTCCCCCAGATACACACACACCAGCATGATGGGTGCTTTCCAGTCCCTATGGCAATTTATCTTGGGGAAAGTGTCATTGACTTTCATTGTGCAGGTTCAGTTCCCTCCTCTGATTAATCTGTTTCAGATTATCCTATACTCTCTGCCTCTGGTTAGACTCTTAAAAAACTGTATGTCTGGAGAGCATAATGAATGCATATAGCAATCAAAAATTTGGTTTTGTTATACAAAATAACCTGGTGCAGGATCTGATTCTTATGCTGTGCAATGATTTAAAGAGCATATAAAGGATTTATGTTACTAACTATATGGTATCATTCATTACCAGAAAAGGTTTTGTACTCAGATAAAAGGAAACTTATTCTCTCTTTAAGAAGATCTGCATGCTCAGGTGGATAATAAAGGCTGTAAAAGGTGCAGCATTGGAGGTTTGCTCTAAAGCTGATCTGATTGGACAATGTATACTTAAAATTTGAAAGGAGGATTCTGCAAGGTATCTTTCATCACTTTCTAATTACCCCAAGGCCTTGTAATCTTTTTCTAAAAAGCTACAGTAAATGAAGTAGATTGAAATCCCTGTAACCAGTAAAACTAGAAATTACAGCAAGACATATTTTTAGAAGAAACTCAAATATTATAACAAAGTTTTATTTGTTTTTATTTCCTAACCCATTAAAATATATTTTAAACTGCTCACATAATTTCACCCTTCCTTTTGCCACCTACCAAGAAATACCTCAAGCCTGACAATGGAAAAATATTTCATAATTTACATGAATATAAGGCAAAGATTTCCCTCTCCAAACAGGCATAGTTTTCTGTGAGCTGATTAATCTTTTTTTGCAGACAAAATAAAAACTGAGCACACGAACAGGTCCTAGCTAATTTTACATGAGGAGAGAGTGTTCAGGGCTCTGAGGTTTAAACGGGGAGCTTACTGTGATTCCAAAACTGGTGGAACCAGTAGTAGCCCAAGCACACAGGGATCAGGCAGCAAACAGGAGAAATCCTATAAGAGCTGGCCAGACTTCCAGTCTGATCAGGACATGTGTGTGTACCAGAACAGGTGGGAGGTGAGGATGCATCACGTGGTGTTCATGACGTATTTTGATTCACTGGGAGAGGCAAAAACATATTTTTAACTTTCTAAGTAGCCTCTGCTTCCACCAAACTCAGGAGGAGACAGGAGGTAGCTCTGTGGCTGGCAGGCTGTCTCCAAACCTGGCCCAGTGTGGTGCCCTCCTGGGATGGGTAATTTATGGCTTGTCACTGGCTGAGTGCTGTGTCCATTAAACGTCCATTTAGGACAAGTAAATCAAATATATTCTGTTGAAAACTAATGTAAATATTTCATTGCAGATTAACTGTATTTCATATCTTAATCTATTCTTCAATAGTATGTTTGTTTGACTACATTATAGAGCAAAAGTATGATTCTCTTGGGGTAATTGTCTGTGTTACTTTTTTTTAGATCCTCAGCTTCATAAACTATCTAAATTGCTTTCCTCAGCTGGGTTCTCCTCAGGGCTTTTACCTCCTTGAAGTAGTTATAAAACAAAGTTATTTTAAGGGAGGAAAAAGGCCAAGAAACAGGGAAAACAGACAAGAAATGAGAGGAAAAGACTTGTCAGTTTAATTGAGTACCTGGGTATATCTAAGATAACTGCAATGAAATATCCAGCTTGTAATACATATCTGATGTTTTCAAACTTCTTGCTACAGGATTATGTGAATGCATGAGTTGAAAAAGCAATTGGACAGAGCTCTGAGAGAAGAGTCCTACTGAGACTTTCTCTCTTAGGAAGCCCCTGAGAAGCAGCTTGCTGGAGGCTGAGAGGGTGTGATGGCAAAGTAACTTAACTTGTTGGCCTTGCCCTTGTGTTCTATCCAAAGTACCTGCTATTGACCATCTCCATCTGCAGGAGCACCAGGACAGATTGAGTACAGGAGAGTATCATGGATTCAGGCAAACAAACATGCATATATACAGAGAGGGAGAATGCTGGCTTAATTCAAGAAGAAATTAAGAATTAAACAACTGTCTTCACTTTCAGGGTCTGCAGTACTGACCAAAAGGCAAGTCTAAGAATGAATTGTTGGTGGAAAGCTTTAAAAAGAAGAAACATCTTCGGCTAAACTCGATTTTTTAAATTTTTTTTTAAGAATTAGTGGCAAAGCTGAAAGGGTATGTGAAAACTCTTTGGTTTTTTATCATTTAAAACATATCTCAAAATTAATTCATATACAGTCTTTGTAAGATCCCTGGCATATAACTGAAAACCTGTGATGCAAAGGGGCTTCTCAGACAAGAAAGTAATTCAGGGAAAAATATGCATTGGGAATATGGCAAGTAACCCTTAGTGATTTAGGCAATAGGTAAAATAAAAGCCTTTATGAAATTCACTTGAAACAAATGTGCAGAACCTGGAAATACCTCTGAGAGCAAAGGAATAGTACACTGGGAACTAGAGATATCCCAAATGTTCAAAGATACAAAAAGATACAAATAGAAAACCTGTGAAGTAATACAATGAGGAATTTGCTGAAACTCAGTCAAAGAGAGAAATCGGGAGAGAAGTGTATCATTTTGCAGAGGGAAAGACAGGTGCTGAACTGAACTCCCACTATCTAAAAAATCTGTCATTTTTTCTCAATCTGACCCTAAGTTTTCATTTTGAAGTTCAGGTGATGCTTTCTTGAACTTAAACTCAACTAAAACAAATATTTCTTCCCACCAATCAAAATGTTTCAACTGAAAACTGACAAGGAAGAGTGAATAGTGTAACCTTTGAAACAGATTTACAGTCAGCTGAACATGAGCTATTTCCCTCAAGTACAATATTTCTTTTCACTGCAGCAGTCAAGTTGTGTTTGTGGAACTGTATGTCTTGAGATGGGAAGACTTTGGCTTTAAGTAATCAACCTGTTTTGTTTACTGCAGAACCAGCATAACCAGCAGGAGAAATTAAAATTTCCCTCTGCACTTGAAACAGGGGGAGATCAGCATCTGTTTTCCATGTGTCTTGTACCATGCTCCTTTATCACCCCTCTGACATGATCTCAGAGTGAGTTTGTGGATCAGAGGACGGGAGGAGAGTGAGGAAAGCCTTTGTCTCATGTTGCCAAGAGGGCTGCATCACGCAGGAGAGGCCACAGTGGTCCAAGTCCCCATTCAGTTTCCTTTCAAGATATCCTCTGTTATGATGTGATGATGCTTGAGGCTGGGGTCCAAATCCCAGCAAGATCAGAGTGGAAGGAGACAAGGATCACTACCTCCAGCCCTCTGGAACTTCTGCATCCAAAGGTTGTTCAGCATTTGGATGATCCATGACAGCTGTTATTTTAACTGAGACCGTGATCAAAACAACAGAGCTGACAACTAAAATGAAATTTGCATTTTTAATCTCCTCCCCTGCACTTCCATGGTTCCACAGGATTTCCATAATTTAGAAAGCTCTAAACAAATTGTTTGCTTCGCAATTCAAAGCAAAATAGTGAAATACTTGCATTCATTACTTTCTCAGGTGGAGAAGAACAAAGTGGAGAAACCTACACTTTTCACAAATGTCAAATTAAAGCATTTTTCACTGAGAAATCTCTTTCCATTTTCATTTTCCTACAAAGTAAAAATACCTTTGGGAATTTGGTATCTGATTTCCAGTGTGATTTAATTCAAATTTGATGGAAAGTATTGGGTCAATTATCAGCCTATAATGAGCTTTTATGAGAAATAAATGAATCATAGTTCAACTTAAACTGCTTCTACTCCAAAAATTTCATCAATTCAGCCCTGTGATTTAGGAAACAAATTCATCAAAGGAATGGGTGTGCAGATGACAGCTAATTCAGTAAAGACCTAGAAAATAGTGAACATTTACAATTTGAGATAAACTACCTTTCAGACTCTTTCCTAGACCAGAATCAGGATGTCCTGTCATGACTGAGACACATATGAGAGTTGTGAAACAGAATAAAAAGATGGCAGCATGCCAAGCTTCCAGTGGTTAAGAACACTACTGTCTTCAAGGACTCTGTTGTTCATCCCACAAACTACCCTCTAAATTCACTTTCCTTTTTGAGTGCTGTACCTTGCCTCCAGCTCCATCTCCTGAGGATGTACCTGGAATATTTTGTTACCACCTTCTCTTTGTGCTGCCCCAAGCAGAGGCTGCTCTATTCCCACCACTCACACACTCACTCACTCACTCACTCACTCACTCACTCACCCACCACTCAGATGTTCCTCTATTTGTGCAGCATGTATCTTGTGACTCCTTTTTAATTTTCTCTTTCCTAACCGTGGTGTAAACTCTGCTCATTTTAATGCCTTTTCCTATTTTATCCCTTTCAAGAATGTTGATTATTTACACTCCATTGTCACCTCTTCCCTCTCCCACCAAAGATCTTGTATCTCTTCTACTTATAGAGATGGGGCTTGGGCCAACAATTTCTCCATCTACATTGTGGTCATATACTTTTCCCTGCTACACTGCTGCCTGCAAGACAGTTCTTTGTGCAGCATATTGAACTTGCTGGTCTGCAGAGATGAACAGAACTGAAAGCTGAACACATTCCTTGCAAAAAGTACCAGCTGCTGCCAACAAACAGTTCTGTGTCGTGTTGACAGTCAGAGAGGGATCTAAAGCCACAGCTCTACTAAATATTTCCAGAGGCACACCTTTCCTCCTCATTTGCTGTCTTCAGCATGCCAATTGACAAGACACTTTGCAGGCTTCGTCTTAAAATGCAATATTATCTGAAGTGTGAAAATTAATTTAATGTATTTTTACAAAATATATATATAATTGTCTTTGAAAATTGCTGTATTATTATACATAATTGGCACATATATTATAACAAAGCAATGCCACCCAGGTTATCGCAATTCCTCATAGACTCTGTCAAACTTGTACAGGCTGTTTGGAGCTTGTCTCAGCAGAGTTGCAGAACCAAGACCTGACATGTTCCTGCACTGGGATGATGTGCACAGCTCAGTGCATTGTTCTAGAAATGCACTCTCAGTGTTGGGAGCATGGAAAGGAATAATGAAAGGGATTAGCGAGATTTTAGGGGCTAATTTATAAAAAATCTAAGGGGAGGACAGTCTGCACAACAATTAGCAAGACAGTGTCTAATGGTTGAAGAAAAAGAACATAAAGCACATTTAGAATAAATGACAAGAATAGCAAATGCTAAGTAAAATGGCTCTTTAGGCTGTCTGTGAAAGACTTACTTGCATGCAGAAAATGCATCAGTCCATGTCACTCTTTATCAGGTCTAAATTTAAAGTAATCTGTGGCTGTCAAAGTGAAGGCTTTTTGATAGATAAGATAAAATAAAATACTGATATTTCCACCATATAAATAATTTTACAAGGCCACATAGATGGAAAAAATTATCCTAGCAGGTACTCTAAGATCCATGTGAACTAAATATCTGAAAATTATTCAGAGAACATTTATAAGATTAACATATGATGATTCTGGTTCTTTGAAAATTTCCATTTCTATTACAAATATCTAGGTAAAAAAAAAAATCACTTGAGTCACTGATCTCTTTGATTTTATACAGGTTGTTTTACTTAAATTGATGAGGATGCATTATTTTATTCAAACATGAAGCATAGGACATCACAGGATGTAATTTTTGTGCAGTGTTAAAATAATTGTTCCCAAAGGATTTATGAAGGTCATTTTGAAATTATACCATAATTTCCAGAAACCACTTAAATGAAAATCAGGCAGAACAAAACATCTAGGGGTACATTATTCTGGGATGCTGTGCAAGAGGAATAATAGATGTAGTATCTGCCTCTTCTGTTACAGAGACATGAGCATTTCACTCTTCATTCATCGTAATAAAAAGGTCCCCTAATGCTCACCACCAATGATTCTATTTTATCTAATTGCTTTGTTTTATCAGCTATGGAAAAATATATATTCTGCATTACTATTCCCATTAGTGCTCTCAGAAGAAATGTGAGAATTATTAAATTCCTCAATGATCAGTATTTTGTCTTTTTTTGTCTGGCCCTTCCTGCATGTACCAGTGTACCTGCCATGCACTGCCATGCTCTTTTTCAAATTTACAGCAAGGTCAGGTACTAAGACAAAATTTTGCTTAGTTTGAAACTTTGCTTTGTGGTATTCACATGCCCTCTGAACAGAGAGAAGCTGTGAGACAAGCAGAGAAGAAGGAAAACACAATTCTTATCTCGCTTGCTGTGCCTGTGTTGTGCCAAAGTAGAATGCAATATAGAGATTGTTTACCCAAAGTGAAGATGTTTTATTCCCCTCGCCTGTCAGGGCCAAGTGTGTGTGTGTGTGTGTGTGTGTGTGTGTTGGGACAGTCAGGGGAGAATCAGAGATGAGTGAAGTGTGAGCAGCTGTGAGCGAGAGTGAGTGCATGGCAGATTCAATTTAGATTAAATGTGTATAGTGTAGTACAATAAAGTAATTCATTAGCCTTCTGATGATGGAGTCAGATGTGTTATTCTCTCTCCCCTTTGTCAGAGTCGCCTTTGATTTACAATACTGCTTAGCAGGGACTTTTAAGCCCTTAGAAATACCTAGTGTGTTTGATAGGACCAACCTAGTGTGTTTAATAGAACCAAGAACAGAGTGTTGCTTCAGACAACAGAACAGCTTCAGTAAACTCCTTTGATAATGATAACACCGTCCAGAGAACCAAAGTATCACCAGGTTCCAGATATATAACCCCAGTCTAACTTGCATGCTTCAGTACTTCCCTGGGAGTCCTGCATGGGCAGTTCTCAGAATCTCTGCTGGTCAGAGTGACCCTGAGATACACACAAGTCTCTTTTTCCCAGCCCGGCAGTGGAAGAAGGAGTCAGGATTCTTCTGTTCTCATTCTCAAGGTTGTTTATTATTTCTTATCTATAATATTCTTTTTTTGATATGCCAAGGTCTGTCTGGCAGGTTGGGTTGAGGCACACTGACTGCTCTCGGGGCGGTGTTATCTTTTATACTAAAAACTACATGTACAATATTTACAATAACTTACCAATACCTATCACTTATATTAGACAGTGAGTTTCTACCTTAAACCAATCCATAAGTGCCAGTATCACCCAGAACTGGTGATGGAGGCTAGGAAAAAGAAAGAAGAAGGACAGGGTATGCCCAAATTCCTCCATCTTGAGACCCCAAGCCCCCATTTTAAAACCCCAAAATTCTACTTTTCACCCTGTGATGAACTAACTATTATTCTACTTAAACTCTCTTGACTTGTAATTCTTCATATAAAGGTGGTAATTTGCTCCATGGGTCAAAATCAAAGTCACAGGTGTCTTGGGCTCTGTGCCAAGGTCCCTGAACCCCCTGGCAGGGGCTTGAGCCATCCAAGACAGCCAGAGAGATGTCCTGGGTTCCAGCAAGCCGGGAAAGCTGCAGACCTCAAGTGGGCTGAGCCACACTCTAAAGAGTCCTGTGTCTTGAAATGTGACTGATATCAGATGGGATGAATTGAAGTAAAGGTGCTCAGTCACAAATTCCAAGTAACAAACTCCAAAACAAAGAAACAACAACAACAAAAAAAAGACTTTCCAATTGCTATACAAAACTTTCTGTGATGGAAAGTACACAAACATAGCTCAAGTACACACATGAAAACTGCCTAACAAATAATTTGAGAAGATGAATATAAAAATAAAACAAACTATTTGGGAAAAATCACAAAGCACGGCAAAATATTTTTCATCTTAATAGATTATGGATGATAAACACTGTTGTTCTCTTAGATCAAGTTTGAGTATTCTTCAGGTCCCCAGTAGTTCCTGTATCTTCATACCTGAATTCCTCTGCGAAATTGTGCCTGCACAAACTCTGCTCTTCACAGTGATGCTGTATATTCACAGTGTTTTGTTGAGATTTGTCAGATTATTTCATTCAATTTGATATTGACTTTATCACACAAATAAACTTTATTTCCTGTCTTGGAAGTGCTTGATTCTACTATGTCAGTAGTATCTAAGCCCAGAGTAAGAAATTAATAGATTTCTTAACTTGTCTCCAGCCAAGATCCTGAATACATTTGCAACTGCATTTAAAGAGTTCAGTTTTTCTGAGGAATAATTCTATGATCACAGTCCTATCAGAGTGGGAAAATGCAGAGTAAAAGACAAAAAAAAAAAAAAAAAAGCCCTGAGACAATTAGTATGGTGGTCTTCCATCAAGAGCATGAAATTCATTCTTAAAGGAAGGGGAAACTTAAAGTACTTCTGGCTCCTGCTTTTTCTTTAGTTTCTATAGTGTTTTGTGTTTGTAACTTCCAACCGAAATCTGCATACTGCAAAGTAGCTTATGATATGAAGTAGTAGCCTATGATATGAAATCAAATTGAAACAGAGAAGACAGATGTATTGATATCACTGTTTAATTCAGCCAAATGATTTTGCTTGACTGCTGAGTACAGGCGTGAGAATGAAGACCCTGTATAGCCGCCAGTCTGCCTGCTCCTTGTGATTAATAATCTTGTACTTCCTGCTCATTCTTGCAACTCCTTCTGCAAAACTCCTGATGCTTAGCTGGTAGAAACTTGATCTGTGACTGTCATCAGACTGCATCAACTTGGAGAGCTTCTCTTATGATACTAATAAAAAGTTACAACGTGCACATGCATTTGTGTGTACAGCTCAGTAGAATCACATTACTTAGCTAGAAAGCAGCAAGTATGATAATGTTGCAAAAAAGAGAAAATGTTGGCAGCAATTTCCAGTAAGGAGGGCAAAATTATCTCTTTGCATCTACTCCCTTTCTGTGACTGGATACTGGAGGGTAGCACTGAAACAGTAGGTAATGAGCATTACCACACAGAAGCAAAAAGTAGAATGTGCTAACTGCATTTTTCTTTCTCCTAAAGGTTTCAAAGATCCCACAGATTCAACGATGAAATAAAAAGAACCCCAAATCCAACAAAATTTCATTGGAGACAGGAGGGGTTGAGGAAGGAAGAGAAGAAGGAAGCCCTTTTGCCTCAATTAATGATGTTGCTTTTACCAAATAGGGAGAACAATAACACCACCTACAACAAAATGGAGGGTGAGCAGTCTATTCCTTCCACTTGTTGAACAGTAGTACTAAAGGATTTAACCATGAGACCACTGTACCAGGAACATCAGTAGAGAATTTTTTAAATTCATGTGTTTGCTCTGCTCAGATGTGAATCTTTATGTGAATAGATTTTGTTTCAAAAAGCCAGTCTGGGTCCTTCAGAACATGGGTTCTCTTTCAAGCCATGTTGAAACATGGGTTTCAACATGGGTTGAAAGAGAACTAAAACCACCACCTTTCAAGCAACCTGATAAATAGGTCACTCATTTCAAAAACAGAATGGACTAACACTTCAACTGGACACCAGGGCAAATTCTACTGCTCTGAGGTCCTTTGCACAGAGCAAGGTGAGTGCCTGTACGGCGCATTGAGTGGCCTGGTGGCTCCCAAGGTGAGTGCCACAGGTCAATATCTCCTCCATGATCTGAGCCATGAGTGTGCTGCAGCTCATGCTTTTGCTTACCTTATGACATTCCCACCCTATGGCACCTAGTGCCACCGGCTTTATTTGCTGGTGAGTGCTTATGTACTTCTGTGTAATGTATAATGCTGTTTCATTTAAAATTGGCACCACTTAATGCTTGCAATACATATGAAAGCAAAATTGCATAGTGCGCAAATCACTGAGAAGTTAAATGCTCTGCCTCTATTTACTGACATTTCGAGTTCTTAGACCTGGAATATACAGCTCAACTGCCTTAGAGGCTTTTTGCCAGCAAAAGTCTGAGGCCTATTTCTCAAGTTATCAATAATGCCTGAAGCTCCAATATATTAGATTATATACACTATGTTGCCAAATATTTCTACAGAATGGAATACTGAAGATTGGACTTTTATGAACCAGGCACATGGTCAGTGGAACTGCCCCACGAGAGCTAGAAAACAAGAATGACATGAGGAACAGGGGCATACATAGCCCTCAGCTGATACAAGCATAGAAAAACTGCCATGGTTTGGTTTGGGTTTTAAATTAAAAGAGGAAACTGGTTAGGAGAAATAAATAATAACTTGTCTCTAGTGCAGGTGCAGCATACTGGTCTGACAACAATAGGAGCACTTTGGGGTGGGTTTGGTTCATTTCTTTTTTAAATGATTGAGCATACATTGAGACCAGGTGTAGAAAAGTGGTGATAAATCATGCCGGCTGTCCTAGGTTATGTACAGAACTTCACAGCAGTCATTAGTCTTAATTTGTTTTCCACATAAAAACATAAGCTTCAAAAGTCATATTGTCCCGCATACTGAATTATCTGTATTATTGATCACTATCATTGTGCAGTTATTTAGAATTGAAGAGTTGGACTCTTCTTTCATTGATTCATTAAGAGCTTTTGGCAATTTTCATTTCACTAGTTTTTGATCATGCAGGTATGTCCTTGACATGACATTATGGCAGAGCTGAAGATCTAATTAAATTTCAGTATTTTTCTAATAGCTTCAGGCTACTATCTCAGGTTGCTTTCTAGTACATGGTATTTTAATTTGAAACTAAAAATACATTCTGAAATGCCTTTTCAAAGTAAAGACAGAAAAACTACTTTTTTATATTAGCCATTCCTGTACTTCAGGTCATTGTAAATTTCTTTTCTTATTATGAGGTGAAATTCTATAAATTCCCAAACAGTGTTTCAAAAGCAGGTGACATCCATCAACAACTGGACCATATCTCCATCATCTTCATCTGATGAACTGGCACAAATCCTTCTACTTCTAAAAATACAGATAACTTCCATTACTAAACGAACTTCGAGCTATAATTTAAAACTCTTAGAAATCACTGGACAAATCTCTACTTATTTGGTAAACACCAAAAGTCTTTATGCCCTTCCTGAACATTTTCCAAACCAGTCCCTGTATGTGCCTTCATGTGTAAAGAACACCAACACTGAAACCTTTGGGAAGAGAAACCTGCTGCTCATCCTATGTTTCCTCCCTATATTGTGTTTGCATGGCCACACTTTGGTAGGATGGGGATACAGGGAAGCTGTCTTTCTTTGAGATGCTGCTGGAAGCTTCATCCATGTCTGACAGAGCCAATGTCAGGTGGCTCCAAGAAGAATGTGCCACTGTCCGAGGCTGAGCTCAGCAGCAATGGTGGTAACAACTGTGTGATAACATATTAAGAAGGAAAAAATGTTATTGCACAGATGTGGCCAGAGTAGAGTGAGAGTATGGGAGAAGAGCAACCCTTGGACACCAAGGCTGGCACAGAAGGAAGGGAAGGAGGTGCACCAGGCACTGGAGATGAGGTTCCCCTGCAGCCCATGGTGGAGACCATGATGAAGCAGCTGTGCCCCTGCAGCCCATGGAGGATCACAGGGATGCAGAGATCCACTCACATCCCACCAAGGAGCCCCATGCTGGAGCAGGTGAACACCTAAGAGGAGGCTGTGACCCCATGGGAGATCCATGCTGGAGCAGGGTCCTGGCAGAGACCTGCAAACCTATGGAGAGTGGAGCCCATGCTGGAGCTGATTTCCAGGCAGGACTTGTGATCCTGTGGAGGACCCATCCTGAGGCAGCCTTACTTGAAGTACTGACCCCATGGAACAGTGATCCACATTGCAGCTGTTCATGGAGAACTGTTGCCCATGGGATGAACTCACATGGTGAAGTTCATGGTGGACTGTCTCCCTTGGGAGACAGTCTCTATGCTGGAGCAGGGAAGGACTCTTCTCCCTGAGCACTGGCAGGAACAGCATTTGTTGAACTGAACATAAACCTCATTCCATATTTCCCTGACCCACTGCAGGGAAGAAGGTAGAGCCTGGGTAGGATGGAGGAGTGAAGATTTATTTTACTTCTTGTTATCCTGCTCTGATTTTGTTAGTAATGAATTCAATTAATATCTCCAATTTGAGTCCGTTTTTCCTGTGATGGTATTTGGTAAGTGAGCTCCCCCAGTCCTTATCTCAATCCAGGAACCTCCATATTTTCTCTCCCTGTCCAGCTGTGGAGAGGAGTGATAGAGAGACTGTGGTGGGTGTCTGGCATCCAGCCAGCATCAACCCACTACACGCCCTTCTGGTTTCTCCTGTCATCAGAGATGAGTATCAGAGTGCTCCCCAAGAGGCATAAGCACACTTCCATAAATTTCTGGAGGGGCAGACTGTGAGGTTCTGAAATGGATTTCTAACTGGTTAAAAACATGGTCCTGGGATTTTGAGCAGGCCAATTTATAATATACAATTTCAAGCTTTATTGTTCTCTCTCAAAAATCACCAGTGGTAAAAGTGTATGCTGCTATGGAGTACAACAGCAATACTTATTTATTAACAATGAGTCTATTTTTTTTTTCTGTGTAAGGTTTGGAACCCAAGAGGTCATTTCAGATCAATTCCAAATCCCACTATTTCAATTGTAATTGCGAAAAGTGCAGGAGTAGTGTACTTCCTCTGCTTGGACCATCTGGCAGATTTCTGAGCTTTGCAGTTTGTTGATCTTCAGAATCACTTCTCAAATTATACAAAATATGTATCTCTGAACTCTGCAGCAGTTACATGATTAGTTAACATGTTAAGAAATAGAACAACAGAAATGCAGAGGTTCTGCTAATAAATGCTTAGGCTTCACATTAACAGCAAAATAATCAGGAAGCCTAGAGAATGGAAGGATCCATTCAGTATAAATAAACAGCCTTTTTCTACAATGTGTGATTGGAGTTTCTATCTTCTGATGTTTTTCTGAGGCGCACCTCTGCAAAACAGTTAAATGCAATTGGTCAGTTACCCTTTGAGTCTGACAGAAGCATTATAAAGCAAGAAATAAGGCTCTTACAATGTCCTGCAAACAAGCAAATGGTCACTGCTGGTGAAATTGTATCAGACTCGCTTCTTGAAAGTAACACAAGCTGAGCTGAAATCTTCATTGATGAGGGATTTCTGCCACACTAATAGCTAATTAGCCAGAATGGCTGTGCCTTGGACATGACACCATTAGATGGTCCCCCTGACAACTGTGACTAAGGAAACAGCTGCAGGTCCTTAAATCCCCACGAGCCTTGAGTCAGCGCTCATTGAAGCAAGCTCTCCTTGGCTTTATGTGGAAAGACATTTATAGCTAAACAATCAGTAATGCTTCTACATCTGGAATGCCAAAAGTGGGATATATATTTATACACATAAGGTAATTAATTACTTTCAAGGTTAAACTGCTGCTAATTTTTTTTATTCCCATGAAAGAAATCAGGAGAACAACTTGTTAGTCTAATCTGATCCCTGGGTATTACTACCAATATGCTGCCCTTCACGGACTTCTGGAGCCACTTATGTAAGACCCTGTGTAGTGGTTACTTCTTTAAAAAAATTTTAAAATTCTCATGAGCAGGAATACAGAGCATGCTGGATGAGAACTAAGCACCCAGCCTGCAAAACCAAAAGACCTCAGCAGCCCAAAAGACCTCAGCCTGAGTCTTTGAGCTGATGACTACACACTGAGGACACAGGCTCACACCTCATCCCTACAAATTCTTAAATCTTGTGTTTTTCTAATTTCCAGGCCCTAAATTCATGAGAGTTTATTACTTAAATATTAAATGCCTTTTAATTAAATAAAAATTACCATGTGTTTGTATTTCCATTTTCAAAACTTCTCCCCACTCTGAGATTGTTGTATTCATATACACACTATGGCAATGCACAATCTAATAAGGTAAAAACTCCTCAAAATTATTTCCATAAAAAACAAATCAATATGCAAATAGCATGTCCCACTCCATCCATTTAGCCAATACCATGAGTAATTTAAACAGCAGGGCTGCAGGCCCTTTGAATACAAATGAAAGGAAACAGCTGGTGATACACAATTGTACATGGGCAAACTTTTTCAATAATGCATTTTTTTTCATCATCAAATTGCTCAGAAAGTACTTTTTAAATTTTGTTATGCTTAAGTCATTTGAACTTTGAGAGTAGCAAGAAATTACCTGTAGCATTGATTACCATAGATATGAACTACCAGTGGTTTGTGATCGGCTGCATTGATACTGTTCCCTGAAAGAAAATGTTTTCATTTTGGTATCTTACACTCAAACATTTAGTGACTTGTCTCCTTGAAAATTAGTTGGGCCATATAGCTTTGTGTAACAGTATTTAGGAGTAATAAGTCCACTAATAATGAAAAAGACCTGTATCCATGTGCAGGCACAAAATTCCCCAAAGATTCTTTGAATGCAAATCTCTGCCAAAGCATTGCTACAGTTGAGTGCAAGGACAGATTAGGGAAAGGAGCTGGGACCTGCATTTACCCTTTGATTTGGCCAGATGGTTCCTGCTTCCATACATCTCCTCTACTAAAACTTCAGGCAAACTGTCAAGAAGAAAAATTTATCTCTGGGCCCAATCCTCACATATCAAGAAGAAACATTTACAGGAACCATTTATAGAAGGGGAGCCTACCAACAGTTTGATGCAAGAAGCAAATTTGATCTGTCGCTTGTATTCAAGCTACAAATGTGAAATAGATATGTAGAATCTGTGATTTCTCTGAGGTACACTCAGGCTTAGAGACCTTTGGGTTAAAATCTTTATGGAGTCATTAGGGGGAAAAGCCCTGCACCAGACACCCCAAGAGCTCTGGGATATTAAGATACCATTCAGAACATTCCTCTGCTCTGAGACAGGTTCAAGGATATTTTGTAGGTCCTTCTTATGTATCTCCAGTTTCCTTTCATGACTCCTCAAACAGATCTCTGTTTCTTGCTAACCAGTGAGATAACCTAAATTCTTTTTCTGCAAGCCAGTCTTAAACTTTTTCAATTTTGGTTAAGCCCTACTGTCTCTTGTTCTACTCTGTATGGACATAAGTTTCATCTGAGCCTACCTCCTTCATAGGAGTCTTTTATACACTAAAATATTGTAAAACATGCTCCCAGTCATGAATTTTTTTCCTTTTTATAACACTTAGTAAAACTGTTTCCTTCAAGTTTCCATATAGGTCATGCTTTATTCTTGGTGCTTTATGAGATAAAAATCAGATAATTTATCAACTTTTCTTAAGTTTTTGTTCTTTGTCTTTTCTTAGAAGCATTATTCTCTGTGAATTTGTCTGGCTTTTCTCTGAGCAGTTGGATGTCAGTATTCCATCTGAGAAACCACTAATGCTGAGAATATAAATTGAGTTTCCAATTTCTGCATATGCATTGAGTTATTCAACTTGTATTTAGTCTCTAGTTCAAAATAAATACTCATTCCTTCCACACCTCCGGCAGCCTCACCATTTTTCCTCTATTTTTTACTTCTGTCATTCTTTTTAAATGCAGTGCTTTGTACTCAGCTTTACAGAATATCACCTCAGTGGTTTGGGGCTATTTCTCCAAGTTATCAAGATCACTTTGAATTGGACACTTTTTAAAAAGCATTTGAAATTGTTTTCCCCCTTGGTGCCACCTGTAGATTTTTGAAGAAGATTATTGTCCATCATCCTAACTTTTAATGCTGATAGTGCCTGCTATTACTGAGTCAAGAAGAGAGGCTTGTGGGCCCCTCCTTGATATGCCCTCTAGTTTGACAGAATCCTGTAATCACTCTTTGACAGCAGTTCGGAGCAGTGATGCACTCACCCCATAATAATTTTATGGGTTATGATCCATGTCTAACCATGATTAAGGCATTGCTCGCAGTATTAAATTAGACTTTTAAAGTCTCAAGATTGGCATTTGTATTCTTCCTCCCCAGCACCCCCCACTCAGGATGGCAGTACAAGCCAGAAGAAAGGTTTTGTGTATGCTATTCATCTTAACATAAGAAGATTTGCTTGTAGCAAAACCTAAATTCAGATTTCTCTGGATTTAAAGTGCTGATTTAAAAAAATTTTTAACACCTAGATGCTTCCTTATGCCCACACAAATACTTGCTTCATTTAATCTGCCTGGTTTTTCTTAGTATTTCTTCATCAGAGGAAAAAAAAAAATTAACATATGGTATTCCTTAATACTGAAAAAGAAATTCAAACACTACTGAAGTGTATTTCTGAGTCTGACAATGAAAGAATGATGGTAATGTTACTACATTTAGTTTAAATTATGTTGGTTCAAACACCCAAGGCTGGATTTTCCACAGCGGCAGTGCACTGCAGAGCCTGCAAGAATGTGATGACTTTGGCAGAACGGGGAGGAAGAAGAGAGAGGAGTCCAGGAACCGGCCTTCCACACCCTGAAGCAGCTGCTTCCAGTTCTCTCCCCCTTTTTCTGCCTGCACACCTCTTCCATATGGGATGGCACTCGCATCTTGGCTTCACCTTAGCACCATGGGGCAGGCACAGAAGTCATCTGCAAACCCTGGCAGAGCAGCACAAAGCAGGCAGCCAAGCCCTGAACTTTGGTTTAAGTTCCTGGCTTGGAGAGCTGTGGAAGGAGTGGCAAATATTCAAATGCAGTCTTTAAATATTTGGGATTGCGGGAGGAAGCGATTTCCCAGAACTTCTGGTGCATGTGGCCAACCCTCATTATCTGACTGTGGTATTGTCACTGAGAGCTTCATTGCAAATTAGGGGTAACCAAATGCCTTGATGATGGTGGCACAAACACCCTGTTTAAAATACACCTGAGTTTTACCCTGGCCAAGCCTATAGCCAGCTATCTGTGGTTCTCAAAACTACAATCTGTGGACCACTGGAGCCTGTGGCCCTTCTTATAAATACTCTGCAAACAATAGCTAAACATCCTTCTCAGCACAAGCCCCACCAATCTGTGGCTAGTAGCCTGAAATATGTCAAGTTACAAATAAACCTTAATACCTCACCAAGTGTGCTGGTTTGACTGGAAAATGGGAACTCTGGGATATAGTGGAAATATTTTTATGGAGCCCAAAAATGAGAAAAGTTGAACATCTATTTCCTGTTTATCATTGTAGCTCCCTAGTATCCCTATATAAATTTCTCTTACTTTTAAACTTACAGCATATATTAATGATAATTTTATTTTTTATTTTAAATGTCTTTGATATTCTATTACATTAATTCAGGGCAAACAAAATACACGGTTAAAAAATTTTAAAGGTTTTTTAAATTACTTGCAATTAAACAAGTGAGCATTTTCTCCAAAAGTTGCTTATATATTCAAAATAAAAGCTATTTTGAGAAGAGATAAAATAGAATATTTCCATTTAAAAAAATAAAAACTCTGTGACCTTATTTCTGAGCAATCTCTTACAACTTATAAGTTTCCCTGGACTTTTTTTTACCTCTATTTCTTTTTTTTTTTTTTTTTTTTTTTTTTCTCCAATGTATTAAGAATTCTATGCTTTAAATTTACTATGAAGACAAAACCAGCAAAGGTCTTTAAACTAAAAGAAGCTATACAAAGTAAAACAAAATTGTTTTCTTCACTGTGAAGTTACAACACAGCTGTGTACGTGGAATGCAAAAGGGAAACCACAAATGAAGCACACAGTGTTATATAAAATATAAGCAGAGCCTTGGAATGTGAACATCCAGTTAACCAAATGAGGGTGAAATATGACAACTCTAGCAAGACAACAGACTGCAAAAAAAGGAGTAGAGTAAAATATTGCAGATAATATTGGGGACATATTTTGCCTTTCTTAATTAAAGGGTGCAGAATGCTACACAAGGAGGGCTTTAGCTTGTCAATAATCTCTTCCATTTCAGTTTACTCCTCGCATATTGATGATGGAATTTGTTAGCAAACTGCTGAACATCAGAAAACTTGTAAGAATAGATGTTATTTGTCCAGATTGTCTGAACTCACAAAA
The DNA here is from genome assembly GCA_020466415.1 of Ammodramus savannarum pratensis. Classification (NCBI taxonomy): domain Eukaryota; kingdom Metazoa; phylum Chordata; class Aves; order Passeriformes; family Passerellidae; genus Ammodramus; species Ammodramus savannarum. The sequence continues at coordinate 61,985,167 of JAHXMQ010000807.1, forward strand.
GAATTCTGTTTACTCTGTTGCAAATAAAAACACATAGTTGCTCAGTAGTATTAGCTCCATACTGGACATTGAGCATTAGTCCAGTTTATGCAATTGCTTGGCCGACTCCAGAACACAAATTTAGCTAAATTCATTTTAAACAGAAGGATAAAACTTTAAAATGGGCATAATGCCCAATCAGAATCATCAGGATTTCTTTTAAGAAAAGTATTCATTCACATTTAGAATTGAATTCTCCAAAGGCATCTGAAATGAGAATTCCTAAATGAATACAATTTTTAAAATTCTATATTTATATGTATATTTGCATTTTTTTTTCTCTGAACACAATATAATAGTTCTACTAACTGGGTCACACTAAATATCTAATCAGGAGCAAAAAGCCCCCTAAACTAATTCCTAAATAAACACTTAGGTAGTTTTTCTGGGAATACAGATGTGATGAACACAGCACATATTGATGTAATTTCAATTGCGTGTATCCAAAACTCAGTTACAAGGATTCTAAGATGCCTGTAAAAAATATCATGTCTCACCACATGCATGGCTCTCTCACACAAGTCTCTCTGTATTCAGTGTAGCACTCTGCATTGGTCAGAAATCTGGTGACAAAATGCAGCAATAATCTGATTACAACATCTCTCACTGGTACATGCCCATGTGTTTCATCCCCACTAGTACTGCCCACTCATGCCTCCTGGCATCAGGAGGGAATCTTATGATGGCCCATTTAATTAAAAGCATTCCAAAGGGATAAAATGGTGTGTAATAACATGCAAAAGGTACTGAAAGGTTCTGAGGGGGAGGAAGAATAACAAGGATTAAAGTGACAAGGCTAGAGATTATCCTGAGCGGCTGAGCTAGTTCAAAGGTATATGGTACATGAACAACTGCAGCCAAACTCTTCCAAACATAGCTTTAGAAGCTTACAGAATCTTTTAGGGTACAGTACATGTTTTTTTCTTCTTCTTCTCATTTTAGGCTTTTTTTAAAAGTTGTAATCCAGCCTGAGGAGGAGGAGGAGGAGGGGGAAAAGAATAGACAAAAACTCAGCAGGTGGGAAAAGAATTTATGGAAAGAGAAAAAAAGCCAGATATACAAACAGGGAATTTGGGATAGGATCTAGGCAGCAAAAAAGTAGATTATTAGAGATGGGAGATATCAGAGGGACAAAAAAAGGGAGGAGACAGAGACAGAAAAAAGAAAAAGTAGTATGTTCATGATTATCTTCATAAACCCCAATTATACCATGGGAATATGTCAACCTTAAATCTCCATTAGCTTATCATTGCTTTTATACTTTATAAATTTGTCAATATAAGCCAGAAAAATAATATGAAAAAAGTGTACAGCTCAACTGAAATTTTTTCTTTACACATTATAAGATGTATAATATCTCATCCTGACTGACTGAATAAAACTGTATTAGCATGAATAAAGTAGATGCAACTCGTTCTTCTTTTGTCTTGGACAATGTTTGTCATTCCAGAAAAAAGAGAATTGTTGCTTTTTTTTTCCTCTAAGCTTTTTATAACACATGCTGATTCTGTTTTTAGCTACTTTACCCAATACTTTTATGATAGAATTGTATCAAAATTATGTCATTACTTGTATGGCTGTGAAAAGGCTAGTTGTAGACCAGCATGAAGAAAAGAAAAAAGATTTGTTTTTACACAGATTGAAACACTGAGAAATAAGAAGAATATAATTTCCAGGCCAATCACTACCACCTGCCTACAAATTTGGCTGGCAAAGGAAAGCTTCCTAAAATTGCTCCGCTGCAGTTCTTCATACACAGAGGCACATTCAGCAAGTGAAGTCTCAGGTAGCTGAAATATTAGAGTGGTTTTATGGATATGCAGTGCCTAATTTTGACAAATAAAAAGAGAACACATTTCTACTTTTATTAAGGTACGCTGTCAATGTCATGCTGGCCAAATCTGCTTCACTCTCTGTACTGTTCATTGATTTCCTCATAATTCATCCTCTCAGAGAAGCTGAAAACTGTTTCATCTAGGTAAAACCCCTCTTTGGTCCTCCTTTAGTCTTAAAGCAGGTTGCTGTTTCCTATACAGAATCTTCATAACTTCCAGGAGCTTACTCAGTAAAAAAAACCTGGCTTCTTAATTAAAGCCTTTGTGCTCAGGCTTTGCCTTTCCTCTCCTCTACTCCAATTTCTCCTTCCACCTCCCACCCCCCAGTAGCTATCAACAATTTCTTTTTATCCAGGGGAGTAGAGAAAGAAATAAATTTTCACAGTCGGACTGAATGTCATGTCCAGCTGCCTTCAAAAGACAGAAATTTACAGTACACATTCTGCCACATTGCTTCATAAGTGTTGCACTTTTTCAAGAGCAAAGTATCGACAGGTTCCCATCAGGTGTGCTGGGGTTCACAGAAGCTGCAGAAACTCTTCGTGTTGCTTGGAGAAAGATTAAATTTTTTTGAGTGCAAGAGAGATCAAAAGCTTATGCTTCCCTTTTGTTCTCACTTTACTTCCTACCATAATCAAATCAATCTCATTGCCCAGTGCATGAGGAGTAATCTCAGCAAGTTGTAAACTACTGGGAAAAAAAAAAGGAAACAGCGAGCGGGCAAAATTGATGTGGCCTTAAAATATTTTCTATACAGAAATATTTTCCCTTTGAGAAGAACTACTTTTCTCCATAATCTGCATTCCCCCTCAGAGGAAAACTGCCCTGCCCTCATTATCCACAGAAGCGAAGTCTAGTCATTCCCCGTTTGTGTCTTTCCCAGTAATAAATCTGTGATTGAAAGAAAAAAAATGCTGTTTCTTTTGACTTTTGTAATAGATGGTGGAACTGATGTATTATTTAAGCACAAGACATTAATTGTAAACAGGATAATGGAGACCCGAAAGATTGTTTTCCTTCCATCTACCCAAAGATTTCTCAGAAAAGGAAACCAAAAAAGGAAGCTTTTATGGCAGATGATGGTAAACAAAAAAGAACAGAAAGGGACTAATGGCTGAATGGCTGGGCCTGAGCCTTACATAATTTTATTATGCTAGTGAAACATTTCTTTCAAAATAGGAAGACTGTCCTAAGGAGGGAATTGCTCATGATTTGCAGCAGAACACCAGAGCCTGGCCCTGCCAGCTGTGCACGTGTGGCAGGAGGAGCGGTCACACTGATGTCTGACAGCACCTTCCCTCCTGGGTTCTTGCAGGAACAAGGACTAAGGAAAAGAGAATTTGTCCAGGGCTCTGCTGAAAGGTGTAAGGCAAGGGGATCTGCTTACAAGTGTTCTGCACATAAGAGAGTGCTGACAGTCTTTAACATCGTTTCTGTGCTTGCTGCAGAGCTGCAGCGATGGAACCACTTGACAGTGGCCAGCCAAAACAGCCAGGGCAGCAATGGATGCCCTTGCTGGCAGCCAGGGGCAAGGAATGCAGAGCATTTGGATGTGTCTGGGGACCAGCTCCCACAACACTGGCAGCTACCATTCAAGCCCAGCTTGCTGCCCTGAGCTCCAGTATCCATTTGGAGGTCCAAGCCTGCAAATGATGTTACTTTCCTCACAGTGGGACTGGAAAGCAAACAGCTGGTCTGTGAGTTGCTACACCAAGAAAAACACCTTTCTGAAAGCAGGTTCTGGACATTCATCTACCTTGTTTTCTTCCTTTCTCCCTTTAATAAGCCATAATCCATTAAGTAAAAAAGATTACAGGTTGCACCAGAAGGGATATAGGCTCATGTTGCATCAAAATGTGAAATTTAAATTTTATGGGTGGGACATGATCTGGCTTTTATTAGCAGCATTTCTGAATCTTGTAAAAACTATTATTGCTCTCAACACACTCCCGGAAAAATTGCTACAGATGCTCAGAAAAGGGTGAAGCAGGGGAATATGTAATTATTTTTTGAAAGGGAATTAAAGAAGCTAATGTTTTCATAGTCTTTTGTATTTTAATTCAATGTAAAATTAATATTCTAAACGTTTTTTTGACAGACAGCATCAAAACTAAGTAAAAACAATCTGTACTGTGGTGGTGCCAGGAGAGTAATGAACCTGTCTAGTCCTACTCTGAAACAACCAGCTATGAAATTCAACTTTTAAAATTTACAAACATTTATGACTAAATAAACCCACTAACTAATACACAAGTTCTAAATGCATGGATTTAGTTGGCCGTCCACAAGAAAATCTGACCAAATGTGTCTGATTAAGAAGTAAAATTACAGACACAGGAGGGTTTTGTTGCTGATGATGTTGTCATTATTCCTTAGCCTGTATTAATAGTTGAAAATGTTTTTCAAAACAGTGTCTGCATCATTAAAAATTTGTTTTGAAGGAGCTAAGAAAGTTCAGTGATTTGGATGAATACATTATAGAGAAAGAATGGGCCAAGTACAAAACTCTCTTTTACAAACTAAGCATCAGGTTTTAAAAGATAGGAACTTTGTAATAGGCAGCTTAATCCATTTTGAAATATATAAATAAACCTTGTTTTCAAAAGTACAGAGCATGCCACATTTCCTGCTAATTTCCCTAAGCACTGCCACACTAAGAATTCTGTTTCAAATAGATATGGGGGTTTGGGAGTTTATCTGTTGACATGGGAACTGTCTTTGGAACTTAAAATTAAATATTGCTCATCTTCAACAACAGAGAGCACAGAAACAAATGCCAGCATTTCTAGGTACGGATACACTTAAAACTAGACCAAAACACAAATGACTATAGCATGGCATTTGGCAAAAACTACTGCTATTTACGCTAGCAGCCTACAGTGTGTGGATTTCAGCCTGTAAAAAATCCTGAATGAATTTAAATGGCAAACTTTATATTATTATACTCTATGACATGTTGTGAACCAGATTACAGTTCTTTACACTCTTTCCCCATTTTTTTTTGCAGTTCTTGCTGGCAGTGTATTTGAAGTTTTCCTCCATAACTGCTTTTAGCAGAAAGTTGAGGTTTGCTGTCATAGCAGCCCACTTTTCAGCAAGAGATTAAATATTTATTTTTTCAGAAAATGTGAATACCTGAATATCTGAAGGTGAAAAAAAAATTGTCAGAACTACTGTGAAATATTTCTTGGGAACTAGAGTTTAACTGCCTCAGGTCTCCATTAGAAGTAACACCATGATTCCTTGGGAAGAGGAAGACTGTGCTATATCCCTGGATATATGGTATAAAGCTGTGCAACTACATCAACAGAGGAGAATGACACAAAGAAAGCATCAGGTGTAAAACTTCAATAAACATGTAGCCAACTTTGCCAGACAAAAGTTTCCAATATGAATACTTCTATTGTTGACACATTGGGGTTTTGATGTCCAGGGTTTTGATTTGGTTTGTTTTTTGGGGGGGAGAGGAGTGGTTTAATTTTTGGGTTTTTGTTTGGTTTTGCTAGGGGGGAGGAAGTAACAGAGAAAGCAGAGATCAGGCAAAGAAATAGCTGAAATTTCACTGAAAATTCCTTTTATCTTTTTTTCCAGATTAAAACCAGCTTTTCAGCAGCCATGGTAACTATTCTCTCATTTCTATATTGAATAAACCCTAAATGAATCTGATTTCAAGCTGGTAAGTTTTTCCTGAGCCCACTTTATCCCTAGCTGGCTATATATTTCCAAGGAGCGTTGTTGTCATTGCATAATCTGTGCTTAAACATGACCCAGGTTCATGTTTTCTCTTAAGGAGTCCCAGTCTTAATCAATAGGTCTGATTTATGGAGCAAGCCTGGACAGATCCTGATATTAGAAAATTATTTTAAATTCTACTTGAACTCATATCCAACCATATCACATTTATGAGAGGTAAATATATACTTACAGTTTTTTTGGCAAGTATTTTCCATTCTCTGCACTCAACGTTCTAGAAAAAAAAGAGAATTAAAAATTGGATGGAGACCTACACAAAACATTGTTTGGGGGAAATCAATGAAAGTTGAAGCCATATTTATACTGCTTTGGGAATTCCAGGCACATATGTTGTGCAGTGTCAGCCTCAAAACCTTACTTCTTCACCCCTAAATGTCGCAGACATTTTTTCATAAAATCCTTTCTTTTAGGATTATTCCTTCTGGGGCCCCAGAAGAAGAATGTAAACAACTGTTATCAAACTGCTGTGAAATGTAGCAGGTGCCCTGTGATTGGGTCATGTTCCGTGTTTGCAATTAAGAGCCAATCACAGGAGCAAGCTTCAGGACAGATTCCCTGGACACAGAAGTTTGTTATTCTTTCTTTGCTTTCTATTCTTAGCTTAGCAAGCCTCTGCAACTTCTCTCTTTATTCCTATTAGCATAGTTATAATGTATTATATATCATATATCAATAAATCCAGCCTTCTGATCATCAAACAAGTTTCTCATCCTTCTCTCACCTCAGCAACCCCACTCAGGGTGTTGTAATACCTAAAGAAGAGCTGGTTATTAACACAAGTTGCCTACTGTCCTTGTCCAAAATATGCTGTGCAGTCTTTTTTTTCTTTAGGTCTACAGTGAACAGCAACCTGGAGTATTGCACCAGGGAAAGCAACTTAGCTCAGATCACATTCCATGAAAAAAATTGTTGGAGGATTTTTCCATCTTCCATAATCAAACAGGGAGAGAGCACAGGATGAAATGCACTGAAATTGCAATAGAAGAGAGCATGTCGTCCTCCTGGTGAGCTAAAATAAGTAGGTGCCAAATAAACTATCATTAAAAATGAATGAGCAGCATGCAGAAGTGTGATTTTTAATTGATTTCATTTGTTTTTATGACAAGGATGTGATCAATTGGGCAGTGATTTGTAGCTTTCCTGAATGAGAGGGACAAAAGCTGTACTACCTGGTGGGAACAAGGATAACTGACTGCTGAAAGGTGCCAGCAATGTCCCAACTGCTCCATTTCATTCCAAATCATCAATATTTGAAGTCAAGATACTCTACCTGTTTAATTTAAAGAAAAAAATCCCCTAAAAAGTTTTTTGTAAGCAGGCAGCAGCATCATGAATTATTTGCTCTCATCCAAACATTTAGGAAGAATTTGGAAGGGGTCATGTTAAATGTGGGTAATATATCAACAAAGATATCTAGCATGAAGAAAGTGGCTGAGGTTTGATATTCTAGTTCCTGCTGTATTTATATATCTGTATCTATATCTCTTCTTATTTCTTGCAGTCAGAGCAGCCACACCTTTTACTCACCCAAGTCAGGCACCTAGCCCACTGTGTCGTTTCCCAGCTTATTCTGTACAGCACTCCTTACACCTTCCCATGAAGTAGATTTGAGTAGATAATGACATTTCAGTATCTCTTGATGCCATGACTAAAAAAATGTGTCAAATGTGTTGGACAAGGGCAGGTTGATGTGGGGAAAACTAAAAACAATTGTGATTTATAAAAACAAATTATTGTTTTCTATGTAATTTTATATTCACACATTAGGAAGTTGTAATATGTTACATCACAGATAAATACATAACGTGCAATTGTATATGAGAAAATACAAAACTCTATGTGTAATATTGTATTGCAAAGTATATTATATAAGTTATAGTACTAGAAAATCACAGAATCACAGGATTGTTAGGGTTAGAAGGGATCTCTGGAGCTCATCTAGTCCAACTTTCCTGGCAAGGCAGGGTCACCTAGAGCAGATCACTCAGGAAAAAGTCCCTCTGAGAATCCAGTCTTACTCCAATTATTGTACCTTCTCCCGTGCAACCTTTCCCAAACCAAATAAGGGTGGGAACAGAAAGTGCCTTGTTCTCATCTTAAACTGCATGAGTCATCTGCATGCTACTTTTTGCATATCTTTCATTTTTCTCTCTATTTTTTAATTTCTTTTTTAAGATAAACAGATGTCAGAGTGAAGAAAGGAAAGAATATGCATTTCATTCATTAACACCTCTCAAAAACACAAAGTGGCTTTTCTTTTTAACTTTGCATTATGGGAAATAACAACAGCTTTCACTAAGTTCTATCCTAAACAGAAGTAGAGAAATATTCCAGAAGTACCTGTGACAGAAAGTCTTAGGCCCAGTCCCTAACACTTACTAGAAACACATTACTGTTTACTCATGTTTATGATCAGTCACTGGCTACGACACATTCCAGGAATGCTGACTGAATCCTGGCATGATTCTCCTCCACTCCCTCAACGCTGAGTCTCCACAGTTCCCCTTCCACAGAACAATACATTAGCACTGCACCTGCAGAGTGAGGGCTGTGCCACCTCATCTCACCTGTGGATTGCCACAAAGGTGGTTTGTAACATGAAATCAGCACCAAACACACAAGGAGAAAGGTCAAGACCCTCCAGCTGTGTTTTCTTCTTTTTCTTTTCTAAAACATTTACATGGAACAACGTTGGTTTTGAGCGGGGTTGTCATCTTCCCAATTAATACAGCACTTCAGCAGCACTCATTGCAAGGTTAGATTAAGATATGCCTAGGAAATCAGATAACTCCTAATACTTGAATTTCACTTTACATCCCTTCAAGAAAAGAAGATAGAATCTATATCACGAAATAAATTAGTATGCACTGTTTCACATCCACATCTGAGAGTCAGCCACAGAAACTGGCAATTGCAGCTCCTGTTACTACACTTTCAGATCCAGAGTGATGCCTGTTACTGATTTCAAAGACTGAGTCTAGTCTAAGTGACAGCTGCCAGCCCACCACAGTGGCCTCTTGTAAAATGTGTAAATCTGAAAACTGCATGTCCCTTGGAAAGGAAACACTGGCAAACCCCCAAAAGATCTACCAGTCATGCTGAAAAAAACCTGTTTCTATGGAGGCTTAAATGCCACTGCCTAGCTGAAGTGCAATTATGTGAGGAAAGAATGCAGAAATGTAATCAGATTTGAAATAGTTTGAGAAAACAGAAAGTGAAATAAAATCAGCATAAGTCAACACAGAATTGTTGCTCTACTTAAAAACTTCCATGATTTTTCCATGTCAAATAATTTCTTAAAGGCAGCATTTTCTTACAAAAGATTTTGATTTTTTCTGTTTCTTCAGAAATGTGCAACTGTTCTGCCTCCACACTGCTGCAACAACGCCCAGGGAAAACATATTGCTCTAGGATCTGCAGTGCACTGCTCCATTGCTTCCTTTATTGATACAAGTCTGGAACAAGTTCCCCACAGGCCTGCTTGGATACATGCTCCTCTGGCTTCTCACCTGTGAGGCTGCAGCTCAGCTATGCCCAGAAATCCCTACTGTGGGTTTGGCAGACACTGCTACAACGAGGACATCTGACAAAGTCATTGGGCTCCCTCCTTAACATCCCATATTTCACTCACTTCTCTTTCCAGTCTACCCTCAAAGTGTGGAGAGCTGGGTGGCCTGATGACCCTATCCCCAGCTGTCCTTGGCCTTGCTTCCTTCAGTGTGAACCAGCACTGATGACCCATCTTCCAATCTATCAGGACAGCAACGTCCTCTTGCAACTCCACCCCTCCCTCATAGCCCCATTGGCCCACACAGATGCTTGCAAGGGAAGAGATTTGTCCTGCCTGCTTACATGGTGCTGTCTTCTTCTGGCAGCATTGCTGGGAACCAGAAGATTCCATCAGAAACACTGGGATGGGGAACAAATACTTTTTTAACTTTCACACCCATGATACAAATAGGAGAATTATTCCAGGGGTTCTTTTGTTTTGGGGGGGTGAGGAGGGAGACTTCAAAGGTTAATTATTCAGCTTTTGTCCAGATGGAAGTCCATTGAATTTTGTGAAAGAACAGCAGGAGTCTCTATTAAGTTTCTTTTAATTTTGGGGATTTGTGATTAGCTCATTTCCAGAATAAAGCAAGAATGATAGAGACCAAAGGTGTGCAGAAAAAATAATTTTCTGCAAATGACACTTTATCCTACTGCTGCAGGCTGAGACAAAAATCCCTTATGAAGGATGTGCCACCCCAGTATTCACCATATCCCATTGTTCAGCAGTTCAGGCATTACTGAGAAGCCTTACATCTTTTATCCCAGAACTGCTTTTATACCTTTTTAGTAAAAATTAATTGCCATGTTAACTTGACACATGTATATTAACATGACATACATGTGTCAGGTTAACATGGCAATTATGACAATAATGAAAAAATCTAAGTGTTAATATGGGAGCTGCTGGAAACAGAATACAGATTTAGTCCAATTCTTGCCATCACAAGCTGTCACATACAAAAGTAACGTGGAAAATGTCAAGCAGGTACAACATCATTACAATATACTTAATCACCTTTTACACACAACCTGGTTACACATCGCATTCTTGAGAGAAAGGGTGAGGAAGAAAGCCAGCCCATACCGTCTCCACTCTTTTCTTGTTTTAAGAAGAGAATGATTTCTTTCTGAGTTGCCGACAGCTGACAATCAAAAGAACTTTTGCAGGCTGAGGTTTGGAAATCTCTGCCCTCTCCTGCTCTCAGAGGAGAACCTGCACGTGCAGTCACCACTCTGAGCTGGACCTTTGGTCTTAAAAGAGTGGCTGTTCCTTACACTGCTCTCTTGCTTTTGTCAGAAGGTCTGAGCACAGCACAAACCCCAAGCCTGTCCCATGAGAACAGAGACTCCTCAGCCAATCCAGGCACATCCAAAGTACAGATTAGGCCATATGAGGCCTAGGTGTTGGAGGCACCTTTCTGTCACCAGCCTCAAGAGTTATGTGTGATTAGACATCTCACAGTCCAGAGGCTGCAATTCATCACCACTCCCTGTGCATCAGCCGTGAGATCCCTGACTGCTCTTGTGCTTCCCTCCACCCTCCTGTGTTTGATCCCTTCTCTCTCATCATACTCTGACAGTTCCCATCTTTCTCCCTCAGGACTGCTGTTATTTATTCTGTAGTGGAGCTGTGAGAGGGGGCTGAAGGATCAAGGAGGGAGAGAGCTCTCAGGCTGTGGGACTCAGCAGAGCCAACAACACAGGAGTCCTTGGCAGCTGACTAAAGCAAGTACAGCACAGTGGTACTATACAGCCAGAAGAACAGAGGGTCAGGCTGGGCTGTAGAGAGGTGGAGGGAAGCTGTCACACTCTCAGCATGAAATCTGGCAGCTCTGTAAACCAGAGTACATGAAACAGGCTGGTAAATTATTTCCCCATCCCCAAGCATCGGCCCCCTGTTAGGAGCTACCTCACACAACCTCCACCAGCTTTACACTGCAGCCTGTCTTGCTCCGTGTCTGAAAACCCCACCTGCTTGCCAGAATGAGAAACACTTCCTCAGTTTGGGGAGCCAGGACAGGGCAGCTGAGGGCAAAACCTTCGTTCGCTTCTGTTCCCAGTGCCAGGCTGCCTCCAATGGTTGTGCTTGAAATCTTCAGTCGACCCAGGTGCTGCCTTTCATTTGTCAGTCTGTTCCTGCCTGTAGAAAATAGTGCTGCTGGTAACTTCTGCTGTTCATTGCCTTTGACAGCTGCATGGACTGACTGCAATCTTGCCAGATTGTATTCTTCAGCAGCACTTCACACCCACCTTTGGAAAATCCACCCACCAACATCCTTCAGGGGCTTAGGCAGGTCTGTTGGATGGCTCCTGGCAAAGGAAAGAAAATCATGGGCACTAATCCTATTTCCAGGACCATGCTTTACATTTACAGGTGTATGAGCACCTCAGGCTTCCATAGGAGCCTGTTTCAGAGGGTTGCACATCTCAGGAGGACTACCTGATGAGAACTGTATTGACTGGGGAAGAGACCACTGTTCCACTGGTTCTGCCCTGAACTTTATTTGTGATCTTTTGTCCCTGTTTACACTAAAAGCATAATTATTTCCACCTTTTCTGCATAGTTTACAAATCTCAATTCAGAGCTCTGACTGTCCTTTACCCTGTCTCTAACACAGTTATTAATGTTTGTGTGTAGATGTTTTTTATGGGTCATTCACTAGAGAGCACGTGCATTCCAAACTGACATCAAGCCACTACAGATATCCAAAAAAAAATTGGTGTGTTTTACGGTCTTGCTTTTAATGCTGATTGCCTCCATAATAAAGAATGCTTCTGGGAAAAAAAAATTAAAATTCTTGCCTCTGAATTCCTTATTCAAGGATCCCACATTACAGAGGCAAATTAAGGACACACTCTACACCATTAGAAAACATCCATTAAATAAAGCTAAAATTGAAGTTAAAATTACATTCTTTTAGTGACTACATTTTATGTGGCAGCATCACTCCTAGGTGAGCTCTCAAAATGGGCTGCCCACTGGAAATCTGAATGATGCCTCAGCTTAATCTTTAAGCATCCAATGTTATCTGCCTAACAAACCACATTAATCTGTGAGTTATGTAATTGCTATTACAAAGAAAAAAACAGGAAAGAGAAAGAAAGAAGACTCAAGAGGAGCACAAGCAGAGTTTATAAACGACTCCAAGGTTACAATACACTTTATGGAATAAATGATCCGTCCATTCAGCTTGGAACAGGGTAATTTCAAGGGACAGCATAAATAAAACATCAGAGAAACATTGTCTATCTACTTTTAGATGCCCCTGCTCTATTAAAGCCATGAATAACCCTAATAAAAATATTAATTTCCTCCTTATTGCCCATTCTCTTATTTGATCCTGATTATCCCCTTCTGTGGGACACACAGCCACTCCACAGACAACAGATGGTCCCTGGATGTCAGAAAGAGAATGGTGACTGGTCTTAGCTTTCCAAGGACATCCAACTTCACAGCTAGTGCACTAATCAAGCTCTACCCTCACGCAGGAAACCATGGGTCCAAGAAATATTACACAAGACTCTGCAAACAGTTTGTATGGTCTGTTTGTTTGCATGATGTTCTGATTTTGTAGCCTTTCCTTGTCTTTAGTTATTAATTTCTGTCCACAATCTGGACACAGAAATATTGGATTTTTTTTCATCCTGCCTGACTAACACAAAAAGCACAAAACAGCATGGGGGTGAAAATAGGTTTCTGTGGAACCCTATTAAAAACACTCTCTCCATCCAGAGGAAAATTCTTTTCTAGTGACCTACCAATTAGGCAGTATTAATGTGTTTCATTCCAGTGGCATTACTTTATCTTTGCAGTGAAATTGCTAAGCGATAGCACATGGAATGTGAGGGGGGAATAACAGCACAGTAAACTTCAAGTTCCTACAGGTTAATACTTATTCCTTTCTCAAGGATCACAGCATAGTTCAGATTATGTTAGAATTTTCCTAATTATGTGCAGTTTTATAGCATCCCAGCCCCGCAGGTAAATTTATAAAAGTTGAGGGAGATGGTGGACTGTTATATTTGCTCAAGTATTCTCACATTTCCTACTGCTGAAGTGGATAATGCCAATGCATATTTCTGCTCTACATTATGGAAAAAAGGCTTGAAAAATCTGTGGGTTTTGCCAAAATTGTTGATGAGCTACAGCATGGCAAAAAATTAGAGAACACTGAAATGTGATATGCTTTCATCCAAATTTCAGAGTTTGCTTGGACCTGTATCAGATCTTTTCTTGATAATAGACCCTACAGGCAAAAATGAGACCCCACCCTTTTCTAGGGATAGTATAGGTGAGATGTGGACCCCTGTGTCATTTTTAACTCGAAACTGTCTCTGTGAGATAAAACATTATCTTCTCTGAATAAATCTGTAGGTTGGAGGCTATGGTTTGATGCCTGTCTTTGCCACAAGACAAGTTTTCTGTCTCAGAGAATTTACAGGTTTAGTGCTCACTCTCCCTTCAGTGAGAGTCGTTCAGCCCCATGCCTTGATATAACTGCTCCTTGATCTTGCCATGCCACTGTGCCCCCACCAATAAAAAGGGATTGTACCATCTCTTGTTCATCCTGGCTACTGATGCTCAGACAACTAGGAGGGGAGACATTGGGATGTTCCCAGTACTGCAGTGTTGCAAAACCAAGGTGCCACTTTAATCTATTCTTGTGAAGGAAGAGTTTCTTCTCTTGCCAGCTGCCTACAGCTTCTCTGGAACAAAAATTATCCCTCACAACAATTTGTAGACCTGGTTCATGATCTGGGTGAGATTCAGACTTATAAATAGTTTCAACCCTTCTAACTATAAAAGGGCAAAAGGTCACTTACCCATCTCACTTACTGGCACTGTTAGGAAAGAGCCACAAGCATTCCTGCCTATTACATGGCATGTTTCCTTTTGACCTTCGTAGACATTACCCATTGTTTTATTTGTTTTTTTTTTTTTTAATTCTCACCCTAGGATTTCTAATCATATTTACCATCAATATTTTAAACTCTGCTTCAGTCTTCTTGGACTGAAGTAATTTTGCAACTACATTTATTGTCTTTAAACAGGCTTTTAAAATTTAACACTTGCTCAGAGTTAGGTAAGATAAATGCCATTTCACATGCCTTCACAAAGATAAAAATTCTTGGCAATCATCTATTTTATTTGTTGATTTGGCTGAAGCAGATAGCACTACAAAAGTACTGAAAAGGAACATTTTAACTTTAACACTTGTAGGGTAGATAGAAACCAGACTGTGAAATAATACTTGTCTTTATTTTTTAGTAATCTAGGCTTTGGTGAAGAAAAGGTCATTACAGGCTCGGCATGGGGCTACTGCTGAAGTCAATTTAAATTACTAACTGTCAAAAGTGGCTAATATTCTTGTAGAAATGTTATTTGTTGCAGAGAAGAAAACAGGAGTTTATTATCATGCAGACAAAGCAGACTGAAGCCTACCATCTGGACACAGGACTCTAATAAACAGAACCTCCAGGTGCAGTTGCCATTTTTGATGCACATTTCTGAGTCTGCTATTAGAGGGAACCCCTGATGCTTCACTGCTGGCAAGTGCTCATCCTTCAATGATAGCTCTGAGTTCACTACATTGGGTCCATTTCATTAGACACAAACTTGTAAGTCTCCTGGCCTAGAGGTGCTTTATTACTGCTGGTCAGCATGGGTTTTTTCCTCATGAAACGCTAGTTTTACTTAGATTCCATGCCTAGCAGAGACTTGAGGTTCTTAGGAAAAGGACCCACCTGTGAGTGGGCATGCTTTGTGAGCATTGTGCTTTGGTTTTTATTAGCATCCCTTTTTGACTCTCACTGGGGCTTCATAGAACAATGTTTTGGAGCAGGAATGGCAGACCAGCTTGTAGCAAGGCAGTGGTACCCCTGCTAATGCTCATTATTTGGCCCCTGCAACCCTTGTATTGTTTACATTGAGGAAATCAAGAGGGTGTTAAACTGAATTTGTATTGACTGTCTGAGTAACCCTCTAGATACTTTTCTTTATAGATAATAATACATTATTTAAGCCACAAGCTGTCAGCAACTACTGCTCAAATATTGAGGTAACTCACATTAAGAACTCCCACACAGAAACCTGATTTGCTGTTTTGTGTTTATATACCAGGTCTCAGTTGGTGTGTGAGCTCTCAAGCATCAGTAAGAAACATGAACACAGGGAAGAGGATTATAAAAATATTATTACACGCTCAAAAATCTAAAACAGTGGTCTGACAGTGACTTCAGCAATCCTTGTCCCAGTCTCTGTTTGTTGTGATGGATAGGTACGTGCTTGTGCACATGTGCAGAGGAGAGAGAGCATGTGAGCCAAGAAACACAAGAATATACATGTTTTGCTCAAAACCAGGCTACAAACAGCAGGTAGGAAGCCATGAGGCAGTGGTACAGCAGTTTGTCTTTTCAGCAGGGATTTTTCACAGACACACACATGAGTTATGTAAAAAACAACAGCCTTGAATTCCACCTGTTATTGGTGTAAGAAAATGTGCGGATGAAACAAATTAAATCCTGACCTGCTCAGCAGCACAAGCCTTCCTGCTTTTCCAGGAAAGCTTTGAGGAAGGCTCCTGGTGTTGGTTAAAACAACTATGTAATATTTAATGTTGTTATCTGTAAATTTTCCAGGTTGATAACTGACTGATGTCATCAGAGAGATCTTGAAAAAGGACAAGAGTGCAGCTCCTCTAAGGACACTTTTTGATTGCTCAGTTATTTACTTTGTGTTTGTGAGCATTTAAAAATGGAGTGCAAGTTTTTAATAGATATTGAACTCTAGATTAAGTGCATTTGCTGAAGAGATATGGTGGATGAACTTTCCTTTCCTGAAATTTCTATGTGTTTACTGAAGATTTAGAGGTTTGCTGCTTTCTGATTTTGTTTTATCAAGCTCTCCTATGAATTTTAATGGTAAAGGTTGGGTAAGATTTTGAGATTTGATTCACATATTTTCCTGTCATAAATAATTGCTAACATGGAGGACTGTGCTCACTTACCTACTGTGTTTTTTCTCAGAAAAATGTTTACCTTAATCTGAAAAACTACCAACATTCCAATGATGTTTTCTGTCCCTAAGTACACATGAGCTTCTGTAATAACATTTATATTGAGGAACTGAGATGTCTTGTTATGTGGAGTCTGAAGCAACCCAGTCACAGATGACCAGAGAGTACACAGGTATCAGATTTAAAATTCATAACCAGAAACCAGCTTTTTGACCAGAAATC
The DNA here is from genome assembly GCA_020466415.1 of Ammodramus savannarum pratensis. Classification (NCBI taxonomy): domain Eukaryota; kingdom Metazoa; phylum Chordata; class Aves; order Passeriformes; family Passerellidae; genus Ammodramus; species Ammodramus savannarum. The sequence continues at coordinate 62,001,584 of JAHXMQ010000807.1, forward strand.
AGCTTTTCGAGTTATGGTAGAGAGGAGGATTGCTATGCAGAAAGTAACCTCCATTACAACTTGGACAGCTCCTGTGAGCAAAAAAAAAAAAAAAAGAAGAAATATTTGATTCCATGACAAGGAAAGAAGTACAGACATATATGCACCCATTTACTCCCAGGAAAGAGGCTTGAAGACACTTCTGGTGTTGCCTTACATGATGGCTTTTAATTATGGTGTGTTAATTGCTGTAATTTAAGTAAGGAATTAATATTGCAAAAACATTTTCAGCAAGCCAAGCTGGTAACTTTCCTTTAGTTTCATGTTTTACATAAGTGCCAATGATAGAAATAGTAGAATTCCCTCTTCAACCTGTGCCCTTCTTCAGCATGGTGTATGTACTTTTACTACTAATAAGTATCTTCTACTCTAATCTGTACCTTAGGAGAAATTCTAACTCAGATTTCATGGGAAAACATAGGCAAAGGTGGGCTTTTTGTGGGCATGGACAAGTAACGGACAAGGGTTCAAAAAATGACCTAAGAATGTTCTTGAGAAGTTATGAATATTTCTAGGAAATCCATATTTAGGGCCAAATCATGAGATTTGAAAACAGTTCTACCCATCTCTCTGGTATGGGTTGATGGCAAGTTTTATGTTAGTTTTAGTACCAGACACATTTCATGGGATCGAGAAATCCCATAAACATGGCATTTACTGTTAATCATTGACTTGAAGAACTCTGGGAGAGAAATATACTTGCACAGTATGGCACCTGAATAAAGCTTCATGAAGGAAGCTTCAAAGGGAATATAAAACGTTAAAGAAGTTTATTTTTATTTTCTTCTGAACAGACTCAAAATTTATCACTGCAGAACTTGGTGTTCCCTTCCAGGTTAGTGCTGCTTCCACTTGTACAAAAACAAGGCAAACCAAAAGAATGGCTGAGAAGACAACAGATGTGTGACTGAGATTTGGGTACACATTTTAACTGTTCTGATTTGGAAAAAACTGTTAGATGAGCACGAAGAGATGAAGTTCAGGTCATGCTGACATTAAATACCTGAATGGGGCAGAAAAAGCCTCATTACCAAAGTTTGAAAAAAGACACTAAATCAAGAAAAAAAAAAAGGCAGTCAAAGCCTTTATAGAAAGCTGAGTAATGAAGTATATCACTGAAAAGTGATATACCCTCTACTCTCTCCAACTTACAATCCAATTTGATAAAAGATAATTTATCAAATTAAATTATTTAAAATATCTAAAATCATCACTGGAGAGGATAATATGTATGGGATGTAAGATGGAAAAACAGTCACCACCCATCATCTGAGCTTTTATTTTGTGTCCCAGATGATCAGTAAAGCATTATCTTACATTACCCGTGGATAACTAAATAAGTCAATGAACAGGCTGATAAATTTGACAAGCTGGGAAAAATTTGATAAGCTGTCGGAATAGGTGTAAATCCAAACTGAGCTCAACACCAATGGAACAAGGCTGCAGCTTTAACTGGCTTAAATCCCTGCACCTGTGTTTCTCATGTTGTGATGCTCCAGCCATCACAACAATGCTTCCTCTTAAACGTGAGTATCTTTGGCAACTCTCATGAAAATTTTGCTAACAAAGCTGTTTTTGAAGAAGTTAATGGAAAGGAAAAATTATTCCCTATAAAGATATTTATAGGGATCATTTACTCCCATTATTGCAATAAGCAAAGGCATTGTCATGATACTCAACCAAAATGTTTACTATTGCTAAAAATCTCCAAGCTCTATAAAAATTATTTTATCTTGGATGTATCAATATTATAACCAATTTTTCCATTTTACAGATTATTTCATAGGGCCATGACAAAAGAAAGCACTTTTGAGCAAAAGAATATAAAAGTAATTTCTTCTGCAGCTTTCCTGTCATCAAAATTTTAAATAAAAGTTGGAGACTTTAAATTTCCTATCTATTTGAAATTTTACATTTCTTTCACTTTCAGTCAATGTCTACTGCTGTAGTTAACAAAAGTGAGAATTCATTCAAAAGTGAGAATTCATTCAACAGTTAGAATTAATTCAAAATTATATTTCCATTAGGAAATATAGTTGCTGAATCTTGGAATATATTAGACAATCACACAGAAACACAGAATATGCTGAAGTGGAAGGGATTCATAAGGATTCTCAAAGTCCAAATCCTGGCCCTGTGCAGGACACCCCAGGAGTCACACCATGTCCCGGAGAGCATTGTCCAAAAGCTTCTTCAACTTTGTCAGTCTGGGTGCTAGGACCACTTCCCTTGGGAATCTGGTCCAGTGCCTGACCTTTGGGTGAAAAACTTTTTCCTGCTATCCAGCCTCAACCTCCCCTGACACAACTTGAGACCATTTCTTGGATCCTGGTTACCACAGAGAAAAGATCAGCGTCTGCCCCTCCTCTTCCCCTCATGAGGGAGTTGTGACTGCAATAAGGTCTCACCTCAGCCTCCTCCTCTCCACACTGAACAGAAAAAGTCCCCTCAGCCACTTGTCATTCAGCTTCCCCTTAAGGCCCTTCACCATCTTTGTTACCCTCCTTTGGATGCTCTCTAGTGGTTTAATATCTTATATTGTGGTGAACAAAACTACTTTGTTATAGTCAACTACATTCCATGATTTTTTCAAATCTAGAATTTTTCCAAATCTACTGTTGGATGAGGTTTGTGGATGACTACTTGGGAAAAAAAATAACAAAACCCAAGTGAAAATAACACCTTCCTTCTGCATTCTCAGCCTCTAGGACTGGAGTATGGAATGCTGAAAGTTACACTGAATCTTTTTTTGAAAATTACCATCTCTGCTCAGATGATCATTTCAGTTGAGGAATTGTTATATTACCTTCAGACTCTGGGAAAAAAAACAATTACAGACAGACAAACTTGTTTTCACCATAGCAGTTTTCACGCAGTGCTTGACGTCAGTTTTAGTGTAAAAATTTTTAGCAAAACTTAATACTGGCATAAAATCTCTTCAAATTGATAAATACTCAGCAAGGTAGAAGCTGAGATCAATTTCCCAGAAGCAGAGAAGGCAAGGGAAAAAGTATGTGAAAAAGTATCCGACCTGGATCCAAAAAGCCAACAAGAAACAAAAGGGTTATCCATTCCCAGTGCACCTCTCACTGTGCTTGAACTTGCACCAAGAAGTCTACAAGCACGCCATCCCAATGGTGCATTTTCCTTTCTTTAATAAATGGGAGAAACTAAAGGGGTAGACACTCTAGCTGGCTGTGGGTGCATAGCCTGTGAGACTAGCCTGGAGCTAATCCAAAATCCACAAGTTCAACGCCAGCTCTACAGACCTGCTCCTCTTGCCTTATCCTTCCTGCCAACAAGAAGGATATTTGGTATTGTCAAAATGCCACCTGTATAGCGGTGCTCCCTGCTTGTGAGAGTATTTCTACTCCCTCTGGTTAACCTGATGCTGACAGTGTTACCTGTGCCACCATTGTCACCAGGCAACTTTGCACAAATACCTGTTGCAATCAGACTGCTTTTTCTTGAGCTACTAGTTGGCTTGATTACCCAGGAGCTAACAGTCTGGATAGCCTCACCCTTTGTAGTTCCCAAAAAGTCCCTGTGTTCCTTTGAGGTTATTGACAAGTTTTCCAAGTCTCCAGTCACATTCTTCTATGTTTTTGATTTCACTTCTGCCTATCCTTGCTTCTGCTGGAGCTGTAATTGTTGCCAAACCTCCCAGGTTTGTGTATTTCCCTCTTCATACCATCCCAGTCAGAGAATGTCGTCGCATGGCAACACAATGCAAAGCATTCATTTAGTGACACAGAACAGTCCAGCTAAAGGCTGTTTCAGCCACAAACGGGTTCATTTTTCTGGAGAAGAGTAGACAGAAAAAAGGGAAAATGTCCACAGATCCCACAATCCTTCTTTATTTGGAAGAATGGCTTTTAAATGAAGTCAAGCAGTATCTTGTTTTATCATTCATTTATTTAGCAAAGAAAGGAATGAATTCAAATACCCCACACAATGAACACATATTATTCCCTGATATCAAGATGCAGATTTGCTTGTGAACAATTTTAAATGAATCTGGGTTTTTTGCTATTGAAGTCATCTTGTACTGTGCATGGATTTGTGCAGAAGCAATACATTTTGGGCTCAATTCTGTAAACACATTAAAATAAGTAACTTGTTACATATATACCATTGATCTCAGTGATGAGTAAAATTATATCCAAGAGCCTAGCTTACGCCAACCTAGGCATGGAAATTACTCTGCAAATTACAAGCATCTCTCTCTAGGCTCACTGCAGTGTTGGTGGAGAGACACAAGCCCTCATCAGGATCTACTCTGCCCATCTAAGTATGTTTTCCTAGATGAGACACAGAGAATGCTGGTGGCAGCTACAGTTAAAATTGGCCAGACGCCTCAAGCAGAGCAAGATAAGCTTGGACCAAACTGTTTACAGAATTGATCTCATACAGCAAAGCCATTATGCATACAGTCAACATTAGGAATGTGCTCATGTTGCGCCGATTTTATTAAAACTGGTCCCACATTTAAAGAAGTGAATATATTTATTCTATAATAATGAAGAAAAAAATACTGAAGCATTTAATCCTATTAACATTTTACTTACATCTGGGACCTCTTACATTCTTTTCTGGTTTGAACAGCCATATGGTCTGATGCTCTGAGAAATTTCTTCACTAACATAAGTGCTTCAGTAGCTCCTGATTTGTATGCTGGACTGGTATTTTCCCAGAGTCTGGCATGGATCTCTGGTAGAGCTAACTAAATGCACAGTACCCCACACCAATGTGAGACTTTAATCAGTACTGCTTAATAGCCTCGAAATCAAAGCTATTTAAGCCCCATTCTTTCTTCCCCTCTCTTATAAAATTCCTATTCCTAGTAAAAAATCTCTCAATTAGTTTTAGCCAAACCACACTGCTTCAACATCAGGTGACTGCAAACAGCTGGAAAAGCTTCTATATGGAGTAACTTAAAAAGGCCAGAAAGATCATCAAACTCAAATCAACATCCAACATATATCTGCAAGCATGGGAGTCAATTTTCTAAGCAACGGAGGAACGTATGCTATGATTCAGAAAAATAAAAAATAAGCACAAAATGTGTACTCAGGCATAGCAGTACTTTGAGTTGGCCAATGAGGGTCTGTACTGTGCAGGATGGGACTGGCAGCCTTGCCTCCTTCTCCCTTCATGCAGCAGGGCTACATGGAAACAACTTTGAGAATTTTCATTTATCTGCCAAACTGTTTGCATTCAAAATAGAAAAGCATTTTTAAATTTATGCAATCAGTGTAAGCATGGTTAGTAATAGCAACTAATGGCTTCAGAGGTAATATAATTATTTGTCCAAAACAGATCACTTTATCCAAGCAGAAGGATGAAAGATACCTAAGCATGGCATTTGATGAGCAAGGGACTAGATTTTCACTTTCAAAGAAAAAAAAAACAATGCTTTCAGAACCACATTTTATCCTTGAGAAAATCTGAGAGCTCTATTGGCTTAAACAAGGTTTGCAGGAAATGCCCACTTGTAATATCTTTGACAGAAAAATAAGAGCTTTCAGGAAGAAATGGACATCTTTTAATAGGGGACTTGGCAGAGCTAGGTTAATTGTTGGACTTGATCTTGGACATCTTCCAACCTAAACAATTCTATGAAATCTGCTTTTTCAGCTTTGTAGCCTATTTTAGAAAAAATGCTAAATAAAGTCAGTTGAAAATTAATAGAGACTGCACTTTGCTTTGCTCCATGTACTAGAAAAAGCTGTACTAAACTACCAGGATAGCTACACAGAATTCAGTAGGTGAAAATACTGATAAAGGCAGTGCATTTGGGGTCCTTTAAAATTACCTAAGACACTAATATCTAAAGGCTTTAAAACTTGTTGTCTTACAACCTAGCTTGACAAGGAGATCTTGCCATCTAGTTTTTTCTCATTTAAGTGCTGTGAAATTTCCACGTTTACCCTGCTGCATCAGATAGAATTTTGAATATATTTCTATTTGTGATATAGAACAACTAAATTTAGGAAGCTAAATCATGAAGAAAAATAATTAAAATAATTACTTTCCTGACATATTGGCATGGGAGCTGCTCAAAGATCTGGAACACCTGAAATACCCCTTTAGGAGAGGGAAGTGTGAGCAGACTGAGCATCTGCTAAATGGACTTCTACCTATGATCATGCAGACTTAACCAAGGGTATTATTAACACCTATATAACACATATCTAACATATGTATTTCTCCACAAAAAGAATGAAAAATAGATCACTATAAAGTTAGGCGTGCCTCAAACTACTAAGGACTTAGGCAAAAGAAGATAATTTCAGTAATTTTAATTAAAAAAGGTAAAATAAAAATACATAGTTCAAATCTTTTAAAGGTATTGGTCTCAAAACTAATAGTCTATATATAAAATCCAGAAGTTGGACTAATGTGCTCTTAATACAGGGGCAGAAAGGAACAATGTTGCTCATATGTGTGTATGTACATGTGCTGCTTTTTCTTGGCAGTAGCAACAATATAGATTTTATTTTATCTTATTTAAATATAAAATTTATCTTTTAGCATGAACACAGTAATTCAAATACTATACTGGTTATGACTTGGAGAGTTTTTCTTCTCTCTATTTCTTGCAAAGAAAATTTTCTCTTACTCACAGCAATCAGCTAATTTATTCCTGGAAAACCAAATCTAACGTACAGTAAAAAAATCACAAATTATAGAGACCCAGCATTATTATATTTTCTGGAGATGAGGTGGTGTGAAGGCGAGGTGCTTTCATTTAGCTGAGTTAGTAACAGGGAGAACTATTCAGCTGGAAAAAAAATAGGTAGCTGATCTGAATTACTTTCATAGATGGTAAATGTGTGTTCATTTTACTGCATAGCATTTTAAAGACCATTTTGAATTTTTTCATTTTTCTGTAGAACAGATTGGAAGCATAGTGCTACATTCAGATCTATCCCCATTCCAAAATATAGCTCACTGCCATGAGTAGATACAGTATTTACCATTGCTAGGGAAGTGTTTATTGGTACTTTTTGATTTTTTTTCATATATAGTGGTGAATCATTATAATATATACATGTTTTTCTCTATTTGTCTATCATACCATAACCTAACTAGCAAGGGCTCTAAACAGAATGGTAACATTTCCACTCTGCTTCTCCTTGCATACCTCCCTAATATTCTAGCGCGACGGTCTTTGCTTTTAGCAAGAAAATGAAAGCCCAGTCCTTTAATCCTTAATATTCACTTAATTTCTTCTCACTAGCTTCTGAGAATAGCAAATGCTTCCTTGCTGCTATAAACTCTGTAAAATCTGACTCAAATCCCTGCAATTTTCTTTTTAGTTATACATATAAAATTTCAGATACAAAAATAAAAATGTCATGAATGTGGGTGAAAACAGACAAGACAAAGAAAAACGGTATAAAACTTTGTGTTTTCTCATCTACCACTACAAATGGAATTAAAACTGATAACTTAAAACTTAAATATGTACATCAATGAAATCCAACAAGATCATCACTTGAAACACCGTAAGAATGCTCCTCTAGGGGCTGACTGATGCAGGTCAGACATGGCAGCAAGATGAGACAGCCCCTTGCAAATGTGTTTATATTCTCTGAGCCAGCTTTGTTTGTCGGACACGTGCATATAAAATAAAAGCTGGAAAGAAAAAAGCAGACCTATGATAATGCCCACACGCCCCCAAGAGCCAGAGATGGCACACAATACACAGTGCAGTTGTACTGCTCTGGGCCAGCCTGGTGGCCATAGCCGTCAGAGACAAGTGTGTCCCGTGGGCACGCACCAGGGAAAGAAAACGTGTGGAATGCCACAACCAACCCGCGTGCTGCAGCAAGTCTGGCTCGTTAAAGACACAGAGAAAAACCTCCCAGTGTGCCTCTCCCACTTGCCCTCCTCCCTCCGGCTCCCTGTGGGACATGCCCTTCCACACCCTCGCAAAAATTAAACTGAGCAAGGTGAAGGCGTTGTGTGACTGGGCTCGGCTTGCAGCTGCAAAGCACTGACCCCGGAGGTGTCTGGGTTAATTACAAGATTGTATCCCTCGGTACAGCCTTAGTACCTCTCTGCACTCTGAGCAGCTGAACTGCAGCCAGAGAGATTTACAGCCCAGGAAGATCAGCCTACAGAGCCCAGAGCTGCTCCAGAGGATCACTAAACCGCCACATTTCTTCTTGTCATCCCCAGCACCTTGTGAGCTCTTTTTGGCAGTGCGAGCTTCAGGAGACTGCACAGAGGGCTAACAGCAAAGCTCCCTTTTTAAACCCCAAGGAAATAAAAGACAATGCCTAGAAAGAAAATTAGATTTGCACTCCTGGCCCAGATATAAGGGGTAACATTATAATTTCTTTTTAAAACTCTGGAATGACTTAGTCACTTGTTAGAGAAATATGAGTGGAAATTTATGAAACTGAGCAAAGCAATGCAATCCTCATGAGTGGTCCAGCAACACTGAGGGGCTGCAGCTGCCCCTGACACTGAAGGCCAACCTTGCATTCTGCAAAGAAAACATCATGTTACAAACAGGCGGTTTGGGCTTTTGGCAGCAATGGGATTTGATGGCTTGGATCGTGCTTGAAATGTCTCTGAACTTCATCTCTGAAGCCTCAATCACATGAGCACTTAAGTAGCACAGGCCTTGGGACTGGGGAGTTACAGGAGGCCAGAAAATACACAAGCCCATTAGTATTCATCATAATTATTGAAATCTGTAAAATAGGTATTAGAATAAGTCTTTGCAGTAAGATGTGGATTGAAGTATTTGTTTCTCTCCTCTAGAATCAGGTTGTTTTTGTTGAATGCCTGGGAAGAAAAAGAGAAAAAAATAAATCAGAAAATGAAAAGGACATAAGAAAGATAACCACTAAGTGCTCGTTCACCAAGGCAGTTTTTGTGGCACATGCCTGTGTATAGTAAGCCAGTCAGAAATGCATTGAGAAATACCTGTGTATCTACAGCAACTTGCATTTGCAAGAAGTATCTTCTAATATAATAACATTCCTACAGAAAGTAATTCTACTTCATAAAGCCAGGCATTTTCCCCTATAATATTAGAGAATTAATTTTATGATTCTGTGAATATTTTTAATCATATATATGCAGTCCTTCCTATTAGAATGAGTCACTATCTTTTAACTGAGTAAGTATTATTTTCTCTTTACTGTCTTAATTCCCTGATTTTCAAGTGGCAGAAATGTCTGAAGGCCTTAAATCATAAAACCTGTTTTTTAAAAACGTAATATGAATATTTATAATACTAATTTTCAAAGGAATGGAGTTTTTTTGTTTCTTTAGAGAAACAAAAGAGAGATGATGTGGAATTTAAAAAAGGTTTAAATTAGGTTCATATTCCACTGCTGACTAGAAGATCTAGACTTTTCTTGCTGTTTTTAATAATTTTCATTAAAATGTCTTTAATTAGAAAGAAAAATGCAGAAATTAAGAACTGGATTATCCAAGTAGGACTTAAGAAAAATCCTCATTTGCAAAAAAGCTTTGCAGATGCATGAATAAACTTTGTAATCTGCAGATACTGAACTAGGTATTTTCAAAATGCACATCCTTCCTTTATTTAATGGATCTGAAAAGCAGAGTTATTTTAAAAGGTCACAAAAAGAGAAGAGCAATTTGGGAATAATGATGAAATAGTATGGATATCTTTATAGACTCTCAGTTCACCTGTACTGCTAGTAGCTGAGGGTCTGACCCAGAATATATTCACCAGGTACATCTCCCATACAGTGTAGGAAGATGAACAGTGCCCTTGAAACTGGATCATCAGAGCCAAAGGAATTTCTTCAGTAGATGCCATGGTAAATGGCTCTATTTACTTCTTGAACAAGTCACTAAGGAACACAATTAGGAAAAAAAAAACCCCACAAAACAACTTGAGTGATTTGCTTTTTTCCCAGCAAAACCTGCTGTATAAATTATACACAGATGCAAAATCCAACTTCCTGCCTAACAGGGATTGACAAGTGAAAGGATCTGCAATTACAATACCTCAAGTGAAATCTATTTTTGTCATTAACAATCAGCACAAGCTGATCTCAAATGCCACTGCGGAAAAGCAGCAAGGAGAATTCTTTGGATGGAGAGAAATGTCGTCTAGGTGCATTGAGTAGCTCCCAGCCCTCTGCTCACCTTGATGGCCTCCACAGAGTCGTATTTGTCCAGTTTGTTGATGTGGTTGGTGATGCTGGTGTTGAGCGGTGCGGGTGACACTGGGTGGATGACAGTGGCATCGTGGGACTGCTGCTGGTACCGCTGGCAGTAGGTGTAAACAAGCAGGGTGAGAAGGCACCCGAGGATGGAGCTGCTCAGTCCCACTGCGATCATGTGAAACATGTTGAACTCTGCGGAGCGGAGAGAAGAAGGCAATCTTAATTTTTGAGGCAGTAGCAGTAAAAGCTTCAGCTCGGGGAAAAATGTACACAAGTGTTTGATTCAAATAAAGATAAGGGAATTTTCATGTGTTTCCCTGAAACATCTCAATTGTGATGGTTTATCCCTACAGTAGTAAATTAATTTTACCTCCCTGAAGGGACCATTATAAGAATCTTAGATACCCATACATTTCTTTAAGTAGAGATCATGGAAAGATGCTTAAATAAGTTCAGAACACAAATAAAAGAAAAATTAATTGCATTCCGTATGTTTGAATAGTTCATCAGGGTTTTTTTTTTCAGACTGTGTAACAGTCTTGTGTATAAATTATGTATATAGTATACATAAATAGTTTCTTTTCTTTCAGTGAAATACAGTATCACCTCCTCTGCTGTTATTACAATTTTTTCTCTAATACATAGTGATTCGTGGCAAAACTGAAAAAATCCTGATATCATTGAACCCCATTCCTGCATTCCATAAATGTTTTCCATATCCCTTTTACTGGATGCATAGCCCAGAAGCAGCAGCAGATGTTTTTTCCATCCCTGCTTCAATTCTTGCTGGATATCATTCCTTTTGTATCTTGGCCAGTTTGTTTCCTTCTCCAGCTCTTGGAACTTTTTCTTTATTTAAGAGGGAGTAAGGAAGAAATGGTAGCATTCTAGGGGAAAATGGGAAGTGGCGAGAGATAGACTCCTTGAATCTCAATACACCTTTAAACAGGGCAGCCAGAGAGTGCAAAGTCAACACCTCAGAGCCCAGCACCCTCCTGTCTGCTCTGCTCCTCACAGGCACAATGGCATCAGACCATGGGAAACCCTCTCCACCTACGCAAGGATTAAAAGTGAGAGGAAGCCCATTGCTGCATGAAACTGTAGGAGGGAATTTAAAGCACAATCATCCCCTGATGTTACTGAACAGAAACCAGATCAGATATGGAACCAGTAGGATTAGCTCAAAATAAACAAACTGGACTGCTTTCCATCGTTGTTTTGAACAGGAGCTGTGCTTTTTGATTTACTTTAGGGGAGAAGTATCACTGAGAAGCTCATATTGGAAATTTCATCTTAGCATGACTGAAAATTTGTTTGTTGTTGCCTAAATGTACAAATTAAGGATTTAAAACTGATATACTGGTGCTAGTCTTTAAAACAACTCTTAGATCTTTTTCACTGTGATACGGAAAAATGGGCCAGCATATGGGTCTCATTTTTTGTAAAATCTAAGGTTTACAAAACCTTTACATGCCTACTGGGTACCTAGAAACACAAACTAATATTTAGGTGACTCAGTTGACTGTGTCAGTACATCAATCTATCAGTAAAATATCCTTCTACATCTTTATGAGGGTTTCCCAGTGCTGTAGAACTTGGCAAAATGTTTTCAGAATACAATTGCTAATTAGCAAAAAAATCAAATGACATTATCTTGGCTACCATAACAAGTTACCTTTCATAACCTCTGTTTTTCCATTGTCCTTTATTAGGTTAAAAATGCAGCTTATCTGTGCATGGAAGAATACTAGGACTGGCCAGAGCTACTACCATGACAACATAGACTAAGCGTGATAGCTAAGAAAAAAAAAAGTTCATTTTCCTTCTTCTTTCTTCTTCTTCTTATTGCTTAGTGGTTTTAGAAGTTTTTCCTTTCGAGATCTATTTTTCTAGCATCACGACTCTCTAGAATGGAACCTTTTATTTATTTTTCAGCTTTGTCTCTGAAAATGAAGCTGAAAATGAGTCCCAGATAGAGTCTGGGCTATTAAATTTGTTAGCAGCCTGTTTTTCTGCTGGTTTTTTGGAGTCTAAAAGAGATTTGTGCACTTGTTATCCTGAAAAAGGCGGAGCAACAAATTTACAAATTTCAACCTTCTGATAACTAGCTGTTATAGATATTTCTTTTTGAGTACAAGGGTGACTGCTACACTGACAAAGAAGAAAATAAAAACATCCAATAATGCATGTGCTACTCTCAAAGGTCACCAATGACAGATGGATATTTAATGAGAAATCCTGTAGTAACTACATTTTTCTGTACAAGTGTAAATAATGAGAATGCAGCATATAGAAGGTAGAATATTACTAATAAGGGAGTGCAAAAGGTGAAACAAAATTAAAAAATGGAGAATCAACATTTCAGCATTTAACAGACATCTTGAGCTGCAAAGCTTACCGCCACATCGTTTCTCTTCTATGCTGCTGGATCGTGCCACAGATATTTCTAGAAAAATAAATAAACCACTTAGGCCAAGGAGAAAAAAATATTACAGAGAACTTCTAGTTAGATTAACACAGAAAGGATTTAAAAATTCATTCTATTACATTCACTTCAATTAAAGGTAAAAAATATTTTTACTTTGTGTTAGAATTAATAGAAAGGACCTATGACATCTTCAGGCTCCTTAGTTTCCCAAGCAAAAACAACAATTTATTTTTAATTCTTTCTCAAAACATCTCTGGAATAAAAAGGAGGAAATGCACACGGAAATATTCTTTGTGGAGTTTAGGCTTGTGGAGAAAGAGTTGATTTACTGAAGTAAAATTAACTAAAGTTTAATTACCTTGCGTTCAAATGTGCTCATTACTTCCAGAAGTCACATCTAGCACTAATGTGAAAAGTGGGAATTTATACATCTTCAAAAAAGACAACTGCTAATTTTGTAGGTCTCAGTAGTAAACTACTAAAATGCAATTCCAGCCTGTATCCTTACCATTTTTACTTTGAAAATACAGGATAAAATCTGTAGGCAAACAAGCTTTTCCAATCCTTAATTACAGACCATGGTCTCTATGAAGGGAAGTTCTGCCTTACAAATCAGTCTCTTGGACATCTCTGAAAGGGTCAAGTATCGTTTGTATACAAGTAGGGTAGCTGACACAATATACTTGGATTTCAAAAAAAGCAGAATTTAAAGTTTTTTGATAATGTCTTTCCAAGAAAAAAATGAAGTGAGGTAAAAGATACAGAAATGGGCTAGTACTATGTGCCCAGTTCTTACAACAGAGGAAGGTTGCCACTTCTGCAGGCATTGGTCTTTTCAGCCAAGAGCTAGGGAGGAAACCCCTCAGTTAGAGGACCTGGATGAGAAAAGTGAGCCAAGTGAACCAGAGAAAGCAAGCTCGATTCACTAAGGTGGGAGTAATGGCATGGCCTCATCTGCTGTGTTACTGGTAATGTGAGGAGGAGCAGCAAATCAGAAGGGCCACAGACATGGTGGCTTGTTTCAGATTCTGAAAATGCCTTCCTTCCAAAACAAGATGTAGAGCTGATGTTGGATTAAGCTGCAGATTCACAGAATGTGGATATTAATAGAGCTTCAAAAGCCTTAGAAAAGGGAAAATACAATGTGGGTGTTTTTGCTTTCATACTGACATTTTTCACATTGGTTTTAGAGGAAAATACAATTTGGGAGTTGAAGCATTATGCACCATCCATAAAAACTGAGTTTAACTTTGCTGATGTCTTTGTTACCTTGTACTATAGTTTACTGCACAGTCACCCAAAGAAAAGGTTGCAGCACTGAATAAACACAGCTACATTTCAAATGATACATTAAAATGTAAATTTTTCTGTCTGTGAAAAGAACCCTAGCTATTTTTAATGTACATAGGGAGAAAGTCAACTGTTAACAGCAGTGCATTGTGACCATCCATACTGTTGTGCGGATTTAAATGACTCCTGTGATTTAAAAACAAAAGTACAGTCATGAGTTTCAACTAATACTATAGAATAATACATAATGTGACTATTCATCAGGTACTTAGCAGTCATGGGAGATAAGACTGGAGGCAAAGCTAATAGCATTTACCTTTCTGAGCAGTTATCAAGGTAAGGGACTGTCTGAAATGATTTCCAGACTTACAACCACAGCACCCATTTTGTACATGCAAACCACAAAACAAACAGCAATGTTTCTTTAGTAATCGTAGTCCCAAAACCACTTAAAATAAAAAGCAAACTATTTCTGCTTGCTGTGTGTACTCATCCCCTGCTACCAAATAGAATGGGAGAGACCTGCAGAATGCTGTGACAGTGACTAACCAAGGCAGTGACGCTGGGTGCCATGTGACAGATTTTTATGTAGACACTAAGATACATGGTCTCTACACAGCAGACCAACATCCTTGTGCTGACTAAAGGCAAGCTCTGCTTCAGCTCACGGATCTGCACGGTGCAGTCTGGAACAGTGCTATGCCTCGCTCCTGAAACCTTGAGAGATTTCACCAATCCTCCAAGGAGCTGGCTGATGAGATCTCACCTGGTATGGAGTTGGAGTCCAGCCCGCAGGCCCGGCTCTCCGTAGTGTTGCCCGTGCACTGGCTGCCCACAGGGAACACGAGGATGCACTGCCGAGCGCGGCTCTGGAGGCCAGATGAGTCGCAGTCAGACCACTCGGACCACTCGGACCAGCTGTCTGCAACAGGCAGAGAGGGACACACATGCAGACACTGGGATTAAGGAGTTCAAGTGCCCTGAGCCAGGGAGAAATAGCTTGTATTTCTGAGTTAGGACAGAAAGCCTCCTCCCCAGCCACCACCATCTAGCAGCTCCTTCATCCCAATAAAACAAAGGCAGTTTGGCTTTGGTAGAAGTCTCTGAAATGTGGGTGTGATGGTAAATTTGCCACAGACATCTCATGGTTTTGGCTTCTGCCACATGGCCTTTGTGTGTGGAAGTGAGAAGCTGGAGGATTCTGTGGGGGGTGGCTGAAAGAGTGATAGCTGTGGAATTAATTCCAGTCTAGGTCATTAGGGTGGACAAGTGCACTGCATTTTTTTTTACCCACCTGACCAGTAGCAATGAGAACTATAAGAGTATTCCATTCTGAAACAGGATGTGTATTTAACCCCAAAATAGAAGCATCTTGAAGATTTCTTAAAGTGTTCTTTTTTAGCTTTTCCTATTTCAGGTTCATTTCTTGGCTGTAGATTGTCATCTTCTCTTCCCCATTCAGTTTGTCACCTTCTATTTATTTTCTATATTTCTTCCTCTCCTCATGTAGCTTTGATGAAGATATTTTTATTTCATGCCCGTGTGATCTCAGATACTTTCCTTAAATGAAGTGAATTAATCTCATTCCCATGAGGTGGTGTGAGTTTGCTGCACTCAGCATTCTTACAACCCAAGAGCAAGCCTTGCCTTCATAGGACTCTTCTGAGTTTGGCAAATGTAGGAAAGGCAGAGCTCAGGTAAACTTCCTTTCTTCTGTCAGCCTTCCCACAGAGATAGGCTTCATGGTTTTGACATAGAATAAATAGTGTCCTACTATTCCATTCCAAACTTGTTTCTACTTCAAAATTTTAAGTGATTTTATGCCAATATGAAGCAAATTTACAAAATTTCATTTTGGCTCAAATGAAAGACTGTGTATTTTCTTATTTTGATTCAAGTTATATTGAAGAACATTACAATTAGTGAAGCTTTTCTACACTGTTAATCAGGTGGAAAGCCAAGGAAGTTTTACAGTTTTTGGGGATCCTTCCAATATCTTGTATAATTCCAGAATACAAGGTTCACAGTTACTCATTACTTTCCCCTTGTTCACACAGGAAAGAAGTTAAAACTCTCAGCCATCTAAAATAGAACAGAATGCAGCAGAAATATTTGAGACTGCAGTCTTGAAAAATGCCAAGCAATAGCTGTTGTTTATTAAATAGATATATCTAGCAGGTCAGGTAAGAACTAGGATATTGATATGTAATGAACAATTGGTAACTGTCTTGATGAGGCCTTCTTTGAACAACAGGACAAGTATCTTGATACAATCAGCTTCTAAGATCTTGTTATTGTGAGCAGCAGAAATACTCAGTTCTGTCCTTTGGCTTTTCTGTTCCCTGTGAAAGGTTCTGGGAGGGGCTAATTTGCAGAGTGGGTACCAGGAGCACAGAGGCAGATGCCAAAATGTATTTTAACCCTTATTCAGGGGGGTAGGAGAGCTGAGGAAGGAATCAAGCCATGAACTGGCTTCTTTCTGCTTTCCTATCTAGTGTGGCACATCCAGGAGCTGCTGTTATCACCTCCAGTGTCAGCTGCTAGATTTAAGTAAAATAAGTATATGGATCTTTACCCTAAATATTTAGTAACGATAAAGCCCTGCTCATTCAAGCTTAAAGGAATGTTTCCCATTACAAATCTTGGCCCAGTTCTCACTGGTGCCAGAGAGCATGCTTAAGCCACAGCCAAGATTCTTGTCCAGTCCTGGTATAATTGGGATATATGCAGCAGGTGCCAAAATAGTTGTGGGAATCCTAAATTCATCTTGTTAGCTGGTGCACTCTGCAGCCCCATCTTGTCCAACGTGCTTTTGACCTGCCAGATCCTTTGCTGAAGGAGCTACATCCCATGATGAAACAGGAACATCAGAGTACACAGGGATCATGGTAAGTCATAAATGAGTGATTGGGCAAGGTTACTGTTCTGTCCTGCTCCTTAGGGGACCCATAAAGAAACTGTGTGAATCCTGCAGTACATCAGACACTACAGGACAGGTAGTCTGGGTCTGGTGCTGAGCTGATCAGCTTCATCTGGCACACAGAATCAGAGGAGGAGAGAGAGGGAGGACATCAGTGCAAGCATGAAACAGAGGGTCACTCCTGCAATGGTGGGTCCTCACACCAAACCTGTGGTTTGAAGAGGTAGTTGGGAGCTCAGAGAGCTGCAGAGGAGTAAAACACCCAAGACTAACAGATGCATGACTTCAAATTGTCAGATGTGCCATCCCTGAGAAGGTGATCCCATAGCTTTTGCATGTTTTTGTACTGACTCAGTTATCTTGCCTCATTCCTTTGATATCTTCAAAGTATCTGAGGCTCTCTTGCACCTCAGTCAGGCTCCTGAACTTGCTCCTCAGTTCTGTGCACAAGTCATGAGAATTTAAAAGAGCAGGTCAACTGGAGAGGTGTTTAACCTGCTGAACTGCTTTTCACCTCTAACATGGCAAGGCTTAATCATGACATGTCACATCTTCTTCCTACAGACTCTTGGCTGGCCTTTGAAGCCAGGTTAAGATAAAGCAATTCCTAAGAGATCCCTTAGTAAAGGCAGCACTGCACAAAGATCAGATTAATCAATGTAACATTTAAATCTCTTTCAGGCAGTATTACACCACCATTTCTAAATGCTCAGCTGCTTTGTCCATTATTTGTATGTGCGAGTTACCAAGCCAAGGACAGAAAGTATTTTCACCTCTTACAAAAGCAGTAAATACTTAAGGTATAAAATATTGTTTTATGCAACATACTGCAGACACACTGCAGCTGGTTACACTTACTGATAATCAGCCACTACTGATCAATACTGCAGTGCTTCCTTTCCAATCACTGTGACTGCATTTGAATAAATTAAAATAAAACTACAAACTCAGTGATCGAGCTTTTAAAAGGAAAGATGAAAAACTGATGTGTTTTACAGACACAAGCCTGTTACTTTAAGTGCATACTTGAATACTTTCAGTTGGATTTTCCATTAAATCTCTACACCCTCAGCAAATCCTTAGTATCAGGATTCCAGAAAGTTTTCTTTGCTGCTAGTTTTGTTTGGGAAAAAAAAAGGACTATTTCAAATGCAAAAAAATCTTCGCTCCTTTCACAACTTAAGAAATGTTATAAATCACTTCCATTTTTTGCATATTCATTTCTGTGCTGGATGGTTGTTCTTAAATTCCAAGTGTCATTACTATTCTCTTACACTGAGCATGTCACTCAAGCAGCGAATGTCAGCAATGGTGCTTTCAGATCTGCACAAGGACAAACCATTCTTCCCCGGGTCCTTGCCCCAAGAAATGGCTCTGCAGGTGTTCAAGTGTCTGTCCAACTTGATGCATGAAGCACTGTGGTTATTTTTGACCCACACCCATGTGAAATAAGAGCAGTAAAAAGCAGTTGTGAAATCTATATTGTAAACATGAGGCAAGGGCCCTTCTCACAGCTAGTGGATGATTGCTGTTTCAAAAACCTACGGCAAATTTTCAGTGAGATTGAAGTATCAATAAAACATTACAGAATGTGAAAAATACATTTTAAGCTTCTGAAATGTTATTGTTTCATATGAGCTTCCACTTTCTTGAACAAAGACGAATGAAACCAACCAACTCCTGAATTCTGCATCTGCTCCAAAATTTGGGTCACAAGCAGGTCAAAATGAGATGAAGGCATTATTTATGAATGTTTGCAAACTGTCATTTATAGGAGAATGGTGGTAGAAAATAAATGCACAACAAGAGAAATAGCTACAATACTTGCACAATGAACACTGCAGCTCTGACCTTTCAAAGATGACTTAAAGGACTTCAAGGCAGCTGGGAGACTTCTGCATACAAATGTACAATATTTGTCTCAAAAAATCAAATAATCAACTGATTTCTATGCTTGGCCTTTTTTTTTTTTTTAAACCCCATAGGAGTTTTTTTCTAAACCAATCTGCTTTAATTTTGACAAAGTAGGTACTTTTATTCTGCTGGAAGATGTGTAGTGCCTAGAGAAGAATCATAAGAAGTACTATGATCCATTCAAAGTCTGCCATACAAGGGCTTTTGCCTTCACTTGCATAGCCTCATCACATGAGCAGAAAACTTTTGCTATCAAGTCTAGGAGCTCTAAGTGAAACAAGGAATACAGTGTGGCATCAGAGCTCCTTCTTTCCTTTTGCTGTCGCCTGTAATTCACTAATCAGCAATAAATGAAAGTTATTTTAATAACTTAATAACAATAAATGAAAGTGATTTTAATCTCAATTTCTCACTTAAATTTAAATTTAAAAAATTAGTTTTCTTTAAGATGAGTCAAAAGGCAGAGTCAAAGTTACAGAAATAGACATGATCCATAATATCATAATATCAGCAGGAGTGCTGAGACATTTCATCTACTAAGCACTCCATAGTCATTTAAAAAGATCAGGTCTTTGTTCCTTAACATTAAAAGTTGAAGAAGGAGTTTTACAAAGACCATGAAAGTTTTCTTTGTGTTTTATATTAAAACAGGGCAAATATTACCTACTTAAAGGACCTGATATCACCTGATGCGATGACACATGTTGAATATTAACCTCAGGAATTTGCTTGCTGTGAATGTTTGGTATTGTAACAAAAGCACTTCTTTGTGATACTTTTACTAAAAGTCTCATTTTAATGGGATGAAGTCCACTTCAAATATTATACAATTTTACTTAATCCAGGCTCAGATGTAGCAACTTAGATTTTAATTTTTAAAGAGGAGGAATGAGGTAGTTTCCTGTAGAATGTATTCTGCTAGTACTTGATTTACTGTAGCATTGTAGCATGTAAGGCCTGATCATGCACTTAATAAGGGAGAGAAATTATTTGCTCCTGAATAATAGATCAAGGGCATTATGTTGCCTAAGTGGGAATGCCTTATTCTGTGGCACACAAAGACCAGAGATGGCTGGGTACCTGGACATGGCTGTGTGTTGCAGAGCGCCTCCTCCGTGTGCAGGCCAAGGCAGATGTCCCCTCCGTACGCTGGGGCTGGGTTTGTGCACGAGCGGGTTCTCATGTAATGCCCTCCTCCACACGTGGCTGAGCACTTTGACCAGGACGACCAACAGGACCAGCCTCCATCCACTGAAAAGACAAAGAATACTGCATTTTTCCAAGCTGATGCGAGACATGACATAATACAGCTCATCTTTGTCATATTCTGTGGATCTAATTCATGGCCTACTGAACTTATTGGATATTTTTAGTTATCACTGAACATAGTTCCCACAAATTTAATTGCAATGCAATTTAATTTAAAAAGGCCCTGGTATGCTGGAAAAGTCTAACAAAATTACTCATACATAAAAGACACTTTTAGGGGGTATCATAATATCTTTAAAGGCAAAAATCTTGATTTTTCTTTTCTTTTCTCAGTTTTGAGGAAACAAAATACCAAAGCTTGTTTAGCAGAAATATCGTAAGCTCAGAATAGTTTGTTGTTGATATAAATAAAACCTAGCCAAATAATAGCAACAGAATGATGGAGGAATTCAGAATTTGTTTCTCAACACAGGTGGATTGCCTTAACCCTACAACCCATTTCAAATGACCTAACACAGTTGTAGGATTTGATGGGCCAATATAATCTTACAGTCTTAACACAGCTCTACCACAGATGTCAGAAGCAGAACAATGGCAGAAGCTTAAGAAAGCAACACACACTGACAAAAAGGAGTTGCCATTTTAAGTTTCCGAAACAAGTTTTTGAAGAATAAATACTGTCATTTACCTTCCCCTCCCCACCCTCTTTTGCATTTACAAATTTAAGTATGTCAAACTATTCTCCAGTCAGGTTTTCACAACATCCTTCTGAAATGTAGTCTGGATTTCATGGGAGACTCATTTGTAATATGGTTTATGACACACGGCCACTAGACAAGATTTAAATGAAAGTTCATCTCATTGCCTGCACCAGCCTGGCTCCTTTGAGCCCCTGTTATTAAAGCTACTGCTTCAGGATGTGTTTCAGGTATTTAGAGCCACATTGCAGCCCATCTGCTAAAGACTTTGTATGTGTAGCCATGCGACAAAGTCATATGTACCTCTCCCAGGGAAGCAGTATTTTCTTCATTCATCTTCTTACAAAAACCTAAACTTTCAAAATTTTCATATCCTACAAAAAAGATTAATTTCTTTTCAAACTGTTTTTTAAAGCATTATCACTTGAATTCTTACAGAAGTAAGTTATTTACCATGTCTTTTTGATTTTCTCTGTTCAATTAATGATAGTTTCAATTTCAATGGACAGTTTCTACTGGTTTACTGAAATGCTATTCCATTATTATCTCTTACCATAAAAAAAAGGTTACAAATCTTAAAAAATTAGCTCACAGTGAAAATATCTATGTGGTATTTGCATTTAAATTCTCTCTTAGATGGAGATATAGAACATTAAAAAAAATACTACTTTTGGCTTCGCAGGATTGCATATCACAAATGCACTTGGTGAGCTGAGTAAAATGATTTCTATGTAAAGTCTTCAACAGTGAGAAAAGGAGCCAAGAGAATTTTGATATTAAAAGCTATACATGCATTTTTAATGTAATTTCAGATAACAGTACAGCTTCAGGTTCTCAACTGCTAATCAAACAGATAATTCCTCATTTCCTACCAAAGAATATTTACTAATCCTGTAACTGAAGTTGTTGAATATACTGCATTTTATTCCCAGCATTGTTTATTTGCAACGCCATCCTAAACATCAAGAAAGCATGGACTTGGAACTTCCTTGCTAAGAACTGTAGTCATGAAAACTCTTGCAACTAATTTATCTGGACTCTGAAGCCTGATTTGACAGACAGGATTTCCATAATCTGGTACTATATTCCAAGTATGCAATTTAAATAAATTATTTCCATTATTAAGGAATTCAGTGATTGCTACATCATACAACAAATCATCATGCATGAGAGAGTTTTATACCACCTATCATAAATAAATACTGTATCTTGGTAGAGTATCTGACTTGTTCTCTCACTTATATTTTTCTTATTCATACTTTTCACTGGAAAACAAATATGTCTTTTTGCCTGAGATAACTCTATTAATGCAGTATTATGCAAACTCATATCAAAAAAAGCCATAGGTTATTTGTCTTCAGTGCAGATGAAATATTCTGTGCAATTTTACAACAATTTCAAGACACAGGATCTTTTATTCAGAACTTGCCTCTTTTTTCTTTTTTTTTTTTTTTAAATGATGCCAAAACAAAGCAGAAGCTGTTACCCAAGCTATTTATTTCATATGACATAAAGGCTCTTCCTTTCTAGATACTCTCTTTTTTATTCTTTTTTTTTTCTTTAATGGGATCTTTGATTAGCTCAAATGAATGAGGCATGTCTGCTGCAGCATACAGACCTTCATGAAACAGAATTGATTCTGCCTGAGATTAACTATGCAGAACATAAATTGTCTGCAAATATTGCCAGTGCATTGTTCACTGTAATGGAGACAGTGACCCCCAACACTTCCCTACTTATTTTTCAATGGACCAGAGTGAGAATTACAATTGCACCTGCATTTGAAATTGCCGTCGATCTGCAGGTGGCCGAGAATGTAGAGCCCGATGTGACACCCAGGAATGTCACCGTGTTCCACAACTGCCATGATCAGGGCTGTACACTATTGGGCTTCAGAAGTAACGGGACAAGTGGGTCTGGGGAAGGTGGCATGGGACAAATACAACAGACAATATTAGATTTGATCCTAGTTGAGCTGGACAGTGCAATTATACCTGTTTTTGGTTTTTGTTAGTAACTATTTACTGACAGGCTGCCTCTAACCTTTCAAGGACTGTTGTAACTACCTCTTTTATCTGTCCCCAGAACTTTTTCTTTTCAGCAATAGAGGATAATAAGGCATCATCATGGTTAAATAAGATCAAAGGAGTGGGTATTTACTGCTTGAGTTTTTACAAGACCTAAATAGAGCTCTGTGGTTTCTTTCATCTTTCTTTAAGTTGCTTAGCAACACAGAACCATCTGGGATTTTTTTCCCTTTTTTTCCTTTTGTCATGGAGCCCTTAATATCATTTCTGCCTCTTATAGGAGGAAAAATACACAGCAGCAAGGAAAGTTCCAGTCACTACAGTTTCTTTACATAACCATTTTGTAGAGATGTTGGACAAAAGAAAGTCATTAAAGTAGTTGCACAATGAAAGATTTAGAGAGTCTTTACATTTTCTGACAATTGCTGAGGTTGGTCCCTTTAGGAAGAAGGTACTTTTTAGCTAGGAGTGCGCTATCAAACAGTGCATTTTCCTTTGGAGCAAAGCAAACAACTTTTTGCCTGCTGGTTGTTGCTGAGGTTAATAAGTATTTCTTCATTGCAATGAAAAAAAAAACAAACCACACCATAGGGAAGAGGATGTGCCAGGAAGAAACAGTGTACAGAAATGGGATCTCCTGAGGACACGACAAAACATCCACACAACTGGAGAATTTCCAAGAGACAATAAAGTAAACTGGATAAACTTGTAAAACTTTGGGTTTTACAAGGAAGTGTGGGCAGACACACTGACCTCACCTGCTTTCATGAGAACACAGATAGAATTGCAGGCTCCTTTATAAGCTGTCTGCATGTTGGGCAGCCTACTGCTCCCTTCCAGACATCTGGGGATCACCCCATTCCACATCACTTAGTCTACTGCTTTTTCCCAATCCTGTGGGATACTGCTGCACGATTCAGGGTGGGAAAGGAGCAATTTTAACATCATAGTTTACAAAGGCAAAGTCTTATTTCTGTGATACCTTTTAGTCATAAAAGCAATGCTGGATGAAACAGTCAAAATAGTGCAATGCAGAAACACAAGGTAAACAAATGGTTCTAAGAAAAGAACAATAACAAAATCTAAGGGTCCACTTGGATTTAAACCTGTAACTGAGACTTTTAAGTCAGAAAACCAAGAGTTGTTTCAAAGAACAGTTAATCCCTCTTCTTGCTGGCTACAGAAGCAGCCTAGAGAGATCAGTGCACGTTATGAGAGGGGCTTCAGCTTCCATTTACTGGAGTAGTTTTTTTTCCTTCTGATTTATGAAGCTACTGCAGGATAAATTTTATTCTTTTAAATACATTCTTGTTTTCTTGTGGCCAAGTGTGAGTTCAAAGAAAAAATAATCGGAGGAAATGAAAACAATAAAGAAGAAGAAAAACAAAAACCCAATAAAAAGCAACTGGCTTTAGGGGATGCATAAATAAATAGTATTTCAGGGATTTTTGTATATCTGAAACTCATTATTGTTATTAGCAAGTTTAGTGACATTTGAATTTATTCAGATCTTCTCAGCTAAAAAGTCACAACTGAACTAAACTAGAACTACTATAATAAAAATCTGAAATTAGTAAAATCACAAAATATTTTCACGAACTATCAGAATTTCAAATCTAAGAGATGGCAACTGTCCTTTCCCTCTGATCCTCCATCATGCCCTGAGGAGAAGAGAGAACAGGAACTATTGTAGCTCATGCTACTCAGTAGTGCTCACACAGCTCTGCTTTAAATGTCCCATTAAGGCACATCCCCATGTCCCTTCATAAAGGAATATAAGGGAAGGCAATAAGAAATAAAACAAAACACAAATGAAGAAAATATGTCTTTTTCTACAGAGATAACTGAAGAGATGTGCACTACTATGAACTAGGACAGTGTTCTTAAGGTCCTTTATATTGTATCATTGTCAGGCAAACAGATCTTATAGTCAGCAAATTCCTGTAATTTTTGTAGATTTGCAGAATTCATCATTCAAGCAACACTTCTCTTCATCATCTATTTCTCTTCCTAATGTAAATATCTTGCAAATCCCCCAAGGACAACAAAATCTTGATATGACTGATTTTTGATTCATTATTGACTGCAGATTAGTAACTCAAAGAAAACAGAAATGTCTGTGAGCATTCACAGTTATTGAGCCTGTTCAGTTCAGTTCTTGCCAGCTTAATGCTATTCACATCTCTGAGACATAAAAAAAGAGCTGAGGCACAGGTTCAAAGCATAATTCAGTACTGCAAAACAATAGTTCAAACTCTCCTGCCCCTCAAAGTAGGTTACCCAGATGGAAACTACTTTATGAACATGCCTTTACACTACTCTTGCTCACAAACTATTTCTGCAGCTGATTTGGGAGAGTGATAGTTACTTGAAGACAAAATTATATGAGGGATCATTCTAAAACTTGAACAATACAGAAAAAACATCTTCCAGGACCTGGGTACAATTTCTGTCAATTTTCTAGCACTGTTCAATTTACTATTATATATTCAGCCTTCAAATAATATGAGCAAAAGCCCCAGTGACTGCTACCAATCTGCCCATCAGTGGACCATTTACTACTGCAGAAAAAAAATGCAGTTTCTCCGCTGCAGGCCTAAAAAAGCTTTAGTAGAACTTGCTGAAGGCAGAGTCTAGATGATTTCAGTAATTCTTTGAAGTTCTGGGATCCTGCATTTAACTATCAATTTCTGTTTATTAATATATTAATAAGTATATTTAAGATGCTGCAAGGATTGCAAGACATTTACCAGACAAGACAGCCTTGTACACTTTGATTGCTCCATGGGCTTTTTCACTGTGTTAGTCCTTCAGAACACTTAGTATCTCTCAGGATGACACTGAGACCAGATTAATTCATTGAGAAGCATTAAGCCCTACTGACTTTCAGCATGACTTAAACACTGCTCAGTGATATTTCCTATCACTCCCCTTTGTCAGCACTTTACATCATGAGAGGTTGATCCTGCCTGCAATAAGCAGAAGAGGAAGCAAAGCAGAACTGAGCTTGCAGTGGCAGGAAGGGTCCTCTATGGCTTCCATCACACCTCTGCCAGCTAACCAGCTATTTCTGGAAGTGTAATGACTGGGATGGACTGTTACTAAAGGGTAACAATCCATCCCAGCCAAAAGGGAGCAGGTGAAGCTGTCCTTACCCTGGCAGAGCTCAGGAAAATATTAGCATCAAATTCTTTATTACAATTTTATTTCTAGTACTATGGAAAATATTTTCAGGTCAAGGTCAGAACAAAATGCCCTCACATTCCTTAGCCTTTCTGTCGCTTTCATTAAGAGAATTCAAATTTATTGGTGTGCTTCTCCAGTAAGAATTTATTTCCTTCCTACAATGTCTAAATTATGGGTAAGCCTTATTCTGCAATAATATTTTACTCTGCCATGTCTCTAAAAATCAATTACATCCAGTGCTTGCAAAGTTTTCCCTTCAGATTTATCTTAGATCTGATTTAGTCTACTATGTTTTTTCTTAATTACTAGCAAACAGTAATTCTGAAGCTGAGGAACTTTGTGATTCCTTGTTACAGGCTATGATACATCTAAATACTTCATTCTCTACATCTTTATTCAAATTTGCTTTGCACTGAAAAGAAAAATAAAACTTGTCTCTAAATAAAATTATTAGATAGATTAGGGCACCGCTCTTCTCTTCAGAAAGGCCCACCACACTTTATATCAACTGATCTTTTAAAATATTTTCAAATTCAAAGCGCAGTTTTAACTTCTGCTTTAAAATTATGTTTTTTACTCCAGGATATTGTCTATCTCATAAACAACTAGGGCCTCTACAACAAAGTTATTAGGTGTGTTTTACTGGTTAAAAAAAATTCTTTCAGAAAATGAACTAGCAGTGAATAGCTGCAGAGCTTAATAAAAATACCACTTCTGAAAACTTTTGACTAATTTAAACTTTAAAAAACTCCCCAAAAATTCAAGACAGCATTTAACTTGAAAATCAACAGCAAGGGCTGAACAATAAATCTCGCCCAGTATTATAGACAATCTGTTTCCATTTAATGAATGTGTTTCAGTTACTACAGTATGGTGGTACAATCAGGATCTCAGAGCTTGTGAGCAGAGCTGGTACCTTACACCACACCACTCATGTGCTTCGGAGGAGGCTGAGGGCAGTGTCCCATGGGGAGATTCTCTTTGCAAGGGAAGCAGGGGCCAGTGAGGAGTTGCTATGTTTTAGGTTGCTTCACTTACTGCATACATCCCTGGGGAGGTTAGCCCACGTTGGTACAATAGTCTTCTAAATCTTTGATTTAATGAATTACCACAAAACTACATGAACAGTGCAGTTACATGAAACAGAATCATTTATCATTTTATTATCCCAGAAAAGCAAGATGCTATGATTACAGTCTGGGAGCTAATGAATCAGATCATGCACTAGGGCTGTGCCCACATGGAGAAGACTTGGACCACAATTTCCTAATTCTCTGAAAAATGTTGGCTTTCTGTTGGTTCCCTTCCACTTCTTTCCAATAGTGCTTAGTGTAGAAAACATGGACATCCTTCACTGGTCATGCCTCATGCCTCAGAAAGAAGCTTCACCTCTTCCCTTGATCTCCTTATACTCCAAGACAGAGAAACTAGAAAATGAGCAACTGTAGCTACATTCCTCCTTGGATCCAGCAAGAAAATTTCAGCAGAAAGCACTGGCTGGTTGTGCCCAATTGCCGCTTTTAGAATTTCAATGGCTCAATGGGTGTTTCCCCAGATCAAAACAGGGATCCTCAACAGAAATTCCCCATGGATCTGCCCCACCAGAAGCAGAGCTGGGGGCTTGAATGCCTCAGGGCATTCAAGTTTTCCAACAATCCTACAATTCTTGTTAGCAATAAAACTGCAGAGAAATTTGCTTTCAGTGAACAGCCAGAATATTCACAGAGCTTCTTCGTTTCTAGGCTGTGTGCCAAAACATATTGCTCAGGTTCAATTCAAGACGGAAACATGTTTTTCAAGAAACTGTGTCCTCCCGAGAAGGAAGTGTTTTCTGCACAGATATTTGGCTCAAGTTCTGATGCAAGGAATGGACAGTGACTGTTAGAGGGCTTTAAAAGCTTAGGGAAAGATTTTTCTAATCTGCAAAAAGACTGGAAAAAACTCTTTTAAAAATTATTAAAAAATATTATTAAAAATAAATATGTATCTAATGTATCCATTATTTCAGGAATACAGTTTTAATTTGAAACCATATATGTATATGCTAATACTCATATATGCTTTAAAATAGAGGTACACATACATAGTACGAATATTGCCATAGAATTTCTTCAGGTCTGCACTTGAATAAATGACAAAATCTTCAAGTCTTCAACAAGAAAATATGAATCACTGCTATGCATAATTAATAGAATTAAAGATGTATGAAAGCTTATTTCTAAATTTATTTGTTGCTGCTGGAAAGAACTGAGTCATTCAGTCTTCTTTCTTTCTTCCTCTCTATTGTTTCTTACCTTGTACTCTCCCTTCCTAAACCAACAGCACCTTCTTTTCTTCATGTGTTCTCCTATATCTTTCCCCTTTCTTTTCCCACAAAGCCTCTGCAAAGCTCAAAAGCCTTTCAGTTTGAATGTTTGTTTTATGAAGGGTGAGATGTGACTGAAACCAGGATTTTTTTTTCCCCTTAGGTTGGAGATGGAACAACGATTTTTAATCCAAAGTAGTTTCTTGTAAACATATATTCTACTTGTAATCCCTTTCATAGAATAATAAAACAACTTGAAGTTAAGAAGAAACTCAAGATTCCAAGAACAATCTTTATAGACTGCTTGAATAACCATCTAATTCGGTGATCAGCTGTGAACCTTATTTGCTGGCAACTCTACACTTAAAAGCTAACACAGATTTAATGCCAGCAACTACTGTGATGAAAATAATATTTTAGTTTAAATAAAGACCAGGCCAGATTTCATGTCTTGCCAGAATTCTTATGTCTTTTTTCTTCCTATAAGTTTACATAATAAAATTATATTTTTAGAGTCAGTCTCACAAGTGAAAAGATATAGCTATTAATACTCTTGGATGATAAATTTATTGACATCACATGGGAATATTACCCAAATCCACTCACATTATAAAGGTAAATTTGTGCTGTAATTGATTCAAGAACCAAAACAAACCCAAAACTCACCAACTATATTAGGAAAAAAAAAACCAAAACAAAACCAAAACCAAATAAAATATGGAAGATATAAATTTGAGGATGAGCTATTTTGTTTTAGCTTCTTTCATTTCATTTGAAACTTACCTGGGCAAGGCAAAATGTTGCATTCCTGGTACTCCAGAGATGGGCCAAGGCAAGGAAGTCCCCCATACTTGGGCTCAGGATTGCTGCAGACCCGTTTGCGATTCCGGATACCTCTACTGCAGTCACGACTGCACTGAGACCACGGAGACCAGGGTGACCAGGCACCATTGATGGTATGAGCAGAGTATCTTCCAGAACGCAGGAAGTCCCCTGACAATCCTAATAAAATAAAGATTAAAAAAGTAATATTGAATTAAAACAGTATCTCACCCCAAAACAACCTTTTCCTCTTCAAATTTACTCCCAGGCTTCTATTAGTAAATAATACGCAGAGAAGGGTCCTGTCCTTTAGCCCCACAATCCAAACCCTAGTTTCATCTCAAGAATCTTTTCTTTAACAGAAATTTCACAATCACTTACACAGAACTACAGTGAAGAGTTGGATCCAACACTTCCGTTAAAGCTTTATGCCCGCAATGACTGAACTAGACAATTTACTCCACCAAAGAATGATAAAAATTATCTCTCTCTTGCACAGGAATTACCATCAGAAAATCTCCAAGTATATTACATAGATACAATTGCCTCTGTTTCACAGGAAGAAGGTGACAAAGGAGACAGGGCTGAGCTTCCTGTGACCACTCATCGAGCCAGCTCCCCAGGTCCTCCAGCAGGGCTCTGCCTACTTAATCCACCCAGCCTTCACTGCTGCTGGCTGTGCATGTAGGCCCATGGGTATCCCATGCACTGTGCTTATCCTAGCCATATTTAGACTTTAGATAGTGTCCACTAATAATTCCACAAAGTCTAGCAAACTACCCTTTTGTGAAAAGCAATGTTTTGCCAATTTAAAAATCAGTTTATTTTCCACTGAGTTGAAGTGTTCTAAGCCACATATAAGCTATGAAAATCAGCTATGGTATCAGCTATGAAAATTCATTTTTAAAATAATAATTTTTCATCAACGGAAAACATATTTTCTAAGTGAGTTTAGTACAGAGAAAAGGCATTAGATTAAACAGCAATGTATGAAGTCCGCTACTTATCAGTGTGAAGGAACACACAGATCTTGTACACAGCATCCAACCAATAGACATGGATATATCCCTGGGTGAAGTTCTAATAATCTGCAGTTCATTTGAGTATCTCTGTCACTTTGGGGCTTGATCCTGCAGGTGGAAAAGACTCCCTCAATTGTACTAAGCACAACACTGAAATCACTCTTGAGTTGTAGCTTTTCCACTAAGCATCATTACTAAGCATCTCCACCAACACTGCTGGGACTTCCTACTGTTCCCAAAGCAGTTCACCTTTCCCAGTGGAAACTCTAAGACTGATGGACCAATAACTGCAGATTTT
Organism: Ammodramus savannarum pratensis; assembly: GCA_020466415.1. Taxonomy (NCBI): domain Eukaryota; kingdom Metazoa; phylum Chordata; class Aves; order Passeriformes; family Passerellidae; genus Ammodramus; species Ammodramus savannarum. Next base: position 62,031,905 of record JAHXMQ010000807.1, read on the forward strand.
ATTACAAGTACTTGCTAAAGTAGCTTTGATGAGAGAAGTCCTGTGAATGGTACTTCAGCCAGCAGAGAATGTGGCAGGCTCTCTATGCTAAAGCTTCAGTATTGACAACATAAGTACAGATGATTTACACCAACAGTGGAGAAATGCAGGGGGATTGTTGGCAGCTCTAACTGCAGCACAAATGTCTATCCTTAAGAAATTGTTTTGTGCCCTACCCACAGGCATAAGTACTGTGGAAGTATGAAATGGAGACGAAGAATCAGAAGATTTACTGAACGATGCCATGAAAACAGACAGAAATAATACCGTGAGGAGTCTGCCCAACAGTAGTCCTGCACTGAACAGGATCAGCCTTCTGCATAACCACGATGGAGGAGCCTCCTTTTTGCAGTGTCCACCCTATTTCTATCCATGCTTATGGCATTAGTAACACTGCTTAATTTCTTCTTCAAGAAATTTGTTCACAATCATCCCAAAGTAGATGAGGGTTTGCATGTTTTTATTCAACACTTGATAAAGTGCAATATTGGAATGATGATGCATTGACATAGAAATACTGGTAATAAGAAAGTGCTGAAATTAATAAGAAAACAGCAGAACTGCAGTATAAAAATGACTAAAAATGGATAAAACCTATCAGGAATTATAGAGGGTAACTATTTCTCTCCTGCTGAGCCAGATTCTATTACACAGATATTAAAAGCAGCATTTCAAAAAACATGACATACATTCAAATGCAAAAATGGGAGCAAGTACAGAGAAACAGAATGTGAATTATGAATACAGGTCCACTTTCCTGCTCTGTGAGACCCTTTTTATGCAATTTTGTACCACTCTGGTCATGGAAATTCTCAGCTTATGTACACAGTGAGCTCTGTAAACAAAATAATAATATATTTAATACCAGAATTCTAAATCGAGGGGGTTCTTAAGTTATTAAATTAAGAGCAATGCAAACAATGAAAAGAGTATTAATCAGACCAGACTGTCAGTCATTCTATTCACAAATCACTGCAGGGTGTATCACTTTGTGCTGGTCAATCCATCACACACTTCATAAGAATACTAGGATATTTTGAAGACATTTTTCCAGGATATGTGTGGCTTTTAAAGTCCTAAGAAAAACGTTCAACCTTATCTGACATTATGGCATTAGACTTCTTGTCATTTAAACTGGGGACTGGGGAGTGGAATCTTCTAAAGGAAAGCTCTAAGGTAGCTTAGATCTGAAACAGAAAAATATTCCAAAAAGAATCTTTTCAGTGTGGAGTTTTGTCAGCAGAAAGTGTTCTCCTGAATTTTCTTCTTTTCAAAGCATTAAAAAGTTTATTATAAGGACCAGTCTTTTCACAATTTTACAGTAGTTAATAAAGTGTTCATAAAGGGGCTTTTAGAATTTTCTCTTCAGACAGAAACTACACAATAAAAAATTAACATTAGGCCATTACCAGCATGAAAAGTGACAAGATCAGATTGCTTTCTGGAAACATTGACCTATATATTCCTTAAACAACATTATAGCCTTTTACAATGAGGGGACAAGGTGCACAGATGAGGGGAGAAGAGTGCATATTACTTATCTCAACTTTAGTATTGGTTTTAACATTGACTCCCATAACTTCCTGCCAGAAAAGCCAACAAAGTATGAGCTAGATGAGTGGAGAGTGCAATGTGTTGAAAACTGGCCGAGCAGCCAGGCCCATATGACACTGATCAACTATTAAGAGGCCAGAAAAGTCACAAATTTCAAACCTGATTAACACCATCACTAATGACCTGGACAATTTTGCCTTGACTGTGAAGACTGGCTGATGCACTAAAGGGTCGTGTCACACTTTGACAAGGCAGGGAGAAACCTCATGGAGTTCAACTGGGGAAAATGCAAAGTCTTGAATCTGCACAGGAACAACCCCATGCAACCATACTTTGAGGCCAACCACCTCATGCTCTGCAGAGAAGGATCTTGGGGTTCTGGAGGACAGAAAGATGAATGTGAGCCAGCAATGGGGAAAAGAAGGAGCTTGGGTTACATTGGGAAGAGTTTTTCCAGTAGGTCAAGGAAGGATTCTTCCCCTTCACTCAGCACTGGGGCTCTGAACCAAGTTTCTGCATCCTTCAGCTGACAAGTCCTGTTTATTAACTGAGGTAGTGGAGGGGATGGGGAACAATTTAAAATTAATCAAAAGATTACATTGCAGAACTTGTTGAAGCAAACATTCTTCAGAAAGTAAGTGTATATACAGCACCAAGTCCTAGCCTTACCACAGATTACATCAAATTTGACAGGAGAAGGCATAAATAAAAAAGCATTGTAATCTTTCAGAGCAAGTGGCACAAAACTGAAAACTCCAAATTGTCTCATTAAACTGTGGTTTTCTTGCTTGCTGCTTCTGTCTGCAGTTTGGGCCACTTTCAGATTGCTCTATATCAAACTCCACAGACAGAAACCAGATTGTGCCACCCAACAAAATCCAACATTAAGCTGCTTTTCTCAGCTTACTGCTCCCAAGATAAATATATATAGTCAAACCAGGATGCCCTTGGCGTGGTAGCAGCAAAAGTCTAGTTGCCAAAACAAAATCTTAATGAAGGCCCATCTACAGAAATACTTGTAAAATCTGCAAAGAGAATGATCAGTCATAGCATCATCAATAAACTAATGAATAGCTTTCCCAAGACAGACAGAACATCTGTAAGTCAAATTCTGATCCAACCATTGTAACAGGTTCATCTTTCAAATGTTTTAAACTAAATTGTTCTCAGAAAGCCTATGACTGACTTAGAGCCCTATGAACAACTAGAAGCAAAAATTCTGCTTACAGCTTACCAAGAAGCTCATTTTCAGTTGTTCAGAAGTCATACTCCAGTAACAAACTGCTGCACACTGTGGCTAGAAAAGGGGATTTAACTACTTGATCCCAGTACAATTTTAAAAAGCAGCTGTGTATGTCTAAGGTGAGAAGTTCCACAAGTAACAGCAAGTTCTGCAAAAACTTCAGTAAAAGCCATCACAGTGATTTTGTGGACAAAATACCCATTAACTTCTAAGATCATGGAAGGCAAAAGATATCAACAGACATCGAAACAAAAGACTTTTCTCTAATTTTAAGCCCTTCTGCTTTGTTCAGTATCAGTAAAATTACAGAGAAATTAGTACTGCCCTGATGATGATTTACTTATGCCTTAATGCAAATATAACTGAAAACAATGGCCTAATTAATTTACATAATTCTGGTATAAACCAAGATTATTAGATGATTTATAAGTACACTTTTAAAACTTTTTGGTTGAATTGAAATAGCTTCATAAATACACAAGAAATTAATTCTGTCTTTAGACATGTTAACATGAAAGTCACCTGCCCTGAGTAGCACAGGAGAAAAAAAAAAATCTGCCTTTGCAAAAGCTTGTAATGAGACTTTGGTTGGCCTGATTCTGCTTGAAAACTGCAACACTCCCAGCCAAGTTCAATTAATTTGCCTTAAAAGTGAAGCTCTACTAAAGGACATAGTTTAATAATAATTCCCTAGTCTAGCCTGTAGCTAAGTAATACAGCCCTAAGTAAAAGAGAAGTAGCTGTGACACCTGATAAATTATATTACTTGACTGATTTATGACTTATGTCCTCTAGTTCCGACCTAACAAAGAAAATTCAATTATCCAAGCAGTCTAGGTTCATGACTTTAGGAAAAGATGATCTGAAGCCAAAATTCAGGTATCCTGAATCATTTCTAAGTGACAGCATGAAATACTGCTTGAAGTGCAGAGGTAACAAGGATAAGCAAAGATTGTTTCAGTGTTGTCACTTTCTGAAGATAGTCTGCAAGTTATCTGACAATATTATTGAGGCATAAAACTTATATAACTTCAGTCCTAAATACCTATAACTTATGAAAAAACTTTATAAACCTTCAAAACATAGTAAAATTGAAACAGTAAAATGTAATGGCAAGCATTAATGCAATGCAAAGATGACATATTTTAAAAATCCAAAGAGTATGCAGATGGAGGATGTCACATTAGCATGATAACTTTATTTCTTCTGCACAGCTTTTCTGCGTTTAATTATTTAACCCTAAAGTTCCACTGAGTTGTGCTTTGTCAATCAAACTTGAATTTGTCATCAAATTCAGTTCTAACTTCCAGAATTCATTTTGTTAGCTTCAGTATGACAGTATAAGAGATAACATCTCAAAACATACTCCTCCTGAGTACAAGACATTCCTGATTATCAGCATATGTTCTGTTCTGTAAAAAATTCTGAATGCACTATAGATTTCCTGTGGGTAACACAAGGAAAGATTTAATCAAACTTTTCACAAGAGATCATAGCCACTAGGAGAGTAATTCAGACAAAATCACATCCTGTCTTCACAAATAACTATTGTTATGAGGTTTGAGATAGAGGAAGCAGCAACAACTAGCAATCTAGGTGCAGATTTCCAGGTGCCTAGGAAAAAAAAAAGCAAACAAAAGACTCTTTAAGACTAAAATGAGTGAAAAATAGAAGTATTGCCTTTGTTAATTGCCTTCAGAAGGTATTTTGGAGGTCAACCTGGTCTCACTCTGGCCATGTCAAAGTCAAGTGTCTTGTCTAAGCCCACCACTGCTGTCTGCCTTGTACACCATGGAAAGAAGGCAATATCTATCTCCAGAGGGTGAACTGCACCCATTATATCAGATGATTATCTTCAATGGGTCCCTCATTCCTCAGGGAGCTGAAGTTCTCTTTGTAGACTACTATAGAGTCTAGAATTTGGATAAATTCAACTTAGAAATATCAGGCAACCTCATACCTTGTGAAATATTTATCCCTGGGTTAAAAGATTATGTTTTCAATAAAATTATTGCTATTTATATATCAGATAATCTAACAGAGAGACAGCATGTCTAATGTAGATATCTAATACGTTTCATAAGCACATATTAAAGCCTGGGCTAAGGTAATTTCTATAGCCTGAATGCTGGATTGTACAGACTGCATTAAGACATACAACAATGTACACAATCTCTTACAGTTTATTTGAAATAGCTGTCTCTTTCCTATCTGAGCACTACATGAAAACCCAGAGGCAGGGAACAAGATTTATTTTTCTTTCCTCCTAATCAAACTTCAGATCAGAAAAGCATGAATACAGTCTGAAAATGCTACTGCTTACTTGATTGAGATGGAAATCTTACCACACTCAGGAGGAGTCTAGTGGGTTTCTGGCAAGAAGTTCTATCTCTAAGCTCAGACTGCAAAGAAAGTTTGCTTTGCTAGCATCTGACAGTGAAACATGATTCTGTTTAACACGGCGTGACTATAGTTGCACAGTGGGAGATTATAGGCAATGAGAAAATTTCTAACAAATGGCTCCTATCTGCAAGGAACAGAGAACTGATCTCTGCAGAACACATCTTTGGTAATGAGGTATGCCATGCACTCTGTACCAGAATTAATCTTTCTGTAAAAGCCAGAAAATTGCTACAATTCAACATGGAGACAATGAAAATAATGTTTCACAGCATCCAGGCTCTGGTCAGGTGGAAGTAAGTTATGTTGTTTTCTTGCTATCGAGGTGAATGCACCTATGAAGGTGTCTGCCATAATTTAAGGTTTCCCATTCTCATGACTTCCCTCTGTCCCAAAAGCTACAGCTACGCTACAAGACTCTTATTCATGTATCTTCTTCCAGTGAAATCAAGGAGCAGTAGAATGGTGTTGTGTTGGCCCACATCTAAACCTGGGAGCAGGGAAGTGCTCCTGAATGCTGCAGTTCAGATGCAGTCAGCAAGTTTCATCTCATCGGCAAATCAAAATGGTGCCCCCTCATGCCTCTCTCAATAAATGTTCCACTCCATACTGTTCTGACATCCATAATCAGAAAATTATTAAGCAAACAGTCTCAAAATAAAATGTGCTATTGTCACCAGAAGTGTATTGGTTAATGCAGCCACTTGGAACACCGATCGAGTTTCACCTTTCGTTGCAGAATAATTAAAGACTCACTGGCCAAAATGAATCAAAGAATGAGTGCAAATTAATGACAAAGCCATAAGGGCACTCACTAGAAAGAACAGACAGATGTATAATAGTTTCTGCCCTGTCAAGTACTCAATAAAAAGTACTTAAATATTCAGTAGTTTTGGAATTAGTCAGCAAAAATCCTTCACCCAGATGAACATTTCTATAACTATGCAACAGGGTTGGGGTCATGCACATACACTTCTCCAGTGATGAATTATTTCCAAATGAATCAAAACAGCAGCTTCAGCAAGATGCAAAAAAAAAAAAAGTACAATGCTAGGAAATTCAGGAGTATTATGTTCAGAAGTAAAAAAAAAAAAGTCTTCATGCTAATCAGGCAAAAAATGCACCTGAACCACCATCCCTGCCCCCATTACTTGCACACTGAAAAACTGCTTTATTTAACAAATTATAGGCTTTGTTACTTCTGCCTATATTCTGCAGGAGTCAGATTATGCATCCAGCTTCAGGAGAAGTCTTATGATTATGACTTCAGAGCTGAGAGAGGTGTCTCCATGCCAAGTTTGAATTTCTTGCAGCAATGTGATCTATAACAAACTGGCTCTTCTCTGGTTCACCCTACCGACCTCCTCTCTTGTCATGCATTGGCTTTTGTAAACTCCTCTCTTACATACTGCCATTTCAGCTGTCAGACCAGATTATACCTAGATTCTTCTGTAGCTTTACTTCTGCTTGTGATAACTTTCCCAAGTCTGCACTGCCTGGTGAGAAAAATATTCTCCTTCTCATTTAATCTCATGAAATTTTAAAAACGTATCATCCATATCTAAGTGCTGGAAGACAGCAAAAAGCAGCAGCACCACCCTGAAGTCTCATTAAGGACAAGAGACAGGTCAAGCACCAACCCTAGCAGAGCAAAATCTTTGCTCAATAAAGTCTGAAATTTAGTTTGGATGAAAACAGAATAGAAGAAACACTTGTGACAAGAGTTGCTCCACGCCAAAATCTGCCTTGCTATCCAGACCTAAGTGAAACCCCAAAATTTGACATTGTAGACTATCTGAAATGGGAATGACATAGAACACAAAATAAGTCTTATCTGGAGTAACAGATAAGTACCAGTACCAAAAAATTGCTAACATCCTTCCCCCTCCAAAGAGACACAGATGCCAAGTGAAACAATAAAGGTTTTGTACAGGATGAAGGGTGGGGGGGGAGAGAATGGAAGTTTCTAGCATCTATCTATCACTGAAGCCAACTCTGCAGCCTCCCCTGCTACCAAAACCTTGACATGTAAACTTAGTACAGGCAGGAGCTTAAAACTGACTTTCACAATAGTTGGTCTGTTTGAAGAATACTGAGAATTAGAAAGTTCAGGGACTCAGAAACTGTTCTCTCTTTGTGGCCTCAGATAAGCCAAATGCCTTCAGTTATCCTTTTTTTTTTCAGCTAACCTGGGTCTTGTGAAGATACAAAAGACTATGTAAGTGGAAAACAGGCCTATAAATATTAAAGTATAACAATAGAACCACAATATTTTTTTAATTTTATGACTAAAATATAATACCTTAAAAGATACACTGATATACAATTAAAACTAGTTAATCAATGGAATGCATTAATAAAATTAGAATGACTGTCACAATTTCTCCTAGTTTTAATTTTTTTACACTTACACAAAACTAGGTATTACTGATAGGAAAATAAGAAAATTCTGAGACAAAGTAATTCCAATTTAAAGTCATCTAAATCTGAAAATATTTTGAAGGAGTTTGGTTTTCAATCTCAGAAATGAACAGAACTTTCAATTACCAGCAAAAGTACAACATAAACTTTTATAAGAGAAATTATCCAGTTCATAAACTCCTTATTTATTTAAACACCTGTATGAATCTTACAGTTGTTACTTTCAAACTACTGAGCAGAAGTTCTTCTTAGAATATTCCACATTCTGGAAATATGTTAATGCTGCACAAACTCACCCCTAGTAAAAGCTCAGGGGAGTATAAGGGGTAATAGAATCTTACCAGATCAGGATTACTGAGAAGAGATTTAAAATAACCTGGCAAATCTCATAACTGGTGATGAAAGACACTTGCTTAGGCTGAATGATGACACTAGATCCAGAAGAAATACAGGCTACGCTCCCTACCGGGATCACTATGGCCTCCTTTTCATTATCAGCTCTGTTACACACAACACCAGCAAGAAGGAACCTCCACTCTGAGCTGCAAATGGAACTACAGGCATGTCCCTGGCAGGGGGCAGGGTGAGCCCATCCAGCTCTGCTCACCATCCGTGGAGCAGCCGCTGGTGCCATCGCTGGAGCAGTAGCGCATCTCAATGCGCTGGCGCCCCACCTCCAGCAGGTTGGGGTCGGGCAGGCGCGCCTTGCAGGTGTATCGGAAACGCTGCTCGTAGTGACCGCCATTGTCTGAGATGTTCACCGGCGTCCAGGGCGTCCAGGGAGTTGTCTTTTTTAACTCTGGGCAGGCGTTGGTGTTGCAAGGCTGATATTCCTGAAAGAAAAAAGTCATCATAAACACAGTCGTCAAATACTACCTTGAAAACACCCAAGAAACACTCAGACAAAAAGATAACCCTTTGAAAAACATTCTCAGATATTTTTTCAACATTTCTAATAGCACTGATCACTAATGAACTTTTAATATCAGTATCAAGCCAAAAGTGTTTTCTCAGCTTCTATGCAAGCACAGTACCACACTGCTAAAAGCAATAATATATCAGTACAAATTAGATCTATCACATCCATAAAAACAGTAAATTAAACACTCTAAGTACCATAATCAAGCATATCCTTTATAAATGAATAGCCCCAAGTAAGGTGAAGCTAAATATGCCAAAGCTTTTAATTATGAAGAATTCGAATAAACTGCAAGTACATGTCACAAACCAGCAAATAATTCCTTGGTAACATCTAGTGGCATATGAAAAAGCAAATCACTGCCCATTTTGTATATTGCTTACATACTTCAAAAGGGACAACAGATAAAATTTGGTTTATATTACAGATTCTGGCTCACAGAGTGTGTGTTACTCATAGCTCCAGAATTCCTAAACTTATCTTCAGAAGCAAATTCCCTGTGGAGTGATACACACTAAACGGAACAGATGACATTTAAGAAAAAAATGCAAAATTGCTAGTATTCTCACAAATGCAGACTTGTGAGTATCCTCAAGCCCCACACTCTACATCTTCTGATAAGCATCATCATGGTCTGTAGGTCCTGCCTATTCATTTTCCAGAACAAAATATACTTCATCTGATGCAAATTCTCTGTAAAATTTTTGGATGAAATGAAATAAGCATTGAATATCAGAATGAATTCACACTGACAAATTATTAAAGATAAAAAAAAAATAGGCTTCAGTGGCAAAAATTTTAAATTTTCTCTCTACCTCTTGCCTTTAAGAAGGGAGCTCCTTCTGAAAAGCAGCCTACTAAAATTAGTAATTTCACTAAATACTAAAAATTAAGGCAACAATAGAAATAATGGGTTTACCATATATTACAGCCTCCTTCTTCCATAATCTATACCCCAGTTGATACCACCATGTTCCAACAAGCAATAGATTACCTAATCCTCTCTTTCCCATGGCAATAATGTCTTTTTAATCTCGTATTTCCCTCAGTCCACTACCTCTTCTCACAGATAGTGTAACTTACCCAACTTAGACCAATCACTTTCAACCCAAATTTAAATTTAAAGCCTGTGTTGCTATTCAAATCTAAAAGAATCTTATTGTCTGAGAGCTTTTCTAATTTTTCCATCTGTTAGAGTTGGAAAAAAAAAATCCTCAGAAATCCCTGTCCCACTCACACAGCAATACATCGGAGAACCCCAAACCATTATGTTTAGGATTCTCAAGTTCTGAGGCCACAGGGATTTGTGATAACCTTGTGCTTCCACAGTTTTGTGTTACTTCATTTATAAAGAAGTAACCAAAGGCTTCAGCTGGACTACTCTTGTTCCCTCCTGAGGGCTGTGCAAAGTCCTTCCCTACCTTTAAACCTTTTGATCACTTCTATGGTGACTATAAGTCATACTCAGGCATCATTCAGGGAAGATGATCAACCTTTCTGGGATTTGAGTGCCAGCCTGGTCTGGTTTCTGGTTCAGAAGACAGCAAAGAACAAGCAAATTATCTGCTCCCAGGTACAACAGGGGAAGTAATTTCTCCATGCCTCCTCAGGACTCAACTCTTTAAATCAGGTATGCCTTAGACTTAGGACAGAACATGTATGACTATCCTCCTTGAAGCACATGAACTGTACATAAAGAAATCATTTAATCTGCCTTTCCCTGTCTTTTGTTTTCTTTTTTTTTTGTGATGTCTAAGATGTCTAGCAGTGATGAGTCTATCACTCCCCCGGATCAGCTGTTCTGCTATTTAGTAATCTGCAAAGCTAACAAATTGCAAGTTAATATGAGGCTGCATTTTCCCCTTAATTTAATTTTCCAGTCACTGAATTTTGCTGTGCCTTTATCAATGATGCTGAGAGTGTTTCTTGTCCAAAACCTACAAAAAAAATTTCATCCCCAAATACCCATATATAATGATAAACTAAGCTCAGCTTGGTAAACCTACACAGCATTTAAAACCTGATTTCCATGTCCTGGGCACCCCAATGTCTTCTATTTGTCCTATTTTCTCATTTTCCTTAAGACTGGACACCAAAAATGGACTTGGCATTATAGAAGCCATCTTATCAATGCAGCATGCAAAAGCAATCATCACGCCATTCTCCTGACAGTCTGACTTTAATATGCACATTATTGCATTAGTGCTTTTTCCTTCCACAAGACTGTACAAATAGTCGAAGTAGACCCGATTATCTTTGATAACCTGTCTTTTTCTAAATCACAGCTTAACAACTACCTATAGATTTTTATCCCACACAAGAGGCTGGCAGTATTTGGCAATATTAAAATATATTTTATTAGCTTCTGCAATTATCTAACATATTATTTACTACCTCACCGATCTCTATCCTGCTCAAGCTTTACTGAAAATGTCTTATATCACTGTCTAGACTGTTGATAAAAATGTTAAGTGCTATTGACCCAAGAACTGATTTCAGGCAGACTCTACTAGACACAGTAATTTATATCTGCCCATTGACACCACATTTTTCAATTTGTCAATGAACCAGCTTTTAATCCATTTAACATTTGTCACGTATTTCAGTTTTCTCAATCAAATTATTTTCTGTTGCAAAGGTAAATGTCTTGGAAGAGGAGATGTGATGTATTACTTTCAAACATCTTGAATCCCAAACTCTTCTTTATTAGTAAGTAAGCAGGAAAAAATCAACCAGTTTAGTAGCTACTACCCTGTTTATTTCAATATAGTCACAATAGTCTAAAAATCTCAGTTCTTCATTTGCTATTGATTTTTGTACTAATATTTTTCAGTCAAAACCAAAAGCTGCTAGAAATATGAGGGCTTTCTTTATTAGGCATGGCATAGAAAGGTAAGGGTCATGTAAAGCAGAATATGTGAGGTATGTAATGGACCCTTTGTCAAATAGCTAGAAGAGGAAGAAGTTAATTTAGTGGCAATGTATTGAATGTTGCTCTGCTAACACACCTCTGAGATGAACACATCAGCTCCCTTGCTCCTAGAAAGACAGACTGCCAGTGCTCAGTATGCTTCAGGATGAGTAGCCCCTTCATACACCTTGACAGAGAGCATATGTTCCTATGCTGTTACCAGCACAGAAAGAAAGATGTTCCTGAAGAGTGTCTGTGAAGACTACTTATTAGTTTTTCCTTTCCTCTTGCTTGCTGCACAGCTTATATGAAAGTTTGAGTGCTGTCATGCGTATCTATTCAACCACTGGATAATAACCATGAAAGGCTCAGAAAGCTGGGCAAACAAAAGTACATGTGCTTTAACTGGAGAATGTTTACAGCAGTAAATAATCTCTCCAAGAGAAAATTCAGAGAACTATTGCCAGAATGGATGACTCCTTGGAGTTCTGGCACTAACAATGTCCTGGCAGAGCCCCCTGGCTTCTCTCACAGACAGCGAGTGCTTTGCTGACTACCACATCTGCCGCGGAGGAATAAAAACCACGCGGTGCTCGTCGAGAGCATTGATGAGATCTGATGCTGAGAACTCTGCTAAAAACAGAACAATGAACTTGCTCTGAATTCCCTCAGATGTGCAAGTGAGGAAAGGGGGAGAGAAAAGTCATAGTTCAGATTATACATGGATATATTAAGTGCTGCTAGCATGAAGATATAGTCTAACAGGAAAGATTTGAGAGGGAAGAGAGAGGGAATTTGGAAACTAATACCTCTGCCTGGTTTATCCTCCTCTTATCACCTTGTCCAATGCTTGAATGATTTACCTAAGAGGTATTTCAAGAATGTGGCCCTCTCCAAAGCAATTTTACCAGCTAGAATCATGGGCACATTAATCAAGTAACCACATCTAAGTCTCAGATGAAAAGAAGTCTCCGATGAAACACTGAGGTCTCATCTCAGTAGTAAGACAGAGCTAAAAAAGCAGTGAGGCACTCTGCTTCAGTAGTGCTGCTGAGAGGAACTGAGACAGCAGCTGCTGAACTCCACCTCTGACACTCCACAAGGACTGAGGGGAGAGATGGGGTCAAGCTCTCCTGGGGGATTCTCTAGGTACTCAGAGAAATACTTCAGGGGCTCAAGTGATGGATTATGCACATTAGTCCTTAGGGTACACTTGTGGACTCAGAGCAATAATTACTTGAGACCATTTACAGACTCCAAATAATATCATCGCAACAGTTCAAGCTGAAACACATTCTCAAAGTTCTCTTTGCAAGTTGTTCTAAAACTTGTGGTCTAATTCACCAAATTGTGGCTTTCAGTTTAGACTGGATTTAGCCAGTGGAGACAGTTGAATTTAGCCCGGGCTATACCTGGTAAAGATGCAGTAAGAGTTGTCAGACTAAATTTTAGGGCACAACTCAATATTGCAGATATTTGGAAATCACTGGAAATTTTACACAAAATATGCAAATAAATACATACCTCACAAAATACATGTCTGTGAAAACGATACATTTAAATAAAAAATGATCATGAAGAATACTGGTAGTAATATGAGAAAAGGCATCATAAATTAAAATCATTATTTGGAATCATACATAAAGATTATGCTATTAAGCAGCTACCTTGCTTCTGTCCTTAAATAGTATTCCCTAGTATTTTTGCGAAATGAAAAAAGAATGTTAGTATCATGTTTTCTACCAAGATTTATTTAGAATTATTTGGTTATATTATTTTAGAAAAGGACAAGTAAAATGCAATTTCAAATTAGAGGAGACTATTGTTAAATAAGACTGAACAAAACAACAAAACTCACTGTTTTCTCCTGGAGGACATGGAATTGACTACTTATTTTTTAGCCTCTGCATAGCTACTTCAGTCAAATTCCTAAACATTTTGAGAATCTCTGAGATTTTTACTCCTAGTTTAAGGTTGATTTTAATTAACCAAAAAGCATGATACTCTGATATCTCCTTAAAAAACTAGGCAAAAATATTATCTACATTTGAAGTACTTTTTTTTTCATTACAACCAGAACTCAGATGGAGCATTCTATTCCCATTTATATGTTTACATTATGGAGGGATTTCTCCTAACAAGCTCTTATTTCTTTGATGCATATAGTATGTCTGTGTGGAATGCACTTCTGTAGCACTCATGTCTGTTTTACTTTCTCACCTGTTAGTGTGACAGACAAAGCAGCTAAATCAACACTGACAGTGTATTTAAATATTTTCAGTCCAAGAGGTATCTTTTATGATTTTATTTCAATATATTGTATTAGTTCTGAAATATTTTTGAATCACCAAACAATCTATTAGAAATTTTTGCTTTTTGTTCCAGCACACTAAAATTCTATTTTACTAGCCCAAAATAATTCTTCAGGTATTAAGACACTGGTAGAAAAGAGTGCTGCTGATCCATAAATCAAATGGTGTAGAATGCCTGTCACCTGAGACAAGACAGGGCTGAAAGATATGAGAACCTCAGTCTCTTAGCCATCTCTCAGCCCCTGAATTTGTCCCAGCAATACATAGTTAAAAGAAAGGATAGCTCTCACATGCAGGCAAAACAAAGCCCAAACCAACTGCAACAGGGCTACAAAACTCCAGAGAAAAACAGCACCCATGTAGAGGGGGCCTTGTCTACATTTCAAAATGTAAGTTCCCTGAAGAACTAACACACCCTCTCTCTCCCCAAGAACCAAAAGATAGATAAAATTTACCTTCCCGTGATTAAAAAACACAAAAAATCACTAACTGAACTTGAAAAGAGAAATGGTTAATTTATTTTTACTGCAGAAGTGTAAAGTCTTGTCTATTTAAAGAGGCATTTTTAAACTAAAACAAACAAAAGACAAGTCCCTGATCATATTCCTATTTATTCCACAGTTTAAAAAGCCAGGTTCTTCAACTAAATACCAGCAGATCTACCTTAGTTGAGTGTAATGGTGCTGCTACAACACTACTCCAAAAGCATGACTTGAAAGAACACTCAAACTCCATTAATTTCAATCCCTTAAACAAAATATCTTCTACCCTGTAAATTTCACTGCTAGACTTGGAAAACAAATCCTAAATGAATTTCTGAGATCCCCTTTTGTATTTTAACTCCACTTAGACATCCTAGTTTGTAGGTAGGGTTTGAGCTTCAGTTGGCATCCATAGGAGTTCTCCTGATTCCAATGGAACCAGGATTGCAGAGACTACTGCTCACTGCAGATGTAATCCTGCAGCAATGTGGAGTAAAGCTAGGACATTGTGTCTAGAAAGGATTTTTAAAATATTTTGGTGGATAGAGTGAGGAAAATAAGTTTCTTCTGAACCAAAAAGATGTGGGTTTTGGCTGCAAATACTGACTGCACACAACTTTTTGTTTCAATTTTGTGTATTTTAAAGAAAAGAATTGGAAAAATCCCCATTGATGTAAAGGGCAATTTAAAAGGAATTAAAGGCTGAATTCGGATCCCTTTTCCCTGGAGGAGTTCAAGGCCCCATGGGCAGGTCAGGGGATTAGGACAGTTCAGGACTCAAATCCTTCCTGTATTCAATATCACTAACTTTACTTAGATAAGGGAAGTTCTTACTTTCATCACCTCTTCATAAACCCATCAGTTTTTGGACTGAACAAAGCCACCACTTTCCTTTTTCTACCAGACATTTGTGTAACTCCCCACTCAAAAGCTACATTTTATGTCAAACTCATCAAACTTTTCTGAAGGAAATTGCTACTACTGAAAATTACTGTTTTGCAGGTAAGTTGCTGCTTAGGAGATTGGTGTCCAGGGGTCATTTTCTCCAGTTCAGGAATCTTATTGTAAATTCCACCTTGTCTGTGGTTTTGTATGCAGTGTTACAATCTGGCACATAATAAACCTGTCTCTTGTTCTAGCAGCCCCACTGTGAGGTGGCAACTACCAAAAGTGGGGAATGAGAAGCTGGGGATGTCACCACTTGAACCCAGAAAAATTTCAGACAGGCAGAAGGGCCGGTCAGAGAACTAAGGATTCAATTATTTTTTGCCTGAGTGTTGTCATTTAGACAGGTGGAAAGAAAAGAAATAGAAGATATTACTGACTGAATGAAAACACAACACACAGGACCATAAATAATCAAGGCTATTAGGCTGAAGGGATTGTCCACCTAAACATGACTGCATGCATTTCCCAGAACTGGCTCAAAAGTGATTTCTATACTGCCACTAAGTGAAGGCCTCAATAGCAGTAGAAAAGCAAGGACCAAAATCTGAGCAACATCATGACAAGTAGATGGTGAAATATAAATATCATTAAAGGTAAATTATGTGTTACTTGTAAATGAATCAAAATTGATCTTTTCAGCTTTTAAAATCAGCATGTAAATAGCAGCCTTGAAATACATGTTTATAAATTTAATTATAAAGAGAGATAATTCAATTTTACCTTTAAAATTAAGAATGTGCCATTTGAAAAGACCAGGAAAAGAGATGTAGCTTTCCTGATCACTCAGTACTTCAGAAGTGGGGAAAAGGAGGTAGTTCAAAATTCCATTTTGGGAGGTATGATCAATGCATGGGAAAAAGTGAGTTGCTGCAGCTCAAGGAGTCACTGCTCAGCTGGGCCATGCTAACAATCTGTGCATGTGGCTTCATTCATTATAAATGCAAACTCAAAGGAAGGAGGATTAATTCAGATGGAAAATGGGTGATTTCTTTTGCTATAATAACTCAATTGTTTGCAATTAGTTTCAAAATGCTCTTACTGAGAAGCTTAACATTTTTAATGTAGGCCCTATAAATCCTGACAAAATCTTCTAAATTGCTGGAACAGTTATAATTAACTAAAAATATATTTTTTAAACTGCTGGAAATCATGGCTATCCAAGTTTTTATTAACTGAGAGTAAGACTTTTAGGAGCTAATCCAATAGTCAAAAAGACATAAAAAGACTATCAACTCATCAATTTTAGAGAGTGCTGCTTCATAATCACTGTAAATCTGTTATCACTAATAAATTACCTTCATCTCATGTTTTCCTTCACGCAGGTTTCTAAAAAGACAAAGAGAGCTGTGTTCTTGTTGTGAAAGGAGATCCCTAACAACACATTTCCAAACATCAAAAGTGGAAGAAAGTTTTGAATTTGAGCTTCCACAGGCAACACCAGAGTTACTTGGCTACTTTGTGACCTGTAAAAAGTTTGATTCTTAGGTATCTGATGCTTAGATTCACCCAATGCTAGTTTCAATATTTTTCAATGTGGCAAAATGGCTCCTTTCTTTAACAAGGCAGTTTCAAATTAGGCACAGCTGTAAGGTAGTTCTTGAAATGTACATACTGAGGACACATTTACCTCCATAATATTTAAACCTGAAAAATCAACTGTGTGAAAAGCCTGCTGCCAAGTAATGCAGAAAATTAGAACAGTCATTATTATTTTATATCTATCCAGAGATCACTCTTTCAGATCCTTATTAATTTATCCTCAATCACTCATTATATAATCAGTGCAGCCTTATATTAAAAGTAATGCTTTTACCAGCCTACAGTTCATCATTGATCTTACTTTCTACAATGAGACAATCTTTTAGGTTAAGCTGAATGATCACAATTTAGGATCAAAATCTGAAGGAAAAAATGCAGCTATTAATCACTGGTACATCAAAACTGACCTGATAGTGTGAAAGTATTAGCTGCTTATGCAATCATTTAGACAACAAGCATTCAATTACAGCTCTTTTACTTGTTTCTTGGGGTTTTCCCACATTAAAGATTAATAAATTGTGTTTTATAAAAAACTGGAAGCAAAATTTCAGAAAACTAATTTTGGGAAGAGCTGAAGCCTGGTTTTGCTCTGAAAAGCTGATTATTGTAGTATTCTTACTGTATTTTTCATGTACAGGACATGTTAAATGATAAATCAATCACTGGAGGGAAAAATTCAATAATGTCACTCCTGAGACAACACTTAAAATGTTAGAGCAGTTCCTAAATAACAAATGTGTAAGTGGTGGAAATGGTAGAAAGTGAACAGATGAGGAGCCATGAGCTTCAATTCAGAGTTGCCAGTCCAAACCTAGGAGCTGCAGTAAAAAGCAGAACTGCTTGCAGAAATGTGTTTGACTGTGGAAGCATTTAAACCCATTGGAAATTGATTTAGACACACAAAGACACGGATTCAGAGATTTTGATCATTGCACTTTCTGATGAGGTAGCAGAAAGGCAGTGAACTGCACTTCTGAATATGAAGTCACTTAGTAAGGCATCCGAGTATGGATTTGGAAGCCCAGTGGATATTGCCAAACATTCAGCCGCCAGATCCGTCCAGCCCCAGACAGTTTTTATCTCATCTTCAAAACTGACAAATACCAGAAAGTTCCATCTACTCAGAGGAAATTCAAAGATGGAAAGTTAATGTGCATATGAAAATCCATATCTTCACAGCTCAAAGGCTATTTCTCTGTGTATGAGTAAAAGGAGAGAAACAAACACATCTCCCATTCTCCAAATTAGTTTAAAGCAATGTTGAGAGACATCACCTATGGCAAATAGATGTAGAAAGTATGTTTAAAAAAATCCACTGTGCTATCAACATCTTTTTCAGGCCTTGACCAAGGCCTGTGGAAGAAAACTGAACCAACGAAAATGCACTTAAGCACAATTTAATATGTTATTATAGCACAAACATCTGCCTTTCCCCGGGGCAGAAGTTACAGCTGAGCTGACAGATGTGACTGTGTGCCCACACCTCAGTCACTGCTGCTACAGTCAAGAAGATAAACACAAAATCATCTTCAGTTATAGCTTGTAATCATTTGGACAAGGAAGCTGCAACCAAAAAGACAACATATTTGTTTCTGCCAACTCTCCTATGGGAAAACATGACCTTTAGTAAAGGGGGACACCTGAGCTAGTTAAATTGCTGTAGCAAGCATCAGTTTAACTCATGTGTTAGAGTCCCTGGATATGTGGGGAAAAAAAAATACCACAAAGTAAAAGGACAATCAAAATAGTAGTTTAAAATTTTAGAAGTTGCTTCTTGAAAAGCAGAAACAAAGAAACAGATATTTGAAAACTATGCCTCTAGTTGTGTTAATAAATTCAAATTACCTACAAACTTTCATGTTTGTGCTTAACATGCTGAGTAAGTGAAACTGCACAGACAATTATAAATACACAATTGTCTGTCATTTTCTCATGAGTGGGTATTAATTTCTTTTAATTAAATCACGTACATTTAACACAGGATTCAATTTCCCAAATGTATGGCTCCATTTTAAATCCTGTGGGTTATCTCACCTAGCTTCCAAATTTTTCTAAAGGCATATGGGTCTCTCACATGGCCTCTGATGTATCTCCACTACAACTTTCACCCAGAAGTTCACATCCCCTATAGCTTCCCAGAAGCAACGCATGGCTCTGTGTAGGCAAATCTGCATCCTGCCTTTACATCCACCAATGGTGCCTGTCATTTGTCAGAATCACATCAGAACTGAACCTCCTGTTTCACATTTTCAATTTAATTTGTGCCAATCAAAAAACTGCCCTATAAATCAATTTCTCTCATACAACACTCTTTATTTTTAGACATTTTAATGCTCTTTGTTTTATATAAAGTTTATTTACAAAGCTTTTAATTTGTCTATATGTTTTTTTTAAGTTCTGTGTCTGCAAAGAAAATACTTTTTTGATCTTCAGCCAATTCCTGGTAAGACAGGTGTTTCTAGGGGAAAAAAAGCACTACTTATATGCTGACTTCATATTATGCTCTGTTTCCAGTATGAGGAAGATACAGCAAAAATAACCATGGGCTTCCTTTGTACCTCCTCAAATAGGAGCCGTTCTGTAGGTGGCATGACCCTGGCGTAAACCAGATCAGGTTTTAATTGAAAATGGCCTGTGTGTTTCAGCTCAGGATTTCTGAACACTTGCTCTGCTGCTCTGGGGAAATTCCTTGGGATTAAAGCTCTTTCATTTTACACCTTGTTTGACGTCTCAGCAGAAAGGCTAAGCAGTGTATAGGGGCAAGGTGGCACAGCTAAAGACATTGAAGCCAGAAAGTTAATGAAGAAAACAAAAGGAGGAGATTATAGACTGCAAAAAAAAGCATAGGAAAGAAAATACTGTGGTAATGAAAATAAAATGACCAGGAACAGAGTCTGGTTTCCTGAACAAATTAAATCAAAGCACAGTTCAAATGGAGCATTTTATGAGTCTTAACAAGTTGGAGATATAACAATATATATTTTCTGAACACAATGCTCATGAAAGCTCCCAAAGAAGGACTTTGCTACTTAATGTACACACAGGATCCTCAGCTTCTCTTTATACATAGCTATGCTCATCTCAAGTCTTGTTGCAAATCAAATTTCTGCATGCCAGCTCTGCCCCATTTCTTGACATAACATGCACATAAACTCATTTATAAGAGGAAGAAAAAAGGGAGATGAGAAAGGATTGATTCACACTGCAGTGATCAAATTGGGCAGAAAAAAACCCCCAGTTTTTCAGTGAATATGACATCTACTAAAATTTTTCTCTTCAACATACTAGAAAAAGTACATAAATAGCTAAAAGCTACAAGAGTTGAGTTACATGCCAGAAATTGGAAAAGTTAACTGTGGCACATGCCTCCCAGATGCTGAGGCTGCAGGCTGCCATTGGGTAGTTAGGAATGCTGTGCTTGCTTATCAAAGCAATATGTAAACAAACCCATAATAACTTATTGGAAAAGAGGGATGGGTAACACATGGTGCTGTATTTCTAATATTCCTAGCAGTGTGGAGAGGACTTACTGCCTGTAACTATGGGACCATCGCTGGAATATACAACTGAAACTCATGTGACAGAATTTTAGCTCAAGTTCAGGATGGCTGCCCTGAATTTACACAGTAGACTTAATAATCCAGGCTTAATTTTGACAGGTCTGTAAGTACACCATCAACTCTTTGTCATTTTCAGAACAATGACATTAACAGCTGGAAAATAAAAGTGTTAGTATTATTCTTTTCATAAAAATGGCATTTGCTCTGTGTAAGTATTTTGTATTCACACTGTGATTTTAAATTTGAAGTGTCTGGCCATTTATAATCATTCCGGCCTACCAAATAAAACGTTCAAGGTAAGTTTGATGAGAATTATGCTGCTGGAGCAGTCTATCCCTGAAGGATTGCACTCTCTGGAAGGGACTCACGTTGGAGCAGTGCTTGAAGAGCTGCAGCATGTGGGAAGGACCCAAGCTGACTAAGTTAATGAAAAACTGTCTCATATGGGAGGGACCCCATGCAGGAGCAGGGGAGGACTGAGGAGTTTTGCCCCTGTGGAGGAAGGAGCAGTAGAGGTGATGTGTGATGAACCTCAGCCTCCATGCTCATGAAGTTTAGCCTGCAAACAAGGGAGAAGTGGGGGAAAGGTTCTTTTATGTTTTGGTTTTAAATCTCATTACCTTACTCTGATTTGACTGGTAATAAAATAAAATAAACTGATTTCCCCAGTCAAGTCTGTTTTGGCCATGATGGGCAACCTAGTAAGAGATCTCTCCCTGTTCTTACCTCAACCCAAGAGCCTCTTATTATATTTTCTCTTGCCTACCAGGATGAGGAGGGGAGCAACAGACCAGCCTTGGCAAGCCTCAATGCACAACGTGACAGGGGTGCAAAGGTAGCCTGAAATTGTACATACACAAAGAGAAAATTATAGCTAAAGATGTTTGTGTTGAGGGGCTTTTATACCCCAATTGGACAAGATGGTAAAGCATCATTCTTTCTCTCTGATAGCCTTCTCTGATACTCAGGAATTTGTCACCAAAATTGTCACCAGAAGTTCACAGGAGAAGAAGTCTTTCTTCTAGATGCTCAAAGACAAGGCATCACCAGTAAGACCAGTAAAGGTAGAAAATGAGCCAAAATAAGCAGGACAGGCAGTCTGCTTTATTTCTTATTTTTCCTTAAGAAGCCTAGGAAAAGATCTTTAAAGTGGAAAAAAAAAGAAAAAATAGAAAAGCAATAAAGGTAATGACGCTGAGGTATTTGCATACCCACAGAAGTCCTTAATCTGACTACCTAAAATAAAAGCAGCTACAGCTAAATAAATTCCACTGAAGAGAAAATGCAGGTATTTGGTAGGAATTTGGGGATCAAAGTGTGAGGGATTGCAAGCAGTCCCTGGGATCCCAAGGGAGAAGGAAGAAAGAAGATGACAGAATAGAGTTTTCAGTAATCTTCATGCAGATAAAATTCTCACAAATCCTCAAAGGGAAGGCTTGAATGTGGCTTCCTAAAATGCTAATTCACCTGCTTACACTGTTGCAGTTTTAAAAGAGCACAAGAAATGGTATATCTTTTAACTTTTAGTTCTGTAATTCATAAATGTGTTTATGTGGGACTCAAGTTTTGGTCATAGATTCTAGTGCATCTTAAAACAGCGGTTTCTTATCAAGGCGTGGGTGCTTTAGTAAATATTTCAGTACCAGTGATGATGAGGTACAGAACATGCTGTTCAGGGAAGGCTTGGTTTATAAAAGCAATCACTCTGCAGACACTGAATGATACATGAACTCTCTGTTTTAATGGATCCCAGTGCTATAAGAAACCTAAGCCATTCAACCCAGGTACTTCTGTACCAGAGAGAGCCATGAGAGAGATGCCTAGAGGGATTTCAGGAGGCAGGAATGCCACATTTACTAAGGATTTGTTTAAGGTATACAAAATCATGTATCATCACCCTGCTTTCTTACACTTAACATCAAATACTGCATGGACAAATTATTTCAACAGATGCCATTTTGGAACAGAGCTTTTTTACTTTGCCTTTTACTTTCTTTTACACTTCATATAAGCAAAGTAATATTTTTGTAGCTGTTTGGTCATCTAAGATTGCCTCTCTGTCTCTCCATGTTTAGACAAGTCTGTGAGAAGTCACAACTTTGAAGTTGTTTGTTCCTTGAACTCAAGCTGATATAGCCAAACCACTTTTTAAATTATGGAAGTGTTTTTAAAATCTCATGACAAAAGAAAAAAAAAAGTTAATGTGATCACTTTGCAGGATGACAAAGCAAGTATCTGATTTTACAAAATGGAAAGTTCTCTGTCTGTGTCCTTTGAAAGAACCTACAGCAGATGCAACAGGGTAATTATTTGTTTTTAAACAAAGATTCCAGATAGAATCAGTCCAATGTGTCACAGTCTTATTCCTCAGAGGCAAAAGACATTTCATTTTGTATGTGTGAATGTTCAAAAAAACATTTAGCTAGCACTTGAACACAGGATCTGTAAACATATGGCTGCTCACATCTCTCAAAAACACAAATCATTACAGAAAATGAAAATTTCTTTTTTGTAGGATTCAGTGACATTAAGCCCTAAGAAAATTTAAATCGTTCAGTATTTCAAGTCAAATAATAGCATCCCCAAATACTTTATATGCCCATCACTCCTTCTATCAATTTAGCCTCAGAGAACAATTCTTAGCACAGGAGGAAACTGAGTGAGATACAGGAACAACATCTTCTGCTACAATAGCACTAAATGTGATTATTACACCCTAAAGTTGTGTTTTTTTCTGAAGAGATCCTTTCTTCTAGCAGGAAGGAGAAGTGGGTGCAGAGATTGCTTGCCTTTCTAACAAACAAAGCAATTCCTTGCTAGAGGGTCACATAGATTCACATTATGCCAACTTCAGATTTCCTTGAGACTCCTTTAATGAGGTCCCATGAGCCACTTTCTTACACTGAAGATTATTAATTAAAAAAAAAAAAAATCATTTTAGGCATAGGAGCTTAAGAAAAGCAATGAGAAGAAGACCTGTGTATTTTATATCTACTTTAATTGAGTACTAAACAGAACCATCTGGCTCAGAGGAGCTTTTGATCAGAATAGCAACATGTAATGTTAAGATTGTGTAGTTTTATTGGTATCATCTTCTTTTCGGCAAAGTGAAAACAAACGTGGGCCTGCCTGGCATCACAACCAGTGAGATATGAGCATAAAACAGTTGCATTTGATCAAGGGACTCTCCTACTAATCAGCAGTTAAATGAGAATTTCCAGTGTTTGTTTGCAGGATCAAAAACCCAGATGCATCTTTATCTGCCCAGAGGATAAGGCAAATAGCACTAAGAATCATAAGTTCATGTCATAAGTGATTTATTCCAGTGGATGTGAAGCGTACTGCAAAAAATCCAGAGACAGTTATCCCAATCCTTAGCTGAAATGGGATTTCTGGAACATTGACGTCCATACGAAGGGATTTGGGTCTGAAAATCCAATGTTTTGGGTTTTTTTCATGGGTGTGTGAAGTGCCATTAAATCTCTGAGGAGCCCCTCCTGCATTCCAGCATGAATGGTCCACCTAAAAACCTGAAACCTAAGCATAAGTAAAGCACTAACATGCTTCCTGGCTTTGTAGCTCAGTAAATAGGGACTAAGTGCTGTTTGTACCAGGCCACCAGTTCTGCACCAAACTAACAAGACAGGCTAAAGGATCTGCTGGGCTGTGCTTGAGCTTGTGCTGGTTTGCCAGATTTGTTTTTGCAAGCACCAGCAATTGTCTAATTAACAGATCTCTATTATCTGCTTTGTTTTAACTTTTCATCATCTCTGTTATAATTGTGTGATGTAATGTCTACATCAATATGTATTTTGTAACTAATGGGCATTTTTAACTTGTAGTTACTGAGAGCAGAATGACCCATCAGACTACCTGAATAAAACACAGCAGAGAGGAAGCTTTGAAAGAACTGGCAGAGAGCAACACCTGAAGCCCAAGGCCTATAAACATCTCTGATGGCCAATTATGGGTCATCAAATTAAAGCAACCCCAGGAGCAAGGTAAGTCAAGCAATTCTTCTCCAGCCTTGGGGAGCAGAGAGAACAAAGAGCAAGCACCCAACATATATAAAACACACATTACACAGTAAATTCAGCTGCAATATGGACTTGAAAATCAACAAATAATAAGAAAGCCATAAAGCCTCTTAAGAAACATAAAAAAGTTCCCAGCCACATCCTAAATTGAGAAAAAAGAAATCATAAATATCAATGTCATACTTCTGGCCAAGGGCTCAGGATGGTGTCCAGTTGCTGGAAATCCATCCCCAGACTGAAACCATCAACCCCACATCAGGGGGCAGGCGGAGGGCCAGCCTAACACCAGGGAAAGGCAGAGACTAAAAAGTTTGTGTATTAATGTTACCAGCACGTAATTTAAACTATTTGATAAGGCTGTTATAAATGTAAGAAACATTAAGACTGTAATCAGACTAAGATTAAATTCTTGGCTTCATATAAATGGTGTGTTCTTTTTTGCCTTTAACATAATTATAAGTGTTAGTAAATAGGTGGGAGTCCAAGCAATCTGTTCTCTAACTTAACTGCAACAAAATTCTCCTAAAATACTTCACAGTTAGGAATATTTTCCAACATTCATGTGCAACTTTAACTCTTATTGTTACTAGGTCCTGTATTGGAATGATTGAGCTTGCAACTTCATAATTTCCTTAAATGAAAACAAATCAATCATGTTTCTTAGATGTAATTGTGATTAAGTCTTTATCAAGATCAACTAACATATATGAAACTAATTTACCACTGGTATCTTTGAATTCAAAACTATGAGACAAAAAAAATGTGAAACAAAAGTCCAGAAGCTCTAAATCTAAGCTGTCTTTGTTATCATGTGATATCAGCAAAGATCTATGAATGCCAGGAGCTCATTGTGATTATACAGTAATTATACTCATCTGATACAGAAGGTGCAAATAGGACTGTAAAATGGAATCTCTTTAGAATGGAGCCCCAGGAAAATAATGACAACTACTGAAAACGTTTAAAACTTGCTTCTGAGTATGTGGATGCTTTTGTACCAGTCCAGGAATTGTTTGAGGCAAAGATTGACATTCAAAATTTTTGTTTTATGTGTTGTAATTTTTTTCCACAGAGCTTCAAACTTCCATTTTCATACCCTTTTCAGGAAAGAATCAAACTCAGATTTCTCATTCATAGTATGATACTTCAATGTTGGAGTGGGAAAAAAGTGATAGAATTGAATCCTCATCAGCATCAAGTCATAGAGAATATTGTAAATCAAAAATTAGGTTCTGAGCATGAAGCCTTAATCAGGTAGAGCTACTCTCTCATCTGCAGGGCAGTCAGCCCTTAGATTAGCCGAGGTGGGAGGGAAAATTTTTCTCCTACATTTCAAATCCCATCAAAGGCTTAGGAAGTGGTGTGTAAAAAAATGGGTTCCCCATTCTTTTTTGTTTTTCTACTCTTCTGAAAGGAGTGAAATTATTTACTTCATTTGCTACATTGTGAAGATCTAGCATGTAATAATTTTTACCAACCAAAAAATCTGTCCACAGATTTAAGAATTTTAGGTAGTGGGAAGAGGAGAGCAGTAATAAAGGTCCTGGCACAATTCAGTTCTGCTTTCCTTAGTTCAGGAATTTATTGTCACATAAGCAAGTGTGAATTGTGAATTTGTAGGATGTGTTAATATAGGTAAAACTGCATTCATCATACACTATCAATTTTTCACTTATTTCTCCCTCACCAATACATATTTTCAAGATTTATTTGTAATTTTGAAACCATTTAAAAGATGAGCTGAATTTAAAAAAAAGTGTTGAGAATTCTTTCCTCAAAATTTGCAATATTTTTGCATTAATTACAGTACTTTAAACCTTATATGAGTACTATCTGTCCTAGACACCAGGTACGTGTTAGAAAATGGAAACATAATAATTCAGAAAGTCAGGAAGATGCTCATCCATGCAACAGGCATTACAGTTACTGCTGTCTGGTTACGGATCTGAAAATAATAGCAGTGTTATTAAACAAACTCTTTAAGATAAAAATTTATGTTTCCTAATGTGTTGTGGGGGTTTTTGTGGTGGGTTTTTTTTTGTTTGTTTTTGTTCAATTTGTCGGTGTAACCTGGAATACTGCCAATATGATTCAGAAGTCTTGTTCTGCCATGTTTTTAATTACAGTTGGGACTGTGCTGGACTTACGGTGACAGAGGTACAAATTTTACTTGCAGTAATTCAGAGAAGCCATTCATGCTTTACTGTTTTTGATGAATGAAACGAACCCATGTTCATGCAATGATTGATATTATTCAAAGTAAGAGAATTGAATTAAACCACTAACTGAAACAGGTAAAGTAATTCTTTACCTAAATGACCATTTCACAACAAAATGGCTTTCAGGAAATCTAGATGAGCATGACTTCTCCAAAGAAGAGCAGGATCCCAGCAGGACCAATAGTGATTCACTCAAGTCAGAGCTCAAAAATCCTTTGAGACACTTTTAATCAGTTCCCTTTACCTTCTGTATCCTTCACCTTAGGCAGTCACTCAGACAAACCTGGATGATGCTGCTCCCCAGCACACAGGTGTCTGGTGTCTGTTTTACACTCCCAATACAGCTGGGCTACTGATTCTTACTAAAACTTTACAATACACCCAACTACCATGTACTTCAGCACCTACACACCTACAAAACTACCCGTTTACAACCCCAAATATGCCTCAGATATGCCTGTGTGTATATGGATACCTTCGTAACCTCAACACTAGTTGCAAGTTAGACTCCGCTGCAGGATTTAAATTGGCAAGTGTTAGAGGTGGCCTTAAAGGGCTTATCTGCTTGTCTGAAGTTAAAAAAAAGGTCTTTGGAGATGGTACAAACTCTCTAGCATTAAACTTTCAAGTTCCCTATCACAGAATAAGTGCATCCCATCTTCATTTACTTTTAAAAACTCACATCCAGAAAAGCACTGAAAAATTGCACTGTTTGTACTGTACATCTAAAAATCTATGGACATATGGTTTGTTAACGTTAATTAATAGAATTAAGCAAGCACGCATCCATTTAGGAAAAAAACTTTCTTTATGAACTTGTATTATCCCTTCACCACTTAAGAACACCAACAAACAAACCACAGAGCACTTAATGTTTCTCCAAGGAAAATGCAGGGAAGGAATCAATTGGAACAGCTTTGTGTTCAAAATCATCTGTGAAGCATCAAAGTTATGTTCGTTGGCATCTGTGCTCCAGCTGTGGGGTTTAAAGCTTTTTGCTTTCCTAATCACGTTCCTTGTTCCAATGAGTAAGTACTTGGTTCTGTGCATTTACAGAGTTGGAAAGTTAATTCACCAGGGATTTCTCATACTCCCACAGCCTTTAAAGTCATTTCCCCAGGAGAACGTGTAAAATTTGAAGCTTCAAAGGACTTATTTTTAACTGTATTTGATAAGTGACAATTTAAAAAAAGAAGCTAGATTAAAAAATATATATTTATACTCATTGAATCATGTAGGAAGAAATAGATGCTTAAAATTACAATTATCCAGCCAACAAACAAAAACCCCTTGCATTCAATTCATAATAAATATCTCTGATGGCAACGTTAAACTATTCTTTAACTGTTGGGAATCCATTTATGAGCAAGTACTTATCTGTTTTAAAAAGCAGTCAGAATGACAAAAAGTCTGAGGCTGACTCAGTTGTCCCTGAAATCAGAGGAAGACTAAGTCGACTTCACTGCCTTTTGGGTAAGGACCTGTTTTAGCAGTGACAATCAAACACTAAAACCACTTTGTGTGTCATTTTGTGACGGCATACAAAATATAATATTATTTTGAACAGCCACAGAAACCAAATGCTGTATTTTTTCCATAAATTTCCAAGATTATGGATTCTGAGTCCTCCTGTTTCACCACCCTTAGGGTGGAAGTGTGGAGCTATCAGGGTGTAAGTGGGGGAGAAGGGGTATTTTGGAGTTTTTCTATGTAATATAACTGTTCATTAGCTGCAAAAGGTCCCCTGCAGGAACTCAGCTTTTACCTTCACTAAGCAAACTAGGCTACTGGTTTAACTGCCCAAGGTTAAGAAATATGAATAAAATTACAAAAATACATATATTTTGGTCAACAGTTTTGGTTGTGGTTTTTTTTTTTCTTTTTTTTTTTTTTTTCCAGAAAAGCTTAAAACAATTTTCTTTGCTGAATTCTGCTGCTTTGAGAAGTGACTCTACTCAAGAGAAAAGCATTAGAGGGTTAGTCCCTGACCCCTCCTCTACAGTACTAATGGACAAAGAAGAGAGCTGGGTTCAGCACAACCGTTAATGAGGGACACGAAGAGGGATGTGACCCAGCAGAGCACGACAGGAGGGAAGCTCACCAGGGGCAGTGTTTCAGAGGCAGAGAGCAAATGCTTGCTGCCAATCAAGAAATCTGAGGAAGGGCAAAAAGAAATCAGAACGAAACATCGGGGAGATATCACTAACCTGCAAAAAGGTAAAGCTGGGTACAAACCTAGAATGAAGGGAAATTATAATGAATCTAGCATAATAAATGTGAAAACATGGTGAGAGAGTGCCGGAACCCAGGAAATTCCTCTGGCTGTGCTGGAGGGCTCAAGGACCTGCCCAGGGGGATCAGAGACTTTGGCACAGAGCCCAAGAGCCCTCTGCCTTTGATCTTGACCCATGGAAAAACAATTATCAACCTTTATGTGAAGAATTACAAGTCAAAAAAGTTTAATTAGAATAAAAATTAGTTTGTCACAGGGTGAAAAATAGATTTTTTAGAGTTTTTAGAAGGGAGGTTCAGAGGGCAAGATGGAAGGATCTGGGCGTGTCCAGCCTTTCTCCTT
>JAHXMQ010000807.1:62061163-62097163 GCA_020466415.1 Ammodramus savannarum pratensis
CCTTGGCTGGACAGGAGAAAGAATTTTATAGACAAGGAACAATAAGCAACCTTGAGACCAAGAAGTTAAGAGCTCTGACTCTCTCTTCAAGCGCCGGGCTGGGAAAAGAGACTTTCTAACGCATCTCAGGGTCACTCTGACCAGCTAAAGCCCCAAGAAGACAGGCCAGAAACAACTCAAGGAATTACTGTGTGAGGTCTAAAGGCTAAAATGCAGTGATGCAGTCCTTCTTCAAGGACATTAGGAACAGAAAGATTGCTACCAAGTAGCAATTGCCCAGTGTACTGTGAAGGTATACAAGGGGTATTCAGAAATGGCAAGACCACAGCAGGCTGTGCTAGTTGAAGACATGATGGCCCAAATGGATAAAAAGAGAAAAAAAATGTCACCAAAGAATGCAACTACATAAGTAGAAATAAGAAAACTAATACTAGTGACACACAGCTTCTTGCCTAAATTTATCTTCCTATCTGAAGCCTGGAAGATGCTAAATGTGACATCACTTTTAAAAGATACTTCAGGAAGTTCAGGGGAACTGAAAAAATGAGCATGACATCTGAATTGGGCGGATCAGGGAAATTGTAATAAAGCATGAAATTAGTGGAATATGAAATATGATCTGCTGGAGAACAAAATTATATGCTCTGCTTTTCTTTAAAAAGAAGCTACAAACTTATCAGAACCTCTGAAGGAGTCAACAAATTTATGGACACAGGTGGTAAGCTGATACAGTTTACTCTGGATGCAGAAACACATTTCACAATGTATCTCAAAGGATATTCCCTCTTAGGCGACCTGCAGCTACAAGCTAAACAAAAATCTATTATGCTTTCACAGATAATTAACTGCTTAAAAGATGGTAAATGGAAGAGAGGAATAAATGGTCAGTTTCACAGAGAATGGTGTTCAACACGGTCTGTGCTGTAACCCTGTGAGGCTAAACTGATTCAACAGCAGGGAAAGTACTGTACCTAAGATAGCACCTATGTTCAAAAAACAAAACAGAAAAACTCTCTGGAGGGTGTGCTTGCAGAGGGGAAAAAAGAAAAGGGTGAGTAAAGTTAAAAAAGCACATGCTCTTTATCAGGCTGGGACTGCAAGAAGAATGCAGTTTTAAGAACTAAACTAATCAATAAATTTCCCCCAAATAATCAAAGGTACCTACCTCACAAAAGGCAAAAAGATTAACAGCTCATTTTCATCTCTATTTGTCTAACTATATTGAGCAAAGCTCTTCTGTAGCTTTAGGAAGGACAAGTACTTTTGTAAAATCTTTCACTCTTCTTATTTAGGTTTTCATTTCTTTGCATTTCACACTACCTGCCTCTTGCAACGCAGGAAATTCTGATCATACATATTTTTTTTTTTCTTATGGCAATGTTAGTTAGTTTTCTTGGGACTATAATGGAAAGCCAGATTTTGCTTTACAGATAGAGCATATCATATTATTATGCTTCTTCAGTTTTACTTAGAAAACTAACTGGCAAATAAAACACCAGTCATTCTGAAAAGAAAGGAAAGAAGCGAAAACATTTCCCTAACCAGAGATACCAAACAACACTGCATTTCTTACTTTTTTTTTCAAAATTACATTCTTATGACTCCCAGCAAGATTTTTAATGGATTAACTCCTATAATCCACCAGTTTCTTTTTTTCTTGAATTCTGTGTAATGGATCATTTTTGTACTTCATACAGAATTGCTGATGATAGATTTCACTATATGTCTAATATTCCTTTTAGCCCTACATTTCAGAAGGAGATAATACTCACTGCTATTACTTCTTTTTCTAAGTACTTTAAAACTCTTTAACAAAATATTCATTCTACCAAGCTATCTCACACAAATGCTTCAATATGTGCATTGGCATTCTGGATCAGCTTTTCAGTAAGGGATAGGATACATAAATTAACTACTTTTAATAGGAAGATTAGTTCCTTTGCAAGGAGGCTTATGTGTTCCTATGTGAAAACATACAGTATATTTCTAGTTCTGTGAAAAACTGCCTGAAAATTTCAGAAACTTCTGAATGAATCTCTTCTCATGCTTTAAATATAGTGAGCATATTTCATTTCAGCTTAAAGCAGAATTATAAGTTTTCAAGGTAGAGTAACAGCCAGATATACTCTCTGGATTTCTGCTTGCTAATGTCATCCAAGGCTGGGAAAATACTTAGCTAAGTCAGGCAATGCCAAGAGATGTGGGTCTATTGACTAACTCTCCTGTTTTTCATAGAATTTCTACTGAGGGGATGGGGACAGAATAAACTCAGCTTCGAAAAATAAAAGTTTTGCTATAAGTGGATATACAAGTATATCCACAGTAGTATGACATTACCAGAAAAGTAAATTGACAAAACCACATGCAGTGTCCTCACAACACCAACATGTAAATAGTCTTTTACAAAGCATTCTGGAATCTTCCACTATCTTCAGAAATAATATTCATGTGCTAAAGATGGGGCTGCATTTGAGCAACAGAGCAATAACCCAGAAGAGTGTTGTGCTGAGCACTGCACCGACATTGGCTGAGTAACAGCCTGGTGTCTGAGCTGGTGCCTGGCAGTCCAGCTGTGCAACTGGCAAAGTATCTGCAATACCATAGGTCAGCTCTGTTATTTTGAGTGGGGGGTTTTTCCACTTTTCCTTCTGGAGGTCTATTTAAATTACAAAGAGATCAAAGGTAATCAGTCCTTCCTCTGAATCAGATGGCTGAAAAATACAGGTATAGTCTGCAGTTGCTTTTCTACATCTGGACCCTCCCTGACAGGGCAAAGCAAAAAACTGCATTTTGGGGCTGACCTATTTCTGCACCAGTCCCAGTCTATGCAGAGCCATCACAGATTTCAAACAATAGATAAATGAACACCTGTATCTTACAAGGTAGTAACTTGTTTCACTGATCTCTCATGCTAGAAATTGTTATAAGTAGCAAGGCTAGAGATTTTAATAACATAAACTGAAAGGCCTGCTATTATAACTTCAGCTTTCTGATGTTGCAGATGAAATAACAAGTATTGTTGAATCAGAAAAAAAAAAAATCTGTTTCGGAAGGATTAACATTTTAATTTTCATCTGTATTTCTCTAGCTGAAGGAAATATGCAGAATGGTTCTGCTTTCAAGTAACAAAAGGCGTCTTGATAGGTTGACTGTGAGACTTCATCCTGCCCTTCAACCTGCAAGGACAAATCACTGTGTATTCTGGTAAATGAGCTCAGTGTTTGCATGAGTTTACATTCTCAGACAAGAAGAATACAATCCCATCTACTGGAGTATTCAGATCTAAATATTATTATTTCAGAATGCTGCAAGAGGCTGAGTCACATCACCCTGAAGATACAAAAAAAGTTATAAATAAACACAAAGAAAAAGCATGTTTGCCTTTTTTAAGGCTTGTGAACATATTTGTTCAAGATGAATTTGAGGCTTTGAATAACTAAATGCCTTTTATTTGGTGGCTGCAGTATTAGTGCAGAAGTATTTTCAGTCAACAACTTAGTGTGAAAGGGAGGATGGGATGAACCAAGAAGGAAAAATAAAAGGAAGTTTTAATAACTCCATCAATAAATATTCAGAAGTTTTAAAAATTATTTCTCGACTTCCTATAACTTGTGTAAGAACAGGGTTGCCTGACACTATTTTCAAAGAAAATTAAAATCCTACCACAGTCAAATAAATTAAAAATTACTATAATGTCCTAAGACTAAGTAAAAATAAAAGCTGGCATATAAACATAATTAATTTGGATGGAGTTCCATTTAACTGCACTCAGATGGCTAAGGACTGCTGTCAGTTAGCTCAGCTAACAAATCACTCCAGCACTCTTCAAGAGTTGCTGCATTAGTGAAGCTATAAATGGCAACAGTGCATATTACTTATTCAGGCTTCATCCATCCCTCAATTTACTGAGGTCAAATTGAAGAATACTGAAACAAAACTCCGCTTTGTGGTAAGGTCTACATGTGAGCAGACTTTTTGGTATAAAATGTGTAAACACAATTACTGTGTTTGCACTATGCCATTTTAAGTACAGGTGGCTAAACCTAAAAACAACAGAATAAATCAGAGGGACAATTTGTAGCAAACTGACTGAACACTCCCTTAAAAAGAGGAACATTGGAAATGCCATTCTAGATCAGGCATGCCTTCCCTGGTTATTGTCAAATGGCAGCACAGAAATAGGCAGAATGCAAAAAGCACAGCTCTAAATCTGATTGTTAATATCCAGGAAAAAGATTTAAAACATTAGAATTTTATTTACTATGCTAAAAAAATCTAATTTTTTGTCTATGTTAATTCTACTTTATCCCGAAATTCTCCACAATTTTAGTTGAGTGGAATTTTATTGGTTCTTAAGATTTTAAGCTTTAACAATTTATTGCAACAAGTTACATCATTTAACAATGCCCTGGATAGAAATTAATTCCATTCACTAGCTCCATATTTCCTTAAAACTCAGTAAACATCATTACAGAGTACACAGAAACCCCAATGTTCCCTCTCTAAACCCGTCATTAATTTATGTATTAGTCCTTCATATACTAGAACCCTGTGTACTCTGATTTACGAGATTCCCAATCTTTTCCTTCCTTTGGAACACTTTCCTGAGCTCAGCCCACCTCCACCATGGGCCATATCCTTTAAGATCAGTAAGCATGGCTACAGAAGAATTTTATGTAACTGCTCTATCAGGTTTCTGAGGTAATTTTCCATGTTATGCTTCATGCACCCTTTTTTCCCTTTTTGATTACAGTTGTACAATGAAGGTTACTACTGAACTGACTACAGCAAAATTAAGGTTTCTCCACACTTGAAAAAGACATATCTTTGTAATGGAAGAGACTTTCAAATTTGTAGATGAAATCATAATAAGCTTTCATGACTTCACTCATTGACACAAAGCTGTCAGATAAATTCAGCTTCAAAATAAGCTCAGCTTTGAAGATAACAGCAGTGTTATAGAAATCACATTATTGCAATACGCGAAACAAAAACTGTGATTTTATCCAGCTTTAGTCCAGACAGCTACAATCATCCCTTCTGAGATTAGTTTATATACGAATCCCTAGAATACCATTTTGTCTTCCTTGGGAATATCCTGCTGAAACTAAATGCTATAACTGAACCTAATTTTTTTTCACCGCTGCACAAACATTCTGGCCTATAGCTAGAATCATAAACAATTCACACACCAGTGTCATTCTCCTGTCCTGCTCCTTGCTGTGCTTCAAGGTGAAAGCAGGAGCTTCTATTGAGTTCATGACTGCAATTATGATACAAAACTCTTGATTTCTATTACTTCAGCACTCAGAGACATCTAGTGCCTCCTATATGACATATAAATCAATCTTTGTATCGATGATGCCCCAAAAGTTCAGGTCACCAGAAAATATAATACAAATTTTCCTCCAAAATTACTGAAAACACTTATAAGTAAAATCTGCCTAAACACATTCCTATAGAAGATCTAGAGTAACCTTCCAATAACCTGATGTTTCTCCTTCTAGGACAAACAACTAGTATGTCCAGTGGGTAAAGATGGATAAAGCTAACATTGATGTAACAGAGATATATAAACAAGTATGACTAATAATAACTCTATTTAACCACTCTATCATGAATTTAATATCATTTACTTTGAAGTTGCTTCATTTTGATTCTCAGAAAGCCCTTTTATCTTCTTGAAGAACAATGTCAGAAAGATATGAAGTGGTCTACATTAGTAATACCCTAAGCGACTGCACTGCACTTCGCATTTACATCAGAATTATGTTTTACCCTGAAGTTGTTCAGCAATTTGAAAATCAGAGATCAGGTGAAGCAGCCTGTCTTAACCTCCATTGATATTTTCTTTTCCATAAATTTGGATTAGAGGTTTACTGTCTTTTTTTTTTTCTATTTAAAAACAAAACACCCTATCTTAAATACAATTTTAGTTGTATTTAGTTGTTCCAAGAAGTCCAGGATACTCCAGGACAGACTTTTTTTTTTTTTTTTAACAGCTCTCCCTGTTTATGTCAATTCTGGCTTCATGGAAATACTACTTATGTACCAAATAAAGCTACAAAACCCATATAAAACAAAAAACCTAGATCCACAAGCACTGGAAATAATGAAGCCTGATTTCCTATAAGTTTATATTTCAAGTCTTTTAAGTTGATCCATTTAATCCCCCCAACTGTTGCCTTCACCCAAAGCCCTGAGAAAGCTTATGCACCTTTACACTAACATTTATTTCCTATGTTTTTTTAAAATAAAATTTGGACTTCTGAATCAAACATTCATCATCTCTACGACAGATACACATATGCCCAATACAAAGTTCTTGAATGTGTTCACTTTGGCAAACCCTTATAATTAGACTTGAAAGAGATTACAAATCAGATGGCATTGGTCGGTGAAAGGAGTTATTTTACATGACCTGGAAGTCCCTGAAAGAGCTTGCTACAGGAATTTCAGAACAGGACTGCAGTCAGTGTCAGTTGTCACAGGTTGAACTGGACAGTTTGAAGTATAGCAGCGACAGTTTCCTGGCAGCTAAAAATATATTTCACAGCCTAAAGTTACCTTAAAAACTACATTTCTCAAAAAAGGGATGCTTCACACTATTCTCAGCAAGAAAACAAATACCTTACAGTTTAGCCTCTTTTTTGAAATTAAATAAATGAAATAGAAAAATGATTGCTGGATGCTCAAATACCACCTTAAGCAGCTCACATTTGGATATATATGCACATCAGTTCAACCAGTTCATATTTCACATTTACCTTGACCATGAATGCCAAGCTGGTAACTCACTTTACTGACCAAGGTAAGCAGATTTGTACCATTGATCAAGATATTTAAGCATTTTCTGAAACTATTTCCTATGATTTTGGGTTTTTTTTTGTTTGTTTTACCCTCTTTAACTAACTTTTTATAGCTTAAAATTGCAGTAGAATGTGCAGCATCAAAAAAAGAGAGGTTCTACTTTGTTAAACTTTTAAAACATAAAAACAGTTAATACCCAAGAAAGTCTGCATTACCGAAGAAAAAAGGATTGAAAAAGGGAATGAGCATAAAGTAGGCAAACATCATATAAACAGCACAATTTCTTATACATCATGCTTGTGAGATTGTTTTCTGGTTATGATATAGATGATTTTTCTTAAGTCAAATGGAAACTTAAAAAAGAACTAGTAAAAATGTATAATTTATTTTATGGTCACTTTTCTGGACTATAAATTTCAAACTTATTTTGTGAGATGGCAACTAAAAAAAGGCAGACTGTTCTCTCCAATGAACAAAGTACTTCTGAAAACCTTCCATCTTCAAATTCTCTTTAAAAAATTGATGAAAGAAAAAAAATTCTGACTTTTTCCTTTTTTTCATCTTCTTTCATTACAAAAGTGCTAGAATACAAATATACTTTCTGAAAAAAGTTTACAATTCCAAAACGTTGAAACCATAATACTAATAATTAACAAAAAAAGCCAACAAAACCACAAGACAAAAAAACCCCAAAAATAGCTAATATTTTCTAAGAAACAGATAAAATTCCTCCTTTTTTTTTCTTTGTTTTTGTTTTTATTTAGCAGGAAAACAAAGCATGCTTTGTTCTGCCATGTGGAAAGTATATACCATTTAGCAGTCACCCAGTACAAAAACTAAGATTAATGTATATGTTAGTGTGACAGAAACAAGAACACAGACAAGTATACACACAAAGCATGTCCCTCAACTTCAGTCTCAAACTAAATTCCTCATTCTGTTAATAATTCTTTTAAAAAGTTATTCTTTTATTACTGGCCTGAGACAAATTCAAGTGAGATTATGCTTCTCAAGGGAAAAGAAGCACTTTCTGAAGGAAACACATAGCTTATCTGAGTATGCTGTAAAATCCGAAGACGTTTGTCCTCTGAGTCACATTAGCACAGTCCACAGTTCCTTCTCTAGTGCCTGTATCACCTGTATACATGAGATTAATATCTGTTTTGTGATATGCTTAAGCTTTCTATTACCAGATTTTAGCTGCTCTTAAATTTGGTTGTGATGATTCTATCTCTTTTTAGGCAATTTTAAGCACTCTTCAGTAGCTTAGATTAACTTAAAGACTTTGACAGGTCCTTATGACTCCAGATTTTGATTTCAAACTTCATCTTTTTGACCTTTATGAGTCTCTGTGGTCTAATTCTCCTGTATCATATTGTTTTATGGTTTTCTATATTCAGTGAAAACGCCTTCAGTCCTAAGTCTCTGGCCATCCATTTTCATGTATTGAGTGCATTTAAGCTACGGATGCATCTTTAAGATACCAT
Source organism: Ammodramus savannarum pratensis (assembly GCA_020466415.1). NCBI lineage: Eukaryota > Metazoa > Chordata > Aves > Passeriformes > Passerellidae > Ammodramus > Ammodramus savannarum. The sequence continues at coordinate 62,069,461 of JAHXMQ010000807.1, forward strand.
CACAGTTTTCTCTCTGTGGAATATTTATATGCATCAAAAGATTTTTCATTATTATTTTATAAAATAATTTGGAAATAACAGCAGGGAACTCTACTGAGTTCTGATAAAAATATTCAAGCAGCTTGGCTGTTATCTGCTATAAGGCAGATAAAGTCAAGGAACCAACTGATGAGAAACATTTAAAAAGACAAGCTCAGGCAGTAGCTGCCTGCTGTGATATTGCAGCCTAGGAGAAATACAATCAAACTAAAAGGAAGAAACAACTGTTCATTAAAAATCATGTTGTATCGATCATTAGGTGGACACAGACAATAGCCATAGATATGCTAAAAGCTGCAAAATAAGGACAGGAAAATAGATTAGGATTGGCTATACTGCACTCTCACAGCCAGGTTGCAGATGGGAAAAAATAAGAGGCAGGTTCTCCTAAAAAATTAAATCTGGTCCCCTGATACTGCTGACAAGCATACTGTAAGACTTTCTTTCTTAAGTCTTATAAAAATAGCTGCTGTTGTTGTTTTTTTCCCACAATTCCCTAAAAATGAAGTTCTATAAACAAAGAACTAGCAGAGTTGAAAGGGGTCCCAAGACAGCATTTCATCCATCCTACACCTCCGATGCATCAAAAATTTCTTTCCATTTCAAGAAGAAATGAAGCCTAACATAGTTACTATCTCTTCTTAAATAATAAGTTCTCCAGTCCTCTACCCTTTTTTCTTCTCCTCTCCACAGGCCACAGACTGAATATTCAGCTGCAACTCATGCTGCTCAAATGTTGTTAAGGTTTCACAGAGTTTATCCTCACTGAAGAAGGTAAACCAGAAACCTGGAGAGTCTCTTTATAGTTTAAAGCCATCATTTAATGGTTGAGAGAACCAAGCACTCTAAGTTCCTGAGTCTACTCCCAACTATGCCTTTAATCAAGTGGTAAATGTTTGCCTCATAACATCTTTTACTCCAGACAAAACAAACAGTAGATAGTATGGATTACTACCACTTTCACTACAACACTTACCAAGATTTTTTAGATTCTCAAAAATATCTCAGAGATATTCAGGAAAAAAGTTTTTTGAAAGAAACTAAATTCACTAAATATCTTGCAAAACTTAAGCTGAGTATCACTATAACCAGTAAAGAATGGAAAACAGTAGTAAGAAGTCATATTAACTTCTCCTTTATTCACAATGATAAAAATTAATAATTCCAACTGTTTGGAAAAATACTTACCTAGTACAATAAAACCAAAACTTTGGTTGAAGCAGAAGAACATCCAACAAGTTTCATATTTGCGCTCCTCATTCATAACACTTTATTAATATAAATATTTAAACCTTCAACAATTAAAAGAAGGTATATAAATATATCTGATTTCACTTTCTTCGATTAATGAAACAAACTCTGAGAGAAATAAAGTATTTTTTCTCCAGCTTCACTTAGTGACTATGCCCTGCTATGGCTGCAAAGACAGGAATGTCTGAATCAAGACAAGGAACTCAAAGGTTCAAATTCAGTGAAACTTAAACAGAACACAAACTTTATACCACAGCCTAATTTATACACATATACTTTGTCTTGCAAGAACACCAGAGTTTATGAAGGATTTCTACACTGGATGGGTTTCCATTGGTGGCAAGTTTTAGCAAGACAACTATGTACTCCAAAGCTTGAAACCATCAACGTAATACTTTTCTAATTAATAAAAAATCTCCAGAACATTTCCACAGCTGAACTGGTAACTATTCCGTGGTGCAGCAGAGTATGTGCTAAGACTGTTAATAAATTACAAACTCCAGTACCATTAATCTCAAATTGGTTATAATAAGAAATTTTTACACGAAAGGTTTTCCTACTTTCCTCATAGAGCTTTCCAAGCAAATTAGAGCCACATACTTTTGATTTAAGACCATGGGAATATCCTCTGCAAAATAAAATGCTGCTATATTTCACAAACATTATTATAGGATAAATAGGAACAAGTGAGGGAGAAAACCATCACATTGTGCTCTTTTCAGTGTGAGTCAGGAAGGTTTAACACTAGATCCAGACCACATGTCTGCTTTTTGTACCATCAGAAGAGAGAAATATTTCGAAAAACTTGATAGAATTCTCATTTATTGGGTTAGTTCTTAAAGTTTAACTGAAATAAAAGAACAAGCCTCTTGGATGTTTTTAATTACTCAAAATGCAATTCTATCATCAGAATAAATTTTAAAAAGAGAACAAATCCTGGGAAAACACACAAAACCTTCAAATTAGAAAAAGGTAATTAATTACCCTTTTTTTTTAATATTGAATTACTGCCAATCTAACAAACAGACCACAGATTATGACAAACCTCAGAATAAGGCCTCTCTGAAATTAAGACATGTAAAAATTGGTTTCATAGTGAAAAAAAAAAAAAATCCTCTTTGCCTACCTACCTCTATTCAGATATAAGAAAAATTCCCTACATGTCTTCCCATATGTTTCTCCTAATATACTGGGTATCCATAAAGCACTTCTACTGATTTAAATCATCCCACTGTAAATTCAAAGCCTGTCAGCTGCTAGGCTGCTGGTGTGCCAAGATCACTGCTAATCAGTATCACCTCAGCACTTTCCTGCTGCTTCCATGCATCCACTGATTGGCTCCTTATGTATTTAGATGTGTAACTTAGCTTTTTCTCTGCTACACAGAACATGGTACACTGGAGTCCTGGGCTCATAGCTAGGGTTCCTATGCTCTCAGATGATAAAAATAAAAAAAAACACTCTAAACCTGCAACAACACATCTACATCTGCACTAACCTTGCCTCAAGAAGTTTAATAGATGATACTGTCAAAAAGACAAATTATATATATTTCTGATTGATAAATTGTGTGGATTTCAGCACACACAAGTAACACAGAGACAAAAACAGTCTGGTGACTACTTGTGTTAGGGGCAGAGCTTATAGATATACATAGATGCTTTATGGGCATTTATAGAGCGTTAGTGTTAGGACAGGTGGAAAGAGCTTCAAGTTTTGCCAGAGGAGGTTTAGATTGGATATTAGAAAAAAATTTCTGCACTGAAAGGGTTATCAGGCACTGGAACACAGTGGCCAGAGAAGTGTCAGAGTCACCATCCCTGCAGGCATTTAAAACACACATAGATGAGGCACTGGGGAAAATGGTTTAATGGAAGAGTTGCCAGAGCTGGGTTAATGGTTGGACCTGATAACCTTAGAGGTCCTTCCAAACTTAAATGGTTTTATGATTCTATGACATAGAGACATCTGTGGCACATGGCCATAGATATTTGATGAAAAGAGAGCTGAAAATTGCTTACCACGCTGCAGCCAGGACAGTCAGGGCCATTTTCACAAGTCCTGCGCCGTGCCTGGATCCCTCCTCCACACTGAGCCGTGCAGCGCTCCCACGGCCCCCAGCCTGTCCAAAACACATGAGGGGGGCACAACAAATGCTCATTGCAGTACCTGTGAGAAGAGAAATAAGGAGGCAAGGAATCTATTTATTATCAGGACAAGGCCTCCACCAAAACCTCCTTCATTTGCATAATTTAGATAGATATTTGTACAGGGAAATATTTTATACAAAGGGCTTCTCCCTACTCATTAAGCACCTCACTAACAGTTGCAACAATGCACAGTGTCTAAACATTTGAGTGGGTTTTTTTTTTAGGTTGCCATTGTGTGGGTGAAGCATTTGTTTGCTTTATTCAGTGACTTTAAACATTCCCTGTGATGCAGCCACGCGATTGTACTGTGGCCACGTAAGCAAGATTGCAAACTACTTTATTAAAACCAGTTGTGGCTATGCCTCCGTGGCAGTCAACCAAACAGAAGGCAAACATTCATGCAGGCAGTCTTTTATCAGTCTCCAGCTAAGAACTGATTAGGATCTATCTCTCTCATCTTCAGATAGCGACTCTTGCTTTTCATAGCATTTCTGCTTCTATGGACAATATAAAAGCTACACCATTGATTCTAGGCATAAAGAACTGCACTTGTTTATAGTGTTACTACTTTATCTTTTAAAAGGGTGTTTTTAGCTATTATAATCTTTGAAAGATTTTCCTGTAGGCTGCAAACTGATTCAGAGACCTAGTATGTTCTTGAGGGAAGCACTATTGAGTTGTCATTTTTGTAGCAATACATTCAGAAGGAATGTGGGAAGATCCCAGCTTCAGCTGGGTTTTTTCAATTTTGGTAGAAGCCTTAGATTCCTGATTTTTTTTGAGTATGCCATCCAGTAATTCTAGCCATAGTATAATGCTGCTTTTTAAGGAAGCTCTACACAGGTCCAAAGGATTTGGGCCATTAGCCAGTGTGACTAGGGCTCTCTAACAGACCAAACTCTTACTTAGATAAAGCAAACACACAGCATAGTTAGGAAACAGACAAGTCTAAAGAAATTCCCTGATATTTTATGGATGCATCTGGTTAGCTCTTGTTACAATACTGACTGTCCTGCATGACCAAATCAATCTGATACAGTATTTCCTCAGATTTTACATCATTTATCCAAAATCCAATGTTTTATTGCCCTTCTAACAAGTTTTCATCTCTTAGCACTCTTCTATAGTCAAAACTGACTCTAATACTCCAGTTATTAATTTTCTACAAAAAGAGAAATGACAATATGAACAGTTGTCATTTTCAACAAGAATAACCACAACAGGTTTTTTGTTTGTATTCAGAAAGCCCCAATATCTGCAAGCTCTAATTTTTCAATATCCTTCATTATAAAGAATTTGAACATTTGGAACTCTGTGGAGGGCAAAAAAATAATGTTGGTGGTGTAAGTAACATACAAAAGTAGATTTATTACATATGCTGGAGCCTAAAATTCAAACTTTGTCCCTAGGTCTGGGCAACTCCATCAAAATCTAAAGATTGGGAGTGAGGTTAAAAGGGGAGTGACATTTAGTTTTCTGCTTCTGTAGAGTTAAGAAAATTATTCACAGCTTGTATTGACCTTTCCTCTGGAAACTGAGGAAAAAATTCCCAAACCCTCAATATTTATGAATCTGGTGTCAGAATTCTTCAGTGCATGATTTAGGTAAACACATTACAGTTCACATTATATTGGAGATCCATAGGAATGTTCTGTGCCTGAATATTCTTCCCCTAGAATGCCAACTGCACACTTTCTTTGTCACATGCAGTCATTTATGTGAATGTGTGTGATAGTTTCTTCTAGATAATTTGTTGAGAATGTATGGTCAATAAAAAATAGATGTAACATCAGCATTTATTTAGTCAAATTAGTACAAACTTTGCATAATTTCAGTTCTTAATGAAGATGTGTTAAGTTAATTTGGGAAACGCACTGAGGCTGAAGCAAATCTGCCATGAAGTTGAAAATTACCTATATTCAGGCATGCAGGAGTAAAATTAAGGAACTTGTCTTGCCTTAAAATAAAGGCAGCTACAGTTTAGCTATCTAATAATGAAGTAATCATCTAACTTGAGCAACAGCTTATGGAAAGAAACAGCCCAGTAAAAAATATTATTTATGTCACCCTAAAGCAAAGGTCATTTAAATACATCCCTCAATGTACAGATTGATTCTCTTGGACTATAAATGCTGCATGGAAGACAGACATCTAAGCGGCCATTAAAGGCAATGGAAATCTTGTCAATACAAACTAGGGAGACTAGAATGATTGATTTGAAGAAGTTAAGGAATGTAGAGCAGAAGGACACAAATTACTGTTCTCCACAGCCTGTATTGACTAAATTCCTACAGACCACAGTGGAAGTTCAGACACCTGACTCACACATAAACATTCACTCTTGTGAACCCCTGAAGTTAGGTATGACAGATCTCACTTCAAGGACAGTGATGCCACTGTGGCTCTTTTAGTACCTATGTGCCTCACCTCCCACTCTCTCACTTCAGGAGGAGACAGAAAAGAAACCTAATAACAGTGATCCTTCACAGAAAGCACTTCAAAGGGCTGGCAATTCTGTTATCCAACACTAATTAAAGATGCAGCTGAAAAGATGCCCTAAAATCTCTATGCAAACTACTTCAATTTAGAAAACAGTTTTGGTTTTTGTTTGGTTTTTTTTTTTTTAATAGTCAACACTGTCGATTTTCCTTTTTTTTTTTCAGGAAGACAAAAAAAAAAAAAAAAAAAAAAAAAAAAAAAAAAAAAAAAAGAGAACAAACCAAAAATCAACACAGCATACAAGTAAAATCTTATTTTTATTTCTATTTCAACCAGCCAGTCTCTGAAAACACCAGGTATGTTTTCACAGCTAGAGACATCCCTGCAATTGATCTTTGAGAACTGGGCTACAGCATGGGGCTTTGAGCCAAGTTTCATTATATCTGTTCTTGGCTGCATTTCAAGTCACTCAGCAATCCTTTTTCCCTTTTGCTCTTTCTTCCCCTCTTAATTTTGTTCTCAGGACCCACAGGGCTAGCGTTTTACAGTAATTCAACAAAACACGCAATGCAAGAAACTTGAATCTGTGAAAGCACTGCCCTCTCCCCTAACCTAACTGCAGGAAGGTCAGAATGGAGAACAGCCTAGAGAAATGTGGGTTTTGTACAGTGACCCTTCACATTTCCCTTGAAGTGAGCCCAAGTTCAAATGCCCTAATAAAGGAATTGTCATACTGGGGGAAGGGCAAACCTCCTCTGTCCAGTTGTGCCCACAGCTATTAGTGCCTACAGCAAATTTTACAGCTACAACTTCATTGCAACTAGCATTACTATTCTTGTTTCTATAAAGATCTCAACCTTTAGTAAGACATCAATTTACTCAATTATTTCAGTGCTGCTATCCAGCACTGAGTATTATGGGCTAACTGCATGACAGTTACAAGTATGCCCTTTTTATTCCACAGAGAGATGTTATTTAAACAAATATTTTGTAATCTTGAACTATGTCATACTACTACCATGTGTTTAAGAAAAACAAACTGTGCAATGTACTGTTCTGTGGTGGGTTTTGTGATTACCAGCTGGTGATTTACTGGGATGCACAGCCTATACCGAGGCTGATGGGAATGCCAGATTCCTTTAACTAAGAAGGCAGGCACATGACATACACATGCCCTAGTGGATTGAGACTGTTACACTGACAAAAATACCATCCAAGAGACTGTGGAAGGCGGCATGTGCTCCCAGAGGCCTCTGTGGAAGAAAGGGAGCAAGGAAAGCAAGGAGGGTGGGAACAGACACTTCCCAGAAGACAAGACATCCATGGGAGTGTAAGCAAGCCTAAAGCCTTGTGGTGTTTAAGCTGCTCTGCTGAAGTGGACTGGCCTTGTTCACACTGCTCAGAAACAAGCAGTGCTACACAGGGCAGGCACTTGACTCTCAGCAGCTCCTCTTCTCATGGAAACAAGCCCAAGAGCTGAATGTTTGCTCAGAGCCATGTACAAAATAATGCAACAATATGTCCTGCTTCTAATTGTTTTATACACGCCAAAATATCCAGGGCTTTCAAACATTTACTCCTTGTCTGCAGCCAATTTACTTTTCTAATTGCCATGTTTTTTTCCTATTCTTTCCTGTGTAATAAAAGATAAGTGCATCCACTGAAAGCAAGGAATTCACATTTTAATGTCTCTTATTTCTGCACAGAGAGGAGGGGGACCAGTGGACTTAATGAGGCCATATCTCCAGCATCTTCCACAGAAAGGCCAAACATTCTCACCCCATGATAATGTCAAGAAAGGATATTACAGACTCTATAAACTAAGATCTAGAGAATTTCCAGCAGCTTCAGTGAATATTTCTTATACAGGAAAAATCAGAAAAATTAAGCCCCTAAGGAATTGATCAAGATGTCTTCCATCTGGAGTCTTAACTACAAAATTATTCTTTTATTAGCAAATTTTGTTACAATGTTATTTTTACTCCCTCTCCATATTCTGTCTACATGCACATCAGCTGCACTTTTGACCTACTTCTACAAGGGGAATTTGCTTTGTAATACAAGTATTTGCTGTTATCTCTCAACTGCTTTCCCCCCCTTCCCATGCTCCCCTTTAGCAGCAGAGCATGAAACAGTTTAACCTATCTTCAATGCTTTAAATTGGCAAATATTGCCATTGATTTCAAGGGAATGGCCAGCGAGCACAGAGCTGCCTACATTAGCCATGATAGGACCATGGCTTTCATGAGGTAAAACAAATATATCCTAGACAAACATTTAACTCTTAACACATGAACAAATACTCTCAAGATGAATATGGATCCACATCAGAAAGCAAATTTACCTCAGATATATGCTGCCTTTTTTGTGTGTTTGCTTTCTATGGAGTTATGTACTGGATTTCTACTGAAATCACTTTTTGTTGAAAAGCTGTTTCAAAGTTTGGCACACAGATGGCTCAGATTCAGTGGAAACTGAATCCTATATTTATACCCCTGAACATGTGAAGGTGATTAGAGTATGCACATTTACAAAGACAAATGCACTCAATGTGTAAACGAACTAATTCAAATTTTTACTAATACAAAATATATTTTCATTTTACATATGAGCTGCGTCGTCAAAAAAGTAAACTATTAGGCTATTCATAAACAGGGATTGATTTAAATAAGAAAGTCTGAGAAGTTGTTTCTTGGCACTTTGGATACAAAAAAAGTAAATGTTTCTCAGGAGTTACTGCACATGTAATGTTTGTTCAGCCTGCCTAAATGTTATGGGCTCAAAGGAACTGCTTCCATTTGGTGCTGATGTAACTCAATGAGAGTGAAAGAGTGAAATAATACTACTGTAAATTCTGGTACTCCAGTGCCCTCACAGTTCAAAACTCTCCACAAGCTGGCAGAGCCATGAGGACACTCATAAAACTCTAATGACTCCAACCAGCTTCCCCTGGGTCCTCCACCCACAGCAATGGGCCAAGGAGCTCTATTTACCCTGATCCTAACTCTGGCCTGTGGTTTAGCTTTCTACCTGGATTTCAGACTTCTCTCATTGTCATGATGTCACTAGGCTCTAGACTCTTGGTTGGGTCTGGTCACAATCTCCAGGCTTGCCCTGCTCCCCTCCTGCGGGTGATGGGATGGGCCCTGGCTGGCAAATATCCCAGGACCTTCTGCTTTTTACAGCTCTGAAAAGATTTCTCCAAGTACTTGGCTTAACACTGACAAAAATTCTGGCAAATAACTGATGCCTCATTCCTCTAGCTGCTTTACAAATTACTTGACAAAATTTCCTAACTTACCACACCCTCTGGAAAAAAATGAAAGGCACTTAAAAAATAATTAAAAGTATCAGGACATAACATGGATAATAAACAAAACCAAGGAGGAGGCAGGAAGGTTAAATGTGAGCAAGCTGTGAGGGAGAAAAGGGAAGGGCTATTGGGAGTGAAGGGTGTTTCAAAGAGGCAGGAAACAGTGACAGAAGAACTCTGAGTGAAAAAGGCATCCTGCAGTAAACTCACATTCATCCCAGGTTGCTGCGGAACTGGACAGAGATAGAAAGGACAAATAAGCTGCAGGCTACAAAAGCAAAGCAACATAAGCTTATTGTTCCTTCAGAACTATTGCATACCAAAATTCAACCCTTCTGGACTGCTGTTATTTCAACTCATCATAAGTCACTTTCCAGTTTGTAACTGCTCTTACAGTGCACCCATTGTCGTAATGCTCATATTATTAAAAAAGCATTTCTCAAAGTTTTCTTTATTTCTGGAAAACTTCTTATCAAACTTTTATTCCATGTAAAACTAAAATGAACAATTGCTGTAACCACCTACAGTCCATCATCCCAAAGTCTCTCCAAACTGAACTATTTTTTTTTCTATGTTTAATCTTGTTGTGTCCTGCCCTGGATTGACCTCTCAAAATCAATAACTGTTATTCATGCTGGGACAGAGCTAAATAACAGCAGATACAATCTATGTTTGATGGTGATGGCTTTCTGGTTGGGCAACCTATTTTCAGAAAGCAATTTACAAAAGAACAAAATCCTCTCCTCCAGAATGAAATGGTAAATATTCATGGCCTTGAAACAGTGAGAAATGTTCACACATTCTGTGATACTGATCCTTTACATCTAGGAGTTAGAAAGACCAGGTCCCTGGTGATCCATTAATACGTAAATGTGTGATGCAACCTTGCTTCAATGAATCTCTTAATCTGAAGAAATGCTAGAGCTGGTGTTTAATTAAATGCCTCACTGAAACTCTTCACAAAGGTTACTGACTTTAGTTTACATCCAGCAGCAATACAGGATAGTACATCATCCATAAACACTGAAGTAAGCTGTAAGTGCATACTGGAAGGAAACATGTCAGCATACATCTCTTGGAACGGATGGCTACAGGACTCCAGATTTTGACACCAATGCTAGTCTTCTGCTATCCAGCTTTCTGGTATGCCTCTGGAAACAACATAATGCATGCAAGAGTTGCAATTTATCTGAATATATTCTAGCTTGATTTAAAGAAATATTTAATTTCTGTTAAAACTGCAAACACAAAAATTTGAGATGCATGTAGGGTCCACACAAATTAGAAATGTAATTAGGGTGCATGTAAAATAGAATTAAAGACCTGAACTTGACATTCTGAGCTAGTGACAAAATACTTAGTCTGGTGCCAAAAAAGTACATGGTGAAATCAAAATCTGAGCTAACTTGATCTGCTCAGGGTTGAAAAAATATATACAAACAATTAAAAAAACCCACCAAGCTTGAAACCTTTCTAAAGATACTTGAGTTCAAGGTGTATTATATTTATTGAATAGAAAACAAAGCCCTTGAAACCTCCTTCTATGTTATAGAAATGCTTAATTTATTTACAACAAAAAATATGAACTCACAGCATCAGTAACATAGTGCTGTGACCTTATGTTTTGTTCTGAATTCCAGGTCTTGAGGCTGGATAAGTTACAATTCAAACACAGTGCAATCAATTTTCAAGGAGAATCAATTTTCAGGGTCTCAAGGGACAGCAGCACGTTGCTTCAGCCCAATTGTCTGGCACTACCAGGAGCTCTCAGGTGGCTCAGGAGGAATGAAGCAAAGCAAAAGATGAAAGATCTGCTGCAGACCCACAGCCTTGTTAATGGGAATAATGCACTGTACAGCAGTGAAGTTAAAGAGAATGAAAGGAAAGGGAAGGGAAAACCAAGGCAAATAAAGGAGAAAATGCCCTGTGGAATACAACTGCACGGAAGAAATTAAACCAGACCATAGAAAAAAGATAACTCACCTCTCCTCACGATTCTGTCCCACACAGACGCGTCCTCCATGCCGAGGGGTTGGATTGCTGCAGGAACGCTGACGAACTTGAAAGCCTATTCCACAAGTGGTGCTACAAGGTGACCAAGAAGTCCATGGTGTCCAGCCTCCATTTCTGGTAGAATAAAAAGCTCAGGCTCTGTCATCTGTTATACATAGCGAATGGCTGATTAGGTGTGACTGACAGCAGAATCTGGCCTACTAATATTTCTGTAGAAGTCATTAATACTGCATCGTGTTCTATTTCTTCAAGAATACCGAACCAAAATAAAGGTGCTATGATATTCCATATTCCATTCTTTGCAATGAATTTGCTTTTGCTGTTAGCAATGGCTAAAATTACCTCCTTGCACAAGAATTACAAAGACATGAAGATATTTAGTTGCTTTTGGTCACTTTGTTCTGGGTAAACTACATATGCAAACTCCTGGATCAATGTTCTGAAGCTAACTTTAAATTACGTATCACTCCACTTTCAGGGAGATTAAAATGTCAAATTTTGCTGCCTTGTCTGAAAAGAAAGTGATGAAAGCCTGGAGGAAAAGGAGGCTCAGAGGACACCATATATATATATATATATATGTGTGTGTGTGTGTCTATATATGTATATATATATATGTGTGTATATATATATGTGTGTATATATATGTGTGTATATATATATATATATATATATATATATGACACTCTACAGCTACCCGAAAGGAGACTGTTATGAGGTGGAGGTTGGTTACTTCTCCCAGACATTGATCTCTTGATTATAACAAGGGATGAGAGGAAATGGCACCATGTTGTGTCAGGAGAGATTTACATTGGATATGAGGAAAAATGTCTTCACCAAAAGGGTTGTCAAGCATTGGAGCACGCTGTCCAGGGAAGTAGTGGAGTCACCATCCCTGGAGGTATTAAAAGACTTGCAAAGGTTGTACTTGGGGATATGGTTTAGTGGTGGACTAGGCAGTGCTTATTAATAGTTAGACCCAATCTGAAGTGTCTCTTTCAGTCTAAATAACTCCATGACATTAAAATGCAAAAAGCATTAAAATGCATTAGTTCTCAATTTCAATTACTTCTAATTTTCAGTTCATTCTCAATTTCAGTTTCAGGTTATTCTGATAAGATGTCCATACGTTGCCTGCAATTTAACAAAAAAGCTAAGAGAGTTCACACACTTGTATGTACCTTACATATGTAATATTTTGGAAAGGACACCCACGTGCCTCCTCACTTCCCCCCACCAAAAAAAAAAAAAAAATCCTAGAAAAAATATCACAGACCAAAAATCTGAAAAGGAATTCTATATCCTGTACTAGGCGAAAAAAAAAAAAAAATGCACTTCAGCTTTATCCAAAGATTTAAATATCTAGTTTTTTGCAGTTTTTGTAATGGTAGAACATAAACAAATAAAGAAAAATAAAACTAAACTACATTGATCTTTTGATGTTTCATCATAAAAGCAAAAGTTAAAACATTGCCTTATTAATATAGCAGTTTTAACATAAGTAAGGCATTGAAACAGTAGTGTAATAATGCCAAAGATAGAACGCAAATGCAGTCCCAAATCACATTCCAAATTCCCTTCTAAACCTGACAGCTGTTGTTTCATTGTTCAGTATCTCACAGCATGTTTATCTTTTCTATCATTCTCCTGACCTGATGCTATATACTATTAGATTTTTAGCGATTTTCCTAAAATAGACTATTTTCACTTACACAGCTTGCAGTTACCTTGCGCAGAAATGCAATCGGTTTTATTCACTATCATGAAGTGATTGTGATGTTGAAAAAAAAAAAAAAAGAAAAAAAAACCAGAAAGAATCACTGAAAATAAGCAGAATGGACCAGTATATGTTTCATCTTGCAATTAAAGTATGTATATTAAATGTGTAATACTATTTAAACATGAACTGATGCAGTTCCAAATATGTAATGTTCTGAGTCTCTTTGAAATGATCTGCTCTCACTGATTTGCTCTGGGAGTGGTCAAGTTCCTGAAGAAGACAAAACAGTGACTAAAGAGTTCTATACAGACTGATAATAGAACTTGCTATCGCGATACAACTGAAAGATACAATGAAAACATTTTTCATTTCTCTGGGCAGAATGGGGGACTACAATGGTAATATGAGACCTCGAAAAAAGAAAGGCATTCTAACTTCCAGAAAAGCAATTTCTGATTTACAGAACTGAGAAAAAGATCATACTTTGGATATTATCTAACATTGATTTTTTTTCTTTCCGAGCTTTTGTTAAAATTATCTGAGGACAACATTATTTGGTACACAGCATTTGAAATGAACCCTGTGCTCTCTGACTCATTCTCTCTCCTACAAAGTCTGAGAGAAACTTTCTAATCTCCCATTTGCCCTTTCATGCACAGAGTCAGTAGATTTAGGGGAGATTTCAAAGGGTAGGCTGTATTCTGATTAAGTTAAAAAATTTTAAACCACAAATGATAGAACGTGAAATTGTCTTGCATACCTGGAACAGTTGGCAATCTCCATGGTTGGCCCTTCGCACAGCCATCCTCCACACTGAGGAGCAGGACTGTCACACACGCGTGTCCTGCACAGGCAGGAGCCAACGCTGGCCCCATCAGTGTGGGTGCAAGGCTTCCACTGTGACCATGTCCCAAAATGCCCATCCACTGTCAGATTCCTCATCTAGAAACAAACACAACAGAAAAGCTTACCTGAGGCTTGGCAGTTCCTTTACACAGCCCCTTTATTCTGCTGTGCATGAAGGTTTAACCTTCAGCCACCAAAAATAGCAACCTCCACTGGAGAGATGGACCTTCCACTAAGCAACCTCCCCTCATAATCCTGTAGCTGCATAATTTCCACAACTTCTGACCAATCTGAGGCACTGGATAGCCTCAGCAATAGCAATAACAGAAATCACAACTGTGACCTTTCACAACTATGCTTGCCTACCTCTTGATTGTCTTCTGTAATCCCTACTTCCTGAAATTTTCCAGTGAAAATGGAACCTGGAGACCAACTGTAAAAACCAAGATCAAAAGGAAGAGCCAGCAGAGGATAAGGAGAAATGAAGAAGAAATTCTCTGTGAGGATGATGAGACACTGGAACAGGTTTCCCATGAGGAACTGTGGATGCCCAATCCATGGAAGTGTTCAAGGCCAGGCTGGACGGGGCTTTGAGCAACATGGTCTAGTGGAAGGTGTCCCTGCCCTTGGCAAGGGGGATTCAAACTAAATTATCTTTCAGTTTCCTTCCAATGAAACAATTCTAAACACAGATGCTGAAGGGTAACAAGACTGGGATGATCAAACTGAAATCTCCATGATGAGTATCTTTTTTTGAAAATAGATTTTTTTTTCCATCCTTTTCATAAGTATGAAAAGTGGTTTTAAATATGACAGTATCTAAATGTTATATGAAATTCTATGTACAAATCCTAGAAACATCTCCAAAAACCAGCACCTAACCCTACATGATGAAACAGTTTGCTCCCACAGAATTCAATTCTCAAACCCTTTGGCTGGAAGGTTCAGACCATTCTCATCTTGACTGGAATGTTTCCATCAAGCAGCTGTAACACATTTCATATTAAATCTTCATTGCCCAGATGAAAAAAAATTAGCTAGAAAATGAGTTTTTCTAAAGAAAATGGGGCAGGATGTGGTAAAATCAGCTCCCAGACAAGGCAAATTTTCCTAATATTCTTTTAGCAAGGTTTTAATCTTGACAAATCTGTGATTCTAAATTGAAATTATGGCCAGTTTTAACTTAAATATTAATGAATTTGCCTTTTGTTTGCTTCATGTTAACTTTGAGTCAAAACAACAGCACAAACAAGTGCAAGCAGCATTTAAATTCACTCTTAGAATAAGTATGTATCACTTGTAGTCATGCATTTTTCATACGATGTGCGAGAACATAACACTTTAATATTTGCTTACATACTGAAACAGGAATTACAGTTGTAGACTGTCATAACTGATCTGAAATGGTATCTTCCTTTACTATTTTTAGTATTTTAGCAGTGGTGAGAGAAGTGTACATTGCACAAATACTTTGAAGATACAAGATATTCAATTAGAACATAAAGCATGTTTCCACTGACACTCTGGACGTTGGCTGCTTCTTTCCACTGTGGCAAAGATACCATAGTTTCACTACTAATTACAATTCCCACATTTATTTTTCACAATATTCCCTTGTGCAAGAACAGCTATATGTATATTCTGTCAGCTACAACCGACATAACCAGAATTAATAATTTCAAAATCTGTTGACAGCTATTTATTGAAAATAACTCACCAGCCTTTGCTCATGTAGAGTTTACATTGATGGGTTTTGTAAGACAACAAGAAATACTTCCTTTTAAGCGACAAGCAGAGTTATTCTCTCTTACACTGCTGGTCTAAAAAATATTTATAGTCCATAAACTAACTAACAATTCTATGTCCCTCAACTAATTATGTCAGAGATGTGAAAATGCCTTTGCTGTTTTCTGTTTCTGTGCTGCATCAAAACATCTTTATTGTTGCACCTACAGTTTTAAACTAAAACCTGTCTATGGTTACACAAGATAAGAGCTGTCTGTGTTTACTGTAATACACATTAAGTGGCAGAGAAGTATACATAAAACATAGCTGAAAGCTTGATCTCAGAAAGAAAAATTGATGACACATTCTCTCTCTTCATTATTTTTCCTTGCTCATGAAAAGATCATCCCATTGGGGTCTCTGCTGCTCCCCATGACTCACCTGCTCTGTCTCTCTGTGAATATCTCCCTTTCAGAAGTGATATCAAACAACTTCATCATACAACTGCAGGAAGGCAAAATGTACCGGATGAGGGGCCTTTGCAGCCCTCACCAGAATCCATGCCCATTAACTTTTCACCATCTGACACCTCAAGGGCAAAATCACAGACAATGACAATCACATCTTGGCCTGGCTACACTCCGCTTTCCCTCTCTACCACCCTGGTTCTGTCACCTTTTCTCTTCTGCAGATAGCTTTGGACCTTTCTTCCTTCTTAATGCCTTCCAAATATCCACCTTTGCCTGAAGTCTCTCTGCACACACCTCATATTCCTGCTTTGTGCCTCTGCACTCTGAGTAAAGGTCACAGTTTTTAACTCTGTCAAGAGATCTTTGGTTTGAGATTACTTTTGGTAGAATTTAGTGAATTTGTAGAGTTTCTTGAAGCTCCTAATGAATTCAGATCCCATACTACACTTTCCCCAGGAATAAAGCCATTTCATGTTGCATACTTCTGTTAAGCAAACAAACAAACAAACAAACAAAACCAAAATCCTGAAAACCTTTCTTAATTTTTTTTTTTTACTTTCCTTGTAAAAGCTCCTAGATATTTTTAAGGGATGGATTGCAAGTTGTCCCACTGGAAAATATTTCAAAAAAATAATGAACCTTCATTGCCATACAAATTATTGGATGAATATAGGGATAAATGACCAACTGGAAAAAGATCAAATGTGCCAGAGCATTAATTAGTGTCCATATTTATGTTATGCACAATTGCTGTACTCATGCCAACTGAAACAACAACCTAAAAATCAAATTGAGAATTAAATCAGAGCAAGATAACAAAAATAACCACATTTTTCAAAACTGATCTTCAAAGTCCAGAGATGGTAGCAAGACACTCATCTGTCTCTCCCTTTCACCTCTCTCCTCTACCATGACATGCCTATAAGTACTCAGCTATACGAATAATTCTGTAGGAAATAATTTCTCCAAGGAAACTGATCACACTTTTTATTCTGGACTAAACTATTGTATAAGCAGACCTCTCTCTAATCCCATTTTAGAAGAAACTGGTCATTCATTAATCTAAAAGAACCTACAATGTTAAAACGATAAGAGTAATTTTGCTAACAATTAAGATATTGGAAGCAGTTGGGACCAAAAAAGGGAAAATAGGTTTTGAATATTCTGTTATTTTCTGCTTGCAACAGTGTCTTGAATATATCTAGCACATGTTAAGGATGCACATAGCTCAGCTGCCTACAAAAATTAAATTAATTACATCTTGGCTTATATATCCTGTGAGCACAGCACAAAAAAATGCCATAAAAACAAATATTTGAAAGCTTTGCTAAGCAAAATTGTAATTGATTGCAGTTTGCCAGAATACTGTGTTACTTCAGAGGAAAGTTTCTGTGAAGTTTTCTAAACTGTTCAACAATGTGGTACTTAGTGTATAAGGCTTTAAAACAGTAAAGGCATAAACCCACACTGTTCAATTTAGATAATTCTAAATTTTTCCTAATATTGTTCAAGTTCAACCTGCTCAAGGACAAAATTTCTTTGGAGTTTCTCCAGGTCTTTGAAACTCAGATCAGCAGGATAAGTCTCACAGCTATGGAAAAATTTCTAAGCAAGACTTAGGTGCTCCCTTGCTTTGACTAGACTGCCATGTCCTGTGCACATGTCATATAATAGACACTAAATAATTGTTTTTCCAGTTGAATGGAACAGAATGGAATTATGCTTTCTAAATTATTCCTCCCTCCACCCCATCTTGGCCTTGGGTTCTATATCTACAAAAGAAAACAAGGCCTAGTGCCACAATTCAAAGACTGAGCACATGAGCAGGCTGACTGTCCATACAAATAACAAAATAAGACATTTCAATAATCACAGTATTTTCCCCAAAGTTGCTCCAGATTTCAGCTCAAATGCTAAGGCAGATCAATCCAACACATCCCTATTTTATTGGTCCTCTGTGTGAGAAGGTGGAAGCAAATGACAGACATGCCACAAACATTTTTTAAAAGTTTTAAAAATTTGAAAAAAAAGTTTTAAAAATTGCTATTGAACATCAAACATAGTCAGAACACAGGTGCACATTCTCAAGGCCCTCAGAATCAGTGTAGTGTGTGTATCTGTGAGGCTGCTGCAACACATGAGGAGAGCACAAGTCAGAGCTGAAATAACTTTATATTGATTTTGCACATCTCTAGTTCACTAACAAAGCCCAGCTTAGGAGACAGAAGTGTCATCAAGATGTTAAAGGGAGCTTGTAAACACATGGAAATAAGAACATGAATGCAATGTGAGCATAAGTTTATAGATGCATGTGCTTCACTGGTGAGTGGGGACAAGATCAAGAAGTCCTTACTAGGAATGGAAGTAGAACTGAGTTGGAATGGCTCCCTCCTTTTGGGCAGAAGCACAAAGCAGCAAGGATCTCAAAAAAAAAAAAAAGCTCAATAGCACAAAACTCCCTCTTTTTGCATGCTTTTGAGCAAGGAAAAGAATGGATATTAAAATAACAGAATAAAATTTAAAACAAGAGATACATATCAAGTTTGTTGGTGCATTAATAGTAATTATCACCTATGTTGTTAATGTGGGTGAGCCTTAACTCATGGAATTCAGCCTTCCAATTTGTGCACTTTAGAAGATGTTATTTGGCTTTTTATGTTACCAATAATAATCTTAAAAGAAAAGATTTTACCATTAGTGATTAAACTTTTTCAAAGGACATAATGGAGAAAAATCCTGCAGGGAAAAATATGTCAATATCACTAATCTTAGAAAACATTTGTTTTTAAGGTGGGAAAATAGACATTACAGATAAAAAACAACCACTCTTTGAAATTACTCCAAATAACTTTATCACAGAAGTAGTTTAATAAGAAATAGAAACTAGGTATTCTGCTAAAATCTGATGGGAAAACCAAAGGAAAATTACATTAAATGCAGTTCTCTGAGCTTGAAAAATCGATGCCAGCTCATTTTCATGAAATTCACATGGAATCAAAGGTTTCAAGAGACAAATGAATGCATTTGGACTTACTGGACACACAGTAATGCTTTGCTCCCACTGACTCATGCTCAGACTCTCTTCCAGTGTTGTGCATTTCTTCATCACCATGTCCCAGCCACAATAAGGGTCTTGGGATCCAATGCATGCACTGTGGATGAAAACCAATCAGATAAGCTCAACATTTATCTTCATTTGTACTGACCAAACATTTCCAATAAACTATGCAGCATCTCTTGGTACTTCATAGGCAGATAGTGAAATTCATCCCTGTTGTGGTATGGCACAGACAAAATGACCAAAAACCAGAGGAAAAATTAATTTGAATGCCTATACAAAGCTAGGATTTCTTTTAAGTGCATAGCTGAATTTCTGTCTGCATGCATGGTATGTTGTCTTGACTGATTGCTGTACTTAATTACTAGAGAATTACAGAAATTCATAAAGAGAGTATATTGTGTACTCCAAGTAAAAATTTCACGAGGTTACAGTAGTCTCTTCTGTCAGTTTTAGAATTGTAGATATCATATTTTTGAGAAATCAGAGGACAGTGTCTGCTCTTTGAAATTAATTAGAAAACTTTCTGATCTGTTTTCGGCACTTGTATAAAATTTCTGGAAGTGAGTTCAAAGGGGCACTGGTGGCTGCCATCACACCTCTTACATACCACATGCTGCACTCAACACTCTCTCTTAGGGGCACATGAGGAGGGAAAGAAATGGATCCCAGGGAAGGATGGTAGTCCAGTTTAATTCAGACTCTGAAACATCCACTGTAGAAAACTAGTAGTTCATTTCTCTAATAAATAGCAGGCTTCTCTTGCTAAGGTCTAGTGTTAACATTCCAGGCAATAGGTCTGCAGCTTCATAGCTAAAGATCCATAAAAAAGGAGGTGGAACTCTCATGATAGAGAAGCACAATATAATTGGTTTAACACTTGTAAAAATACCTATAAACTACAAATAAAAAATAATGCATTTAAAATTTTTTCTAGATTGTAAAAAATGTTAAACTGATCATTTTTGTTCAACTCAAGTCCATGGGCATTATCCTTCTCTCTTTAATTATCTGTTCCCATCACATCTGTTGACTGAAGGGTCACAGAGATGATTAAACAACTGGAGCGCCTCTCCAGTGAGGAGAGGCTGAGAGAGCTGGGAGAGCTGTTTAGCCTAGAGAAGAGAAGACTCAGTGAAGATCTCATCAATATGTGCAAAACCCTAAAGGGAGAACCCAAAGAAGAGGATCCAGGGTCTTCAGTGGTACCCAGTGACAGGACCAGAGACAATGGGCACCAACTGAAACACAGGAAGCTTCAACATCAGAAGACACTGTTGCAGAAAGAGTGACTGAGCATTGGCACAGATAGCCCAGCGAGCTTCTGGAATCTCCTTCCTTGGGGATATTCCAAAGCCACCCAGACAGGTATCTGGCAACTGGTTCTGGGAGGCCCAGCAAGCACTGGACCGGATGACCATCAGAGACCCCTGACAACCTCAAGTGTTCTGTGATTCTGTCCTAATTTATGTGGTTTACTGATATTTCTATTTATCTCTGGCACTCCTCATGTACTTCCATGTTAACACCTGACCAAACGCAGAGTTACTAATTCCCTGGAGTGTTTTTCCAAAATATCATAATTATAAATTTCAAAGAATTCACTTCCACATTCCACTTGGCAATGTGGATTACCAGTACCATGTGGGAGCATAGTACTGGTAATACATAGCATCTGCAAACATAGCATCATGTCAGAGGCATAACAGTCAAAATGGGTATGGATTCCCTTAATCAGGATTCCAGCCTAAAGATAAAGCTTATTGTTTAGGGAATTTGCTGTTCAGAAGAGAGTTCCCACTGTTGGCTCCTGCAGCTGTGAGCGCTTAGCATTTCTGTAACTCAGGCTGCATATGTTTCCCTTTAACTATCTAGAAAGTGAGAATGAACATTATGGCAAATTACGGAAAGTTTTAAGTGTCTTGGTCTTCCAGAGTCTGCAAGACGTGAAGTACAGTATTCTCCTTCTGAGTATCTCTGATAAAGCATGTGTTTGATGAGAAAATAAGACAAAAACAAATTCAAGGCTGACAATGCACAACTGGCAATGATAGCAATGGTAACACTGAAATGACAATGTGTGCCTCAAAGCTGAAGTGGTCAATTTTTTAACTTCAAAGTGCTCATATTTATAAACTCAGTTATTATGCTTTAGAAACTTTTATTAAAAACAAAACTATTTCAAAATCTTTTGAAATATACTTAGAACCATACTGCCTCTTTAGTGGGAGTAAGCTGATCCTTCTCCCACTCTGGTCTTAGGCCCCAGTTCCTCTTCTGCTTTTGTTTTCACTTTACTACAATTCAAGCAAATCAAAAAGACTTCCAACTTTCATTACAAGTCACTCAGAAGTTTTAAGAAAGGTGCTAGAAACATATTTTGACCGTCCTTACAATTTTCTGGTATCAGAACAGATCCTAGTTCCATGAAAGAAAAGAAAGTTCTCGTACTGCTTTGACAAAGAATGTTTGATCACTCTGTGAACACTGAGTGGGGTTTTTTCAGTAGCCGACCAGGTTTGGACCGCACTGCAGCAAGGTACAATGAGGTGAATCTTTTCAGAATTTAGTTAAAAAGATCCACTGAGCACATGAAAATTATCATTTTAAGAAGTTAGTAACTCAGCTAACTTCGTGCAGATGAAAAGAGGAATAACTTCCTCCACAAATTAGAGGCATTACTATTCTTCAGTCATGGTTTTCTTTACACTACAATACAGAAATTAATCCTCTAAACATATGAACCATTTCAAACAAAGCAACAAGAAGTATTTTCAGAGAAATATTCCTCACATGAGAAACTCTAGTTTTGCTGAGATTTTTTTCACTAATGTACTAATTATTTGTCCCAGACATTATTATATTTAAGTCTCATATTGTAAAAAGTTTGATTTTTTAAATCTTATATCCAGACAGAAAAAAAAAAAACCCAAGAAAACTGTAATTCAGTATCATCAACCTCCTTCAGCTCACTGTGTCTGACATATTCAGGAGTTGTGGCAGGACCTGACTTAAATAGCTGCCCTGTTCTCAGGTATTGGCACAACAATTCTTCTCTGTTCTCTACCCTGCCTCACATCTCACAGGGTTTTCTTATTTCTTTTTTTTCAGATCACCTATATCTCTGAAAAGCGGACATAGTTTCTTTAAAATTTAAAAGAGGGAGGTAATATGAGGGTAAGGTTTTATGTTTACTGCCTAATTATGTCACCTTTTAAAACCATTTTCTTTTCTTTGAGGGATGATTCCTTTGATTTAATGTGTGAGTTACAGCAGCTAATTATTTTTATCTACTATGCCTAGATAAAACAGAGAAACAGATAACAAAATAAGTTAACAGATAAAAAATCAGATAGAATAAAGCTTGTAAGTATAAAAAAATCAGAACTTCTATCTGAAATGGGAAATTTAAAAGGACTTAATTTGCAGTTATGTGTCCTTAGGAAAATTTCATACTGTTTTAAGTCTTTTTTCATGAATCTCTCTCCCAAGAGACAGCAGTAAGACGAACAGCTTCAATATGTACATGAAATAACAAAAGAAACTATAGAACGTGGCTGTCAAATTTATGTCAATTTTATGTAACTACAGAATGTCAAAAATCAGATAACACTACACATCTATATCTCCTTTTCTTCCCAAATCTCTGTCTAAATTAAAGTCATTTTAGGTGCCACTATTGAAAAACGACATAAATTTTAAAGTAGGTATGAGGTATTTCATTTGACAGGAACCTTTCAGACTGTCACATGGCAAATAGCAGAGCTGGATAATATATTTTGTCATCTTGTCTCTAGAAGCATACCTTACATCTCAGTTTCAGCAGAGAATGAATGTTTTGTCTGTTAATCCCAGTAGGCACCAGCTCACATCTATAAGACTTCACAAGATTTGTCCCAGCACTGCTAAAACTGGCACTTTTGTCCAGGAAGGAATTTCAGGAATTAAATTTAACTGGATCATTTGAAGAATCTTGATGCCACTTACCCTATCAAGTCAGCACTCTCTGCAAGAACATTCAACAGCCTTTGGCTTCTCCTGACTGATGCTAATTTTGTTCTGTGTTGTCACTTCACATTTTTTTACCAAATGTAAATGATAGGTAGCAGAGTGTGTCTCCTGCAAGGCACACATTTGGCAGTGGTGCTAAGCTTTAGCAATGGGTTTTGACTGACTACTAACTATAAGCCACCTCACCCTAAAGCAAGTCAGTAGAAGTCAGGTCATTTCTTCAGCTACTTTATAATTATCATCAAGTAGGCCAGAAAAATTGTCCTACTTCAGTTATATTTGAGATGATTTATTGAGTCAGAAAATAAGGCAGAATTGAACACAATTCAGACCAAATATGTTAAAAATCCCATCAACTTTTAGACTACAAAGAATTAATACATGTTCCAAAGAAAAAACTCCTAAGTTTAAAACCTGTATAATAATATCATTAATTTTGAAGGGATTTTAAAATTTCCTTTGAGGGAAAGAATTTATTCCTGTATGAATATGAAAGTGCTAATCAGGTATCCTCTTGAGCTGTAATATTTTATTCATACAATATACATAAATGCAAGTGGTGCATTTTCTAAGACTGTTCAAGAAACATTTTTCTGTCCTTACCTATACACGGCATTTCAAAGAACTGAGTCTCCTGACCCTTTCAATAATTTCTACTGAAATATCCATGCCTACATAGTCCCCATTACCACCAAATGTGACCTGACACTTTGTGTATCAGGAACTGAACCAGGGTCACCATCTTACTTTGCAGAAGACAGATTCATCACTGCAAACTCAAACAGAAAACTGAAGCTATAAGCCTGTCTCATGCTCCAGATGCACAGTTCTATCCATTGCTGAATGAATACATGAATGTGATACCAGATAAAGGTACCTATCAGTGTTTTCATTACTACTGGTTTTGCAGCTGTATACATATATATGTGTGTGCAATGAAGAACGGGCATCTAAAGACACAGATGAATGATCCAGAAGATAAATGGTAGGGACACAACTTATAAAATCCCAGGTAGCTCAAGCTAAGAAGCACATCAAATATTCGGAATACTGCTTACCTGAATTCAGAATACTTCTCACCTGAACTGGTAAGAAAATCAAAACCTTTAATCATCTCAAACACTGAGCAGACTACCATTGCTTCCTCTGATTTTAATTTTTGTAGCATACTCCGAATACATTTAGATACAATTCAATCTTGCAAAATCACTGAAAATAGCGGCCTTCAACCCACAAGGTCCTTCCATCAAATCCAGAATCAGAAATTTGTGTATAAAAGTTTTTTATATTACACAATTCACTGAATGTTGATGCCTCCAAGTAACTAGATATGGATCAAATGTGAAAGACAATTTTCAGAACGTCCTCTCAACACCCTCCCTTCAGATATTTATACCCATTGATAAATCTCCTCTCAGTGTTCTCCTCTCAAGGCTCAAGAGATCCAACTCCCTGTCTCACCTCACAGAAGAGATGCTTCAGATCCTACTCATCTTTGCTGCCCTCCGCTGCACACACCCCAGGAGCTCCATGTCTGTCCTGTCCTGAGGAGTCCAGAACTGCACACAGCACTCCTGATGTGGCCTAACCAGACTACAGGGGCAGGATCACCTCCCTTGACCTGCTGGCAGGGCTCTTCCCATGTGCCCTGGCAGGCCAGGATACCATTGGCCTTCCTGGCCCCCAGGGCACATGGCTGGCTCATGGATAACTGGTACAATAGGTCCTCTAGAAGGACCTTCTCCCAGGGCTGCTTTCCAGCCTGGGATGATTCTTCCTAAGCTGCATGACCTGCACTTGCCTTTGCTGAACTTCAGAAGGTTCCTCTGCACCCATCTCTCCAGCCTGCCAAGGTCCCTCTGCAGGGCTGCACCTACTCCTGGAGTATCGGCCACTCCTCCAGCTTTGTGTGGTCGTAGAACTTGCTGGGGAGACATTTGTCCCTTCAGCCAAGTCACTGATGAAAGTTAAACAATGCTGGGCCCAGTACTGACCCTTAGGTGACACCAGTAGGCCTTCAACTAGACTGTGACACTGATCACAATCCTCTGAGAGCTGGCATTCAGCCATTTCCCAACCCACCTCACTGTCCACTTGTCCAACCCCCACTTCCTGAACTTGCCCATAAGCACCTACAGTTACTAAGAGTAAACACACTGAACTTAGAATTCCTGAATCTTTTGATATTTTAAAGCAACAAAATTAATTACATCATGATATATGAAAACCACAGGACTGTTTTAAACTTTTCTTTCTTAGGTCACTTTTTTGTTTAAAACAACATCCTACTAATAAAATCTGAATTGCAAATATGCAGTCAAGTCTATCTGGTTTACTCACATCTTTGCAAACTAAATGCAAAACACATTTTTTTCTCCTTCATAAGGCTACTTCAAGAAATAAATTGGGAGGAGGCTGTAAAATTCTTGTTTGACAAAAATATCTGCTTAAAACACAATACATACATACATACATAAATAGATCACACTTTGAAGGGTTGTCACTAAAATTTCAAGGACAGCAAAATGTAAATGAACAGTTTATCTCTAATGCATTTTGCAGGACAGATAGACACTTTCTGCAAAAGCTTTCATCTTCACAGATGCAGAAAGGGTCAAGCTATTCCCTCTGCAGTATTGGACTAATATTCTACTACTTTTAGGGCAAAAAATTTAAAACTGCTTATTTCATAATTCTGCTTACTTTAATAGTGTCTGTAAGTTGACACCTACTGAACATAACTTTTCAGTGTATTTCATACCCAAAAAAAGAACTGCCATTTTTAATATGTGCTTATAATCTAGACTTGCAGACGGGAGTATGCTTTATCCCAGTCTGGGAAATTTATGAGGACTCTGATTCTGGAATATTACTCTGGAATCACTAATTCAGATCAGTCCTCATGTGGTTCTGCCATTATAATGCAGCAGCAGACTTCTTATATTTAAACTGGAATAAAGCCTGCATATTTTGAAATCAGGAAAGCCACCTGAATATCCAAAAAGAAATACTTTGGAATGATTATTTCCAAAGAGCAATTTCAATTCCATTTGTTGGCAAGGTCTCCTGGACACGTGACCACCTAGTAATGGTTTAGACCACATACTTGTTATCAGCTTGTCAATATATAGCTACCCTATATCAGTATATAGGAATAATTGTTTTACTATTTAATGTTATAGAATGTTTGTTATCAGGAAAAAAAAACATTCAGGTTCCTACTGAGTGTGAGGGTACTTCAGAGGATGCAAAATCTACAGCTAGGGCAAAATAAAGGAATGCAAAAGTGGCTGAAATACTTAAATCAATGATCTTACTGGACTTCTAGGAATGAAATAAAATATATTGTTTTCTTCTATTAGTTAATTCAGTACTCTTTTTAGCATTTTGCTGACAGAGTTTTCTTGTATGTACAGATTGCTTAACTGAAGGCTCACAAAGACACCAAAATAAGAATAAAGAAGTTCAAAGAACAAAAGGTTAGTTATAGTAGAATAGCTATGACAACATTACTTAGCAAGACAAGCTTGTGACCCAGTAGTATTTTAGGTAAATATTGTAAAAAAAAAAAAAATACTCAAAAATTTCCAGAAGTTGGCAGGTTTTTTTATGTCAGAGAAGTCACTATTTGTACAGCTTTTAGCAGATTGCACTATCTATTTACTTAGACATAACATCATAGCAAGATTAGGTTTCAAGCCTTTCAAGTGTGTGAAATCTATCTTCCATCAGAAATACCAATTCTTGACCCTTGCTTGGTAAGATTTTAAAAAACATTGGGCTGATATAGACTTCTGTTGTCCTTTCAGAACTAATGCACTGAAAATGCCAGTACAAAGTATAGCTTTGACAAATTTGCCTGAGAAAAAATCACTGCCACCAGGGGTTGTTTTTGAAGGCTACAGCTGCCAACAAAAGAAAGCTGTTTCTTTGATTCAGGGTACACAGTCTCTATCTCCATACTACAGATCTTATTCCTCATTATGGATACATAGAACCTTCAAAGTGAAACACAGAAACTGAAATTTTAGAGAGTTTAAGTTATCTTATAGTGATAATTATTCTGTTTATCTCACATTAGAGTTAATTAGCACATATTTAAAAGTCAGTTGTGCTTCATGCTTGGCCTACTCAACTCTGAAGAAGTAGAGAGAGATGGAGAATCCATCTGTGAAAATAGCTCCAGTGAATATCATTGATGGATTTCTATAAAAGTTTGATAAATGTGTGAATTGCAATACCTAGGTGATAATAACCTGGTCAAACCTTAGAGATTTTCCCTAAGGAGAACTGAATTTATGTAACTGCTCTGCTGCTTCCTGCACCTTGAAGATGGCAGGGTTTTTTGAGAACTGATTTTCCAAAGTACTAGCACATCCCAAATTACTTTTCTCTAGCTGACTCTCAAAACCAGCACAATTATGACAGGATGTTCAAAACTATTCAGGCATTGGCAGAAGTCTGCATGAGATATCCTCCACCTGCCCCCCATGGAAACTGGCAATCCAAATAACTGGCATGGGAAACTGATGAATGATGGAAACATCAGGGCACAATGGAAAGTGCTGAGCCACCTAAACTATGGGTGTGACAACAGGTTTTACCTATGGTAAGGTCTGCTGCCACAGTAATAAAGTGCAGCAAACTGCATTTCAAACATACACACAC
>JAHXMQ010000807.1:62097228-62133800 GCA_020466415.1 Ammodramus savannarum pratensis
AACAAACAAAAAACCCCAAACCATTCACCTCTAAATATATTTTGAAGAGCCTTTGCTAGCAGTATTTATAGGAGTAGAATCATGACTGGAGTGTGCTGAAGCAGATGGAATATCTGTCAGAGCAGTAGCAGGTCACAGGGTTCCTCCACCCCTGAAAAGTGCTGGAGGAACAGACTTATGATGTGCAGAGCATATTAGGGTGATTATTAAGGAGACATAATAAATTAGAAATAAAAGCAACAACACATGTTTTAGAGGCTACTGTGGGAAGATGAAGCAAGGAATAATGAAAAACAATTACAATGGACAATCTCAAGAAAATTATCTTGACATTGAGACATTAGCTCATGAAAGAGTGTGCTCAACAGAGGGACTGAAGTATTGTCTGAAAGTTCAGCGAGAAACCTAAACAAAGAGATTAGATAAGATTAGGCACTGAGCACTCTGCCATGTACACAAAAGGAGCAGGTGAGGTAGCACTCTTCAACATTCTGACTTTTTAAAGGCTGTTATTCATACACAAGCATGCCCTATTCCTCAATAATTATGTGAAGTGTATAATGAAGAGTGCACATCCTTGATCTGGGGTTAGAGACTATTTATCATTGATGGAATTTTAGAATGAAGCTTTGGCACAGTTATACAGCCCTAAGCATGATAAACGTGAATACATTATTTAAAATAATACAAAAAAAAAAAAAAACAAACCCCAAAACCACCATGCTCCAAGGCATTACCTTAAGTAGGGTTTATCCATTACTCTGCTGGGTTTACCCATTACTCATTGCTACAGTATAGAAGTAATAGTTAACAACATAATTAAGTATTAAGTGAATATTAAAGCACCCAGAAACACAATGAGCAAGTTTTAGATGTTTCAATGCCTAGACAAATGTATAGAAATGTACTTGTACTCTGTCCACATGCAAAAAGAAAAAAAAAAAAAAAGAAATCCAGCATAAGCCAGGAAAAAACTAGTCAAACCAAAAGTAAATTATAGGTGAGAGAAAGATTACATCTCATTCTTCAAATAACCTGAGTCCCTAACGATAGATGACAAGGAAATTCCTTTTTTTTTTGTCTGGATCACATCTCTAAATCCTCTCCTTTTTCACAAAACTGACCGAGAATTGATGGTGAACTGTTTAACCAAGAAGAAAGCAAGGATGGCAAATCTTTTGGTGCAATGAATATTTAATTACTACAAGAGAAGTCATACAACTACAAAAGACATGATTGAAAAACCCCACAAGGAATCATTTTATCTCCTTTTAAATAAATCATTCCACTGAAAGATGAGACTTCATATACCTCTGGGCAGAGGAATAAATTATCATTTGAGCAGTATTTGAGGCATTTAACTACTGTTCTCAGTAAAATGGAAAAGGCACCACTTCTTTTTGTTTTGTTTTCTTTTGTTCTAAAAGAAATTTTAAAAATCAGACAATTAGATCCCAGTGTACAAACAGGGAGAGGAATGAATAGGCTGAATAGCCTGCATGGGGTCTGGGATTTGGAACAGCAGTCCTACCCTGCAAGGGCAGAAGCATGTTTGGGCTTTGCAGCTGGAATAAAATTGACACGCCTTGGGAATTGTCCTGAGAGAAACAGAGGTACTAGGGACCTTGGGCATTCACTCCTCATTACAAACAAAGTGAGGCACCAGCCTTGAAATGTCCAAAGTGGACTACAGGCTTGGTGTAAATACTCAGCACCACACATCCTTTTTCAGCTCTCTGAAGCAAGGAAAGATGAAATTTCCATGGAAACTGAAACTTGATCCTATGTAGGCCACTAAGGCAACAAAATGCTTGAAGCAGAGACTTGCCCATATAAAACTTTTCCCTAAAGAAAGCTTTGCAAGACTTCCAATGGGGCTTGAAGTGTTCTTCTATTTCAACAGAAAATGCCAAAAATGCGCTACATAAGACAGCACAAACAAAAACAGGCTGGTAAAAAACTGTGAAAGGTAGAATTCTTCCCTTCCCTGGTCTAGGGACCAGGTTCTCTAGGGCACACTTCTACCTTCAGTCCTGCTTTCAACCTAGTAGCCTTTCCCTGGCTTTCTGCATGGTACAAATTCCCATGGTGAGCCAGGTCACTTGGAAATGTCCTTCCACTGTCACCAAGCCACACCTTTACTACACCTGTGTCCCATGGTCACCTCCCTGCTGTAACCAACTGTGCAGTCCCTGTGACAGCCAAAAATGTCTCTACCTGTGAATGGTCACGCTGCCTTTTAGGGGAGGTGTAATATCTCTCTGCACAAATAATATCTCTGCACACAAATAATGTCTCTGTGAGCCTGAGTGTAGCAGCTAAGAGAGGCAACTGGCAGCCTTTCCCCCTCCTTTAACAGCCCAACTTTTCAGAGGAAGGTATGTTAAACAAGGTGAAGCTAAAACAAGCCAAAAAACAACCACACGCCTCTGTCACAGCTCTCAAAACCCCATGAGAGGTTCATGAGTGTCTATCTGATGTAACACAAAACAATGGCACTGAATTACCAGGACCACACCTACCAAAGGGAAGGTACAAGTAATGATGAAATTAACAATCTCTAATAGCATGTTTTGCAGCCCAGATGTATCTTCAGATAGCCTATTGAAAAGTTGTGTGCTGAACTTTAAGTTCCTTAACTATCATAATACAGTCTACAACCAAGTGATTATTTGTAAGTGATCCTCTTTCTCTAATTGAACAATTGCTGGCTGCATAACCCTTTTACCTAGTAGAATATTCACATTTTTACATTACAATTTGCTGATCCAACACCACCTTTAAATATTCACTTTTCCAAGTACTCTTGATTCTCAGTTCATGCAAACCAATTTGTTTCTGAGTTCACAGAGATACTGTTTATTCAGTTACAAAACAGCTTTAAAAACACCCAGAAAACCCCCTAAATTTGTTCAAGTCCCAAGCTTCAAATATATTAAACCAGCAGCTATATAGCACTTTATCAGATAACTGTTTTCTATATAAAACATTTCTTACTGTTGCACTTCACAATTTAAAATCTACATAATGACACTTCAATTCCTCAAGAGCCTCATCTAGTCCTAACAAGTTAGTACAAGTAGTTAGAGACACTTTTGATAAACAGGGTACACAGGAAGTAATTGTTGAGAGAGACAATTAATTTGGATTCCTACTTGCGGATATTTATCCTTCCCATTTTTCTCCAACCCCCCACATGTATTTTTTTCCAGTCAAATAAAGCTAGCTGACTTCATACCTGTATGTTTTGTAAAAGAGACATCTCTTCAGGGGGACCTTAATCACATGTTCCTGAAGGCCCACAAAAAGGACACTCTGGCTGTGCAGGATCTGAAGGCTCCTGATGGGCTCTCGCTGACTTTTCGGCAGGAGTTCAATTTCCTCAAGTAGGCAGCTGCTTGAAGTCTGGTTCACTGGGGCAAGTACCTTCTTAATAGTGCCATAGTCTGAAAAGGCAAGAGGAAAATGAGTAACTAAAAATCACACTAGCAATGCTACCTGCTTGGTGTCATTCAGTGAAAAAATCTTTGTGTTGGATGTTTTCAATGATGCCTCAGAATGCAGGTTTATTTTGACTGAAGTTTCCTTATGTATTATAGAACAGTTAAAAGAACTTAGAAAACTTTAAAGTCTGTTTTCACGTGATGCAATACATTAAAAAGAGGGAAAAAAAGGAAAAAAGTTAAAAAGTTATTAGTGAGAACAGTCTTCACAGTAGTAGTCACAAGTAAACAAGATTTCAAAGTCTGGCTTGATAAAAGCATGTTCATGCAACGGGTTACTGACTTCAGTCTACAGGATTGTCCTATACTTTACTATACTGAAAGCAGTTTAAAAAGCATTAAATTCCATAATTTGCCCTGTTTATTTTAGTATTCTTTGTGTTAAAAATTATGGAGTTTAGATATGTATCACATTCATTTAATAAAGCACATGTATATGAGTATGTGCAGGTCTTGAGTTTAGGTGAATATGAATGAATGAGGCTGAACCTCTTTTTACTTATCCTGATTTTAACCTCTGCAAAATCATAGCTTTTAGCATTCATTCGTCACTTCCATTCTTAATGTGATTTCTCAGGAAAGACAGTAATGCATTGAAAACCAGTGTCAGAGTATATGATAACATTTATGACTCACTCTTGCAAAGTTTTAAAATAATTTAAAAATATCAAAGTACATTTGTTCTGAACACAAAGGATCACGTTCTCACACTGATAAATATTTTAGGGAGCTGCAGCATTATGCAATCTTGTATTGCAGCAATAGGAAGTATTTAAGATCCAATACTGCAAACACACACAGAGATAAGCCCTAAAGTCTTGAAAGATTTCCCTTTTGAGCTGGTAATAATGACAAGGGGAATGTTTGGGAAGGCCTGTTCTGCAGTGCCTTCCTAGCACAAGGCCAGAGGTTTGGCTCAGAGTTGGCAGTGCAGGCTCTCAGGATGTGGCTGGCCCTGGTTTGGCGAGTACTGCTTTTATCCATGGCAGGGAACGCCTGGTGGCCACACACATCTGTGTCCCCTGACAGCAGCTCCACCCTGGGGGCACCTGAGGCCAGAGGCTGGCACCCCTATAAAGCCACTGCACCCTCCAGGGTAACTGGGCTGAGGGAGGGCAACACGACATTCCCAGACTTTGCTTGGGAAGTGGTCAGGAACAGCAAGCAAGCAGCTGCAAGAAAATACAAAAAAACAGCCTCAAATACACTCCAAAACTAAAGAGAAGAGGGAGAACCAAGATGACTGTTAAAAGCTCCTCATTTTCCTAAGACTAAGTACTGAATCCTAAGACCTGGAGTAGTACTGGAGAGGAGAGTGTACACCAAATAGTAGAGGAAGTTAATGGGAAGTTTATGTGTAAGATATAATGAATATTACATAATATTATTTAATTCTATTAAACAGTCAAAATGAATTGGAAAACCATAAATTATTAGCTCAGTGTATAAAATGGATTCCTCTTAGTCCATAGAAAAATTTTGATCAAACCAAATCATGTATGCATGTTAAAATCTTCTGCCTAGCCTCTCGGGTTTTAATATAATCATTTCATGCACCTATTTACATTTTTCTCCTTTTTTGATATAAACATGCTCTACCATTTTATAGGAAAAAAAGCTTCAAATAAACTACAATTTTAGTTTTTATTAACCCTTTTGATATTAAAATATCTAATTTGATGATAATTTTTTTTCCCAAACAACCTAAAACAGACTTTTATTCAAAACCTAATTTAATTGTTGTCAACAGTCAGTTTTGTCTCACAATTAAGCAATAACCAGCTCAGCTCAACAACATAACAAACAATGTTTCCACTGATGATTACTGGATGCAAAATCTTGACTGTAATTACAGCAAGTTTCATGGTCAAAATACGGTCTGAGACTTTTCCCAAAATTTCAGTGCTTGTATTGGCTAAGGCAGAATTAACTGTCCTCACACTGCCTTGTATGGGGCTGTGTTTTGGGTTTGTGATGAGGGGAGGGGAGTGGGGTGAGTGAGAGGCTGTGTAGTACAGGGGGGCTGGCTGGGGTTAAACCACAACACTGTGTTAATTACTAAGTGAAAGAGGAATGATTTGGTTTTGAGCATAGAAGTTGGAAAAATGTACTACAAAGGAGCAGTGAGATAATTTTACAGATGCAAATTAATTGGTATTGCTTTATAGATCAGTCAGTGCAACTCTATATCACATGCTTAACTGGCAGACAACAGATTCAGTATGATTCATGACACACTGTACTTGGCTTGTCACAGTCTTCCTGCAAGAGACAAAAATCAGGTACACATGCATTCAGCACATGCTTCTTCTACAGACTAATATTTCTTCCTACCACTATGCTGGGTCTGGCATCTACAGACTGAATCATTTGCTGTCACCTTCCCCAGGAGAAGAAAAAACACATGACTGGAGGCCTCCCTCCCCTATGCCTACAAACACATTCAATTTAGAAATACAGCTTTGGACAGGAGAACATGATCAAACACAAATACTTTCTGTTTCATGTGGCTCGTTTATTATAGATGGCAAACTTACAGTTCTTTTTATTCAAGTGTATGACCTGGAGATCATGGTTACAGCAGCATACCACCCCAGAAACAAATAAAATATTCTCACTTTGAGAACTGCAGCACTAATGCCTTCCCCAAGACATCTGTCATTGTTCTTGTTCTTGCTTCTTATCGTGGCATACATTCTTCATTCCTCATATTTCTTTTTGCTCTCTTTCAGCATCTCCCAAACCATTTCTTTTTCATTTCTTGTCTAAGAGGATCAGCACTCAGAAATGTTGGAAGTCACAACTGGCTGAGCTTCAATTGAAGAAACAGGGCCTGAGATCCCACAGATTATCAGGAAGAAACACTGCTCTTCTCAGGAGCAATGTGGGTCATATGCAAACTCAACAAAAAGGAATAGAATGTTACCTGAGATCTGCCTCAATAAACTCCCCTGCTTCTGCAACCTATTTTCTCTGCCTTAATTTTCCTACTGTGTATGACTTTGATTTTGCAAGGACTACCTGGGAGGCCAAACTAGGGTGAGGACCTAATTTCACTCCACAACTTTGAGACAGCGCAGATTTAATTTGTGTTTTGTTCACCAGTCCATGGTGCATAGCTAGGATGTGTAGCTATCAACATCCTTAAAACATACTAGCATGCAACATGGCTATATCAGACTTCCTTACAGTGGAAAATCATAGCCAGTGATTCCACTGCTTTCAAAAGCCAGAGGTTTTGCTCCAGTGTTTCCAAATTTACTACAATGTTTGCAACACTATGCACAGCCTCCAGCAAAGACTGCAGATTTCCTAAAGAACTTGTAGAAGTCCCATCTTCAAAAGTGTTGTCTGTCTGGCTATTTTCACACCACAGTTGCAAAGCAAAACAGGGTGTAAAAAAAGTAAGGAAAAAATACGTCTGGAACATGGCTCTAGGACATGGAGTTTTTTAGATCTGTCATAATCTTTCAAGTGAATATTTAGTCATATAATCAAACTAAGTGTGCACTTATGCCAAGAAACAGCTGAGAAGGCTAGTAACCACAGAGCAACTTAATGGATGCGACTTTATTGCCACAGACACAGGGAAAGCTGCAGTTTCATCACAAATGTCAATCCTGAGCCTAACAGCCATTTAAGAATTCAAGTGAATGGCATCTTTGCATCCTTACTGTAAGCAAGACATACTGGGATAGATCCAGACACCTGACAGCCTTTTTTTAAGGATGGCCAACTATATAAAGGAGTAGTAAAAGATAATGATATTGGCCAGAATGAGTAAATAATGTGCTTTGTTAGCCTGTACCACAGCAGTTTTAAAGAGACTTGCAAAACCAGCAACTGAACATTAGAAATCTAATCACTGGGAATGAAGAGAAAAATTCTTTTTGAAATATTACTATGTAATATGTAGGAGACAATGAAGAACTGCATGGAGAACCTGAGACAGAGTTTTAGAGAACATGCTTGGAGGCAACAATGTCTGTAAAGAACAAAATTATAATTGGACAAAATGAAAGGTTTTTTTCTGAAAGCAAAAAATAATTTTAAGATGTAAGAGGTGTAAATCATAGCCAGCAATGGAAAACACTGCAAGAGTGCAGCAGGAATCATTATAACATCTTTGGTGGTACCGGCAACAAAACGAAACAGAAAATGAACATACAAAGCAAACAGCAGATGCAACAAACTAATAAACTCTAAATTCCCTGAGTTTCCTAACAGAAATAAAACTACTCAAGGAAGCTTTAGCAAACTCTTGCTATAGAGAAGAATAAATATTTACATGAGCTGATGTGTTTACAAAATATTGCTGCTTTCTTTGAGCAAACAAATCATCACGAGGCAGTATAGAAGTGCATTTCACTTCTTCAAAAGAAGAGAAAAAAATCTCTACCCATTTCTTTTTGAGAGGGAAGGACTTTCAATCTTAAGTCCTGCCATAGTACCTTGGAGAGTGGGTTGGTCTCCAGAAAGCAACTGAACCAGCACCAGGAGACAGAATCCAAACCAATAGTTTACAGAAGAGAAGCCTACAGTATCGTATTTCATTAATGTAGCTAAAATCACTACTGTCTTCTAAACTATATGAGTTGTAAGCAAAATAAACTAATAATAGTCTCAAATATCTCTTCAGGACAGCTGTATGCCTATATTTAAGACTTAACAAACATTCCTGCAGTTTCTGAGCACAACAAGGTGCCTTTACAAATCTGAAAATCTCCTTACATATACCAAGAAAAATCTAAAGAAACAGCAAAATATACTTTAAACTATAAACTTTCAATGTAACTACAGGTCTGTTTTTCAAAATTCCCACAAAATAGTCTTCAAAATAATAATACATCTTAATCAGGTGAAGGATGGGGTCTGTGTGATGGAAAGGGGCAGCCAACACAACACACAGATGCTAAAGCAACCTTTACAACCTCAGGAGATGCTTGTAACTAAACTTGAACAAGGTACCACCTGTGCAAGAAATACTCTACTCTGTATGTCATAACATGTGAAAACAGACTCATTGATAAACTTAACAATCCAGCAGCACAATGACCAGGGAGTTTAATAGATGGAGACTTGAGAGAATACATTTTCAAATGTAGCTGAAACAAATATGCATTATTTATATTTTCAAGAAGTCTAATTTGAAATAGACTTTGGAAAATTATATTCAGTAAGTAATTTAATTTTATCCATTACACACTGGTTTTGCATAGTATTAGTTGTATACAAATTATTTTTCCCATTGAAAAACAAAAGCATTAAGACAGTATAAAGACTGTTTAAATTAAAGGAAAAAATCTGTTAATGCTAAACATCTTGTAATTAATATCCATATGTAGATATAAACACTGGTTATAATAATCATATAACATTTGTATTAAACACCATAGAAACAACAACAAAAAATAGGGCATTAGAGTCATCTTCAAGGCAGAGGTCTTTCAGAATAATAAACTGAAATATAAAACTGATTAACTGAATGTGCAATAGCAAAAAAATCAAAGAATGTGCAAGGTGATTGATAAGCATTCAGCCACCATGAAAAAATGTTTCATCAATATTTGCTCTCCTCCACCAGAGGAACTGGAAAAAGCCCTACTGTGAAGCAGAAGGTGCATTTGGCTCAGAGCAGAAAATCATCCCAATGAACAGAAAGTATTAGGTTGCATAAGGGCTTTAGTGCGCTCGACACAGTAAAAAAGATGCAGGAGCAGCAAATGCAGCAGCTGGTTCAGCCTAAAAAGGGGAAGCCCAGGACTTATGATTTAGCAATCTGTGTAACATCAAAAAAGGCACATATGGTACAGAGAATGCAATGGGGTTTAAATCCTACACTTCTCCACCCTTTCTAAAAATAACTTTAAAATTAGTAAAATCATCAGTAGAATATGGATAATTAAAGCTTTGGCTATAATCTGATTTTACACATGGGGGTGGGGTACAATTAGGTTTAAAGCAAGGGTGTGTTTAGAAGACAAGATAATATAACCAAGCTCTGTAACTTCTTTTTATTTTTTTTACCTGCAGGTTTCTAGGATACATACTTATACTTGAAATACAAGAATACATTTTTTAATCATGCTCCAGTCTAAAGGATAACTGATAGATAGAGCGTTAACTCTTCTTTAAAAATTAAATATATACTATGGGTAAGCATAGTACTTCTAGAATGATTCAGAAGATAAAAATAATATAGTTTGATTTTAAAATTCCGACCTTAATTTAGAACTTTAATTTAATTTTTTTTAATATTTTTATATGTACATTCATTAATTATTTAGGGAAAAGGGTGAATCTCAAAATGAATATGTAATTGTGATGATTCATCAAGATGCAGATTTTAATTATTTTATTTCTAATTTCTCTTTATTTTCAGAGCTGTTTAACGTTTGTCTCTCCATCTGAAATCTGCTTGAACCATCTGATTAGTGATACTTATTTTATTCTTTTTTTCTATTTTTAATATATTTTGATGGTGTAATAAAATATATAGATGTGATTTTCTACAACTATCAGACAAGAACGGAGGTCAAAAATCTGAATGTTCTGTTTTGTGGGCTTAACAGAGAATGAAATGTGATAAGTTTATGAATAATTTAAACAATAAACCACTGTGATTTTCTCACTATTACAAGTCATTATCATCGTGATGACAACAAGGCAAGGGTGGATACTCAGAGAAATTGAGATATAAAGGGCATTTATAAGATCAAAAAAGCAATTATGTAACTGTATAACAAAACCTTCTATGACATACTGTAGCTGGAAATAGAAAAAAATAATTTTGTTGCATTTCCCTGAGAAATGTTGCGAATTGTTCTGCCTGGTTGATATTGACTTTTATTTTTAAACACCAAAATGGCTACACAAAATCTTGGTTACCCTCTGTGCCATCACTTGCAGGAAACAGAAAAGATTAAGCTTTCCATTATTCAGGTCTCTTAGTTTTTCTTACTCTATTACAGGATACTTGAAGGAAAAAAGTATGCAAGTGACCTGGAAAACTCATAAATCACTGTTCATTGACATCTAATTAAATTTCAGTAAATTAAATTACTGAGACAATTTTAAAAAAATTAAAAATGCTACATTCTGGGACTTGAAAAAGCTTGCACTTTGTTCATGTGAGACCTTAGTACAAATTCAGGAATATTTTTGGTGTTGGAGTTTTTGTCCCCATGTGAAGTAAAATACAGGCATAAAAACATCTCTGTTCTAGGTGTGTTACAGGAAGAAAAACAGGGTGTGTCAATTTTTTATCATTCCAGAATTTAAAGCAAATAATTCTTTCCCCATGCTCAATATCAAAGGGCTCTGAATTTCAGAGGTTGTTTACGTAGTACTGCTATTGCTAGAGAACAACAAAAATCTAAGGATCTTTGGCCATATAACAGCATTAAATTTCACAGCTTAAAAGCTTTTAGGGAAGTTAACAAAAATTAGCAGGGAAGCTAAGACTTTAAATTTAAGAAAAAGCAACTGCAAATGAAATAAAATTTCCTGCTTTGTGTCAAACTATATGTGATACATAGCAATCTTAAAATGGGACACTCAGTTGTCCAGTGCCTTGGCAATTAGAAAGAAGAAAAAAGAAGCGTTAAAAAGGTACATGCATAATTTAATATATTTATTAAATGCTAATTTAAAATTATATACGAACAGCTATATCACACAGCGCTTAGCGTATTAATGGTTTCAAACACCAAGCAGCTGCTTAACTTAGGAAATGGAAAGGTTTGACTCTTTCTCAGGTGAGAGCTTTGGAAGCAGTAGAAGAAAAACACAGAAAAACTCTATATTAAATTATTCTTATCTGGGTAAGACCCCGAGTATTTCTGCAATCTGGTGCAGTTTTGTTTTTCAATTCTTGGATGCAATGACAGCATTTTTGAACGATACTCTATAAAAAGCAAGCACACATAATATTTTAGATTTATGCTCTTTATCTTTGGCTCTGATTCCTTTGTATTCCCTCTTTCCTATTGTATTTCAAGTAAATATTGATGTTCTTCCTTATAGTATTGGAAATGATTTTAAATCAACACTGAAATGAGATACATTTTTGATAACACTTGTCAACACAGGAGATCTGATGGTCTATTACACATCCCCAGACTTCCATGCAGGGGAGAGAATTTAAGTTATTTATCCACTATTAAGAATCTGAAAGCAGCAATTTTAACCAAAACTTATTTGCATACCTTCTAAAATTATTAGCAACTTCTTAATGCCCCAGTGGCTATTCCAAGAGAAATTCAGTCATACCTCTTCAACGAGACGACTTTTGCATGGTTGTATGTCAAAATTTAATATATATTTATTTTATGAAGGGAATATTTATGGGCTATCCTTTCTAAGAGAAATTTGAACTACTGACTTTAAGAACTTTTTGAATAAAAAAGTGTCGATCTAGGTACTAGTTATTAAAAAAATAAAGATCTTTCTTCAAAGCCATTTGTCTGGGAGGACAGAAAGAAGACAGAAATTAATAATATGCCATCCAATAATGATTGCAGAACAAACTCTGTCTCTAAAAAAGAGTAAAATAAAATTCTAAAAAAATTGTTTCCACTCGAAAATAGAACAATTTTGGAATGTATCTATCAATGGAAATCCAGAGAATCACCATCTGAATCCTCTCTTCAGGAAACTGTTCTCCAGAGGAAAAGTTTGTAAACATTCAACAATTTTTAGAATACTTCTGTCCCTTGTAGATTAAATTCCCATGTGTTATAGTGTCTCAAAAGCATCAAGGATACAGTCAGTTTGCAGTTGAATTAGCAAAGCTTTCTTCCAGTATCTACCATGGAAAGAGTTAAATACCTGCCTTTAGCACAGACAGTATCCACAGCTCCATTAAGTTAAACATTATAGATTGGTACAAATAACCTTTCCACTAGTCAGATTTACAATGAATCAAAAAGTTTAGGAAATAGGGCAACTTGTGTTGTGCCATTTCTTGGCAGTCATTTTATGCCTCAAATTGGAATTTAAATCCAGCTCCAGTCAGACTCATTCAAAAATCTTTCAAATAGAGAATTTAAGCTCTTAACAGAAATTCAGATCTACTTGAGACTAAGATGCAAAGCAACTGGCAGTTAAACCAAGCCGTATGCCTTGCTTTGGAAGACTATTTCAACAAAGTTGAAGCTTCTAAATCCTCAAATTGGAGCTTCAAACTCCTCGATCTTTTGGAAAAGACCAAGCAAGAACCGATACTAAATAACAAGTGGGTGCTGAATTACATGTCTCAGCCACTACATCAATTATGTCTGTTTCTTTCACAAAGAAATGAAACTATCTCAGATTATTAGATGGATTCTCATATACTCTAGTGGCAAAGTTTTACCCTAGATCTAGACCAGATTTTTTTTCTTGCCTAACAAAAAGAAAGTAATTTCAACAACCTGAAAATATATATATTTTTAATGAATCATGCTCATTGACCCATCTTTGTCTACTACTTCTATTTCCAATCTTATAGAGATTTGTCAGTTTGCCAAAGATGTGCCTTAGAGCTGAAATAGAAATTCATAACATTTTGTCTGTGCTGAAGATTGATGTACCCATAACGGTTCATGCACTCCACTTACAAGTAACATGTGTCTATAGAATACCTATGAGCAAATGCTATGGCAGCTACAGTTTCTTAACAGACTATAACTGATAAGCAAACATTTATTAATGTTTCATTCTGTCATACATTCCTTTTACTTGCTGAGGTAAATCATTACCTATTTTTAAGATTTTATGAAGGGGTATCGTATGTATATTTTATTTGAAATCTCATCTAATTATTTTTCAATTATAAAAGTTTTAGTAAAAAGTAAATAAAGCATAATGTATAATAAAGAACCTTTTAATTAAACAATCTGGAGACTTGTACAATCTGGATTCAATTGTCAACTTTTTTCTATAGATTTCATGTATGAAACTATGAAAGAACACTATTCTGAACAATAACACCACCTAAAGTGAAAAAAAATAAAACTTGAAACTTCACTTCCTGTTTCATTTAACTATTACAATATCTAATCACAAATATTTCAACAGGTACATTTCCCTACTGAAACTTCTTTTGTTATGCTGTTTGCTTGGCCATCGATTTGATTCCATGACAAATGGAATCAAATTACTTTGATTCTCCCTCAGTTACTTTATTCTCCCTCAGTATTTAGGAGACAGTTGAACCAAAGACAAAAAAGTCTCAGTTGCAGCCAAGAAAAATCATGATTTTTTTTATGCCCTGCAAGGAATAGGTGTCTTCCATGTCCTTAGGGATTTTTTTGTGAAGTTACCTCTTAATTAAAAAAGACATCGGAAAAAAAAAAAAATAATAGTCCTTGGAGCAGGGAAAAGGGCAAAATCTCTCCAGCTGAATTCTCTACCAACTTGGTTTGATGGCTGCATGGGCACAGGAACTGTGTGCTCTGCATGTACATTAAAACATTTCCAGTGAGTGGATTTGGAAGGGCTCCTCCACATCCACAGCAGCCCCTTCTCTCCTGGATCAGCCATTCAACAAGGAGGTGCAAGGAATGGCTTTGAACTCTGAACATTATGAGGAATTAAACCTCAGCTCCACATACCCCCTACAAATGCTGCTGCCATCGAGATGATGACAGCAGCAGGCTGACCCTCCTCTCTTGTGCTGATGTGTTTATTGCAGAGATAGACCCTGAGTAATATATCCAGTTTTCTCAATGCTTGACTACTTGATCATGTCCCTATACAGGGTACCATCATTTCTAACTCCTCCAGGAAGCGATATTAAAATGTGAATAACAATACTTTAATTATTGCCACTTGTTTAAGAAATGCAATTTAAGCAGAGAGGATATGGTTAA
The DNA here is from genome assembly GCA_020466415.1 of Ammodramus savannarum pratensis. Classification (NCBI taxonomy): domain Eukaryota; kingdom Metazoa; phylum Chordata; class Aves; order Passeriformes; family Passerellidae; genus Ammodramus; species Ammodramus savannarum. Next base: position 62,111,585 of record JAHXMQ010000807.1, read on the forward strand.
AACTACAGCATAAAATCTTCAGATGAGGCTTTAATGAGTTGGGAGAAAAAAAGCTGTTTCTCAGGACTTGGCAAAGAGATGATGGACAAGAATTTCAAGCTTGGTTCTAGTACCTCACACTCTTTTTCTTTTTTTTCCTTGGGGAGCTGTCAGGAAATGTCAAGTAGTTTATGTAGATCAAGGTGTGATTTGTAACAACATTGAGCAAACATTTCTTGATTTTACCAAACAATAGTCTCATTTTGAATTCTTATTTGAATTACTCAAGTTCTGTCTAAAAAAGTACTCAGTAATAAAAATAAATACAAGAATCGTGAGAAATGATGTAAGCATCCTCAAAGAAGGCAAGTAAAACATTTTTTTTTTGTCCTGCATCATACTAAAATAACTTGGCATATAAAAAGACACATTCTGCCAGCTTAGAAAAGGATTGGATTTCAACAATGTCAAATTCAACATTACATAGAACACCAAGACCATTTTGGGGCACCAAACCTACGGACAAAACAAAATGTACGTATTTATTGGTGTTGCTTGTACATTTATGACTACATCTGTATCAAACAGATGCTGCCAAGAAGCACACTGGCCTGTGAGCATGTGCTATGAGACTATCAGTACCAAGATTCTCATCAGATGTCTTCGGAAGCCTCAAATGTTTTGTGTCCTGCACATGAATTCTTCTTTCAAAACAACACTATCAGAAGAAATGATTATGAAAGGACTGCTTAGGTACTTAGCACTGTCTGCTAAGTACCTAAGGTTGTACTTAGCAGACAGTGAGTTACTAGTTTGTACTTCCAGACAAACTAGGACAAGCTAGGCAGCAGTTCAGATACTAGTTGAGAGGACTGTGACTGACGATACACTTTTATTTCCAAAATTTTACTCCCTACATACAGTTAGATGGTAACTAAACAGATCCAATATCAAGGGCTAGATGTGAATAACATCTATCCCAAAGAATGCCCATTTGGAAATATACTGAAATTACAGTCCCTTTTTTTTGTTTTGGCAAAATCTAGCTTTTACTGCACTAAAAATGACACATACACACACAAAACATGAAGCCCTGAGGCAAAGAAGACACAAGAGTTCTTATGGTTCTAAATGGGAAATATTACATTTGTCAAGAGACATGCAATTTCAATATCCTGGATTCTAAAAAGACAAAGAAATAAAACTATAAGGTTGTTACTTGTTGCTGAAATTGACTACGAAGCAAACAAAGAAGTATATATTAACTTCCCCTAAAATTCTCATGAAGAGAAAACTTCAGATTTTGAAGAGATCTTCTAAAATTTTTTATCAATGTCTAGGACTGGGCTTCTCAGATAATGGAGATGAGCATGTCTCAAGACTTGTATAACCTCTAACTAAAGTAGTAGAGTAGGTAATAAATATAGATATTAATCACAAGATGAAGTGGCTTGTGGGATTTAAGGCTTGATATCTGACACAGAGCAGAAGTGAAGAATGCCACACTGTGCTCAAAGGAAAAAATTACTATTCAATAGAAGCGCTGGATCCCTGCCAGTCTTCCAAAGTTGAGATATATAAACTCTGATTGGATCTGACTGGACAGGGAGCGCTTACCACTCCAATTTTTTTTAATTGCCTTACTTTGTACCACCAAAACAATAAATACCTTGTAGGACCCAACACATGCTATGAATACGATAGTGCTTTCCTACTGAATAAATTTTTCAGTGCCCAGATCAAAGAAGCATTTAGATGCACAAGTGGAGAAAACTATTTGTCAGGTAATAACCCACAACATACCTTGCCTGATTTCTTAATCAAGTCATATGTGGTTATTTCTATTGGAAGTGTTAGAAAGACAACTGACTACTGTGCAGATCCAGAAGCATCACCAACTTGACTGAAGAGAGTTTCAGGAACTGTCCTCTACTCAAACTCATTTGTAGTTGGCATAGCACTTGCCCCTGTGCCTCAGTCCTTAGGTGAGCCAAATCCAGTACATACATCCATATAGAACCTCAGCAGCAATTTCAGTGTAAAACACAGCTTTTGCTGAGAAACAGAGGAGGAAAGAATGATGCTGAGTTTGTTTTCTAATAGTACTAAGTAAGAAATTAAATGGATAAGAAACAGAAACAAAGCTGGAATTAGAGAAAAGTCTTAGAACCTCTCACCAGAAGTTGTTAATCTCATTACTCTCCCTACTACATTAAAGTAGCCATAACCACAATACATAGCAATGGTATACAACACATATAATCACATTACATTATATTCTTTATATAATGGTCTAGGAGCCAGGATATCTGGCAATAACCAGAAAGTCTCACAGAGCTTGTTGGTTGAAAATCTATGTGTATTTCCTAGGCAAGTGATGTAACCACTGGTTACATCACTTGCCTAGGATTGCAGTCATCACTATTCCTCCTAAAGGTATTCTGGTTGCAGTCATCGCTATTCCTCCTCAAGGTATGTAGCCATAGAACCAAATTTCCAAGATTTATGGGATAAGAAGTAAAAATAAAAAACTCTGAAAATTAGAAGCATTAATCTGTAAACAAGTTGTTCTTTGCTCCAAATATTATGACTCTTACACGTGACTTGATTAAAGTAAAATGCATGGAACATAATCCATCTTTTGTGATACAACCTGCAGGTTACAGGATTCTTCACACAAATATCACAAAATAATATAATCCAGCATCTTCACATTTTGATGACTTACAAGACACATAACAAAGTAAGTAAGGCATATCTTTTATTGAGAAATTCTTTAGCTTGTTAAGATTTGCCATGTCTAATGACCAGAGCAAGGGGGAAAAAATCCCAGTGATTATTAGTGGGACTGCTTATAAATGCTTAGTTGTAAATCTCCAAATTTATTGAGGTTTACCAGGAAAAACTATGCAGAATGAAGAAGCTTGTAAACATCAACAAAACCAGGACTTCAGTAGAATATCCCATTTAATGACGGTTTTCCTGACAGCTCACACTAAATCTTATGTATATCATGGACAAATACTTGTGATCCAACTTTGGGATTTTTAGGGTTGAAGTTGAGTTTCATGTAAGGTTCAAACTTTTCTTTCTTCCCACGATCTAACTATTTCACTTCCTTCCTTGGTTGGCATGGGTTTATTGAGTCACTCCTATGCATGTCCACCTTAAAAGAAAGGCCCTGCAGGATATTCTAAAAAAGATTCAGCAACATGTGACAAAGTCAAATCCCTTCAAAGGGAAAGCTTCTTTCCCACATCTCTCAGGAAGAGTCCTGAGTACTGACTACTCACAGAAGGGCTACACGGTTGGTACAAAGATCAAATTTCACCCCAAAATAAGGCTAATTCCAAAACTGTTTCCAAAATTAAGACCAAGCCTGTTGACTGGCAGTGCACCTACTGGGGCAAAATTAGAGTTTTGAAGGTAGGTGAAGATCATTATAGATCTTAGCTTTGAAGACAGCAGGAAAACACTGAGTCTCATGTAAGATACCTTCCTTGCTCATAGCTACATATTTTCTGCATTATAATTACCTAATAATAAATGAACATAGGCATTGTAAAGTCTAGTTTCTTCTTCAGGAAGAAGTGATATTTTCAAAAAAAAAAAAAAAAGGAAGAAGGAATGGCTACGAAAGCTCAGCATCGCTATGACATCGCTGTTCTTTTTTAATGGAAGGTTGAGACTTTGTCTCCAGCTCTTTACAATCTGTTTCCCTCCCTGGCCCACACATTAATCTCACTCCCATGCAAGCAGAGCCAGCTGTTCTTCAGCCAGTAGCTTCTCCTTGAAGCAATTCTGATTTCCAGTGGCAGCACAGAAGTGCACACACACCTTATGTTCTTCGGACATTTATTTATAGTCTTTATCTGACAGAGCTGGGCAATTATAAAGACATAATGATAATTTGTGGACAGAAAAAGGGCTTCCTCTACTTAAATTTGTCCCTCGAGAAAACAGAACACCATCTACTTGCAGCAGACAATTCATGAACCTGATAACTAAAATATGAACAAACTCTATAGGCAAATAGCAGCAACAAACTAATCAAAATCATGACCTATTTATGGGTTGATTATAATAACAAAAAATGACTACAAATAAGTGCTGTGTAATTTGTGAACCAAATAAAGGGTTGCAATTCTCACATATAAATTGCTGTCAATGAATAATTTAATCAGCTCTAGTTAGAGCCATCTATTTATTAAGAAAGCTCACCAACTGGATCTGGCAGAATGATTAATCTCTATACACAGTGATAAAGCCAAGGAAATCAGTACTGCTGTACATTTTAAATGCCCAGTTTGATCCTCTGGAGCCACACAGTATAATTTATAACACTGTAGCCCTGATTTTAGATGTAGCCACTCTCATTTAGTACCATTTTAAAACCACTTAGCCCAGTATGGATGACACAATACATAAGACAGTGAAAAATTAACACTTTTGTTAAATTACATAGAAAAAACCCAAATTTTTGCATTATCCTCCTTTGCCTTTAGAGATATTCTACGTGGAAAATAACATAAATATGCTAGCAGAAATATACAGCAGACCTTCTTAGAAAAGCTAGGACAAATCCCAGAGTGATCATTAGACTCTTCCAAGACAAAACAATGCAATCTTTTACATCTTTTTTTAGAACTTTGCAAAGATTTTTTTTCCTGAAAAGATTAACAATATAAACAAAATGTTAGTTCAGCTAGGGTTTTCCTTTATCAGAAATAGGTGTCACTGCAAAAGCAGAATAGAGTATGGTTATTAATTTTATGGCTCCCTGTTTGAATTTTTGAAACAAATGTTCAAGATCATCACACTGCTGTCAGCACTGGTGTCTTCCAACATGCACCACCTTTCCCAATCAAAGTAACCGATGAGTATCCTTCCTTCGAGGTATTTGAAATGGCATTGCATAAGGCCAGAAGGCAACAACTTACAGGAAAATAGTTTTAAAGCCACTCCAAGCGTTCTTTACAGCTCTGTAAAAGCGCACTATATCTTTGTCAAGCAAAGGCATAAAAAACAAAACAACTGTGTTTTCTGTGACAACAAAAGAAAAATTATTTTTAAAAAGTGACAACTATGTGCCACAGTGTATATGCCCCATTATCTATCTGTACTCTGATTCCACTGTTTTTGGTTTTGAGCTAGAAAGGATAGATAGATGCAAATAGACTACCTATTACTTTCGCAGTTGACTTCTGACTTGAATAACAACTACTTTGATCCTTATTGTTATTGCATTTATATTGTAATTTCTAGACAAAGAAAGTGGTTCTTAACTGAGATGAAATGTCTGTATCTCCTTTCTACAGAAATTACCTACAGATTACTTCCAAGAACCTCAATGCACTTAAAATAATGCAGTCAGGAATAGCACTAAATTGGAAAAAATGCAGCCAACTTAAGCTTTGTTGCTCTCTTCACCATGTATGAAACATATATAAGCACACATTTTTGCTTATAACTTTCAGGATGGCAACTGCACAGATATTACATATATTCTGACACCATGTGTATTGAACTGTGAAAGCTGCACACTTTGATCAGCAGCTGTAGTCTGCCAGGAAAATGACAATATTCCATCAGAGACTTTTAAGTAAGAAACACACAACTTTTTTTCTTGCTAAGACCTTGGGTTGTTTCCTAGAAAAAAATGAAGTATACTGATTACAAATGAAAATTTACAAGATGGAACTGTAACAAAAATCATAGAGGAATCATATCAGGGAGTACTTTGCATCAGTTTACTCCCATCTAGCAAGACAAACAGAAGAAATAGAAACTGTTATAAAGGCATTCCCAAAGTGAGTTTCAAGCAAACTTCCAAATCTCTTTATTAGATCGGGACTAGTCTCTGTATAATCTACAGTTGAAGGGCTTCATGAGAAAAAATTGTTACATTTGTGGATATTTGCTACCTGTTTCAACACTTCTAAAGGCAAATGTATGAAAATTCTATCTGCATTTTCCAAAAAAATCTTTTGAATTTTCTTCATGAAACCTCTCCACTTGTTCATTATGATTGCTGTATGTTTTTCCATCAGAATTATTTTTGTCATTATTCTCGGCATTGCTACCTGCAATTTTTAGAACTCCTTGGAAACCTGTTGTAATGTCCTCCAGTGACCTTTAAGGCTCAGATAAAACCTGGATTTATGGCATAAAAATTGTGGCTCACTTCAGTGAACAATTCACTCTTTAGATACATGCAATGTAGCCAACAATAAATCTTGCTTCAGGTTTCATACTCTCTTTAGGTCAGTCATACCCCAATTTCATCAGTGCTGTACTATAAATCCCAATAACTGAGATCTACCACTGGGCATATACCACTTCTACTCAGGATACAGAGGGGACATTTTCTGTGCAGTGGGATTGAAGAACAGAAAAATGAGATTTTTTTCACCAAGTAGTTTTTAAGGATGGCCTTTAAAGTTTTTCACTAGATAGTTCAAGTATTACCTTTTCTGAACTCTCAAGTTAATAATGTACTCAAACTAGACACTATATCTAATAATTTTCTTATTCATTTGAGTAAATAAATATATTTGGAAAAAGCCATCTGAATAATGGCTACCTTGCAGCAGCATCTTATTTTGAAAAAAACTAACAGCAACATTTTTAACCATGGGACACATAGGCACTTATAGTGTAGGGAAGAAATAAAATGGAAGAAAGAAATATGAAGATAGGGGAGAAGGGACAAAAGGGAGGGAAACAAACTATGATATATTGATTGGATTAGAATATTTTATGAAGAAAGAGGCCTTTCAAACTTAGAGAGTTTTAAGGATATTTAGTGTTTCTATAGCTTAGATCTACATTTCATGTTTCATGTATTGTTATAGATGTTTTTTAGCTCAGAACATCATGAATGCTTTAGTTCATCCACGCATGCTTTCCTTGATCTGCTTTTTTAAATCATGGAAAATTTTTCCAGGGATTTCTTCTTGCCTAAAGCCAGCAGCACAAAATGTGCAGGAATTGATATATCCCTTCATTCTGTGTTAGAATTCAGTACAGTGAAAGATTAAGATGTTTCTCCAAAGCACCAAAGCATATTTTTTAATATAAGCAGTAGCTGTTAAGCCCTAGCACACCAGAATCTCCTAGCAGAATGATGATTTGAGAAGGTTTAGGAAATGAAGACTGTTGACTCAGCAGATTAATGCATTTGTTTGCTTACTCCCAGTCTCTCCTAAAGTAACACTACATCAGTAATACTACATCTATTTAAGGTTTAATCAAATTAGATTATACATTTATACTTCCAGGGTCATTCTCCCCTGTAATATTTGTATTCTAAAAACAGGGTGGGTAGGTGAGAGAAAGAACGTTCTCTTAACTATTGGCCATCTGTTTCAAAAAATGGGATTTTTGCTTTGGACAACAAAGACAGCAGAACAATAATTTTTATTAAATCTAATCTGTATGCCTACTTTTCCACTGAAGCTTTGTGCATTTTAAAAGACAATTTTTAGAGAACATTGGAATTAATTATAACTACAAAAGTTATGTGGTGTACATCTCTCACAGAATGGTTTGGATCCATCCTGCTTTACACTGCTAAGTGCGAATTGCATACTGGCAGAACTTACATCGGAGTTGAATGCACTTTCTTAGAAGCAGCAAAAAGTACAATTACTTTCTGTAAGAAGGTACAATTACTTTCTATACCAAAAGTGAGTATTAGTACTTCTTAGAAAATAAGTCTTAACACTTACACTCCATTGGGGTAGAAGGAATGCTAACAAAATCACTGTGATTCAGTGAAATACATGTGAAATAGAATTGACTACTCAAGTCAAGAAAACTGCAAGAATAGAATGGGGGTTTTATCATATGCTTTCTCACACTTATAAAACATACACTGTCCACTTACAGGAAAGCATGTGCAGAGTTTAGACTAAAGATCCAGCTAGGATAAGTACCCTGCTTCCATGAACGATCAAAACCAGACATACAGAGAAGAATGAAAGGTAAGCATACACCACAAGGAGTATAGGAGCAGTATTTTTTTTCAGCAGCACAAAAAGAACACAGAATCACTCCTGAACATAATTCATTAATGAACCATGAACCGTAAAATTTTAGAACCTCACTTGCTGACTCAAATGTAAATGGTTACACACCACGGGAAACTGAAACCTAAAGGCAATGAGAATTATGACAAAAGTCATGATTCTTGGTGCTTCCAAGACAGTAAATAATGTAAATATCCCACAATACAGTGATAGTCTCTTCATATAAAATCAATTCAGTGCATGTATCTGTAATTCAGGTTTGGTCAGGAGGCCTCTACAAAAAAAACACCACTTATCATTGGCATGATTTCACTTAAAATGCTCTGATTTACCAACCAGCGGACTGTTTTGACTAGAACTGGTCAAATCCAAGCATATTTTAACCTATCAAAAGCTTTTCTGTTACTGCCCAGCTTTCAAAGAGCACAATGAGACAAACTGAACATTAACAAACCATTGCTTTGATGAACTATTCCCTACTAATGTGCATAGAACCAAGTACTTAAGAACTATCCTAAAGTTTTATGCTTTGAGGCTTTAAACTTACTAGTCCAATTTAGTATTTCAATCTCAGCTGGGGACGCCTTTGTTCTGCAAAAAAGTTCTCCAACACCCTCATTATTTTTAAGAAGATTGAAATTTTGAACCAAGAAGGCAATAGCTCTAATGAAGGCAATACAAGGTGGAGGGTTGTTTTTCTTTTCATGCTAAGCTCACATACAAATGGGCAAATAACGAGGCAGGGTATAAAACTGCATAATGAATATCCTAAAAATTATATTAAAAGGAAAATTGTTGTGTTTGATATTTACAAAGTTACTTCTACATCAGAGAGTCCTAAACCATCTTGTCTTGGGGCCTTAACTTTGTACCTTTAACTAATTAACTGGAACAAAAGATGGTGAAACTTTGGAAGTCCTATTTGTAGAATTTCCAATGCTTAATTTGATTTACAAGCTTCACAGCTTCAAAGAGTAGGAAACAGACACCAAAACTGGAGTTGCCAAAATAACATAAAAGACATTGTAGTGACTAAATTGATCTATTCAGAAAAGGTAGAAGATAGACAGGTGATTGTGTCAAAGAGGAAAAGCCGATGCTCAAGGTGCTGTACACGTATTTCATAAGTAATTAACAGAACATTAAAACCCAAAGACCTCATAAACTTTTGCAGTTATCCCAGCAAGGAAGATTCATACCTGTGGCAAGATAGATGATATGGAAAAGCATGTCCTTGCCCTGCACAACATCCACAACCACATGGGAAAATCGGCTGTTGTCTTCCATGAAGTAAGGAATTGGAATAACTGGTTGAACAACTTCATGCATTAAGAAGAATTTTTGTGCATCTTGAAGATTTCTCTCAGTCAGATTTACATACAAACCCTGGTCCATGGTGCCACACTGTAAAGACAGAAGTAGCATTACTCTATGTGCCAACAATAACAATATATTTACCCTCTGATTTACAGGACAAGAAAATAAAAGCAAGAGCATATCTCGTAATGGCAATGCAGAATTTGACTTTCAGGTCCCATTTTGGTGCTAACCAGACTGTCCAAGGACTCAGGGAGCTCAGTTTTCCTGAGGCAGTACTGTGGAGGCTCTCTAATTCTAAACCACATGGAAGAGCACCAGACTGACCAGCACAAGTGGATTATGGAAATATTTTGCTATATCCTATGTTCAAAGGGCAGAAAAGAGAAAAACTACCATTCAAAAAACCAAATTATTTTCTGTCTAGTTTTCTTTATAATTTTCACAGACCTCAGTGCTAATGACATAACAAATTTTCAAAGGAAACCCCATGCCTTACCACTGCCAGGGTCTGACAAGAATCCCAGGTGACAGTACATCATGTAGTTCTAGAAGCTTCTTATGACTCCATCTTTAGTAGCAAAAATGGACAGTGTAGAGGTCTATATAAATATTGTCCACAGCAAAGACTTTTTTTATCTTTAAAACCGACCATATTTTAAATATGAAAACTGTGCTATTTTCTTACAGGAAAAATTCCACTAGCTGCATGGACAAGTTTCAAACACAAATAAAGCAAAATAACTGGGAGTTAATTATAACATATTTGTGTTCAACTGAGGACACAATAGAGAAGCTTCTTAATGCATGGGAATATATAAACATTTACATGTTTGCTCAGGCATAAATGCATCACAGAAGTAAAGCACTACTTCACAACACTTATCAAATATTTGGGTGACGTGAAAGGCATAACTAAGTCACCATTTTCATTCTGCTTTACTATGTCATAAACTATGCCATGAATTATAGTGTGAGCAAAACCATATCAGGATTTTTTTTTATTACCACCATATTTTCAATCCAAAATTGAGTGATTGTTTCAAATCCACAAATGTTGAAAAAAGTCAAACAAATTATTTCATAATGGGAGATCAGATGATGAAGGATGATAAATTAGCAAATGGCAGGAAACAGTTACTTGCTCTGTATGTCAGACCAGAGAAAAAAATTAACCACACCAAAGAAGTTCTCTGGATCTATCAAGCAGAAAAAATTACAAATGAATAGCCATAGTACACTCAAATGCAAATGGTCCTTGGTCTTACAATAAGACATTGCCCTGTCTAAAGAGAAAAGCAATGATCTCTGAAGAAAACAATGTTCCTCAAAATTGGGACTCCAATAGTATTCTAAAATGAAAAATAATTACTTAATATAAACCAGCCTTGGAAATGTAATGTCTGATGTTGCTATATCTACATAGCAGTAGTCTTCCTTCAAATTGCAGACTTCTCTCTGTTGCTACTGAGTAGGTGAATACTCAGAGGATAAATCTGCTTCTGGGACTACACAGAACTTCTGGGACTAAACGGAACTTCTAATCCTTTATCATAACTACTCTACCAAATAAAAGTCCTTTCTCAAAAGGAAACTAATGACTCAGTCAATGAATATATCTCATCCATGTGAGGCGTGTACTCTAAAGTCACAAAGTCAAGTCACAAAAAATGGTTAAATCTCTAAGCATTAGACTAGCTTCTAGTATGCATCACTACTGAGGTCATGGAGCCAGAAATGTAGCAGAAAGTTATTCAAGGGAATAAAAAGCAGCATCAGCAAAAGAAGAGAAGTTGGACATTAGAGATACCTAGAGATCAGTTGACATCAATTGCCTTCAATATTGTGCTGTAAAGGGCCGCATTACAGCTTTTGACACTAGCTCTGCCTTCAAAGCTGTTTGTGGCTCAGTGAGATATGATACAACTGTTGTCACTGTTCTTGTAAATTGGATGAAGTACCAGCTGCATTAAAATCAGCCAGGCCATCTAAGCAATAAATTTCAACACCTGTCTTGACTGGGACTTGGAGACGTGCACTAACAGTACAGCAGAGACCTAAACTGTTTTTACACAGCCATCAGGTTGTCATCTTTCTTTGTAAGTACCATTCAGTTCGGGCCACTCTCACAATAATTAACACCACATTAATGCAAAGTTTGTAAGGAGAGTTTAATAAGTTTTATTGGATGTGCTTAGCTAATAAGAAAGGTGATAGGATTTTTACATACAAGCTTTTTTTCAGGCTTTCTCCTTCAAAAATTTAGCCTCTCTTAGACCCTCTTTCTATCACTATTTTGACAATACAAGTATTTCTACAACAGGTGAAAAGCTGCATACAATATAGCCTGATTGTGCAGGCCTCTGGCCTACAGAGTCTTGGCTGATGACAAACATACTACTTGGGAAAAGTAACATGGCTTTAGCCTGTAAGCTGTGCCTTATTTTCCTTCATTTGCATGGATAAGGAAGTAATTAAAACTACCTACCATCCCCAATGGGTGATTCTTTTTCATGCTAGCAAAGATCTTATGACTCTTACAAGCTAGGGAAGGCTCTCCCAGGAGCAGAAGTGAACTTGTGAAATTGCATTGAGATTAAGTGAGGGTGAAAAGTGGATAGAGGTGACTACACTTAAATACCTTGATGAAAAGCTATTGTTGTTAATCACAACATTAATGCTGCTTTTCCTTCCATATCCCTTGCAAGAAACACACTCATTAAAAAATTGTCCTGGTGGGAGTAGTGACTATGAAAAAGATGAAAACAATGCATGTGTGCTTACTGAAATACCCCTTTCTTTTCACAGAATTCCTCTAAATGACCCACCTTGGACCAACTGGTTTTAAACTATCAGACAGCTGCACATTATTACACTCTCTGAGGCAAACAAGCTCAAATGAGGGGAAGAACATATCACAAAGTCTTTTAATCTCACTCTTCAGGGAGTGTGAACCACCTTGCACATAAAAATATATAAAATTCTGACCACTCCTACTTTACCACCTCCCTCTCACTTTCTTTTTTCTGCCAGACACTGTTCAATTTTTTAAGTCCTAATAGCACAAATACAATGAAAAAGAAATTAGTAGCTTGATCATACTTCAGACAGGAGTTGATGTCACCTTGACAGACAACCAGAGTGTTTTATTTTGACAGAAGAGTGAAGTTAAGCCTTTTTTTCTCCAACCCTTCAAAGTACATCTGCTTTTCAACCCAAATATTTTTGTGGAAGGATAAAATTAAAATTAAATACATTGAAATAAGAGGCTCTCCTAAGCATTTTTTTTTTAAATTTAGGCTTTTTTAAGGTCTTAGGCTAAAATATAGTGAAAAACTAGATTTATAATTTATGAACCATACAGTACTGTGAGGAAAGCTCACATAAAATATTGTCCTTCTCCCACATATCCATACCTGAAAATTAGGGTTAGGATTGGGATATGGAAGCCAAGCAGAGCGGGAGTTCTCCTGGTATTTGAAGGGTCCATTAAAGGCCTGAGTTATGGCACTCAGATTGAAAACACAAACTGCTGAGGCTGCTATGCTGTTCCTGCAAGAGAAATAAATACATTAACCTATGTGATAAAACTAGGAAGTCAAATTGCTGAAAAATAAATAAAAAGGCAGTAACTCTTCAATCCTTCTAGTAATTAATGAAGCAGATATGATCAGCCAGGAGATGGTATCTCAAGATAATGATAAACAATGAGCTGATTTAGCATAGTCATTGCATTTAGAATATTTGTCAGCCTTACCAAGAAGCTGGTGTGGGGAAAAGCTCAGAACTTCCTACTTTGTGCTGCCGTTCTAATGCCATGAGACATGTCTTTTCTAGGTACAAAGTTCAGGATGATATTATTCTCAGGGTCCAATGAAGTTTCTTCCACACAACAAATGACTACATAACATAAGTAAGGTTTTTCAATGTGTGGTATGTCTCTAGATCCTATGGAATGTCTGGACAAGACACGTCCACAAACAATCCTGTCTTCCAAGAGATGTTGTACAGCAATAAGAATGCAAGTTGCAGAAACCCATCAAGAGAAAACAACTTGGACTGCTTACAAGATATCATCAATAAATGGCAGCTGGGCAAAACACACAATTTCCTAGGTTTGCCTTGAAAATGTGATGTACAAGGCAATAAAGTAATTCTGCATAGTGCAAAAAATATAACCTAAAAGCTATGAAAGCTCCTAATATGGAAAGCTGCATTGTTCTTTTCCTCATTTTGAGATAATGGAATAGATAATGAAGGTGTCAATTGCACAGATTTCCTGTTGCAGCTAAAACTGCTGGCAACTGATCTACACAGCATTCTTGTCTGTTTTTTTTTCTTCACTATTTTTTTTTTAAGCTTATCCTGGAATTTACACAAGGCTTAAGAAAATCAACTATAGGAACTCCATAATGATGGGAAAAAAATCCCAACAACTGAAAAAATAGTTAGGATATACAGATTAAATACCAGGACAAAAGAGCAATTTGCTTTCTTGTGCTTGTCTCTTTTATTTCAAAGAAGGCCAAAAGAAAGCCTAAAACTTGAAGTTCCGTCTTTACAACTTCTGCAGAATCAATCATCATTGGAGCTGATAAATCCCTGTTTATATCACTAAATGCATCACACTAATATTATTAACTGTACCAATATTTTCTTGAATTTCATGAAGTCCTATGAGGACATGAGACTCATGTTTATAGATTTTTTGGACAGTCTGAAAGAAACAAAATCAGCTTTTTATGAAGCAGTGGCTATAGTAGACTTGATAGTCAATGACGTATAAAAAGTGCATGTTTGGCTGTCGGAGAACTGTTTCCATATTTCCCTCCACAAGTATACTGAAGTATACTAAAAAAGCATCAAGGTAAAATAAATTAATTTTAATTATGAAGATATTGAGACTGAAGAATTATGAATGCCATTAAGTTATATCTGATGCTGTTTCATGAACAGAAAGGAATATGTTGTTCCCTGTTGTAGGAAACACTTGTGTTTCTCCACCGTCACTTGCAGGCCAGAAAGGTGGATCATATGAGTTCCACAAACTATCTGTGAACTGGAGTCACCATGGGGAAGTAATCCCAGCTCTAAAATATTTCAAAAATACCTAAAAATTTAGTTAAAACATTTGATGGCAGGCATTTAAACAGAGCAACCGAAAAACTGTACCCTCAAACCTTTATAATTAATTGGTTCCTCTTTGGACAGTTCATCTCTCTTGGACAGTCACAACATTGGGCCACAGGGGAAGAAGAAAGTAGAGAAAAGGTTTAAAATACTGTCTACTTTCATGTGGCAAAGGTAGTCTTAACAATAGCAAGCCCATTTTCAGGATAGCCAGGAAGCATCAGGAACATCATTCCTCTTCCATGGCCAAAGCCCCATGGATTTTCTAGAGCAAAATTCCTCTGCTAAGACTTTTCATGGGAGGAACATGCCCAGGCTACTTTGACTTCTCAAGAAAGATCTAGTTGAAGAGAGTACGTGGATGCCACCTGACAAATATCTGTCATTTAGTATATCAACTAATAAGGAAAACAACAACAAGATTTAAAGTACCAATTAAAACAACAGCAAATTTTCTTATCCCCGGTAATCTCAAAGTCTCTGCTCTTCTCCTTACATAACAGTGTTTAGATTCCCTACATTATTCCAGTGCAGAAACAGGCTGAGCTCATCATCCAATGTCATGAGTTAGGAATTGCCACAGCCTCGGGCAAGCATCTCATCACTAGTCTTGCTCACAACCGAGCTGCCAGACCAGGGGTGAGCCTCAGTCTAGAAGATGCCTAAATGAGCTCAAATTCATGCTCACTATCTAGAATGCATAGGGATTATAATTTGCTGGCATTAATTTGTGAATGCTTCCAACTGGTTAATGGATATTTATTAAAGGTAGGCACCCCTGTGTTCAGGGGTGCCTTACCTACAGTTTAAGCGCCTAAGGACCTCTTAAAATCTAGACAAAACTGATTTACACATCAAGACAGTAGAAGAAGGTTGGAGGATCAGAACTTAAAATCAGAAATTATTCCAGTGGTCTGAACATTGGGCTGCACAGCCATAACACAGAGGCTGCTCTCACTGAGCAGCATTTGAAACCAGTCATCATGTTTAAATTTAAAAAGGACATTTCTGAGATAAATGTCTCTTTTTTTCTATGCCCATCCAACTTTTTAATATTTAACAAATTTGAATTTCTAAGACCAAATTGTACTTTTTTTTTCTTAATTTTACCTTATTGATATAACAGGTTCACTTAAAATTATGTTAAATTCTTGGTTTGGCATTCAAATTCACATAAGGACATGTTAGAACTATATTAAAATACCTAAGAGCACCTCTTGTGCTGTTTTGGGCAAGATGAGTTCTCTCTGACATGGCCAAATTCCATCATGCCAAATTCATGATTGTGTCACATTGCAATTATAAATTATTTATTTCATAAATACATAATTATTTGCATATTACAATAGTAAAAATAAAAGTTAATTACTTCCTAACAATAAGTGAAGAATATGGCAGAATAGTCTCAAACACAACTGGCTCCCTGCACTAAGGAAATAATAAGAATTTATTCCTTCTCTCATGTTTTCAACAATTCATGTGGGAAACATTTGGAACTGATATTTATTCACAGAAAACAGTGGATTGGGCAAAACAACAGTTTAAATTTATGATGTTTATTTGACATATGTAGAAGAGAGTAGCTCAGAAGTTCTAGGTTTTGGCATCACAAACAGCAAGAAAATAAAATATATCATTCAGTCTACTTACACATTAGTGGTAAAAATACCATAGATCAAGTCCAGTTCTGGCAGGAAGAAAGTACTCTGAAGTTCATTGTAGTAAAATGGAATTTCTCCAGGGCGAGAGCAGTTCAGACGAGCTTTCATGAAGGTAGTCCAGGTATCCTCCAGCACAAACTTGCCACCAATATCATTTTTGCACACCCGAGCAGCACGAGAGAAAACTGTTTTCCCACAGTCATGTTCCACCGCGTTTTCCCGGAAGAAGAAATACGTAAAGTTCCCAATATCATAAGATGACACAAAATTTGGTTCTGAAAATAACAGAATGAAAGATCATTTATTGCCTTCTTGTGATATATGCACTCATACTAACATGGAAGTTGGATTTATCTTCAAGCATTATATTTAGATAAACACACTTTTTAATATCCTTTAGGGATGCGGCACCACAACATCTGAATAGACCAGCTCATGACCAGCTGGGATTATGAGATACATGATCATGATGTGCTGGAGTTGCCTGGGTAATTTTTTAATTGTTTTCATAGTAGCAAGCATGGCACTGTGTTTTGGATTTATGCTAGAAACAGTGCTGCTAATTCAGGGATGTTTTTGTTATTGCTGAGCAGCATTTACACAGACCCAAGGCCCTTTCCTTCTCACACCACCCCACCAGCACAAAAACCAGCTGAGCTGCCACCTGGGGTCAAACCACAGCAAGTGGCCTGGCAGGTTTTGCTCTAGGTGTTTACAGAACAAGACTGTGCTGGGCAACCTTGGCTCAGCTCACTGTATTCCACCACCAAAAGTGTCTTGGAGGTTTCATTCTTCACATAAGAACACGGTGAATTCTTACAATGTAATTGCTTTATCTTTTAACTCTGTTTCTGCTTTGCCACCATGCCATTACTCCAGATGAGCAGGATAACGGGTGGTAATTGATGGTGAGTAAAAATGTGCTCAAAGGCTGTAATTAAAAGAAAAGAGAGCTACACAAGAATATTTGATGGTAAGATAACTGCATTTCAACCCTATCTGGCTTAATGTTTTTGTGAGCATTACAGATTTCTTATTTCTTATTAAAAAAATTATTGAAAACTAATCAAAAAAACAATCAAAAACCCAATGGTGATGAAGGATAAATTAGAGAATATGTAAAAAAAATCTGTAAAGCAACAGATGGCAATACTTCTTGAAAGGAAAGAAAAAAAGGAACAGTGGGATACCAACGACAATAAACATGTGGTCCATTTCCTGTAAGGATTACTAGAACTGAGGAAAGTCCATGACCTTAGAAGAGGCTGACAAGTTGACAAGTTCTTAAAGGCAAGATAAATTTGATACATAGATTTGTGAAGAAGAGCCCCACTTCTGCAAGGAACCGTTTTAGAACACTGATACCTCTGAAAAACAACAAAACTTTTGTTTCTCATTTCCAAGTGGAAAAAACAAATTTAAAAATTCCTCTAGAAACATCTGTTGTGAGGAAGCACTTCAAATAAAATCAATAGATGAACATTTTTTGACAGCACTGCTGTATAGAAAAGGCTGCTGCAGTTCAATGTAAGTATTTTACAGGAGTATCTCAAACCTATCAGAACTTTGGAGGGGCATTAGAAAGGCAAGCAAGCTGGCACTGCCTCACAGCAGTCCAAACTGTCAGAAAACTCTTTTTCAAAGACAGACCAGATCCCAGCTAATGTGGCCTCTTGTGCTGCTTCCATCTCTATCTGCTGTGCTGAGAGTTCCCAGGGCAGCTTTTTGGCAGCAGTGATTATGAGCTGTCTCAGATGTATGAAGCTGAGCAGATCCAATAGTGCTCTCACTCCTCCCTGTAACTTTCACCCTCTATTTTATGAAGTGCTTCCTTGAGAGCAGTCTGGAACATACCACATTTTTTCCACATTCAGAGCTGCACAGGTATTTTGCTGGCAGATCACAACCCAACAATTTTAAGAACATGTTGGTGTCTTGAGCCTTCCTAAGTTGCATACTATCAGTGCATTTGTTTCTTTAAAAAAAAGGAATGAAAAAGGCAAAATAGTTGGACAAGACTTAAAGAAATAAAATTACACTGGCAATATACAAAGAACTAAACTATTAGTAATGTTAATGCTACTACAACCTTAAATCTTCATTCCACATCTGCGTAAAACTTTTATTACAATAGGGATTTTGCTTCAAAGGCGTCAAAAGCTTCAAAAACCTACTGTGCAAATACTCAAAATCAATTTGATCCACCCACAAAAAATATTTTGTATAAACATTAAAAAAAGGAGGCCCTGCCTTGCCATCAGGCCTGAAGATATGTCTCACTGGACGCCCAGTGATATCTACATTGGCACCACAGAATCTCACTGAAGAGTTAAAAAAAACCACTATTGGAATCATCCAGCATCAGGAATGATGAATTGCGAAAATAAAACAAACTTCAAAAACTATAGGAGTAAAAATAATATAAAATGCATTCAGAATGTATTTAGGGCTCTTGAATATCCGTGTCAACCTTTCAAAAGACAGTATTTTAAAGTTGCATTGATAACCATAATAGATGCATAAAAAATACCTAGTACTCATATTTCATGGTTTCAAAACTGAGAAACAATATATACAACTGCAAACTTTATTGATTATGAACCAATGAAATTGTGACCTGCTGTTGAAACTTGTGAAAACTTCTTTCATTTGCATTAAATGCAATAATCTCAGAGTTACTTTAGGGAATTCAGTGGATATGGAAAGATTATCACATCAGACTTTGTTTATTTCATTCTCTCTTTGGGAAAAATGAACTGGGTCATCTAAAAACTTCAAAGGAAAGAGTAGCATCTCAGCTAGGAAAAATCAGTTCTTATGTGTCCAACTATTGTGCTGTGAATTCCTATTTGTTGACATGGAAGCTTTACCATGTAAGTTTTTAATGCAGCAAATGAAGTGAATCTCTTGTTTCATGCTGACTTTGCAAATAGTTCTTGGAAGGGCAAACACATCTCATTTCTGATTTATGAGATCACCACAAGAAGTGCAAGGATTCCGGTGCATGGTATGATACAGTTAGTACGAGAATGTCAATCTGTAATAATGTCACAAATATTGTATACGACCTCTAGAAGGATTTTTTATATACTCAATTTATGGACGTGTCAGGCTGACTAGACCTTCCCAAATTAAATGGAACCAGTGTAATAAGGAAAGCAAGAAAAAGACTGTCAGTGCGACCCACAACATAGCTCCAGTGTACATCACAGAGCAGTGCCACAGAACACAAGCCCAAGCACCGAAGGCACTGGGTGGCTAGTTAGTGCTGCCCCTGGGCAAACACACTACTCTGCTGTTTCTGAAGTTTGCTCACTCAGCAGAAATCCTGGGAATTTCTACCATTTCCTTCATAAAGCAGTGTGAGCACTGCCCAACAAGGATGCTTCCCCACAGACTCTTCTAAGTTACTGCAAAAAAGACAACTCAACGATATGAAGCCAAGATAGTGCTTCAACCAGAAGTAATATGATTGCATTTCTGAAGGTTGGAGACAAATCTACATTTTCTGGGGAACACAGTCTCTGTTCTTAATGTGAAAGCACTTAATAGGACGACACAATGACTCCCTTTAGATTATTTACCCTTTCCACCTGTCAAAGGTGTCATGCATAAGCTTATTTCCTGGGCCTTTTTTATTTAGTGGTGTGGATACAGTCTGAGGGGTAAAAGGATAAGAGGAACTGTACAGGAATTTTTTTGTGGATAGAAATGGGAAATAGGAGCCTAAAAAACCTCCCTGAGAGCATCTGAGGTAGTCTTGGCCTCTTGTTGTCTGAACTTAGAGCAAGAAAGTACACTTGTGCTCTTCAATCCATATAACTTCACTTCTGAAGCAATCTTACATGGCTTAATTTACATAGCCAGTGGATGCTACTGCTTTCAGAGTTAACCAAATGACAGGAAATGGTCTAACTTTCCTTAAGGAGGTAACAGCAATTAACCTTAAGGATTTAAAGGTCCAAAGCCTACTCTAAGCAAGTAAGAGCTGTGACTTCCACTGACTGTCCCTGCGAGATGTGACTACTCACATCGGAAGTGCAAGGCATTTGAAGACCCAATCCAAAGTGAAATTAACCCCAGAAATGTTAAAAGAAAGCTAAATTTTACTTTTTTCTGGTTTAGACACAGATCATATTATATATGTATATACACACACAATACAAGACACACACACAAAGACATATGAATACATAATATATTCAAATTCTTAGGAGTCTGGATACTGCTGGAATGTTGAATGACATCTCTCTGGAACTTGTTCATTTGTTCACTGACCTCACTAGATCAATGAATCACACCTCACTGTTGATCTCTAAGGAGCCATTTCTTCCACATAATTGTATTCAGCCAAATGCTTAACAGCATTAAATTCTAGAAGGATGCATTTGAGGATTTTTGAATAAACTTCACATTTCAGCTAGAAATGCTCTTCAAAAGGGACACTTAAAGCAATAGAAAGAATGTAAGCTTCAGGTGTGCCAGTCTTTATTATTTCCTTTCATCTTATTAACATAATCAAAAAAGTCCAGTAGCAGTTGCATTCTGCCATGTCTGGATATTCATTAAGTATATTCATTTAGTTGTGGCCCTTTGCAGCTGTTGGAAAAAAAAGTACAGACCTTCCATTAGGCTGATCAAGGCATCACTGCTCATGAAGGTTTAGGGACAAATTTTACTGGCAGAGTAAAATTTTCCTACAGCATCATATGTCTCAAAAGTAATACATAACTTGTGGTCATCACAGCTATATCCATCCTCAGGAGCTGAACTGTAAAATGTTAAGTCCTGAATGAAACTGCTGGAAATGGTTTATTAATAGCTATTTTTCCTCTGTTTCACAATTACCTATGATGCGTGCTAAAAATGCCAACCTGCCATGGAGTAGCTGGCTACCAATCTATTTGGACTATTTCCTTTGCAATGCCTTAGCTCTCCATGATTTCTTTTACATTCTTTTCCTTTTGCTAAATTGAAAATTTTATAGGTATGGAAGAGCAATGACAGCAAAATACACTAAAACTGTGTATCTTAAGACATTTTTTTTCCAATCTTCTCTTATATTGCTGATAGATTTTATAATACAATTCAGCATAATCATAAAAGTGGATGCTCACTTATTACTTTTTTACTGATGTACTCTAATAAATTCTGAAATGCAATTATTTCTTTTCTGAAAAATTGTTTTCAAATATGGTATTACAAAATTCCTTGTTTTATTTCCTGTTGTTTATTTTAAATAAATCTCCTCATTTTCAAGGTAAAGTGTTCTTACATCGCATAATACTGTGCAATTTATTATATCATTTTGCTGATGTAAATTTGCCAGCGGCAAACTTAGTCACAGCAGCCATTCTGTACTCTAACCTAATACTGATGTCCTTGAAAGTCACACCTGGAGTTCCGTGGATTTTGTCACCTATATTCAGTGGATAGACACCCTGCAAAGCCATGTATGTAAGGGTGGGGTGATAAGTGTGAAAAATACATAGGGGTTTCATTAATTTGCCCAAAACGTCTAAAAATTTGGAGTATGGGGATCTATCAAAAGATCTGGAAGTTTGGATGGTTACTTAAAAGTGAATCCAGAATTCCCAGACACAGAGGAATGTAGTGTTCTTTAAGGAGATTTTGCCAACCAGCTGTCTTGGTATGGAAAGAAAACCCAATTATGACGGCTTACCCATGTCTCTCCAAATCTTTTCACTGCCAATTTTTTTTTCTTTTCTCTGCTCTAGTTTTGTAGGGAAGGAGACAAGTAAATTACTTTCCCTGCAGACTTGTTCATTTGGTTTGCATGGTCAGGCTTTGGTGGGGGGGCTACAAGGGGGACTTCCATGAGAAGCTGCCAGAAGCTTTCCCCACGTCCAGCTCTGCCAATCCCTGGCAGCTCCAACAGATGGACAGGCCACTGGCCAAGGCTGGGCCAATTAGAAATGGTGGTAATGCCTCCGTGATTACAGATTTAAGAAGGAAGAAGAGTTATTGTGCAGTTGTAGTTGTGGCCACAGAAGAGAGGAGTCAAAGAATGTGAGAGAAGCAGCCCTGTGGACACCCAGGTCAGTGGAGAAGGAGGGGCAGGAGGTGCTCCAGGTGCCA